>CM061542.1:125719753-126964753 GCA_030864215.1 Capsicum pubescens
ATGTGTGAAAATTGTCAACCACTTGAGGATGTGTGTAATGTGACTAATAGAACTCAAGTGAGTTAAGAATGTGAAAATGTTGGTCAACAAGATAGGAGTGAACCCGTGAGCTTCTCCTTTGATTCTAATATTTTCCTCGCTCATAGGGATAATCATGCTTTTGAAACATCTTTGAAACTTGTTAATGAAATTTTAGAGAGTGAGCTTACTTGTTCCAAATCTGCCCACAAGATAGATCCTTCTCTCTTTAGGTATAGTGTCTTGTTTGAAGATAGTTTAATCACTTCTAATGAACCTAATCATGAGAATGATGTTAGAGGTATAACTTGTCTTGAAGACTATAGAATATATGCTAACCAACTATGGTGTGACAATATCCTTCCTAAAGATGTAAATCTCTTCTTGAAAGATGAAAGTACTCCTAAGGGTAAGGAATGTGTAGTATTGGAAAGAAATAAGCAAGTGGGTGATAATAGATTTGAATTGCTTGAATATATAAGAAACCTAATAGGTGGTTGTTCCTTGAAAAATAATTATGGATGTGACCCTTTATATGACACCCCATCTTTGTTTGATAATTATGAGGATGAATTGCTTGCTTCTTGTGATGATTTAAGAAATAATCCCTTTGATTTTGGTGGTGGTAGGTATCTACTTGAGGGTACCTTCATAAAACGAGAAAGTGTCCGTTGCTTGGAAATTACTTCTTCTTCTACTATGTGCTACCTTATTGTTGAGTGTACTCACGGCGATGATGTTGAAACTAGTACTGAGTACATACATAAGGACACCTTAGTTCAAGTTGACTTGAGTGATACCTTTCTCTAATCTCTATTTTCTTTTGATGATGTGTATGCTATTGTAAAGAGTTTATCTTATATATTGGGTGAAGCCTATGGGGAAAGGGAGAGTTGTCTAGACTCGTGTCTATGGACATGCTTTCCATTTGACCCCATTGCGAAATATAGAAATTATGATGTTGGCGCACCCAACTTGCTTTTTGGTCTACATGACAAGCACAGTGTCATTCTTGAAAACTCGATAGCAAAAATGGCACTGTCTCCTCGAGGTAATGTTTCTAAATGTGCATCCTTTCTTGATACATTTGTGCTTAAGTTGAGTGAATCCCAACTACTGGATGCCATGTTGTATATTTTTGTTAAAGAATGAATTTGTATGTGCTTAAACGCTTTGACATCATCCGTGTATGCCTTTACACTTGATACCTTTCTATACTACCTATTTACTTATGATGACATACATGCTAGTCTTGGATTTGTTTGATATAGTGGTGGGGAACTTGTTGGTTGGTCCACGTGTTTGAGTAATAATGTTGTATGTTGTGGACTTTAGAACCAATTGAGACACCGCCCTTGGTGTGGTCTCTTGTAGAGATAAAAAATCAATTGTGTCTTATGGCTCCTAAGATGATAGTAGTTCTATCTTATGGGTTATTTGATGCCATTAGGACTATTGTAGTTTCTTTATCTCTTGGTGATTTCAATAGCCAAATCCATTGTGCATATTTTAATAAGTTTTTACTATTTAATTCAAAGGATACTCTTGTCATGTTGAGATGATTTGTTGTGCTAACCCTAACCCTCATTCCATGAGGAGTTTTTATTCGTTTGTCCTTTCTTTGGTTTTCCAAGGCTTGGATTCGAGATCGAATCCTTTTCAAGAAGGGGAGGATGATATGAACCAAATGGCCATATTATCTTTTGTTGACATCTTTGGATTCCAACACATAATAACCCATTTTGAGCATTCCATAAATCAATTCCGAGTGTGGAAGATTATGTGGGGCTTACCTTTGATGCCAAACCGAGACCACAAGTGTTGAAGCATGACCCCACGGTTTTAGAGCATTGAAGAAGCACTCTTTATTAAGGGTATTTTGGGGATTACACATGTTTGAAAGACACTCCATGGGCGCCCCTTTTCATTAAGGGTATTGTGGTCATTTTATGATGTAATTAGCTAGGCTTCAAATAGGTTCTTATTAGTCTTATTTTCCGTAATATTTGATGGTGATATTTTGAGAGAAACATTCTTGAAACTCCATTGGGAGGAACGTTTAGTGTAGGGCTTAGATATGTCAAGTAGTATAGGACTTGGAAAAGTTATGTTGTATAGCACTTGGAAAAGATGATATTGAACATTTCTTAGAAACGATGGTTGTAAGGTGGATATAATCCCCCTTTGCTGTCACCATAAGAAGATTAGTATTTGATTTTGAAAGTTTAAGGGTCTTAACGTTTGTTACACGGTTTGGTTCTTAATTCTTCGTAACTTATTATGTCATCTTATGTATCTTTTCTTTATTGCATTTGTTTGTTATCTTGTTTCTGTTAGTCTTCATCTCTTAAGGCCTATTCTGGTATCATTGTGTCCTTGATTTTCTTTTGGAGAGTGAGAGATTCATATTTTTTTTCTAGAGTTGTTAATAATTGTGTTTTGGAGAAAAAAGATTCTTAGTGAGGGAACTTAATTGTCATGCTTGAGTATTCTTCAATCTCAGTTGAAGTCTAAGAACATGTGATTGATTTGATAACACTTAGAAAATGTTTGGATGTTTGTTGTTGAAAAATTGAGATATTGATAGGTGAAACACGAGCCTTGGTTTTCAAAATCATTAGGGTAAAGCATTTTCACAAAAAAAAAAGTGTGTCTAAGCACCCAGTTGTACTATTTTTATGCATTGGTAATTTTTGTATGTGCATCGATTTACTTGAGGATGAGCAAAGATTTAAGTTGGGAGTGTTTATAAGTCGATAAATTGTGCCTTGATTGACCTAAAATTAGGGAGAAAACATGTCCTTAATGCTAAACTAAAGCTCTTTTAATGTTAATTTGATTTAATTTTAGGGTAAAGGCCTAGATGTGATCAAAATTGTAAAAGGGAGCAAAATGGAGGCAAAAAGACGAAAGATTGAAGCAAAAAGTGCACAAAGACTAAAAAAGACACTTTGGCACATCGCCAAAGTGATCAGTGGATCGGTAATCAAGTATCTCCATCTCCAATTCTCACAAGAAAAGGCCAAGAAAAAGTGAAGTAAAATGGTGATGTGTTGAATACATCTACTCAACATCGACCTAGTCAGCAGACCAAGCCTTGTATCGCTGAAAGGAACAGAAGTCAAACCATGGAGCTTATCATTTTAAACAAATAGCTATCCATGTGAAATTTGGTGTTTCACCAAATTATTCAGCGATGGTTTTTGCTTAGGAAATTAGTCTTGTGGCATTTCCTTAATGTCACGACCCAAACCAGGGTCTGTCCGTGATGGGTATCTCAAGTCCTTCATAGACCAGAAACCGCCCCTATTTCCTAAGCTCATGAACACCAAATAACAATAATAAAAATATGGAAGCCAATTAAAATGTAATGAATGATAGATAAATGAACCAAGATAAGGGTTCTAACAATCCAACCCTTTCAATCCATAGTTGTCCACAAACAGCCTCTAACAAAACTGAACATCTCTAGTCGGGACATGCCCCTGACAGTAGAAAAAAATGGACCCCAAAGATTATCTAAAACATAAGGGAAATAAAGTATGAAATGACGGTTCTTCTAGAGAATGGAAGCTCACCAGTTCAAAGTAACTCAATAGGCGTTCTAATCCACCTAACGCTACCTAGGGGCAAAAGAAGTGTCTTCGAATCCTACATTATAAAATAATGTAGCATCCTAGCATGGTTAGAGGGGTGAGATCTAGCATGTAAGTCAGGGAAAAGGGGTAAGATAATGCCATGATCAAATCAGTCCAAAATCATTCAAAATCATATACATATATATATAAGATGTCGGACTATGGAACAAGGCTTAATTATGAGATATAAAACCATTAACCTGGACTGTGTAACTCCAACCATCATAAAGCACCCATGGTCTATATAAGTTCGGCTCCCTCTAGCCAAAGGGCCTCATGCGTGTTAGTTGCACAAATCGAAGTAAAATGAGAGAAAGTTAATGCCATCAGGGAAAATAGTCATCCCCCAAAATATATCAAGTGTGACTCGAACACACTATCATATAGACCCCCACGATGGCAAACATGGTGTACAATATTGGTTTCCTCGGGACCTCCTCCTTCCACGACAAGCTACATAACCATTTTAAGTCCAATTAAAATTTTTACACACATTCCCAACCATTAAGCAAGGAGTCATTCA
Source organism: Capsicum pubescens (assembly GCA_030864215.1). NCBI lineage: Eukaryota > Viridiplantae > Streptophyta > Magnoliopsida > Solanales > Solanaceae > Capsicum > Capsicum pubescens. The sequence goes on from CM061542.1 coordinate 125,723,933, forward strand.
TTAAAACATTTACCGAATGGTATCATCACACTAATAAATCAATATTGCAAGACAATGTCATTATGCCTGACCAAACTATTTAGCCAATTGAGACTCGAACCCATCAGCCAATAGGACTCCAATCCATTTAGCCAACTGGGACTTATCCCCATCAACCAATAGGGCTCCAACCCATTTAGCCTACTGGGACTCAAACCGATCAGCCAATAGGACTCCAAAGTTCAAATTCAAAAGCAATCCACGGCCACCAAGGACTTTTAAAAGAAAATTTACATTCCATTAACCTTTCATGCAATGCAAGGTTTCACAAGTGAAGAAATTTATGCATTTATCCATGCCTCAAATCAAATTTCACAAGTTAGGTTGAGGTTAAAGCCAATTCCAAACCATTAAACCAACAAGTGTTTGGAAATCCATATTCCGTATTTCAATTCCCACACCCATGCCTTTAAATGGCTCAAATTTATAAAAATATAGCATAAACATTCAATTCAAAACCATGGGAATTCAATTGATGCACTAACCATTCCAAACCCCTTCACCCACATTCAAAATCTAATAATTAAACCACATGGATAAAAATCTAAATTCATGCTTTTATATAAATTCAATTTAGGGAAGAGATACATGCCTTAAATACATATGAATTTGAAAGCAATTTGGAGATTGTAACCTGGATAATAGATCCTCAATGAAACCCTTGAGTTTTTCTTGTGATTTGAGATTGAGAGTGAATGTGAGTAATTGTTATTTGAAAATTTTTATGAAAATAACTCTATCTTATGTTTAAGGGTCGTACATGGGTGAAAATACCCCAAAGCCCCTCACCCAAAGTGAATAAATAAAACTGCATGAAAATTTAGCCTTGGCTCAGCACGCTAATATTGTGGAGACTATCCTCCATGTCAGACGAATATTACAGAGGGCAGCCTCTATGACACGGTGTTATCGCGGAGGTTTACTTCCTTGGAATTCCAAAATGACCCCTAACCCTTTTCGAATATTCCAATACTCTTCTAAGTGCCTTGTTAACATGCCTAAACACAATTTAAGTTAAAAATTGATGTTTCAATCATGAGAAGGTCAAAAATAAATTCATCAAAGTTTTATGGGTCGTACATTACTCCCTCCCCTAGGATCATTCATCTCCGAGTGATAAGCTAGGACACTTTTATCATGACAATAGAAAGAATACATTAAAATCAAATGATAAACTCAAAAAACAATACGAGGGAAACATAACTCACACCTTAAGTACCCTCATTCAATACGGGGAACAAGAATGGATACTTGGCCTTCATATCTTTTTTAGCTTCCCAAGTAGCTTCTTCTACCTTTTGGTTTCTCCAAAGAACCTTCACTGAAGCTACATCCTTTTACCTCAATCTCTGAACTTGTTATCCTATATCTCAACTGGGACTTCCTCGTAAGAAAAAGAATCCAAAATGCCAATACTCTCAACATGGACTATCAGGGAAGGGTCACCACACACTTCATCAACATTGAAACATGAAATACGGGATGAATGAAACATAAACCCGCAGGCAAATCTAACTCATAGAAAACATTCCCAACTCTCCTCAAGATCTGATATGGTCGACGTAACGGGGACTGAGCTTCCCCTTCTTCCAAAACCTTATCACTTTTTTCATAAGATACACTTTTAGGAAAACCCAATTGTTTACTTCTAACTCCAATTCACTTTGCCTCACATCCACATAAGATTTTTGGCAACTTTGAGCAGTTTTAAGTCTTTTTGTAATCATTTTCACATTCTTCATGGCTTGGCGAACCAAGTCAGCACCAAATAATTTAGTCATACAAACCTCAAAACACCTAATAGGAGATCTATGCCTCTCACCATTCAGATCCTCAAATGGAGAGATCCAAATACTCGAATGATAACTATTGTTATACGCAAATATAATGAGAGAGAAATGATCCACTACCTCTAAAATTAATTACAAAATTCCTTAGCATATCATCCAAAGTCTTAATAGTTCTCTCTTTGTTTGTCCATCTGTTTATGAGTAGAACGCGGTGCTAAGGTTTAGCTTAGTCCCCAAACCTCTCAAAAACGAATGCCAAAGTGAGACGTAAACTGCATACCTCTATCTGAAATAATGGAAACCAATGCTCCATGAAAATTCACAATCTCCAGAATAAACAACTTAGCATAATCCTCTATAGAGTAGTTATTCCTCACAGGCACAAAGTGAGCAGACTTAGTCATCCTATCCATAATGACCCAAATCGAATCATACTAATTCCGAGACCGCGGAAGACCGGTAAAGAAATCAATGTTGATCATCTCCCACTTGCACATAGGTAACTCAATCTCTTGAGATATAACACTCGGTCTCAAGTGTTCAACCTTAACTTGCTGACAAACCAAACACTTGGCCACAAAATTAGCCACATCTCACTTCATGTTTTCTACTAATAGATTGTCTTTTCATGTCATGATACATTTTTGTCATTCTCGAATGGACTGTATACCTCGACTCATGAGCCTTATTCAAAATTTGCTCACATAGCTCAGAAATATCAGGAACATATAATCTTACTTGGTACCTCAAGGTACCATCACCACTAATCTCAAAGGCCATAACCTTTTGCTAACCCAAATTATCTTTAATCTGTATAAGAATAGGATCCAAAACCTGTTTCTCTTTCACTTAAACCCCAAGAGATAATTTTACCACCTCTTGAACAATATGCCCTCCATCATAAGAGTCCAGAAGATGAATTCCTAGATTATCCAGTCAGTGAACGTCCTTCACTATTTCTTACTTCTCTTTATCAACATGGGACAAGTTCCTCATAGACAACCTGCTAAGAGCATCAGAAACCACATTAGGTTTACCTGGATAGTAATGAAGGCTCCTATTATAATGCTTGAGCAATTCAAGCCACTACCTCTGTCGGAGATTTAATTCCTTCTAGGTGAACGTATACTACAAGCTCTTACAATCTAAATAATATCCACCTAAACCCTATACAAGTAGTGATGCCAAATCTTCAAAGAGTAAACCACAACCAGTAATTCCAAGTTGTGCATTGGATAATTCCTCTCATGAACCTTGAGTTGCCTAGAAACATAAGACATAACCTTACCATACTTCATCAACACACACACCCAGTCCTATACGATATGCATCACAATACACGACAAAACCATATATGCCCTTGGGTAGGGTCAAAATTAGCGCAGAAGTTAACTTATTCTTCAACTTCTCAAAACTACCCTCACAAGAATTGGACCACAAGAACTTAAACTTTTTCTAAGTCAATATGCCCAATGGAGCGGCAATAAAAGAGAAACTCGCCATAAATCTCCTATAATACCCACCTAAATCAAAGAAGCTCCGAATGTCGGTTGGAGTCATAGATCTTGGCCACTTCTAAACCGCCTCAACTTTCTGTGGATCCACCATGATCCCCTCACTAGAGATAACATGCTTGAGAAAAGTTATAGCATCTAACTAAAATTCATAGTTAGAAAATTTTGTATACAACTGTTGATGCTTAAGAGTATGTAATACAATTTGGAGGTGATTACCATAATCCTCCTCACTCTTAGAATACACCAAAATATCATCAATAAGCACTATCACAAATAAATCCAAAAACTATCTGAACACTTGATTCATGAGATCCATAAAAGCAGCCAAAGCATTAGTCAATCTAAATGACACAACCAGGAATTCAGAGTAACCATATTTGGTTCAGAAAGCAGTCTTGGGAATATTATTCTCCCTAATCTTCAACTAAAGATAACCCAAATAAAGATCAAAATTAGAAAAGAATCTAGCACCCTCAAGATGGTCAAATAGATCATCAATCCTAGGAAGAGGATACTTATTATTTACCATAACCTTATTCAACTATCGATAGTCTATACATATCCACAAAGACCTATCTTTATTACGCAGAAAAATCATAGGAGCACCCCATGGGGATACACTAGGATGAATAAAACCCTTATCAAGGAGATCCTTTAAGATCTCCTTTAGTTCCTTCAATTTAGTCGGAGCCATTCTATAAGGAAGAATAGAGATAGGGCGGGTATCGGGTAAAATATTAATCCCAATGTATATTTCCCTATCGAGAAGAATTCTGAGTAGAACATCAGGAAAGACCTCAGGAAACTCATTAACCACAGGAACAGATTGCAAAAAGGGACCCTCGAAGATAGAATCCTTAACCCAAACCAAATGACAAAGACACACATTGGAAATCAACTTTTGGGCTCTAAGATAAGATATGAACCTCCCTTTAGTCACTAAGGAACTTTCTGGCCATTCCATCACTATTTTATTAGGGAATTAGAAAATAAATTTTTAGGTTTGATAATCCAAAGAATAATAGAATGAGTGGAGCCAATCCATCCCTAAGATCACATCAAAATCTAACATATCCAACTATACCAGATCCACCCATGTCTATGCATGAAAGATAGACACCATACAAACCCTATAAACCTTTCTAGCCACAATAGACTAACCCATCAGAGTGACATAGAAAAGGGATCAGAAATAATCTTAGGAGCAAAACCAAAATACACAGCCATATAAGGGGTCACATAAGAAAGGGTAGAACCTGGATCAAACAAAGAATACACATTACGAGAGAAAAGATGTAATGTACCAGTAACAATATCAAGAGAAGCCTTAAATTCCTGACGGTTAGCAAGAGCATAAAGATGATTTTGACCAGTGCTGGATCCAGAAGTAGAACCCTTTGGTGCATGAGCTGAAGATGTAACAACCAGGACTTTATTAGCTCTTGTGACTACCTTGGTTGAAAGATAATCTCACTGCATGTGACCAACCCAGTCACAATTATAACATCGATTCCTCCCCTCATTACACTGACCACGATGAAGCTACCTACAGAAATGGCAATGAGGACAATGTGGGGTTGACTGAGCACCGCTAACCTAAAACTAGGCACCTTGTACCTTAAAACTACTACTAGCCTGCAAGTGAAGGCCACCTGATGACTTAGGATAAGGAGCACTAGCAGATAAATATGATTTTCCACTAATTCTTCTTCTTGCTCTACTGTCTATTATTTTTCCTACTATTTTGTTGCTCTTAATACCTCTACTTCTTACATTACATCTATCCTATTTTTGCCTATTTCTTTTTCTCATCATCATCTTACTTCATGTATACCACAATTCTAGAGATATCCATACCACTATTCAGCATAACTGTCTTACACTCCAAAACTAAGTCCCGCAATAAGCTAAAAGAAAACTTCCTCATCCTAGCCCTCATGATAGATACCAACTCCGGAGCATAGCGAGATAACTAATGAAATTTAAAAGAATACTCTTTCACACTCATCCTTCCCTGCTTTAGATTAACTAGATCTTCTTCCTTAGTTTTCCTTAACTCTTGAGGAAATAAATGAATAAGAAAAACACTAGAAAACTCCTCCCATATAGCCTACTCAGTATCATCACCCATCGACTGCCCTCACTGCTCATACCACTACTATGCCAAATCTTTCAGCTGGTACACAGCAAAATCTACGCCCTCAGAATTAGTAGAATGCATAACCCAAAATATCTTCTCTATCTCATCCACAAAACCTTGAGAATCCTCTTTTACCTTAGATCCAGTAAAGGTTGGGGGATTCAACCTCATGAATTAGTCAACTCTAGTGACCTCAGAAAAAAAAGAAACATAACACACACAATCAGACTAGCGAGACTGTGATGCAACTAATTTAGTAAGAAGATAAATAGACCAATGAAACTCTATATTAGACATATCACCCAGAGATGACAAGGAATGAGCATAACCAGATAAGAACTAGTAGAACTCTGCATGAGAAAGTACAATATGGAGAAAACACCTTAAATCGGGTTTGTACCCCATACACAGGCTGAGTCCCTTCCATACTATCCTTGGGTAGGATAAAGATCCCAAAAGAGTTTCTATGAGCATCGAATTTTCAAGGAGGCATTTTCTGAAATGTGAGGAAGCCAGGAATCAGAGAAACTTCATAACACCAGGCTCTATAGCCTGAAAAAAGAACACAAGAAAGGGAAATATTCCTAAATTCCTCATAGCCTTCTCCTTATAAGTGTGGTGCACTACACACCTATAAAAAGGACTCTACTTAACACATTATTCTAGACACCCAATGACTCTAAATTGTGCTCTGATATCAAGCTTTTCATGACCCAAACCAGGGCCTAGCCATGATGGGTATCTTAATTCCCCCATGGATCGGAAACTTCTTCATCGCCTAACCGCATGAGCATAAAATAATGATAATTATAATATAGAAGCCAATTAAATAGTAATGAAAGATAGATAAATGAACCACGATAAGGGTTCTAAGAATTCAACACTTCCCAATCCAATGTTTGCCATAAAGATCCTTTAAAAAAACTTAACACATCTATGTTGGTACATGCCCTCGACTATAGCCAAAAATGGACTCCAAATATGGTCTAAAACATAAGGAAAACAAACTATGAAATGATGGGCCTTCCAGAGAATGGAAGCTCAGCACTTTAAAGCAACTAAACAGGCATGCTAATCCACCTAATATTGCACAAGGGAAAAAGTAGTGTCTTCTTACCCTACATTACGAAACAATGTAGAGTTCTAAGATAGTTAGCGAGATGAGTACTAGCATGAAACTCAGGGATAAGTGGTAAGATAATTCCATGATCAAATAAGTAAAATCATATGCACACATTCATATACATATATAAGATACTCGGATAGGGAAAAAGGCTTAATTATGAGATTTAAAACCATTAACCTAGACTATATAGCTTCAATCATCATAAAAACATCCACGGTCTATATGGGTATGGCTCCTCCCACCGAATTGGACTCAATAAGTGTTAGCCGCACAAATCAGAGAAAAATAAGAGAAAGCTAAAGCCATTAGGGCAACTAGCCATCCCTTAAAATATACACGGTCATATAGACAATCACACCAGGAAATATGGTTTTTATTATCGGTATCCCCAAGACCTCCACCTTTTATGATGAGCTACATAACACCATTTAAGCCTATTTAAAATATTTACATTTATTTCAAACCATTAAGCTAGGAGTAATCTATTAAGAAATTTACAAGATCGTATAGTCATATCAATAAATCAAGCCTACAATCCAATGTCAATATGCCAAACCAAACTACTTTTCCAATTAGGACTCAAACCCATAAGCCAATAGGACTCCAATCCATTTAGCCAACTGGGCAGCAAACCCATCAGCCTATAAGACTCCAACCCATTTAGACTACTTGGATTTAAATCCATCGTCCAATAGAACACCAGCCCATTTAAGAAACTAGGACTCAAACCTATCATCTAATAATTCTCAAAATTTACAATTCGAAATCAATCCATGGACACCAAGGCCTTTCAAAATCCAATTGATGTTCCATTAATCTTTTATGCAATGAAAGGTTTCATAAGTGAAGAAATTTATGCATATGTCCATATCTCAAATCAAATTTCACAAATTTGGTTGAGGTTAATGCCAATTCAAACCATTAAACCTTCAAGTTTGGGGAAACCTATGATCCCCATTCCAATTCCCATACCCATGAATTTAAATGGTTCAAATTTATGAAAATATAGCATAAACAATCAATTCAAAACCATTAGAATTTAATTCATGTAATAACCATTCCAAACCCCTCAACCCACATTCAAAATCCAATAATTAAACCACATGGATAACACTTTAAATTCATGCATTATATAAATTCACTTTAGGGAAGAGATACGTGCCTTAAGTACATAAGAATTTGAAAGCAATTTGGAGCTTGGAACCTAGATGTTAAGTCCTCTGTGAAACCCTTGAATTTTTCTTATGTTTTGAGTTTCAGAGTGGATGTGAGTAATTAGTCTTTGAAAAAATAATAAATAAGTCTATTTTATGTTTAAAGGTCACGTATGGGTGAAAAGACCCAATAGCCCCTCACCCCAAGTGAACAAAAAAAAATCTCATGAAAATTTGACCTTGGTGTGGCATGCCAATATCGCAGAGACTATCTTTTATGCCACACCAATATCGCTTAGGGTAGCCTCCGTGACTAGATGATATCGTGGAGGCTTACTGCCTCCGAATTCCAAAATAACCCCTAACTTATTTCAAAAATTCCGAAACTCTTCCAAGATACCATATTAACATACCTAAACACAATTTAAGTCAAAAATCAATATTTTTATACACAAGAAGGTCAAAATAAAATCATTGAAGTTGGAAGGGTCTCACGTGTACTTAAGTGGATTATTTTTCCCAACATTATTTAAGCATATTTGGCCATTGAAAACCCTATCTTTTGTAAATTTTGCAATTGTTAAGCTTGTAATAAAACCCTAGTATTGAGATTTAGTACTCCTAGCTTGGGATTTAGATTTATCTTATCAAATATTTAGTATCTATAGCGAATATCGGTGAAGAATTTGGTATAATATCTTCTTCTTTTACTATGACTGGTTGATTTCCCATACTTGGGGTGATGCATGATTGAGTGATGATTGTGTATGGATAGTGATTATTTACCTTTGTGACATAGTGTTATGGATTTAGCTAAATCTATATGCTCTAATTGATAGATTGAGGTTGCAAACTTAGTCTATGCTTAGATATTTTGTATTTCCGAAAAAGGAGTAAAAGAATGGTGGATTTGGATAATGATATTTGAGTGAAACTTATTTAAGTAGTACTTGTATTTATAGGTTACCCACCTCAAGGCTAATTTTTGTTTGGTAGTTTAGATGCTTGGTTGTTCGGCAGAAGCCTTTGTGAAATTTGGTTATGGATTGAAAGATCATTTAAATATCTAAAATCATGCCTAATCATAACTAGTAATCAATTCTTGGTGAATTTTCACTTACCCATACATGCCATCATCCTCAAGAATCCTAATCCTAATTGCTCTATCTTGGTTTTTTACAACCTTATTGCATTCAGTTTTGTCAAACCAATTGTTGATAGTTCAAGCAAAACCATCCCCAAAATTTACTTTTTTATTTAAATTTTAACATTGCATGCAAACCTAGAGTTTCTTGTGACACTTAATAATGAAGTTAATGCTCTCATTCCCCATATATATAAACCTCTCTTGTTGGTTTAGAATATGTTGACAACAATCATTTATACTTTAGTGGTATAATTTGAGCGTATCAAGGGACTCTTCAAAACTAAATTGGCTTTGACTTTAGGCTTCTTTTATTTGAATCTAGTAAGATTGGTGATGGATTCACACTTCACAGAACTATTCGACGATCTTTTGAAATACTTTACTTTATCGATGATTTGTTTCACTAGAACTTAGTGGATCTGTTAGGTTAGGCGGTGGATCTTCCCTTTCAGCGATAGGCGAACAACATTGTCGATCAATTAAACTCCTTGACGATGCCTTCTTACACTTATAGCTCCATTTCTCCATCTTTTTGCTTCTTCACACTCTTTCAACCACATTGTTGCACCAACCTTGAAAATAAATGAAATTAATATTAAAACAAACTCAAACTATCATTAAGGACATTATTTCCTACCATTTTAGGTGAAATCAGTCATAATTTGTCGACTTTTCAATAAGAAGTATCAAATAAACTCACCAATCATAAGTATTTCCAAAGGAAAATTCACAAATAGTCAGATTATGAATATGCTTAGAATCTAAATCAAGTCTAAAACTACAATAGAATTATAACCTACCTCAAACAAAAGCCTAAATACAACTAATCCATAAGCTCTTTGCCTTTCCTTTCAACTTTAGATCGTTCTTAGTCTAACAAACAATAAATAAAAAGTATTTAATAACTTACTCTTCAATTCTTGGAATTGGGAACTAATAAACAATATATTTACCCCTAGCTCATAGCGTAAATCATCAATTTGGGGGGGCGGGAGGGGGGTTTACCCATAAATGTAATACCCTAAAAAATACAAGCCAAAGATAGAATCATTCTTCATGTTAATGTAGAATTAAACCTCAAATCTTAATAGTATGATAAGGAATTTGACCATGTACCAAGGCCACAGAATTTCCTAGCCCTTAACTGAACCAAATGGTATATGATTCAATTAGCTTTCCAACGCACCCATTTTTGACTTAATCCAACACCGAAATAAAGAGTTATGGCCTTTTTAGTGAAGTACTTCTCTTTACTGAGATACCATAAGCTAAACCACCCATCGTGGTTACATTTTATGACCGTACATTGGTATCTTCTAATTGGGACAACCCAAACATCTGAAATTTGACAAAGTGTACGTTCATACCACGAGAGGGAACCATGATTGTTCTTTTAAACCACGATCCTAGGCACGGTTGTGAGTCCCATAAATGCCCCTAATTGAACCTTCAAACCTACGAACCAAGGTACGACCATGGGTATATCCCACGATCGAACAAGGTTAATCTATTATATTTAAAATTATCTCATCCATCTCAAAACTACGAGTAAAGCCCACAATTGTAGGATGGGGAAAGAAGAAATAAAAATTTACCTAAAAACAAAATGGGGAAAGAAAATATTAGATACTCCTCTAAAGTTCTAGAATTTCAATGTTCTTCAAGTTTCATCTTAGGGAAACTTCTATCTGCCACATACACCTTAACAAATGCTAAAACCACTAAATGAGTCATTATAGTTTATATGTTAATAATGGTAAAGGAATAGGAAATCAAAATTATAGAAAAACATATAATCCAAATTGGATAAACCACCCAAATTTCTTATGGGGCGGCAATAAAAATCAAAACCAATATAAATAATTGGGTCAATAGTAGGTCTATCAATAGAATTCAAAAAAATTAATTCAACACAAACTTGATGATATTAACAAAGCAATGAAAAATAGGCAGATGAGCAACAAAGATTGGAAGCAACAACTAAAAACATGAACTAGTCATTCAAAGTTTAGAAAGATAAATGTGTTAGGTTGTTAGACCTTAAAATATGAGGTCTCTAGGAGGTCTACTTAGTGAATTGGATTCTAATCAAAAGTAGGTGAATGAAATTATGTCTAAAAGCAAAAAATGATTTGGGTGAATGGGTTCCAAAATAATGGTTGAGACAGTAGTTAAGAAGTAGAGAACTAAGGTATCATCAGAGAAAGAGTGGCCAAATAGTCTACACTTCTGGTTGTAAGACTACCTATTTCATTGAAACTAAACCAAATCAAAACAAGAGAGTATGCAACTTAATTTAAGTTCCATAACCTATTAAAATAGGTAAACATTATCATTCCTCTTGTTGATATTATCAAAGGGCATTCCCTAATATGCACGATACTTAAAGGATTTAGTATCCAATAAGAAGAAAGTGATGAAACATTTGGTAGTATAACTCGTTAAACAATGTCATCTTTTATAAATGAAGGAAAAAGACCCAGGAAGTTTAACCTAAAGATTTCCATTGGGCAATAGATAGAGACTAAAGCAATATACAACTTGGGAGCTAGCATCAATCTGATGCCTTTTGCATTATTCAAAAATATGGGATTGGATAATTAAAATGCCCCGAGTTTGTACCCCAAAGGCTACACGGTGATAGCGACCTCGAAGGACCACCATCTAACCCATGACTGGTACCTGCTGTGAGCATTATATAATAATAATACTGTAATAGCAACCTGTCTTTAATAAATACAGAAGTGAGGCTGTAAATGCCATAAGGTTCATAACTAAAAACTAATACTAACTACTGATAATTGGATACTAAAACACATGTTTGAAATACTCTAGTCTGAAAGCCTCTAATTATATGAATTATTGAGTTGATGGGACAATCCTCCAACTAACTCTTACTACTGAAAACTGCAATGAAATACTAAAATAATACTCTATCCTTGAACTATGAGAACTCACCACTAAGTCTGTTACTGATAAGCTAGGAGGCTAAGTACGATCAAGAGCCCATGTGTCTGAACCTATAATCTAAGAAATCATAGCACAAAAGAAAGGTATGCATCAGTACTTTGAATTTACTAGTATGCTAAGTGAGGTAGGATGATATGCATGGGTTCATGAACAATAACAGACTGAATAATATAAACATAACTGAATGGAAGAACATGCATGAATACATAAACTGTAACTGAGATCATGTTAACACTGGTTACTAAATTTTGAATACTGATTAACTGATATTTGAGTTTACTAATACTATAATACTAATAACTGAGTGACTATTTCTGAAAGTCCTGATTGATAACTGGGTGACTGTTTCTGACAGTTTTGATTCTGTAGAACTGAACTGAATTCTATACTAAGCCGAGTGACTATATCTGATAGTCCTGATTCTGTAGAACTAAACTGAGTTCTATACTAAGACTGAAATTAAAATAGAAGTTGTAGGAGGTAATCATCTAACTGACATGCCCCTCTCTGAATGTATTTGAGTCCAACCTATAACCCCAATTGGAAGAGTGTCAGTACCGTGCCACGGGTAAAGGCAAGTTGTGAGTTAAACCTTTCTTACAGAAAGCTCTTTCATTAACCCTCTCTAGCAAGAAAACTCATATAAGATGTATCAACCCTAGTCTAGCAGGAAGATATCTCAACCTATGCTAGCTACGTAGTTCAATAATCCAGGGATTGCTACTAAGGGTCAAACTCTATGCTGGCAAGACTGCCACCATCCCTGGGTTCTCTCGGTGCTGAATCCTACTCCTAACTGAATAAACACTAAACTAATTTCTAGTTCATACTAGGCTTGACTGAACTATTACTCATCATAATGTCTAACTAAACTGAACTGCGTTCACTAGGTTCTGCTAACTGATGGAGTACAACTAAATCTGGTTAACTAACTGAGTTCACTGACTTTTGAACTGAATACTGAACTGAGACTGTGACTGATTACTGAGTACTACTGTTCATAACACTACTGAGACTGTTCTATAACTACTGTATCTCTAGGTCAATACCTAAATTTTTGGGTATTGAATACCCCCAGGACACGATAACATGAAAAGTAAAGCATATAGTTAACTTGAAAAGCATAACATTGTGCACTTGTTCATAACTCATCCATAAAGACATTTTATCAAACACTTATAAGGCATAAGTTTACACATATACTAGCATGTCATAATTTTTCCCCATTTAGTTCATATGAGCACTTTAACAAACACTAGGGGAACACCAATATGCTTATGATACTAAACAACATGTTGGCATCATAACATCAATTCCCAAATTCATAAATTCAATGGCTTCAACATAAATTAAAATGATACTACATACGTGATAATCAATTTCACATGAAAATTGTAATAAACCATGGATTAAAAACCCAATTAACATTATAATCATGAATACACTTAAATCCAACCATGAAAATCATGAAATCAACCTACTTAAAGTTTAAGAATAAGTTTCTTGGAATCCAAGGGTAAAAGAAACCCTTGTATGAACACTTCACATACCTGAGTACTTGAATTAATGAAGGTTAATGGTGAGTTCTTGAATTAGAAGGCCTAGGGTTTTGTTCTTGAGTAATTTTGAGAATAGTGAATAGATTTTGCCTCTAAAATGGCTAAATCTCGTATTTTGGGGGCTGATAGACATGGGAAAATTACCCAAATACCCCTGAGAATGCAACTTTTAAATGACTGAAAACTGGCCTAGCGACGCGCACAGGGACGCGCCACATTGATAGGATCGATGCGATGGACGATATGCTGCATCGAGTCCGCGTTGGCTTACTGGAAAATTGTACTGAGAGCTAGGGAAAAATATTCATTGATGCTATAGGCGATGCAGCGCGTTGTGATCGCGTCGATACAATTGTTTGGTCTCCCAAATGTGCTTCAAATGATGTTCGAAAAATCTGAAACTCGTCCGAGAACACCTACTGACTTTCTTGATCATAAAACAACTTAAAGATCGACAGTTAATGGTCATAAGGGTTGAAAAATAAGATCGACAATTATGAAGGCTAAAATAACTCTAAATATGAATACTTAGCTAAAATTTTCTATGTTTGGGACCTCTTAAAAAGTTTTAAAGGACTGAATTAAGCTGGGAATTTTATGGGGTCTTACAATATCTCCTCTTTGGGAAAAAATTTCCTTGATGAGACTGACTAAGATAGGAGAAGTGATAGATTGAAAGTACATACTGGACATGCACAACTGAAGCATGATTTCATGGCTGAGACTTAGGATAAACTGAACTATCATACTGAACATGCATAATTAATGCATAATTTCTTAACTGATATTACTGATAAGCTAAGTTTGTATACTGAACATGCATATCTAATGCATGAGTACATGACTGGACTAATTCATGAATGCATGACTGAGTATTCAACGTTACTTGATACCAAGTTGGTAACTACATTTGAATATGAAATTGAGTAAATTTAAGGAAAACTATTACCTTGAGCTGAGTCTAAGTTTACAGAGAATATGTGAGGATCCTTGGTCCGCATATCTGCTTTTTCTTCACAAGTAGCTCCCTCAATGGTTTGATTCCACCAAAGAACTTTGACTAGAGGGACTTCCTTGTTCCTCAGTCTGTGAATCTAAAAATCAAGGATTTTGACAGGAATTTCCTCATAAGAGAGGTTGTTCTAAATATCTATACCCTCTACAGGGACTACCACTACTTGGTTAGCTATGCATTTCTTTAACAAGGAGACATGAAACACTGGGTGCACTAAAGCTAAGTCTGAAGAAAACTCACGCTCGTAAGCTACCTTTCCAAAATGGTTGAGGATTCGGTAAGGATTGATATATCGAGGACTGAGCTTTCTCTTCTTGCCAAACCTTTTCACTCCTTTCATAGAAGAGGTTTTAAAATACACATAGTCACCTATCTTAAACTCGAGATCCTTTCTGTGCATGTCAGCATACAATTTTTGTCGGCTCTAAGCTTTCTTGAGACTTTCCCTGATCAACTTAAATTTTTCTAAGGTAACAAATAACAAGTCAGGCCCTACCACTATGGCCTCACCTACTTCAAACCAACCAATGGGAGATCTACATCTCTTCCATAGAGAACCTCAAATGGAGCCATCCAAATGCTGGAATGGTAATTGTTATTATACCCAAACTCAACCAATGGCAAATGGTTATTCCAATTGCCTTTAAAGTCAATGGTACATTCTCTTAGCATAACTTCTAGAGTCTAGATGGTCTTTTATACTTGACCATCTTTCTAAGATTAGAAGGCTGTACTGAGGTGAACATTGTCAGAGTCGTGGAAAAAGTATTCACTACTGCTTACAGCTCCTTCATTCACTCGTCTTGATACTTCGGAACACCAAAACCATTTTAGAAGGCTTTCCAAAAATAAAAGGTAAACTAGGTACCTCCATCTGAGATGATGGATAACGGAACTCCATGCAATCTGACCAATTCTCTAACATAGAACTTGGAATGATCCTTGGCTTAATAAGAGGTATGGACTGGTAAGAAATGAGTTGACTTGGTCATCCTATCTACGATAACCCAAACTGAATTATGCTAACGACGAGTACGGGGAAAACCCATCACAAAGTCCATGTACACTTTTTCCCACTTCTATGTGGTAATATTGAACTTCTGCATGGATCCACAAGGCTTCTAATGTTCAATCTTAACATGCTATTATGTTGACCATTTAGCTACAAACCCTGCAATATCTCTCTTCATCCCACTCCACCAATAGAGTTCCTACAAGTTGGGGTACATCTTATTAGCCCCTGGATAAATAGAGTAGCACGTACCATGCACTTCTACAAGAATCCACTACCTCAATTCAACTACACCTGGCACACATGGCCGACCCTGAAAACGTAATACACTATCTCCCCTTTAGGAGAAAACCTCTATTTCTGATCTCTGACTGACTCTTTCAACTTAAGTAGACTGGGATCTCTGTCTTACTTTTTCTTCACATCAAAAACCAGAGATGATTCTGAACTACTATGCGCCCATACACTACCTTCCGCTAAATCAACTAAGCGGACACCTAGTCGGGAAAACTGATAAACTTCCTGAACTAACTTCTTCTTTTCATCTTCCACATGAGAAAAACTACCCATAGACATACTACTGAGAGCATCAGCCACTACATTGGCCTTGCTCAGATAATACAGGACACTCATGTCACAGTATTTCAAGAACTCCAACCACCTTCTCTAATCGAGGTTTAGGTCTTTCTGAGAGAACACATACTGGAGGATCTTATGGTCTTTGAACACACTTGTACCCCATACAAATTGTGCCTCCAAATCTTTAAGGCAAATACTACAGTTGCTAACTCAAGATCATAAGTGGGATAGTTCTTTTCATGAGGCTTAAGTTGTCTAGAGAAATAGGCTATGACGTACCTCTCTGCATCAAAACATACCCCCAAACCAAATCTGGAGGCATCACAATACAACATAAACCCATCTGAACCATCTGGTAGAGTCAAAACTGGAGTTGTAGTGAGTCAAGTCTTCAACTCCTAAAAAATCTTCTTACAATAATCTGACCACTGGAACTTGACTTTCTTCTGAGTCAATCTGGACATAGGGGATTTAATAGACGAAAATCTTTTAACAAATCATCGGTAATGGCTGGACAAGCCCAAGAAACTCTGGATATGTGATGGAAATATGGGTCTGGGCTAGCTTCTTACTACTTTTATCTTTTGAAGATCCACTCTAATGCCATCACCGGAAACTAATGGCCAAGAAAAGATACTAACCTTAGCCAAAATTTGCACTTACTGAATTTGATGAAAAATTGATGGTTTCTAAGAGTCTATAACATTATTCTGAGATTGTCTGCATGATTATGTTCACTACGGGAGTAGACAAAAATGTCATCAATGAAGATAAAGATGAACATGAACAATTAATTCTTGAACACATGGTTCATCAAGTCCATGAAAGTTGTTGGGGAATTGGTAAGACCAAATGATATGACTAGGAATTCAAAGTGACCATACTGAGTTTTGAAAGTTGTTTTCAAAATATCACACTCTGACTCTGAGCTGATGATAGCCTGGTCTGAGGTCTATCTTAGAAAAGTAACTGGCTCCCTGAAGTTGGTCAAATAAGTCATCGATTCTGGGAAGTGGATACTTGTTCTTGACCGTGACTTTATTCAACTGACGGTAGTCTATACACATTCTAATAGAACCATTTTTCTTTTGCACGAATAGAACTGGTGCACCCTAAGGGGATATTTTGGGTCTGATGAATCCCTTATCTAGGAAATCCTTCAACTGTTCTTTTAATTCTTTGAGTTCTACTAGAGCCATTCTGTATGGAAGAATAGATATGGGTTTAGTATCTAGAAGAAGGTCTATTCAAAAGTCAATTTCCCTCTTGGGAGGAACTTCAGGAAACACATCTGGGAATTCACATGCTACTGGAACTGACTCAAGACTGGGAGTATTGGAACTAGAATCCTTGACTCGAAAAAGATGATAGAAAAACCTCCTAGATATTATTTTTATTTCCCTTAGGTAAGAAATAAGTTGCCCCCTAAGTGTTGAGGTACTACCCCTCCAGTCTAGGACAAGTTCATTCAGAAACTGAAATTAGACAATTTTCTTTCTGCAGTCAATTGAGGCATAGTATTAATGAAGCTAATACATGCTGAGAATGACATCAAAATCTATCATCTCTAATTCTACCAAGACTTCCAAAGTGACTTTCTGAGATACCATGACCGGACAGTTCCTGTATACCCATCGGGATATAATAGATTTAACCACTGGGGTAGATACTGAGAAAGTCTCTTCTAGGATTTCGGGACTGACTCCAAAGTTAATAGATATATAAGGAGTTACAAAGGAAAAGGAAGCTCCTGGATCTAGCAAAGAATAAACATACAAATGATAAACTTGTAACATACCAGTGACCACATAAGGAGAACTTTTCTGATCCTATCGGGACTAAAGTACATAAAGTCTATTTGGGTGTTGCCTACTAGAGCACTGGAAGCAGGACCCTACTAATTCAGGAGACCAGACTGAGCTGGGGGATAATTATGCTAACTCTGCGAACCCATCTGAGGACACTGTCTGACCCTGTGGCCTGGCTTGCCATATCTAAAACATACATCACTGCCAACTCTGCAGACACCCTGATGGTTTCTGCAATACTTCTGGCAGAGAGGATTTATTTGGGCACTACTAACACTACCCTGGGGTTTAGGTCCTGATGCCCTATCTCTATTGCCATCTCTAGATTTTGGCACTAGAGTACTGGATAAGGATGAAGCTGGAACTAAAGATTTTGTATGGAACTAAGAACGATTCCCACCCTCTACCTTAGGCTAACTGAAGTTGAAGCTACATGTTCTAGCTCTTTTGTTCTCTTTCTCCTTTTTATTCTTACCATCATTTATTTGTTGAGCTTGGACCATAAGACTGGATATGTCCATCTCTCTAATCAGCATTGTAGTTCTACATTCCTTGACCATACTATTAGACACACCCAAAAAAAACTCCCTAATCAGCATTGAGGTCCTACATTCCTTGACCACACTGTTAGACATAGCCAAAACAAACTTACTCATGTTAGATCTGCAATCTGCTACCACATGAGGGGCATATCTGCCTAACTGAGTAAACTTGAGTGAATACTATTGTATTATCATGTTTCCCTACTTCAGATTAATAAAATCTAAAACCTTTACTTCCCTCAACTCTAGCAGGAAGAACCTATCCAGAAAAGTAATAGCAAACTCTTCCTATTTTATTGGCCTATATCTGCGACTCTCTTTGATTCTAATATTTGAACTACGAGTGAGCCACATCCTGTAATTGATATGCGGCCAACTCATCACTCTCACTAATAGTCACCTTTATAATATATGTAACTTTCTGCACCTGATCAAGAAATTCATGTGGGTCCTCATCTGACTTTAACCCGGTAAAAGAAGGAGGGTTCATTTGGGTGAAGTCCCAAATCCTAGCTACAGTAGTATTAGCCATAGTGTTGGCTAGAACGGCAGTTGGGCATTCATTCTGGGCTGCCATGGAATGAGCTAGGGTGGTGAAAGATGCTTTGAATTCCTCATGGGAGACATGCTCATCGAGAGGATCTGGCTGGATGGGCTAAGTTGCTGGTTGATTTCCTTTTCTTCTTCTATTTTTATTTAGAGTCATGTTCTATAAATAGTAGGGATAAAAGGATTAGACTAAGAGTTTAATTTGAACTTATGCTCATTCACACGACATGAATATTGAAAAAGGGAAACTTTTCCTAAAATATCTCGTAGGCTCCTGTCCATAAGTCTGGCGCACTACACACCCATGCATAAGACTCTACTAGACACGACTTTCATAATTCCAAGGACTTTGTTGAACCTTAGGCCCTGATACAAAGTTTGTAATGCCCTGAGTCTGTACTCCGGATGCTACATGGTGCTAGCGACCCTGAAGGACCACCATCTAACCCATAACTAGTACTTGTTGTGAGCATTGTATAATAATAATACTGTAATAGCAACTTTTCTTAAATAAATGCAGAAGTGAGGTTGTAAATGCCATAAGGTTCATAACTGAAAACCAATACTGATAACTGAATACTGAAACACGTGTCTGAAATACTCTAGTCTGAAAGCCTCTAACTGTCTGAATTATGGAGTTGATGGGACAAGCCCCCAACTAACTCCGACTACAAAAACTATACTAAAATACTTAAAATAATACTCTATCCTATAACTATGAGGACTCACCACTAAGTATTCTACTGATAGATGGGGCTGCTAAGTACGGTCAGGTGCCTATGCATCTGAACCTATGATATAAGACATCATAGCGCAAAATAAAGGTATGTATTAGTACTTTGAATGTACTGGTATGCTAAGTGAGGTAGGCAGATATACATGGGTTCATGTGCATGACCAATAACTAACTAAGTAACATGAACATAACTGAAGGAGAGAGCATGCATGAATACAAAAACTATAACTTAGATCATTTTAGCACTGGTTACTGAGTTCTAAATATTGATTAACTGATATCTGAAGTTACTGATACTGTAATACTGATAATTGAGTGACTATTTCTGACAGTCCTAATTGATAACTGGGTGACTATTTCTGATAGTCCTAATTCTGCAGAACTAAACTGAGTTCTATACTGAGCTAGGTAACTATATCTGACAGTCCTAATTCTGTAGAATTAAACTGAGTTCTATACTGACACAAAAACTAAAACTAAAACATTGGTAGGTAATCATCTAACCAACATGGACCTCTCTGAATAGATTGGGGTCTAACTTGTAACACCAGTTGGAAGGGTGTCAGTACCATGCCACGGGTAAAGATAAGTTGTGAGTTAATCCTTTCTTACAGGACCCTTTCTTACAGGAAGATCTTTCATTAACCCTTGCTAAAAAGAAAACTCATATAAGATGTATCAACCCTATTCTAGAAATAATATATCTCAACCTATGCTGGCTACGTAGTTCTATAATCCAGGGATTGCTACGAAGGGTCAAACCCTATGTGGAAGGAATACCCCTATTCCTAGGTTCGCTCGGTGTTGAATCCTACTCCTAACTGAATAGACACTGAATTGATTTCTAGTCATACCAGGCGTGACTAAACTATTACTAATCGTACTGTCTAACTGAACTAAACTGAGTTTACTGGGTTCCACTAACTGACGGAGTACTACTGAATCTGGTTAACTGACTGAGTTGACTGAGTTCTGAATTAAATACTGAACTGAGACTGTGACTGATTACTAAGTACTACTATTCATAACACTACTGAGAATGTTTTGCAACTATTGTAGCTCTAGGTAAATTGCTAAATTTTTGGGTATTGAATACCCCTAAGACTCGATTTCATGAAAAGTAAAGCTTAGAGTAAACCTAAAAAGCATAACACTGTGCACTTGTTCACAACTCATCTACAAAGATACTTTATTAAACATTTGTAAGGCATAAGTTTACACATATACTAGCATGTCATGATTTTTAATCATTTAGTTCACATGAGCACTTTAACAAACACTTAGGGAGCACCAACATGCACATGATACTAAACAACATGTAGGCATCATAAAATCAATTCCCAAATTCACAAATTCAATGGCTTCAATATAAATTCACATGATACTACACACATGATAATCAATTCCACATGAATCATGTAATAAACCATGGATTAGAAACCCAATTAACATTATAATAATGAATACACATAAATCCAACCATGAAAATCATGAAATCAACCTACTTAAAGTTTAAGAAAAAGTATCTAGGACTCCAAGGGTGAAAGAAACCCTTGGATGAACATTTCACAAACCTGAGTACCTGAATTAATGAAGGTTGATGGTGGGTACCATTTGTAGGGGGTGCGGATTAGGTGCGTAGATTCAACTAGATAATAAATACGTAGGTATTTATTTTTATAATAAATATTATTGATTGGAATAATATTCATTTTTATCTTCTTGATTTAAGATGTTTTATTAATTCATATTCTAAATTAGATATTGTCGTGATTAGATTATCTAGTGTTTTAGGATCCTCGTTAGTAATATGTAATTTTTTATACTCTTGGTATAGACTATATAGTTGAGTTTCTATTTCTTTTAATGATTTATTCTTTTCGTAAGATGTATCCATTAATTTATTTTATCCTATTGAAATTTTAGCAATTTCTGTGTAGTATTTTATTCTAACTTTGCTATATTCAATGCGTAGGTTTATATTTTTTATCTGACTAGTTAGTATTTGTTGTTCATGTATAACTAATTTTCCATCTGTATTAAATAATTTTTCGTATGTATTAAATAAATTATTACTTGTACTTTCCTTTTCTAAGGTTAAATTTATTTTAAGTAATTTTTCTTCTAGTTGTTTTTTCTCTATTTCAAGTTGATTTCTGTAATTAACTTCTTCATATATCCAATTTTGCCTTTCTCTAATTTTCTTTATATATTCTAACATCCACAGTCTTGATCTGAATAATATCCTTCTGGGTAAATGTCTTCGTATATCTGTTCCAACGCATTTATTGTTTCAATTTCGTAGTTTATTACTTCTTCTAATATTATTTTCTTAATATCTTTAATTTCTATGTCTTTAAGTATATATAAGATTAAAACTTTAAGGTAGTCTAAATGGTCTATTTTCTAAAATTGATATTTTATATCTTTATTTTCCATGTATTTGTAAGAATAGTTAGGTATGTGTGGTATATAACTTACTCTAGTCATGTAATATTTACCAAATGCTTTTTCTAATATGATTTTTCTTATATCTACTACAGTTATATCTTTAAGTGCATATAAAATAAGTATTTTAAATTTATCTACCATCTCATCAGATAAATAATTATTCATTTTCATAAAATTGCTTTTTTCAAAATATTCCCTTCAACCATGTACCTAACAAAATATAGTCATATTAGATTACTATATACTAGATTATTCTTAAATAACATGTTCTTTGGTCACTATTAGCATGGTAATCTGGATACTTTTCCCTTAAACAGCGCCTCTACTCTGGTTACTCCCCACCACGGCTTCTTGCCTTATTGGTTTCACCTTTAGGATGGCATAGTTCTTAGGGATCTTTCTCCGTTTCCGCTTTGCTAATAAACTTCTTAACATATTATTCCTCGAATAATTCTACCATAAAGTAACTAACATGAATTTATTTTATCATATCATGATTGTTGGAAATTATGAATTTAGCTATTCATAATCATAAATAAACATACCTGTTCTGGTAGGTTTGATATTTATGAGTTTTTTTCCTCCTTAGATTTTTCCATTGATATATACCTGTTTTTTAATAACTAAGCAAAATATTTATTGTGGGCTTTTGAGAGAATTTTTGCTTCAACGCATGAAGGCTTGCTTTGCATTGCCTCATGCCTTCTCTATTTATAGATGAATCAATCTTTACATGTATTTGCAAAAGTTTAAAAGCTAGGCTAATCAAACAAAAAACTATTAAAGAAAGACTAAAAAGTCTTCCATCCTATAAGTCTATCCTAAGGCTATAAAGTAAAATTTCAAACTATATTAATATTTACATTAAATGCTATCAACTACTTTAGAAACTACCTTATCTTTACGTAAATAATTTATACAATAAGTCTTCCGTTTATTTTGTCATA
This sequence comes from Capsicum pubescens, assembly GCA_030864215.1. Taxonomy (NCBI): domain Eukaryota; kingdom Viridiplantae; phylum Streptophyta; class Magnoliopsida; order Solanales; family Solanaceae; genus Capsicum; species Capsicum pubescens. The sequence continues at coordinate 125,747,014 of CM061542.1, forward strand.
TCTGCTGTATCTCCATTATTGCTCTGATCTTATCTTTCCAGCTGGCGTTTTTATCTCTTATTCTAGCTGAACTGCTGGGACGCCATTATCTCCTCCATTACATTTTGAACATCTTTGATCTGGATATTTGTGTCCAATAGTTTTGCAGTATCTGGTCAATAATTCTTCTGAAATAAATTTTTCCCTGGTAGCTCTAGCAATAGGTTCTGTTTCTGGTTTAAGCAATGTGATAATCCATTGCCTAATAGTTTCCATATCTGTTTCTCGTAACTCTTTTGAATTCGAATATATTAATACATGATCTCTTGAATAGTAGTTCCATATGGGATTTTGGTTGCAATATGTATTTTCTAGCTCTTGTAAAATTGTAGATAATCCGATAATCCTTTTGTTTGCATAAAATTTTGGTATCTCGATTCTGGGTATCTCTGGTTGTGAAATAATATCTTGTGGTATAATCATATCTCGTGTCATTCCTATCTTTACAACTTGTATAGGTTTTTTAACTTCATCAAATAATATCTCTGCTGGTGCCGCGTAAATTTTTATAAAGAACAAGGTACCTTTGGTTATTCTTTTAAAAATGATAAATGCTTCATATATTTCTGGTATAGTGGATATCTCAGTTCCGTCCGTGGTATATACAGTACTAAGTAATCCATATTCGTAGCAAGTTTTAACTATATTTGGTTTGGTTTTAGGTAAGGCAATTAATTTATTATATCCGGTCAATTTCTGGGTTATATAGTTTGTATCTGGTTCTTGGACATTTGTAGCTTTTGGGTTGCTGTTTAAAAAGGTTTGTATATTGTAGATATTTTCTATGTATTTTTGGGATGTGTAGTTATAAACTTTTTTGTCTTGGTTCAGACTATCTCGGTATGTGGTAATTTGTGGGGGTATAAACATGGGATCTTTTGATGTATTTGGGGTATATGGTTTTTCAAATATTTTATTCATATTCATGTTCTGGTATCTTGGTCGACTAACTCCTTTGCTTGTACCTGCAGAAGTAGATAGATAAACGTTATGGGTTTTATGGAGTATCCCAACGTCTCCTTCTAGCTCTGGAATTTTAATGTCTTCCGATCGACATAGCTCTGCACACTGCTGAGTTAGCTGATTTGTAGCTATAGACTTCAGTTTACCTTCATTAGTCTTTAGCTTTTCTATCTCATTACCCATACTGTCCACTTTCACTGAAAGCGTAGTTAGGGTGTTAAGTATCTTTTCTAGAGTATCTTCTTCTATAATATCAGTCTGTGTAGCTTTGTCTTGATATGTAATCTGCAATAACATTTTTGTTAGTACTGATTACTTCAATTGTAAATGTAAAATTTAATATATTCAATACTAGTCTCCGAATTTCTTTTGTTGTAACTGAATTTTGTATTTTCTTTGTTAGCCACCAGCGTACTTGTGTATTATCTGTTCGCACAATAAATTTGTTATATACAATATATGGCTCAAATGCTAACAAACATTTATATAATGAACATAATTCTTTTCTATTTATTTCCCATTTTATTTCTGTCTCGTTGAACGTACCTGAGTAATATCTACAATGGTGTTCTATTTTTTCTAATTCATATTTATATTTAAGTACTCCTCCGTAACTATATTCACTGGCATCTGCTTCTACTATATATATAAATTTTCTATTTTCATCTGGAAATTGTAATTTTGGTAATTTTTTACAAAGTATTTTTATTTTTTGAACTTGTTTTTTATCTTCTTCATTATAGTTATATTCTATATCCTTTTTTAATTTTTTCTGTAGTGGTTTTAAGTTTTCTGCTAATTTTGGAATATATTCTCTTACTTGGTTTACTAATCCTAAAAATGATTGTAATTTTTTTTTCGTATCTAATTCTTCTTTCGAATTTATTATTTTTTATACTATATGTTGTTGCATTTTTACTCCACTTTTATCTATTTGTATTCCTAAAAATTCTATTTGATTTTTCATAATTTCAGCTTTCTTTTTACTTAAACTTATTCCCGAATTTTCTATTATATCCGTAAATTGTTCTAATAATTTTAAATGTTCTTCTTTGGTTTTTGTATATAATAGTATATCGTCTATGTATACTATACAATTAGGTAGTTGTTTAAAATAATTATCCATAAAATGTTGGTATCTACCTGGTGCATTTTTATATCCAAATGGTAGTACATTCCATTCATAAAATCCTTGTGGTACCGTAAATGCGGTTAATTCCTTAGATTCTTCTTCTAACTTTAGATGGTAAAATCCTGATTTGCAATCAAATTTACTAAAATAATTATATCCTTGTATTTGTCTTATTTTTAATATCTTATTTGGTATTGGGTAATTATAAGTTATTATTTTTGCATTTAAATTTCTATAATCAATAACCATTCTACTTTTTCCTCTTTTTTGTTCACTATGTTTATTTACTATAAATGCTGGGCTATTATGTTTACTATTACTTTTTTGTATATATTGTTTCTCTAATAATTCATCTATATGCATTTTAAATTCTTTTAAATCATCAAAATTATATGTTAATGGTTTTTGGGTTATTATGCTATTTTTATCTATTAATTCAATTTTTATAGTAGTTTTATGTTTTTCCCATCCTTTTAATGGATCTTCACTATATAATTGTTCTAATTTTTTCTTAATTATTTCTATCTTATTTATTGAAAATATAGTTATTTCTGTTTTATTTATCGAAAATACAACTAATTCTATTGTATCTTCAGTATTTTTTATATTTTCTAACTTTTGTGTAATTTTTTCACTTCCTTTTATCCAATCCGTTTTCTTTCTTATTTTATTATTAACTCTTTTTGCTCTTACTTTTTGTTTACATGGTGTTGTAAACCACCAGTCTGTTCTAGTTATTATATGTGGGTATAATTTATCTAGAAACGGCATTCCTAAAAGTATATCTTTTGATGTTAGTTCATAATTATAAATTTTTTCTATTGTTAATATTTTATCCCATACTTGTGTTTTTACATTCTTAGCTTTATAAGTAATTAAGCTTCCTTCGTTATTAAATCCTTTAACTATTATTGGTGTTTTTAATTTATCCCATTTACTTTCTGGTAAACAATTATATCTACATAAATTAGCTTCTGCTCCTGTATCTATCATAGGCGTATAATATCTACTGTAATATCCTTCTACTACTATTTTCATTAATACATATATTTTCATTTTATGTTAATGCTCTTCTTAAGAATAATTTCTCTCTGTTATATGTTATAGTTAATTGTGTATGTTCTATATTATATGGTTTTACTTGTTCTAGCCATTTTATTCCTAATATTATGTCTGTTTTTTGCATTTCTTCTTTTACTTCAAATTCTATTTTTATTTTTCTTATTCCTATTACTATGTCTTTTTCTGCTATATTTTTAGTATTTATTAAGCTTCTTGGTAGATCTGGGCATATATTATTGTCGGTTTTTATTTCTTCATTTTTTACTAGATATTTTGCTATATAATTTTCTTCCTGTCCTGTATTTAAGAGTATTAAATATTCTTTTTCATTTACCTTTCTTGTTATGTAATAATGGTTTGAATTATCCATTGAACTTGTTTCATAACTTATTCTTTTTTATGAGCTTGATGATTCTGGTTTATCATAAGCTGTTCTTTTTGTTGTACTTATTCTATCATTTATTATTTCTAGATTTTCTTCTACATCTATGTCTCTATAGCTATAATCATTATAGTCTATTGTTTTTACAAATTGTTCAAATGGGCTATCTATTTGTATCTTATTAATCTTATTTTTTCCTGTTATTTTATGTTTTGTTGTTAATACATATAAATTTTTACATCTTGCTGTAAATATTTTACTTCCTGGAGTTAATTCTATTCCTGATATCTTCCAATATAATACTAGTGATTTATCTATATTTCTATCTGTTACTGCTACTGAATAATTTGCACTTATTATAAATTTAAATTTTTGGTATATTAAATTTCCTTTTATGGCAGTTATTATACTTTTTTCTATAGGTTTTATAATTCTATCATCTGCTAAATATAATTCTATTGGTGTATCTATTCCTTCTCTAAAACATGCTTTTATTAATATTTCTGTACCTCCAAGGTGTACATATTTTATTGGGTCTCTACTTTTTATATCGTTTATTTCTTTATTAATTATTCTTTTTGTTACTAGTGGTATACTGGCTTTTCCTTTTGCATATCTACAGTCTATTACGTGCTCTTTTTGACTTACTACATAATATTCTTCCTTTTTTCTAGTAAATATATTTTTTATTGTTGGAATTTTAAATATTTTTTCTACACTTAAGTCTAACTCTTTTCCTTTTATTTCATCAAATACATTGTTATCAAATATTATTTTTTGATCTGTTCCTTCTTCATTTAAATATTCTTCTTTTGTTAATATTTTTATGTCTTCTTCAGTCATTTAATTCATCTAATTCACTATCTATTTCATTATCTGTTTCATTCTCTGAAATTTCATATATACTGTCTTCACTTTCTAATTCGTAATCTATGTAATCTATTTGCATATATTCTGTATCTTCTATTTTTATTTCTGATATTTGTTTATTTTTTGGGTTTTTAGGTAATTTATAATCTCTAGCTAAGTGTCCTAACTTTCCACAATTATAACAAGTACATTCTTTTATAGATTTTTTCTTTCTATATGGTCTTTTGTTTTTATAATTTTTTACATAATATCTTTTTCTTGGTTTTTTGTATTTATATTTTGATTTTTTGTATTTCTTATATTTCTTATGCCTTTTTCTTTTCTTATAATATCTTTCTTCGCATCCAAATTGAGGTGCTATTTTATCTTTGCAACATGCTAAATTTCTTATTAATGTTTTTTCCATTTTTATTTCTTCTTTGTATTTTCACATAAGTTTCTATACCATTGTTGTAAAAATTTTATTCTTGCTCCTAAAGTATCTACTATTTTTGTTTCATCCCAACTTTTTATTATTTTTGAACTAAATGGTTCAGGTAATTTATTAAAATATAATTTTCTTATTTCTTTACTTTCTTCTATATTATATGCTCCTTTATAATAATATTCTTTAAATGCGCAAGTATATTCATCTATGTAACACATATTACATATTGCTAATTTTAACATTAAATTTCTATTTATGTCTTTCTCTTCATTTTGTTCTTCTTCTGTTGTTGTCATGCTACTAAATTCGTCTTTTATAGCTGTTTCATATTTTTTTAATAATTCTATAGGTGTTAATTTCATTATTCCTTCTGTGGGTTTGTCAGTTCTTAATATTTTTTTACTATTTTCAGTTAGATTTAAAAACCATAATTTTACTGTTCCTATTAATGTTCTTTCTATATATTCTGGTGCATCCGTTACACTTATATTATTATCTAATAATTGCTTTGTCATATATCCTATCCATAATTGTATTGTTTTTTCTGTATCTATTACACAATCTAAGTCTAGAAAGTTATAATTTTTATTAACTATTTGTTTTGGTGTCCATTTGTCATATTCGTTCTTTAGATTATATCTTTTAAACTTATTTTTATAATATGCAGGTTTCCTTATTTCTGATGTACTAGGTATTATATTTTGATCTTCTTTTTTATCAAGAGTATTTATTTCTGTGTTGATATTTTCTAAAAAATTTTCATTAATTGCTTCTTGTTTTTCATTGATTTCTAAATTTTTTGTATTTGTTAATATTTCTGTATATGTTTCACTATCTTCTGAATCATAATTGTCTGTTTCTTCAACATCTATATTATTTATTTCTAATTCCTTATTGTCTATTTCTAATTTTTCTTTAAATTGATTTATTTCGTTTAATAATTTTTGTTCTTTATCTTTTTCTTCTTTTTCTTTCTGTCTTTTTTCATACAGATCTTTTAACATTTGTAATTCTTTTTCTAATTCAGCAATCCTACTATTTTTAGTTTCTTCTATTTTACGTATTTCTTCTGTAGTTTGTTGTTTTATTTTTTCTATTTCCTTTTTTCTATCTATTTCTTCGTTTTCTCTTTCTATTCTTACCATAGCTGTCAATTTATCTTCTAATTTTAATTCTTCTTTTTCTAACATTAAATATAAATGTTCGCCTATTTTCTTATATCTTCTTCCTAAATTAGAAAATACTATTCTTATTTTTAATCCTTCGTGATTTTCATATATTTTTTCGTCTATTATAAATTCTTCTTTATTCATTTTATTGTAAATAGTTCATGTTGATATATATATTCTAAACTATCTATTTGTGATTCTAAATTTGATATTTCATCCTTTTGTGCATTTATTGAGTTTTTACTAACTCCGGCAAATATATTATAATTTAATCTTTTTGTTCTTATTTTTAATTCTTTACGTTTTTCAGATATAGTCTGTTTTAGTTCTTTGTATTTTTGTATTTTATTCATTCAAACAATATTTATAGTATTTTGGTGGATATCTAAATCTAATTTTATCATAATTAGGTGGTATATGTCTCATTCTTCTAGATTTTAAATGGATTATTAATTTTGCTTCAATACTAGATATTAAGGTAATTAGGTAAGCTAATCTTTGTGGGTTTTCTTTTGTTTTATTTATTCTTATATATTCTGAGTAATTACTAATTAAAGATTCTTTAATTTTTCTAAAAGCTTCTCTGTTTTTAAATGGTCTTCTCATAATTAATTAATTAATTGTAATTTTTTCATAATAAACTCTAAATTCAAACATATATATTACTTTTGTATTTTTTAAATAACTGTGCTCTGATACCATTCGTATGTGTAACATCAGTTTTTGAATTGATTTATAATTAGGAATGTTAAAAGGGTGTTTTATGAAAGTTAAGGATTTTTCAGAAGGGGTTCAGGGTTATTTTGGGACCCCAAGGCAGTGAGCCTCCACGATAAGGCTGTGTCACAGAGGTTATCCTCTGCGATATTGGAGTGGTACGATATCTAGCCTCTACAATATTGGCATGGAACGTCGTTGTTTTAAATTTGTCTTGTTTTATTTTTTCCACTTGGGGTGAGGGGTTTTTGGTCTTTTTACCCCTTGTATGACCTTTAGACATAAAACACACCCTTTTTCCATTAGTTTTAAGGATCAAATACCATTCTCTTCCTCTTTAACACTTAAACCAAGAAACTTTAAGGGTTTCCCAAGTGATTCACCATTCAAGCTCCAAACTTTGAATTGACATCAATTTTTTACATATTTCAAGCATGTTTTTCTTTCCTAAAATTGAATTTTATATTGTGGAATTAATTGAATGGATTTTCATATGATTTAAATTGTGGGTTTAGAAATAGAATTTATGGATTTTGATTACTACTGATTGAATTACTTTTCCTATTTTTAAACTGAATATCCATGCTTTAAGTTGATGTTTTTGGGACTGAGTTGGTACATTATTTAAATGATGGGAATGGGGGCATGCATTCCCCCAAAACAGATAAACTTTTTCTTAGAATTGTCATTAACCTCAACTACCTTTATAATCTTTTTTTTAAAATAGTTATAATTGCATAGTTTAACTTATTTTGAACCCATTGCATTGCATTAAAGGATAAATAAATATGAATATGGTTTAGGATGGACTTCGTGTTGGATTTAAAATAGAATTTGGGATTCTAATTTGGTTATGTGAATTGGTTTGACATAATTAAATAAGCTTGCAAGTATATTTGTATGACGATACCAAGTGGTAAATGCCTTAATAAATTAATCATTTGTTAAAGAATTGGTTTATGTACAAATTATTTTAATTTATTCTTAAAGGGAATTGTATAGCTCACCTTAAAGGTGCAAGTCCTGAGAGAATGAACACTAGAAACCACGTTTGCCGTTGTTGGGGGTTTATATAATCATGTTCTTGATGTACACTTGATGTATATATTTTGGGATGGCTATTTCCTTGGTGGTTTTAGTTTATCCTTGATTTTTCCTCATTTCATGCGTCTAACACGCACTGGAGCTCTTTTTGTAGGGAGAGCTAAACCCATATAGACTATTGGTGACTTTAGAATTGATCAAGCTACACAATTCAGCTTAAATTTGTAAACTCTCATGTTCATGTGCCTTGCCTCTATCCTAGCATCCTATATCTATATAAATGAATGTGGTGCATATGGTTTATGATCGGATTTTGGTAACTGCATTATTTTGTCCTTTTTGTTGAGTTACATGTTAGTGCTTATCTCACTAACTGTCCCTAGACACTACATCATTTCACGATGTAGGTTTTGAATGGTTTTCTGTTAGTCCTAGGCAATATTAGATGGTACGGTGCATTTGTTGAGTTACTGTGAAGTGGCGAGCTTCCATCCTCTGAAAGGCCCTATTATTTCACTAGTTTCTTTTATTGACTTAGTACTGTTTGGTTCCTTTATTTTGGTCATAGTCGAGGGCATGTCCTGACTTAGTTATTATTCTGGTTTTAAAGGCTATTGTGGACAAGTGTGTGTGGATTGCTATTTGATTTCTTTGAACCGTCACTTAATTTATCTATTCCTATTACTTTTATCATTGGTTTTATTGACTTTTTCTTTATCTTTACGATTATTATGATCTTGAGGTTAGGCTAAGGAGATGGTCTCCAGTTCATGGTGGGCTTGAGATACCCATCATGACTAGGCCTTGGTTCAGGATTTGACAAGCTTGGTATCAGAGCATACTCGTTGGGTATCCAAAAAGTAATGTCGAGTAGAGTCCCTTCTATGGGTGTGTAGCACACATCACTTATAAGAGGAAGGCTCCAAGGAATTTAGGAATGTTTTCCTTTCTTGTGTTCTATTTTGGGCTATAGAGTCTTGTGTTATTAAACTTCTCGAACTCCTAGATTCCCCATATTTCATATCATGCCTCACCAAAGATCTAGTGTTTGTAGAAACTCTACTAGAACCTCTGTTCGACCTAAAGATAATATGAGGTTACTCGCCTATTTATAGAGTATAGAATGAATCTAGTGTCCCTTCTCCATATTGTACCACCCCACGTGGAGTTCTACCAATTCCTACTAGTACTACTAAAACTTCTCGAGATAGTGATACTTATTACCAATCACCTTAGGAAGATATCTCTAACGCAGAGTTTCGTCAGTCTATTTATATGTTTACTCAGTTGGTGGCATCATAGTCTCATCTTAGTGAGTATGTTAGTTCCGTTACTCATTCATCTATGGTCACTCGGGTTGGCCAGTTTATGATTTTAAATCCCTTAATATTTACAGGATTCAGAGGCTTATTTATAAGATGGAGAAGATATGGGATAAGTTTTCAGGGGCCTTTCTTGATCACTTATTTCCTTAGGAGTTGAGAAAATCTAAGGCTGAAGAGTTTGTGAACTTGAAGCAAGGAAAGATGAGTATGAAGGAGTATTCTCTAAAATTTTAGCATATGTCCTATTATACTCAGAAATTGATGTCTAATATGAGGTCCTAAATGAGGAAATTTTTTTCTAGGTTATCCCATGATTTGATGTTGGAATGTAAGGCTGCTATGTTAAATAATGATATGGACATCTCCAGGCTGGTGGTTTATATCTAACAGGTAGAGGATGAAACAAAAAAATAGGTAGAGATGGGAGAGAGGCAGAATAAAAAATTGAGATATTTGTAGAAGGGTACAGGTCAACTGAACAGTGGGAGAGATGGTAGGTAGTGGACTAAAAAGAAGAATTAGGGGAATTCTGATTCGATAGCTAGTGATCCCTATCCTAAGTCTTTGGGTGATCATTGTTTTTAGGCTAGTAGTTGTCCTAAGGCACAGGGTTCCCAATCTCAGGCTAATGAAGCTCAGTCAACCCCACTTTATCCTTATTGTCATTTTTGTGGAAAGCTTCACCATGGATATTATGAGGATGGGAGAAATCAGTGCTATAATTATGGTCATTTTGGTCATTTGCAGTGTGATTGTCCTTCATCCAGGGTTGCCACTAGGGATAATAAAGTTTTAATCTCCTCAGCTCCTGAGCCAAAGGGTGCTACTTCTAGTATCGGCATTGGCTGGAATCATCTCTATGCACTTGTTGCTCATCAAGAATCTGAGGCATCCCTAAATGTTGTCACTGGTATGTTATAACTCTTCTCTCGTGATATTTATTATTTACTTGATCTAGGTTCTACCTTATCTTATATGACCCCTTATGTGTCTATACACTTTGGTTTTGGTTCTGAAAGTATTCTCGACCTCTTTTCAAATTCTACTCTGGTGGGTGATTTTATTGTTGCAAGAAAAACCTATAGGGAATTTGTGGTGTCCATCTTTTGTAGGGGGACATTGGTGGATTTGATAGAGTTGGATATGGTGGATTTTGATGTTATCCTGGGGATGGATTAGCTTCATTCTGCGATGCTTCTCTGGATTGTAGGACCCAAAAGGTCAGTTTCTATTTCCCTAATGAACCGGTATTAAATAAGAGGGGAGTTTCTTAGTACCCAAAGGAAGGTTTATCTCTTGTCTTTGAGTTTAAAAAATAATAGGTGTCTCGATCATCTTATATGGGTTAAGGATTCTAATTCTAAAAGTCCTTATTTGTAATTTGTCCCTGTGGTTAATAAATTTCCTAAAGTGTTTCTCGATGATCTTTTTGGAATTCATCCAAATAGGGAAATAAACTTTGGGATTGATCTTCTACCAGATACTCATCCTATTTCTATTCCCCTTTATAGTAAGGCTCCAGCCAAATTAAAGGAGCTAAAAGAGCAATTGAAAGATCATCTTGATAAGGGTTTCATTCATTCTAGTGTTTCTCCATAGGGTTCTCTTGTACTTTTCGTGAGAAAGAAAGATGGGACTCTTCGAATGTGTCTAGAATATCGTTAGTTAATAAGGTTAAAATGAAGAATAAGTATTCTCTTCCTAGGATTGATGATCTTTTTTATTAGACTCAGGGTGCTTGATGTTTCTCTAAGATTGATCTCTATTTGGGCTACATCAATTGAAAATTTGGGAGGTTGATATTCCCAAGACTTCTTTTTGAAACTGTTATGGTGACTAAGAGCTTTTGGTTATGTAATTTGTGTCGACTAATTAAAACACCTTGGCTTTAGACCTTTAGAAAAAATCTTGGGTTTTTGTTTCTGCACAACATACGGTTTGAGCATACTGGTCGTATGATAAGATACAGTTGGCTCCCCTCTCGTATGTTAGGTAGTATAGTATGGTTACATTCAGTCCAAGGTATGGGTAGGCATCTTACTTCTCATATGTTAGGGTATGAGATGTACATGGCTAAGTCATATGATGCCCTAAGTTTGGTCTAGGTTATTCTTACCAAGGTATGGTTCTAAGGGTACTTCTCCTATGATAGGATACGACTTAGACCCTTTTGGTCATATGTTGGTCAATATGGAGGTCCAATGTAAGTCCTAGGGTACGAAATAAGGTACCAATCATACCCTAGGGTACAGTTTAGGGGGTGTGGTCGTACCCTCCTGCGGCCAAGTTTTAAGTTTTTCAGTTGGGGGTATTTCGTACATTTCCCACCCTAAACCCCTTAAGTCCCCATATTTTATAACATGTTGTGGCCTCTCATAACACACATTGGAGGATAAAAATATTCCAAAAACATTCTTTAACTCTCTCTTAAAGATTGGGGCTAAGGTTTCTATAAGTTTTTATTTAGAGGCTCAAGATTCAAGTTTCTCGCAGTGAATCTTCATTAATAAGGCATGTGACTCTTCCCTCATTTTTAGTTCAAAAAATCATGTGTTTTAAACATTGATTATGATTCTTAAATAGTGGTTTTGAAAACTAGTGTTGGGGGTTTTGATGTATATTGTTGAGTATTATTTACTCTTGGTTTAAATTGTGTTTATACATGTTTTGGTGATGGTTTACGCATGTGGGTGATTAGTGATGGTGGATAACAAATTGGTCATGTGTAACCCTAAACTTGTTGATTTTTACTTGGTTTGGTCTTGGTAAAGGGTATGCCCTCAATGTGTTAGTGAAAATGTCTAAGAAAAATAACTACTCACATGTTAATGGTGTTTTGAACTACGGAATTGGCCAAATAAATATGAATGATTGGTAAATAGTTTTGTAAAGCACTTGTTGGCCATTTAATGATTTAAATGGTAACCGTGGTGGTTAAATTTGTTAAAAGATGTTTGAGTCCGTAAATATGAAATTGATTTAGGTCTTTGTTAGACAATGGATTTAAGTCCCTAACTTCAAACTGAACTAGTGTCTTTGTTAGTTGATGGGTTCAAGTCCTAAAGTAAAATGAATTTATGGTTGATTGATAATGGTAATGGTATATGGTATACTTGCAAGAAGTATAAGTATGATGATACCAATGAAGTTCCTTTGGAAAGTAATTGGCTAAATGGTTTTATGTGTGAAATGGTGGTATTAAATTGGTCTTTAAAGAAGGATTTGTAGTAGGGTCGTGAAAGTAGAGTCCTAAGGACTAACACTTGAAAATGTGCTAGCCGATGCAGGTGTCTTATGAATGGGTGGTTTGAGTACCCTAAATGAACATATAAAAGGAAAGTTCGAGTCCCCCTTGCTATATGTATTGGTGTTTAAGTCACCTTGATTATTCCGGGAGGTTCAAGTCCCTCATAAAGGCATATACAATTATGGATATTCTCTGGTTCGTGCAGCTACACGCACTGGGGCCCTTACTACTAGGGGAAAGTTGGGCCCATATATCCTGTGGGTGCCTTATTTAATGACGATTATACTACATAGCCCAGGTTTATAATTTCAAATTTTATGCTAATATTGTTCCCTAATTCGGCATGGTACTATATATATATAAATGTGTGTGTGTGTGTTTATGTGTTGTATTGGTCTACGCATTGATTGGTTGGTTTTGAACTATTGGCACTATTTTATCCTTATCCTTGAGTTACATGCTAGAGCTCCAACCGCCAATCATCTTCAATGATATATCCCCATGTGATGCAGGTGTTGGTGATACTAAACCTCCTACTCGGTGATTGGACTCGGGGATAGCTTGTGCTAACTTGAAGTGGTGGGCTTTCATACTTTGGAAGGCTCTATTTCTTTGTTGAGTTTTCTTATATCTTTATTAGTTTAGACTTGGATATTAGTTTTGTCTATGGTCGGGGGCATGTCCCGACTGGATATTCTTGGTTATTCTTAGAGAATTTGTATGGATAAATTGTGGACTTGGGTACGTTATGGAATAGAGACAAATTTGGTTATTATATTATGGTTTTTGATTCGGTATTGGATGGTTTGACTTGATTGGGTTGGTCATGGTTATGAACCTATCCCAAATTTTTGGAAATGTTAGAACTTTTATCATGTTATATGTTTGAGATTCATTCAACTTAGGGTATATGTTTGTTGGTTGGCTTGGCTAATGGGGTGATCTCTGATCTTTGTTTGGATTGAGATGCCCATTATGATAAGGCCCTGGTTTGGGTCATATCAAGTTTGTATCAGAGCCTAGGTTAATGATCTGTTGGGTGTCCACAGAGCCGTGTCAAGTAGAGTCTCTTTTATAGGTGTGTTGCATGCCACACTTATAAAAGGGGGATGCAAGGCATGTAGGAGTGTTTCACTTTTTTGTTGTCTTACTTTGAGCTATGGAGTCTACAGTCTTGGATTCTTCTAATTTTTGTTTTCTTGTCTTTCAAATCATGCCTCCAAAAAGATATGATGCTTATGCAAACTCTTCTGTCCCAACCAGGGACAATGTTGATGGGACACACTCTACTTCTGGAGTCCAGACCCAGTCAAGGATCACCGCATCTGAATGTCGTCATGGGGTTCCACCTTTCCCTACTAACCCTACTCCTAAGTGTGACACTCATACTTAGTCGCCTTAAGGGGATACTACTAATGTTGAGTTTTGTCACTCTATTAATCTGTTGACTCAATTGGTAGCTTCCCAGTCTGAGTGTGGTATTCCTATTGCGCTATCTTCTAAGGCCACAAGGGTTGGCCAGTTCATGAGGTTGCATCCTCTTATATTTATAGGTACAAAGGTTAAGGTGGATCCTTAAGGTTTTATTGATGAAATGGAGAAGATCTTTTGGATTATGCATACTTTGGAGGTTGAAGGTGTTGAGTTTGCTTCCTATCAATTGAAAGATGTGAAGCATCAATGGTATCAAGAGTGGGAATAGTTGAGAAGTGAAGATGCTAGTTCTTCTATGTGGAATTATTTCTCTAGTGCATTCTTGGACCGCTTATTTCCTTAGGAGTTGAGGAAAGCTAAAGCAGAAGAGTTATGAATTTAAGGAATAGTAGGATGTCTATTAAGAAGTATATCTTGAAATTTCACCAGTTGTCTAGGTATGCTTATGAGTTAGACTCTAACATGAGAGCCCAAATAAGAAAGTTTACTTCGGGACTATCTTGGGAGTTGGTTCTTAAGAGTAAGGCAGCTTTGTTGATAAAAGACATAGAAATGTCTAGATTTCTTGTGTACATGCAACAAGTGGAGGAGGAGGAGAAGAAACAGGCCAAGTTTAGTGAGAGGAAAGAAAAAAAAATTTAGGCCTTCTGAGCAAGGTAGTAGAGATGGTGGTAAGTAGTCCAGTAATAAGTGAGGGAGTTTTGGTTCTTTCTCCATGGCTAGTGGTCCTTACCTAAAGCCTTCGAGTGATCATCGATCTCAGTTTGATGGTTGGTTTCGGGCATAAAGTGCCTAATCTCATGTTAGCGGGGATTAGTCGACTCTATCCAACCCTTCATGTAGATTTTATGGGTGGTCACACCTTGGGTTCTATGAGGAAGGGGAAAACAGATATTTCTATTATGGTCAGATTGGTCATATGTAGCATTACTTCCATGTTAGGATGGCTTCTGGGGCTAACAAGGTTCCTGTTGGATCTTCTTCTACTCCTCCACTAAAATATGATGTTTCTGCATCTGTTTCTACTTCTGGTACTAGCACTAGCAGAAATCGATTACATGTTTTTGTGTCTTTCTAGGATTCTAAGGCATCCCCCAAAGTAGTGACTGGTATGTTATAACTTTTCTCTGGTGATGTCTATTGTTTACTTGATCCAGGGTCCACTCTTTATTATGTTACCCCATTTGTGGTTGTGCATATTGGTTTTGGTCCCGAATGTCTGTCAATTTTTTTCTGTTTCTACCTTGATAGGAAACCCTGTGATTGTTAAAATAGTCTATAGGGGGGTGTGGTAGATGTTGGTAGTAAAGAAACTCTTGTGGATTTTATAGAGTTGGATATGGTTGATATTGATTTCATATTAAGAATGGATTATTTGCATTGATGCTATGCTTTCCTAGATTGTCGAACCCGTAAGGTCATGTTTAAATTTGCTAATAAGCCAAACATTATATGTGAAGGGGGTTCTTTAGTGCCTAATGGGAGGTTCATCTTATATCTTAGAGCCTGAAAGTTGATTTCCAGAGGGTGTTTGTATCATTTGGTCCGGGTTAAAGATTCTAACTCAAAAAAGTCCTCTAGAATTCATTCCTATGGTTAACGAGCTTCCCGAGGTTTTACCTAATGATCTTCCTGGTATTCCCCCCGATAGAGAAATTAATTTGGGGATTGATCTTGTTCTGGAAACTCATTCTATTTCTATCCCTTCTTATAGAATCGCTCCGACTGAGTTAAAGGAGCTTAAGGAATAATTGAAGGATCTTTTAGATAAAGGTTTTATCCACCCTAGTATGTCTCCTTGGGGTGCTCCTATGTTGTTTGTGCATAAGAAGGATGGTTCCTTTTGAATGTTGATTGATTATCGTTAGTTGAACAAGGTGAATATAAAGAATAAGTAGGGTGGTGGCCCATTCTTCTAGGCAATTAAAATTTCATGAGAGGAACGACCCTACTCATAAGTTGGAGTTACTAGTGGTGGTATTTGCATTAAAGATTTGGCATCACTATCTCTATAGGGTTTATGTTAACATCTTTTCTAATCATAAGAGCCTACAGTATGTGTTTACTCAAAAAAGCTAAATCTCACGCAAATGTGGTGGCTTGAGTTGTAGAAAGACTATGATATTATTCTCCATTACCATTCACGTAAAGCTAACATAGTTGTTGTTGCTCTTAGCAGGTTATCCATAGAGATTCTAGCTCATATGGATAAGGATAAGTGAGAGTTAGTAAAGGACATTTACCATTTGGCTAACCTTAGGTTTAGTCTCACAGACTCAGAGGATAGCGATGTAATTGTGCATCGGGTATTGCAGTTGTCCCTTGTTGTTGAGATAAAAGAAAATAAAATATTGGATCCTGATTTGGTAAAGATTAAGGGGAATGTGAATCAGCAAAATGTTGTTGATTTTGTGATTTGTGGTGATGGTATCCTGAGGTACCAAGGTAGGCTATGTGTTCCCGATGTGGATGGATTGAGGGAAAGAATATTGGCCGAAGCTCATAGATCTTGTTATGCTATTCATCCCGGTTCCATGAAGATGTATCATGATCTTAAGGAGTTTTATTGGTGGAATCATATGAAACTAAATGTGGCCAACTATGTAGTAAGTGTATAGTGTGTCAACAAGTGAAAGTTGAGCACATGAGACCCGGAGGTTTGTATAAAGAGATGGAGTTTCCCGAATAGAATAAGGAGGTAATTAATATGGATTTTGTTATTGGTCTTCCTCTGTCTTGGAACCAATGTTATTCTATTTGGGTCATTATAGATAGAATGACCAAGTCTACTCACTTTTTGATGGTAAGGACTAGTTATTCGAAGGAGGATTGTGCTAATTGTATCTTGTGGAGATTATGAAGTAGCATGGTGCTCTGATTTATATCATCTCGGATCATGGTACTCCGTTCTCATCTAAATTTTTTGCGATAATTTTAAAAATATTTGGAAACTAAGGTATGCCTTATTATCACTTACCAACCGCAGTCTGATGGACAAGCAGAGAGGACTATTTAGACATTGAAAGAAATGCTTCGTGCATATGCGATTGATTGTGGTGGTAGTTGGTATGACCATTTTCCTTTGATTAAGTTCTCCTATAATAATAGTTATCACTCTAGCATTGGTATGGCTCCTTTTGAGGCATTGTATAGAAGGAGATATTGTTCTCCTATTGGGTGGTATAAAGTTGGTGAGAGTAAGTTGTTTTGCCCTGGTTTAGTTCACCAAGCGTTGGAGAATGTGAGGGTGATTCTTGATAGATTGAAATTTTCTTAAAGTTTCCAAAAGTCCTGTGCAAATGTGAGGCATAAGGAGTTGGATTTCAATGTTAGTGATTGGGTTTTCTTGATGGTGTCTCCCATAAAGAAAGTAATGCAATTTGGTAAGAAAGGGAAACTTAGTCCTAGGTATGTTGCTCCCTATTTGATTTTTAAGAGGGTTGGAAATGTTTCGTATGAGTTGGAATTGCCTTTAATTTTGAGCTCCATTCATCTGGTTTTCCATGTCTCTATGTTCAGAAAATGCGTGGGTGATCCTTCATCGGTTGCTTCTTTAGAAGGGTTTGGTATCTCTAATTCCTTATCATATGAGGTAGTTCCGATTGAGATCTTAGATCATCAAGTTTGTTGGTTGCAAACAAAGGATGTGGCTTCGGTAAAGGTTCTTTGGAGGAACCATAAGGTTGAAGAAGCTACTTCGGAGGCAGAAGAGGACATAAAGTCTTAGTATCAGCATTTGTTTTTGGTTTTGGAAACTCGTGATTGAGGTATGTATTGATCTTTCTATCTTTGTTGTATATCTTTATTTTCTAACTTGGTTAACGGTTAGTTTGGTATGTATTAATGTTTTAACTTATGCCTTGTACTTTCCTTATCCATCATTAGACGACGAATGATCCAAGTGGGTGAGAATTGAAACACCTTAGTTTTGGACCCTTAGAAAAATTCTTGAGTTTTTGTTTTTGGACAACATACGATTTGAGCATACTTGTCGTAATCTAAGACAGGATTTATGTCTCCCCTCTCGTATGTTAGGTGGTGCAGTTTGGTTGTATTTTATCCAAGGTACGGATAGGCATCTTACTTCTCATATGTTAGAGTACGAGGTTTACATGGCTAAGTCGTATGATGCCCTAAGTTTTGTCTAGGTGATTCTGACCAAGGTACAGTGCTAAAGGTACTTCTCGAATAATAGGATACGACTTAAACCTTTGTGGGCGTATGTTGGTCATTATGGAGGTCCAAGGAAAGGCCTAGGGTATGTGATAAGGGTACCACTCGTACCCTAGGGTACGGTTTTGGGGGTGTGGTCTTACCCTCCTGTGGCTAATTTTTCATCTTTTAAGATGAAGGTATTCCAGTTATTTCCCACCCCAAACCTCTTAAGTCCCTACATTTTATAACATGTTTTGGCCTCTTATAACATACATTGGAGGATCAAAACATTCCAAAAACACTCTTTAACACTCTCTTGAAGATTGGGGCAAGGATTTCTATAAGTGTTCATCTAGAGGCTCAAGAGTCAAGTTTCCTTCCGTGAATCTTTGTGAATAAGGCATGTGAATATTCCCTCATTATTAGTTAGAAAACATCATGTGTTTTAAACATTGATTATCATTCTTAAATGTTGGTTTTGAAAACCAATGTTAAGGGTTTTGATGTATATTGTTGAGTATTGTTTACTCATGTTTTAAATTGTTTTTATACATGTTTTTGGTGATAGTTTGCACATGTGGGTGATTGGTAATGGTGGTTTAACCACTGGTTCATGAGTAACCCTAAACTTGATGATTTTTATTTGGTTTTGGTCTTGGTAAAAGGTATGCCCTCAAGGTGTTCGTGAAAATATATAAGAGAAATAACTAGCCACATATTAATGGTGTTTTGAACTAAGACATTAGCCTAATGAATATGAATGGTTGGTAATGATTTTGTAAAGTCCTTGTTGGCCATGTAAGGATTTAAATGGTAACCTTGGTGGTTAAATTAGTTAAAATAGGTTTGAGTCCCTAAACATGAAATTGATTTAGGTCTTTGTTAGACAATGGGTTCGAGTCCCTAACTTCTAATTGAACTAGTGTCTTTGTTAGACAACAGGTTCGAGTCACAAAGTCAAATGAATGAATGGTTGATTGAGAATGGTAATGGTATGTGGTATACTTGCAAGTAGTGTTGTTTTGACGATACCAACGAAGTGTCTTTGGTAAATAATTAGCTAAATGGTTTCATGTGTGAAATGGTGGTCTTAAATTGGGATTTAAAGTAGTATGTGTAGAAGGGCCATGAAAGTGGAGTCTGAAGGACTAACACTAGAAACTGTGCTTGGCGGTGCGGGTGTCTTATGAACGGATGGTTCGAGTCCCCCGAATGAACATATGAAAAGGAGGTTTTATTCCCCCTAATAACATGTATTGGTGCTTAAGTCACCTTGATTATGCCGGGAGGTTTGAGTCCCCCATAAAGGCATATACGGTTATGGATATTCTTAGGCTCGTACCACTACACACACTGGGGCCCTTCCAGCTAAGAGATAGATAGGCCCATATAGCCCGTAGGTGACTTATTTTATGACGGTTATGCTACATATCATAGGTTAAAGATTTCAAAGTTCATGTTAATATTTCTCTCTATCCCAGCATGGTACATCTATCTCTCTCTAAATATATATGTGTATATGTATGTGTTGCATTGGTATATGCATTGATTGGTTGATTTTGAAATATTGGCGTTGTTTTATCCTTATCTTTGAGTTACATGCAACAATACAATTGCTAATCGTCTTCGATGTTGTATCCCCATGCGATTCAGGTATTGGTCATACTACACCTCTTACTCAGTGATTGGACTCAGGGACAGCTTGTGCTAATTTAAAGTGGTGAGCTTCCATACTTTGGAAGGCTCCATTTCTTTCTTGAGTTTTCTTATGTCTTTTTTGGTTTTGACTTGGATAATTATTTTGGCTATGGTCAGGGTCATGTCCCGACCGAGTATTCTTGGTTTACTCTTAGAGGCTTTGTATGGACAAATTGTGAACTTGGGTACATTATAGAATGAATGTATATTTGTTTATTATGTTATGGTTGTTGGTTCAGTATTAGATGGTTTGACTTGATTGGTTTGGTAATGGTCATGAACCTATCCAAAAGTCTTGGAGTTGTTAGATACTCTATCATGTTTTAGGTTCGAGATTGATTCGACTTAGGGTATATGTTGGTTGGTTGGCTTGTGTAACGGGGTGATCTCCGATCCTTGTTGGGCTTGAGATGCACATTAAGACAAGGCCCTGGTTTGGGTCGTGTCACTAATGCTCCAGCTGCGTTCATGGACCTTATGAATCAGGTTTTCACGCAGTTTCTGAATTTGTTTGCTATAGTTTTCATTGATGATAACTTGGTGTACTCCAAAAATGAGGAGGATCATGTCAATCACCTTCAAATTGGGTCGTGGACTTTTAAAGATCGGAGGTTGTTTGCAAATTTTTCTATGTGTGAGTGTTAGCTGAACATTGTGAATTTGTTGGGGGCATGTTATTTATAGTGAGGGGATCAAGGTGGATCCACAGAAAGTTGAGGCAGTTAAGAAATGGCCTAGGCCCATGTCTCCCACCGACATTAGGAGCTTTTTGGGCTTGGCTGCGTACTATAGGAAATTTGTGGAGAGTTTCTCGTCTACTACTGCTCCAGTGATAAAGTTAACTCAGAAAAAGGTTAAGTTCTTGTGGTCTGATACTTGTGAGGGTAGTTTTGAGAAATTAAAGGATAAGTTGACTAATGCACCACTTTTGACCCTGTCTGAGGGCACTAATCATTTTGTTGTGTATTGTGATGTGTCCCGTGTGGTACTGGGTTGTTTAGACACATAATTTTTTACCCTCCCTGAGTTTTAACCTATTTTTTACATTAAATATTTATGTACGTCAAAATATTATCTTTAGCTCTTATTTTATTTTTTTGTAGGTTTCATTTTAAAATTTGTGAAAAGCATTCAAAATAAAGTTACATTTTATGATATTTTTTATTTATATTTTTATTTTTAAATAATAAGAAATTTTTCAAAAAATATATTTTTTATTTTAATTTAAATTTTTAATAAATAAGATAATAATTTTATTAATTTCTTAATTATATTTTAGGCTAATTATAAATTTTTCTTATATTTTTTTAATATAAAAAATCAATTAATTAATATTTTTATCACTATTATTTGTAGTATTATTATTACTAGTTTAATCTTTCAAGAAAAAAAAAATCTTAAAAACTTCTCCAACTCCCACGTCCCCCACTACTCCCACATTTCCCACAAGACGTGCACACAACACACATACACCACACCTCAACCTCCCATGCACAGATATATACTATATACTTCTATAAATAGAGAACTATCAACATATGCCCAAGAGGAAAAAACGGATAGAAAACAAAAAAAAAAAAGACACAGAAAGGGATAAAAGAAAAAACAAAAAAAACTGAGAAGAAGACAGAAGTAAGAGAGGGAGAACAAAATTGACCACAACACAGAGAAAAAAAAAAGAGCAACACAGACAGAGAAAGACGAGAGTGGAACAGTAAGTAGAAGAAGAAATAAACGTAGTAGATATAGGAAAAAGAGACAAAACCTTGAGGTAGTCTAAATGGTCTATTTTCTAAAATTGATATTTTATATTTTTAAGTGCATATAAAATAAGTATTTTAAATTTATCTACCATCACATCAGATAAATAATTATTCATTTTCATAAAATTGCTTTTTTCAAAATATTCCCTTCAATCATGTACATAACAAAATATAGTCATCTTAGATTACTATATACTAGATTATTCTTAAATAACATGTTTTTCGGTTACTATTAGCATGGTAATCTGGATACTTTTCCCTTAAACATACCATTGTTGTAAAAATTTTATTCTTGCTCCTAAAGTATCTACTATTTTTGTTTCATCCAACATTTAAAATTATTGGAACAATTTACGGATATAATAGAAAATTCGGGAATAAGTTTAAGTAAAAAGAAAGCTGAAATTATGAAAAATCAGATAGAATTTTTAGGAATACAAATAGATAAAAGTGGAGTAAAAATGCAACAACATATAGTACAAAAAATAATAAATTCGAAAGAAGAATTAGATACGAAAAAGAAATTACAATCATTTTTAGGATTAGTAAACCAAGTAAGAGAATATATTCCAAAATTAGCAGAAAACTTAAAACCACTACAGAAAAAACTAAAAAGGGATAGATAGAATATAACTATAATGAAGAAGATAAAAAACAAGTTCAAAAAATAAAAATACTTTGTAAAGAATTACCAAAATTACAATTTCCAGATGAAAATAGAAAATTTATATATATAGTAGAAGCAGATGCCAGTGAATATAGTTACGGAGGAGTACTTAAATATAAATATGAAGCAGAAAAAATAGAACACCATTGTAGATATTACTCAGGTACGTTCAACGAGACAGAAATAAAATGGGAAATAAATAGAAAAGAATTATGTTCATTATATAAATGTTTGTTAGCATTTGAGCCATATATTGTATATAACAAATTTATTGTGCGAACAGATAATACACAAGTACGCTGGTGGCTAACAAAGAAAATACAAAATTCAGTTACAACAAAAGAAATTCGGAGACTAGTATTGAATATATTAAATTTTACATTTACAATTGAAGTAATCAGTACTAACAAAAATGTTATTGTTGATTACATATCAAGACAAAGCTACACAGACTGATATTATAGAAGAAGATACTCTAGAAAAGATACTCAACACCCTAACTATGCTTTCAATAAAAGTGGACAGTATGGGTAAT
Source organism: Capsicum pubescens (assembly GCA_030864215.1). Taxonomy (NCBI): domain Eukaryota; kingdom Viridiplantae; phylum Streptophyta; class Magnoliopsida; order Solanales; family Solanaceae; genus Capsicum; species Capsicum pubescens. Next base: position 125,769,643 of record CM061542.1, read on the forward strand.
GAGATAGAAAAGCTAAAGACTAATGAAGATAAACTGAAGTCTATAGCTACAAATCAGCTAACTCAGCAGTGTGCAGAGCTATGTCGATCGGAAGACATTAAAATTCCAGAGCTAGAAGGAGACGTTGGGATACTCCATAAAACCCATAACGTTTATCTATCTACTTCCGCAGGTACAAGCAAAGGAGCTAGTCGACCAAGATACCAGAACATGAATATGAATAAAATATTTGAAAAACCATATACCCCAAATACATCAAAAGATCCCATGTTTATACCCCCACAAATTACCACATACCGAGATAGTCTGAACCAAGATAAAAAAGTTTATAACTACACATCCCAAAAATACATAGAAAATATCTACAATATACAAACCTTTTTAAATAGCAACCCCAAAGCTACAAATGTCCAAGAACCAGATACAAACTATATAACCCAGAGATTGACCGGATATAATAAACTAATTGCCTTACCTAAAACCAAACCAAATATAGTTAAAACTTGCTACGAATATGGACTACTTAGTACTGTATATACCACGGACGGAACTGAGATATCCACTATACCAGAAATATATGAAGCATTTATCATTTTTAAAAGAATAACCAAAGGTACCTTGTTCTTTATAAAAATTTACGCGGCACCAGCAGAAATATTATTTGATGAAGTTAAAAAACCTATACAAGTTGTGAAGATAGGAATGACACGAGATATGATTATACCACAAGATATTATTTCACAACCAGAGATACCTAGAATCGAGATACCAAAATTTTATGCAAACAAGAGGATTATCGGATTATCTACAATTTTACAAGAGCTAGCAAATACATATTGCAAACAAAATCCCATATGGAACTACTATTCAAGAGATCATGTATTAATATATTCAAATTCAAAAGAGTTACGAGAAACAGATATGGAAACTATTAGGCAATGGATTATCACGTTGCTTAAACTAGAAACAGAACCTATTGCCAGAGCTATCAGAGAAAAATTTATTTCGGAAGAATTATTGACCAGATACTGCAAGACTATTGGACATAAATATCCAGATCACAGATGTTCAAAATGTAATGGAGGAGATAATGATGTCCCAGCAGTTCAGCTAGAATAAAAAGAGATAAAAATGCCAGCTGGAAAGATAAGACCAGAGCAATAATAGAGATACAACAGATATGACAAAATAGACGGAAGACTTATTGTAAATTAATTTACGTAGATTCAATGTGAATTTAATGTAAAGTTTGAATTTTTAGCCTTATAGGCTTAGGGTAGGTAGAATAGATAGAAGACTTTTTTAGTCTTTCTTTAATAATTTTTTTGTTTGTTTAGCGGACAGATGTAAAACAATGTAAAGTTCGTTCATTCTATAAATAGAGAAAGCAGAAGGCATTGCAAAGCAAGCCTTCATGCGTTGAAGCAAATATTCTCTCAAAGTCCACAATAAATATTTTGCTTAGTTATTAAAAAACAGGTATATATCAATGGAAAAATCTATGGAGGAACAAAACTCAGAAATATCAAACCTACCAGAACAGGTATATTTATTTATGATTATGAATAGCTAAATTCATAATTCCCAACAATCATGATATGATAAAATAAATTCATGTTAGTTACTTTATAGTAGAATTATTCGAAGAATAATATGTTAAGAAGTTTATTAGCAAAGTGGAAACGGAGAAAGATCCCTAAGAACTATGCCATCCTAAAGGTGAAACCAATAAGGCAAGAAGCCGTGGTGGGGAGTAACCAGAGTAGAGGCACTGTTTAAGGGAAAAGTATCCAGATTACCATGCTAATAGTGACCGAAGAACATGTTATTTAAGAATAATCTAGTATATAGTAATCTAAGATGACTATATTTTGTTATGTACATGATTGAAGGGAATATTTTGAAAAAAGCCATTTTATGAAAATGAATAATTATTTATCTGATGTGATGGTAGATAAATTTAAAATACTTATTTTATATGCACTTAAAGATATAACTGTAGTAGATATAAGAAAAATCATATTAGAAAAAACATTTGGTAAATATTACATGACTAGAGTAAATTATATACCACACATACCTAACTACTCTTACAAATACTTAGCATGATAAATTACATAGAATTTTTAGAAAAAGATATGAGAAACATACAACTACTAGAAAAACAGATGAAAAATATAGACAAATACATGGAAAATAAAGATATAAAATATCAATTTTAGAAAATAGACCATTTAGACTACCTCAAGGTTTTAATCTTATATATACTTAAAGACATAGAAATTAAAGATATTAAGAAAATAATATTAGAAGAAGTAATAAACTATGAAATTGAAACAATAAATGCGTTAGAACAGATATACGAAGACATTTACCCAGAAGGATATTATTCAGATCAAGACTGTGGATGTTAAAATATATAAGAAAAACTAGGGAAAACCAAAATAACCTAAATGATGAAATCAATTATAGAAATCGAATTAAAGAAATAATGGAGACTCTAAAAGAAAAGTTAATATGGATAGAAAAAACCTTAGAAAATTTAGAAAAAAGTACGTGTGATAGTTTAGATAATTTAAAAAACTCACTACGAGAAGAACAACACAAGATAATAAATGACATAGAAAATCTAGAATTAGATATATACTACAGTACAGACAGGATAAATTATTATACAAAAATTTGTAACTCTGCAATAACCACAGGATAAAATAATAAACTAAATAAATTAATGGATACATCTTACAAAAAGAATAAATCATTAAAAGAAATAGAAACTCAACTATATAGTCTATACCAAGAATATAAAAGATTACATATTACTAACGAGGATCCTAAAACACTAAATAATTTAATCACAATAATATCTAATCTAGAATATGAATTAATAAAACATCTTAAGTCAAGAAGATAAAAATGAAAATTATTCCCATCAATAATATTCAGTATAAAAATAAATACCTACGTATTTATTATCTAGTTGAAACTACGCACCTAATCCGCACCCCCCTACAAATGAAATTTCTTTCGAAGCTTAGGTGATAGCATTTAACTTCTTTATTCTCTTTAATTCGCCATACAGGTTCTTATCGAATTCGTACTGTTTATTTATAAGTTTTCTATGTGAATTGAAGCATGAATAAAGTTATTTTGTGACCTTTTATATTGTTTATTATGTGTAATTTATTATTTTTATAGTTTACTTTATGTCTTTCTTTATAACTAGTTTGCCGTTCCGAAGTAAGGTTGACTAGACTAGTTTAAAATTTTAAATAAGATAATTGTTAGAGTTATTAGCGTTAAAAGATGTAATGTTATACTTGATTGACATTCAATTAGTATAATTGTGTTGTAAACTAAAAATTTAGTCCCATATGCATGCATGCATGCAAAAATAAGGAAAAGGAGAATAACCAAAAATGCACACGTACTGGTAGAGGGAACATACGCACACACTTAAGAGGCAACAAAAGAAAGTAAAAAAGAAGGATGGGGATGAGAAAACACTGGGGATTAGAAAATTAAATGGAAAAAGATTTTATTTTATTTTTTTAAAAAAAAGGACTTGAGAGGGAGGACAATACACACACACGGACAGTGAGAAAAGAGAAACACAGAAGTAAGATTAGAAAAGGGAGAGAAAAGATTTTTTTTTTAGAAAAAGAAAAGAAGTCACTGATGTAGCAATAAAAGCCCATGCATTATATAAGTATGAAAATGACAAACCTATAGGTATGTAAATGAAAAACAAGATTAGAAAGTAAAAAAAAGGGGGCGAGGGGGGAGGAGGGGGGGGGTCGAGCAAAGCTGTTACAATCTTATTAAAATTGAACCAGTGATATAAATTTTACTAAAACTAACCAAAAATGTAAAGAAAAGGATAGAATTTTGATGTATTAATATTTCAGGCTGCATTTGTTTTTTTTAAGATTCAGACGTCTGAATCTGAATACACATCTGAATGATTAAGATGTTATCTCTAGATCTGCAACCACCAATAACAATTATTTGTATATATAATAAAATAAAAATTAATTATATATTATAAAAGTATGTAATTTAATATAATAAAATTATTATTTAATTGAGAAAAAAACATTTATATTTGTTAGTGATAGTGGAGATGGTTTATAATGGTGGTTGCAGTGACAATGATTGATGTTAGTGATAAATAATATTGGTGGTGATAGTTGTGATGGTTGGTATTATAGTGATTGTTTTGATGGTAGCGATTGATGGTGGTGGTGGTGGTGGTGGTTGTGATGTGACGCTGCTTGATGTTAGTAGTTTGAGGTGTTGATTGTGTTGGATGAAATATGAATACATGATGGTTGATGATGTGTTGGTGTTAGTTGGAGATATTGTTTGTTGGGATGGTGGAGATGGTTGCTAGTAGAGATAAATTATAGTGATGGTAGTGGTTGAAGTGGTGGCAGAGGTGGCATTACTAATAACAATGGTTGTGGCGGCCGAAGAATGTGAGGAGGTTGTGATGTATTAGTGATAGTTAGTGGTGGTGCTAGTTGTGATAGATAAGTTGGTCAGTAGTAGGGATTGGCCAGTAGTGGTTTGAGGATGGTGGTGTTGTCGACGGTGGTAGTGGCGGTTAATATAATAGAATAATAAAGGTAGTAGGTGTGATAGCGGTTATAAATACTGGTTGGTAGCAATATTTATTATCGATGGTGGTTGTGATAGTGGAGGTAGTTGGTGGTGGTTGACAATGGTAGCGGTGGCAGGGGTGGTTAGTGGTGGTGATTGTTGATTATGAATAGAGTGATGAATATTATCAAACGCCAAAATATCTCTTCAGACCTATTAAGACTTGGTTCTACATCTGAATGTTTAAGACCTATTCAGACCTATTAAGAGGTAAAATCTTAATAAAAAATAAATACCATTAATAGTCTGAAGTCTTAACCATTCAGATTTAGACCTCCATTAAGTATAAACAAATGAGGCCCACACATTAATCTCAATCTACAATGTGGCTATTTATAGCCTTGAATTGAAAGTAGTCCAACTTGACATTTTCCAGGGGTGGACAATTAGTAGGCATTTCCCCTACTCAATGTGAAGCTAAGTGGCAACACATGGCATCCATATACTTTCACAATACTCCCCTTGGATGCTTATGTAAAGAAAATTTTACTGAATATGCATTTGAGTGCTTGCTCATTAAAAATCTTACCAGGAAAAATTCAGTGGGATAAAAACCTTGGTTAAGAAAAAAAAAGTATAGCGTGTATTCTGACCCTTCCTGATGAAGACCCCGATTCAACTGGTTTAGTCTTTGCATTTCAATCTTGTATACCATCTTCTCAAAAGTTGAAGCTGGTAAAGACTTGGTGAACAAATATGCTGGATTGTCACTTGAACGTATTTGTTGTACATCAATATCGTCATTTTTCTGGAGATCATGTGTGTGGAATAACTTTGGCAAAATGTGCTTCATTTTATTTCCCTTTATAAATCCTTCTTTTAATTGAGTTATACATACTGCATTGTCTTCAAATATGACTGTGGATACCTTGATATCTAGCTTCAGGCCACATCTCTCTTTGATGGAATATATTACTGATCTCAGCCATATGCATTCTCTACTTTCCTCGTGAATAGCAATTATCTTAACATGATTTGAGGAATTAGCAATGATAGACTGCTTTGTAGATAGTTATGACATAGCAGTACCTCCGTATGTAAACTCATAGACTGTTTGAGATCTTGCTTTATGTGGTTTAGATAAATAACCTACAGTTGCATGACTAACAAGATCTAAACTATCTTTGTTAGTATAAAATAAACTCTATCAGGCATTCCTTAAGAAAATAGATAATGACGTTGAGGCAAACTTTATCTTTGATATATAATGTTGAGCCCATGAATTTAGATGACTTAGATTTCTTTACAATCCCTGGAGGATATGTTAATTATCTTGTAGATGATGAATATAAAATAGTCTGATTGTTTTACTTTCCTGTTAAGTTGTATTAGTTTATATTTCTGTTAATAGTATCTCACTAATCTTGTAAATAAATAAAGTTTGTGTAATATGTTATGTGCTAATAATACTATAATGTTTATTTTGTTTATAATTTCATCTTGAAGAATGTATGAGTACTCTTGAAGTAGAAAATCACAAATTTACTCCTAAAGTAGTAAAATCTGAAATTAAAGATATGGTAGAGAAAATTCTCTACAACTATATGTATAGCTCGATTTGCTTCTGAAGTAGCAAAATATTGACAGAGGTCCTATGATATCATAGTTTGATATGCTTAAGGCACGTTGTAATACTTAAATTCCATTCTCGAAGAATGAAAACTTTTGATAAATTATTAATTATATTTCATTCTCAAGGAATGAGAATTTTTTATAAATGTTACAACTACAGATCCATTCCCTGAGGTGAATGTGATATGAGTAATATTTAGTAAGGCATATAAATGTGCACTTGACTGTGAAAATCACATTCAGAAGAGGCAAAAAGAATTATTCTAAAATTTACTCCCGAAGTAGTTAGTCTGAAATTTATCTTAAATCTACCCCTGAAATAATAGAACCTTGAAAGTTACTCCTGGAGTAGTAAATTTGATATTTACTCCTGAAGTAGTAAATTTGATATTTAATCCTGAGGTAGTAAGATTGAGCAATAGTAAAATCTTACAAACTACTCTCGAAGTAGCAGACCTTTTACTCTAGTAAATAACCCATGTCATGATAAACTTGGTGTTTACTAGTTTAAATAATTCTATTTGTTGCGTGAATGATTTTGTCATCCTGAAGATGAGCAATTGAGTTTTAGACATACAATGAAAAACTAGAAGATTCTTCAAGAACTATTACTTGATCTCTTGATCAGTAAATTTAACCAGCTAATGTTAGGACTGAATTTTTAAAATTCTAAAAAACGTAATAGGTGAATAAGGGCTCATCCCCCTGTCATTTGATATGATATATTCATAAGATGATCACATGTACGTTTATTATCAACCTGCAGTTTGACATTCATAAAATTGCCTTCCCAATTAAATTGAGTCAAGAGCTTAATTTTCAGATGGTGTAGTTAGGAGAATTGATCTTGATAATGATGGTTATATTCATGTTGGTTTCGCATTGAATGCCTCGGATAAATAGCTAAACCATTTCTTATGAGAACAAAGATAAAAAAATATAGGTCTAAAATATATATTTCATACAATAGCACTTGTGTGCATTAGATCAATAAATTATGATCAATTCTTCCATTTAAACTGGTTCAAGGTCAGAAATCATATATTTTCCATTTAATAGCTATTTGATGTGTGGTATGTAATTAATAGATATACCAGATTCACAAAGATGGATTCTCTAAAGTAGATTGGAGTATATGTTAGTTTTCCTAACATAAGGGGGAGATAATAATCAGCTAAGAAATATGTTGAGAATTATAGTTAGTACGGTCCTTAATTAAAAAATAATTCTAGTCAAATATCAAAAGCATTTTTTGACCCAAAATTGATTTTATATTTAGCTGCAGATGCTCCTACTATTGTCCCTGAAGGACAGAGCTATAGCATGTATGAAGCATAGTAGATCAATGAATTCCAAATAAGGCAATCCTTGAAAAGGAAATAAAGCAAATGATCATAATAAAAAGACAATATGCTCTTGAAGAGTGACGACATAACGCTTTGTGAAAACTCAAGAAGAGGTTCAGGTACCTGAAAATAATGATGTGATGAGATCTCAACAAGTTATTTCGTAATGTGAACCGATAGAAATTATATCTCATTAACGATATCTTTAGTACAATAGCGCACAATATTTTATTATATTATGTGGATCTGAATTCTATGTTTATTTAAGCATACTGACGTAGAAATAATTATCAAGTAGAATATGCTTCTTATAAGCATAAGGTTTATTTGGCCTGCAATCCTGACACTAATATTGAATGGTTCACTTGATAATGAAATTTTGATGAGGATTAAAGATGCCTAAAGAATAGAGTTCAAAGTCTCAAAAATTATTTTAATCAGATTACAAAGATCGTTATACAATCTGAAACAACTAGGGTGTATACGTTATAATCGCCTCAGTGATTACTTGATGAACGAAGGTTACATAAATGATGTCATTTATCCTTATATTTTTATTTAGAAAACGGCATCAAGGTTTGTTATACTCGTTGTTTATGTGGATGACATAAATCTCATTAGGACTCCAGAAGAGGTACAAAAGGCAATTGAATATCTAAAGAAAGAATTTGAAATGAAAAATCTTGGAAAGAAAAAAATTTGTCTTGGTCTGCAAATTGAACACTTAGCAGATGAGGTATTCATTTACCAACCTGTCTATACCGAGAAGGTTTTGAAATAACTTTACAAGGATAAAGCATATCCATTAAGTACTCCAATGGTTGTTCGTTCACTTAAGGTGAGTAAAGATTTATTCCAACCTCCAGAAGAGGGATAAAAATTTAAATAAAAGTAACTAAAATTGTAAAAAAGAGGAGAATTTTTATATATTAATATTTCACTAGATACTTTGGCGTACGACAGATATGAGATCAGTGTCCCTTTCTTCCACATCGATAATATTTATTTTCAGCGTTGTCCTTGCCGCTGCTTCAGGAGCTTCACCTTTCTTTTTACACTACTAGTGCTGAGGGTCATTGTTTAGTTTAAGTCGATCACCCTGATTAAAATATCTACCATGACCACGGCCACGACCACGACCGTGACTACGACTATGACTGGGGCTAGTGCTTATTTCATGTCTGGTTTGATTAAAATATGCAACGTTTACTTCAGGGAATGGAGAAGTACCAGGAGGTCGACTTTCATGGTTTTTCATTAAAAGATCATTATTTTGTTCCGTAACAAGAAGATGAGAAATCAATTCAGAAGACTCCTTGAATCTCATTTCTCAGTACTGTTGCTACAGGAGCATACTCGAGGCGGAAAAAGTAGAGAATATTTTCCCGAACATGTCATGATCTGTGATATCTTCTTCGCATAAATTCAACTATGATTTAATTATAAACATCGCAGAATTATAATCAGTTATATTTTTAAAGTCCTGAAACCTTCAATGAGTCCACTCATAATGTGCCTATGGAAGAACAACCATCTACAGGTGGTCTTATCTTTCTTTTAAAGTATTCCACAATATAAGTGGATCCTTAATTATGAGGTGTTTTATTTTCAAACCATCATTAAGATGATGATGGAGAAATATTATGGCCTCGGCCCGGTCCTGATTCGATGGATGATTGGTATTTTTAATGGTGTCTTCCAGACCCATTGCATCCAAATGTATTTCAGCATCCAGTGTCCAGGACATGTAAGTTTTTTCCAATATATCTAGGGCAATAAATTTGCGTTTGAATATATTTGACATTATTTAAGAATAATAAATACTTACCTTTATTACCTGTATTTGCTCGAAATGGTAGAGACTCGTGCTGATAACGTGATATAAATTTAACTAAAAGTAACCAAAATTGTAAAGAAAATGGGAGAATTTTGATGTAATAATATTTCACACATTAATCTCAATCAACAATGTGGCAATTTATAGGCTTGAATAGAAAGTAGTCCAACTTGACATTTTCAAGGGGTGGACAATTAGTAGGCATTTTTCCTACTCAATGTGAAGCCAAATGGAAACACATGGAATCCATATAATTTCACAACAAGCAGAAACTTGTATTATTACAGTTGGTTCAAAAGTAGTAAAAAATAAAAGTAAACAGTTTTTTTAAGAAAAAAAATTGTGTGATTATATATATATTTTTTCTTCATGTTAATTTTGTTATAATTAGTTGGTTAAATGTAATATATGATCATTTAATTATTGATTAACTTTGTAATGGTAGTTTCAATAAATGTGAATTTATTAATTAACTTTGTTACAAATTATGTTAATTTGTCTTTTAAGTCATTTTTGATAAGTTTATGTATTAATAATTTGTTCGTAAGAGCAAGAATAATCCTTTTCAGTTAAAAATATTAAAAATATATGTATAATCATAACTGATAAAAATAAAAAGAGGAAAAATCTATTTGAAGGTGTGAGGCGAGTTGCGGACTAATCCAAAACTCAACGCGAATTTTAAAAGAAAAAAGATAAAAAATAAGAATAAAATAGATAAGATAAAATTGTCTCGAGTTTACGAGAGATGAAATAAATGTATGTAATGCTATACGAGCTTTAGGCACGTTTAAAATATTTGTCTCAGTTAGGAATGTGGGTTACACGTCTTTCTGAGACGTTTAAAAATAATTCAAGGATGCAATAATGCACCTTGACAAAGATCGTCATAAAATTAATTTTCACTAGGTTAATACAAGAGTATAGATATATATTAGGCATTAAAAATAAGCAAATTAAGGCCTACAAACATAATTTATCTAAAATAGTTAAAGTTAAGTATAAGTTGATAAAAGCGGCCGTGTTAGAACCACAGAACTCGAGAGGTGCCTTATACATTTTCTTTGGTCAATAAAATTTCTTACTCGGTCTTCTATTTTTGCTGACCAATAAAGAGTCATTTCCTTTTGAATAGGGATTCAATAAGGTAACTTGGAACACCACAACTCAATTTCAAGTGGTGAATTTGTAAAAAAAATAATTCCTATACAAAACCGTCACTTTAATTAGAAAACCCATCGACCCCCAGCGAAAAAGGGGTATGACATCTCTGGCGACTCTATTGGGGATCAACCAGAATTAGAGCTTTTGATATTGACTTTTACTTACTTTAATTATTTAGATATTGTATTGCTGGCCTAATGTGCTCCTTGTCCTTCATTTATTGCTTTGATATTGTTGAATTGTATTATAAACTGACTTATCTTGCGCACCCCCTCTGATTTTTTGATTATAGGATAGAAGGAATGCAGAGTATGTATCCTACTTTCTTCTTGAGATAGCCAAAGTATCAAGGCACCTGATGTAGGGTTATTAGTCACACATGTTAGGGGGGTTTGGATCAACAACGAAGTTAGAATAGCACTGCTACCAACAAAGTTGTCCCTCCCCGACTCGAGTGTCCACTCAGGTAAGCCAGTATAGACACCTATCTCTATCAGGTTAAACATAGTAAAACTGAAACTTAGAACTTGGTTATTCCTATTAGGTTTTTATTTATTTGAATCATGTACATTTTACTTAGCGGAACTCAGCATAGGGGTCGGGTCTATCTAGGATAAATGTCCCTCTTTATAATGACCAATGTGTGCATCCTATGTGCTCTTTGACATTAATTTGGAGAGCCCATTTGATTATTTACCGACTTTAGGTAACTTGGTGAAACACAAGAGAGTGTCTTGAGATATGTAGGCAACCCTTATCGGGTTCGGTGATATTCTTAAGAAAAGTTTTGAAATATTAAACCATGACCCATTAATTATTACAAAAGTAAAAATAATATTTAGGTGGTTGGTTTGTGGCTAAATTGGCATCTCACTCATACAACACCAAGTCAATGAACAGTCAAAATGACCCACAAAAATAATATAGAATTTGAGATAAGGTAGTATAGACTATTAGAAATGTAGAACAAGAGGAGACGACCATGAATGTAAGAGTTTGGAGAAAATTATGAGCAACATGTGCAAGGATTAAAAGAGAAAAATAGTGTTTCTTACAAGGATTTGTATATGTTTCCCAATGTTCACTTGCCTCTAAGGTCCAAAACATCAAAGTTGGATAGGAACGAGAGCATGGTGTTCCTTTGGATCATTTGAAAAGGTTTTATAATCAACCAAGAGCAGTAGAAACAAAAAGAAAAACTGATGATGTCTTACTTTTGACAGAGTCTAGCAAGGATCGATAGTTTCAAAATGGCTTAGGATACTTTCGGGTTAAGAAGAAAATCTGATGAGGTAGCAATGATTATGGAGACTCCATTAAGGTTTACGTACAAATCAGTGGCTAAAATGTCAAACTCAGCAACTCTAAAGTCACTCCGCTCCCCACGAGAAGAGAATTTTGGTAGTTTCTTTTGTTTTTCTTTCTTCTACCCAAATTCTTTCAAGGTTGTAGTCCAGGATTTATCTTATCTTATTTTTTTATTGACTCTATTCAAACCCTTCCATCTTTATATCAACAAAGTGTATGTCATTTTTTTTAAATTCTATTTTATTTTTATTTTTCAATATATCTGGTTTATTTGTCTTTCTTTTCTTTACACAGTTCTTTCTTTAGTGATTCTAGTGATATGATATGCATGCTAAATTGTCAGCCAGATCTTTAAACCCGTTTTAATCCTGAAACATCGAGCCAAGAAGTTACAATTGAAAAAGAAGCATATAAGGAAATAAGTAAAGTGTTGAGATGTTTGGTGATCGAGTTATAGCCTCACTTCAATAAGATTGACGCAATCACCTTGCGAATCAGAAAATGACTTGATCTTCAATAAGAAGGTCTATCTCTAGCATTTTAAATGGGATCAATCAGAGGATATATAGTTTCCACTATCAAGAGAAGAAAAAGGAAGTTAGCTCTAAAAAGGCATGATTCATTCATTGTGAGGAAAGTACAACACAAGTGGACCTTTATGTTTCACAAGCATAAAAGAAATGATACATGTGCACGTGCTTCGTCAAGGTCAATGTTGAAAAAGATGTGTATGATATTCATGTTCCACTCTCATATTGAATGATATGTTCTTACATTTTTTGGGATTGATATGACAAAGCATTTTATTCTGCTATCCAAATATTATGTCATCCTTTGTTACCTCTTTTGAGCTTTAATTTTATTTCTTTCGTACCCCTCTTTTGGAATCAAAATAGAGTTTGAAAAGATTCAAAAAAAAATTGGTGTCAAGTAAGAGAAATAAAATTAAAAAAATCTCAAAAAAAGAAAAGTCAAAGAAAAAAGGAGTGAAAAAAAAAGAAGAAGAAAAAAAATCTAGAAAAAGAACTAAATATGTTTGAATTATGTTAGATTTGATTCTTTCTATGACAAGATACGTAGGCAGTCCTTCTCTGGGGTTCAATCCAACCAAGTAAAAAATTCAAGCTACCCAGTATGAAATAAAACTAGGGAAAAAACATTTTCTTTATGAGTCAATTCCAAAAGTTGAAAGTCTCACTCAATGATATATATATTTTGAGCCTCATGTCGCCATTTTTTTCTAACCCTATCAAAAATCCAAGTTAATACCAAAGAAAAACCTTCAAATCAATCTTTGAGAATATAAATTATAAACATATTAAGGGTATAAGATGTTTCATATTTTGGGAACCACTTTCCTTCACCAGCAGAAAAAATATGAGAAAAATAAAAATAAGAGTCTTATTGGTGAAAACCTTCCTAGACACCATAAGGTGATAGCGAGTTGTGAAGAAAATAAAAATTAGAGTCTTATTGGTGAAAACCCTCACGGGCACCGTAAGGCGATAGTGAGATGAGCTAAATGAAAATGAGAGTCTTATTGGGGAAAATCCTAATGGACACCATAAGACGAGAGTGAATTAAGAGAAAATAAAAATGAGAGAGGCTCACTGGCAAAAACCCATTAAGCCGCCACTAGCCAAAAAAGGTTTATAATCTAGAGGCAACAAGTTCAAGAGCAGTTCGACTTCAAATTCAATAAGTTGAAAAAGTTGATAAATAATTAGGATGGGTAGATCAGATTATTTAATTCAAGATGTATATCATAATAACTGGAACCGACTACCACACCCAGATTCTCTTTCTGACATCTTTGAAAAAGGGTTGTTTGTTGTCTTTTTCTTTTCTTTCTATATATATTTTTTGTGTCTTTGTTATCAAATGAAAAATCATTATCATCATTTTTTTCTCATACTTTTGAGTCAAATTTATGTCAAGACAAGTAAGAAAGAACTTCAAAACATGCTACCAACTTTCTCAATTGCACAAAGCAAGACAAAGGGTTGATGCGCAAAATTAACATATTTTAAAATAAAGTAAGGTACTCAAGAATGGTTGTTATGTGGCTGTTCTTAGACTTATAGGAATATAAATGGTGTATTAGAATGTAACGCCCCGAGATCCCATCCTGACACGTCACATGGTGCTTATGGACCCAAAGGACCAGAAGCTAACCCTTTTCTAATATCTGTACCTATATACTGCATAATATCTAAAAAAATGCAAAAACTTGCAATAAGGTTCAACACATCTATACATACTCAAAATAAAAAAAACTGAATACTAATACATCCGTCTGAAGATCCTCTAAACTGTCTAAACTATGGAGTTGATGGGACATGTCCACAACTAACTTCGTCAACTGAAAATAAACAAAGTCTTAAGAAATAATAGTACACTGAAATTCATCCTCGGAGGAAGAAGACTCACTGCTACTGCTGCTGAATGGGACTGAACTGCTGAGGAAAAATTAGATCATATGCCTCTGAACCTATGGTGTCAAATAAAACACCATAGCGCAAATGCGTCAGTACAAAAATATACCGAGTATGTAGACGGGGTAGGCTAATACAAGGGCTCATGCATGCACAATATCTAAACTGAATAATAACGAAGATGCCGCATGAGAACACATACATGAATGCACAGAACAGAACACAATTATCGCAACTCTAGATACTGAAACTAAGATACCACTTTACTGCAGACTGAACTCACTAATAACACTGAGATACTGAATCACTGACTCATCTGATACTGATAACTGAGGATCTGGATGTGCTTACATCAATGACTGACTTCTTGGACTTACTTCTTTCGACTGACAGGATTAGAGATCAACCTTTTTAACAAATGATATTGGAAGCTTTATCAATGATAAGAAATATGATTATATCTGAATTTGACAACAAGAATACTCAATAGAAATTTGATACTATGATGAACACTGTCTAACAGTATATCTATGAATATAATATCAAATAACTTTATGTGAGACAAAGTCTATCTGATGGGATGGCCAATAAATCAATGGAACTATCTTAGTTCCTCACAATGATAGATGACTGTATCTGACAGTCCTAATTTCTAAAGACTGATTCTGAAACTGAGACTGAATCTGAAACCGAAACTGTGGGAAGTAGTCACTTAACCGACATGCCCCAACCTACCACGGTGGGGTCCAACCTGTGCCCCAGTGGGAACGGTGTCATTACTGCGCCATTGGTAAAGACAACTCTATGTGACCCTCATCTAGCAGGTCCTCAAACGAGAATGGTGAAGCCCTCATCTAGCAGGTCAAGCCACCTTATCTACCCTCATCTAGCGGGTATGATGTCTCTCATCCACCCTCAACTAATAGGTGTGATGTCTCAACCTACGCTGGCTACGTATTTCTGGAGCACAAGGATTTCTTCTAAGAATCACACCCTCTACTAGTAGGTGAGATCCCATCCTTGATCTAGCTCGGTGCTAGTTTCTACTCCCAACTAAAAGACACAGAACTGAATTCTCAAATGAACACTAGCTGAACTAAATCTAACACTGATCATATTACTCAAAAAGTCTGACTGCGTTACACTGAGATCACTTATTTCCGTATCTGATGGAAAAGATATCGAATCATGGTATCTTACAGACGATACAGAGATTGAATGGATTACTCGAATCACTTCTGAGATTAGGATTGGATCACTTGAATACTATTAGAACTGAGTTGATTACAGGTCTGAGGCTAGGTTACTAGTGATACAGAGATTAAAGAGATAACTAAGATTACCGAGCTTTATTAAGCTTCGCACTTGTCTGAGGAAACACAGTTCTCTAGTTCACTGAGTTCTGAGAATCATGGCTCGATTGGAAATATCGAGAAACTGACAAAGGCTCGAGACAACAGCTCTATTTTCGGGTATAAATAGCCCTAGACTCGATAACATAAAAGTAAGACATAATCATTCTTCATCACAAATCATCCATGCATCATCACGGTCATCCATTCATCTCTACCATCATTCATTCATCATTACAAGCATTCATTCATCATTACAAGCATTCATCTATTATCACAATCATTAAAGAATCACTTCAAGTAGTTGGGCATCACAACATACTTTCCCTCTCAAGATCCTTAGGACATCGCATTAAGCATTTAGGAAACATAAACCTCTATTCATCATCATATACTAGCCTAGGGAAGACATGATATTAGATTATACCCCATTCAACGAGATCTTACATCAAGTAATTCACACCTATATCGGTCTTTTCATGTATTTGGATATAACATGATTTAGGGGAAACTTCATACTAACACGTCACTATTTACTTGCTAACCACTTGACATGTATTAAAAGCTTAGCATATATCAAAGAGCACAAAATCGGGGAATTTACAACCATCATATCTCGACTTGTTCCTTTGTTCCCTAGGGTCTTTCAACAACCACTAGACACGACCGATTTTACACCTACTTGGGGATTTCATGCTATCTTGACACATTTCACTAACTAAGGCATTTTATCAAACACTAGGCATGCATGGACTAGCTCACAATTTGGAGTTTTCTTTTCAACATACTCTAGAGGCCCTTATGCTTAACCTAAGATCTTTATCAAACCTATGGGGAATGTTCTTCATTTATTCAACCATTTCTACACCCAAAAGACATGAACACATCACATGGAAAAACAACTTCAAGAGGGTCTATCACAAACATCACATGAATTCCACATACTAGGGTCAAAGCTCATAAATTTTGTAGGCAAACATAAATCAAAACTCAAAAGCACATTAAACATCCATTTCAACTCATACAAATCATTAACAACTCATAAAAATAAAAATCTTTTAGTTTTAAAAAGGGTTCTTGAGCCTCTTGGATGAAAGGAACCCAAGAATCAACATCTACATACCTTAACCTTTGAAATTGGATTAACTTTATGCTTGAAACTTTATCCACACTTGAAATAAATATATTCTTGAAGCCCACACTATGAGGAACTTGATTCTTGAAGAAACCTTGAAGATTTATGTATGATTTTTGGAAGATTAGTGTTCTT
Source organism: Capsicum pubescens (assembly GCA_030864215.1). Lineage (NCBI taxonomy): Eukaryota > Viridiplantae > Streptophyta > Magnoliopsida > Solanales > Solanaceae > Capsicum > Capsicum pubescens. Next base: position 125,786,589 of record CM061542.1, read on the forward strand.
GATTGAAATCCTAGTTATACTCTCTTGAGAGAGTTGAAAAAGAAAATGATTGAATAAGGGTTCCTCATATTTATAGAGGCTCAAAAAGGGTGGGAAATGATCAAAATACCCTTGCAAAAACTCCTTTGAATTACTGGAAAAATATACTTGACGCCATCAATGACAGGCCATCAGGTTCGTGATAAGCTGTCACGAATGGTCGTCACAAAAGGGGTCCAAATTCTTGATTTTCTTCCCAGGGCTGACAAAATCGTCAGAAAATAACGACGTCATCAAAGAGGGTGTCAGAAACGTGATAGCCCGTCAGAAACGTCGTCACTGTTTTCCAGCTTGACATGCTGGAGTAAAATGGGCATAACTCTTTGCTCCGACATCGGATTTAGACGAAATTGGTATCGTTGGAAAGATAATTCAAAGATATTTCATTTTATATACACAAAAACACCCAGTTATTAATATACAACGAGTTATGATCGATTCAAGTTGACCCAAATTTTGACGGTCACTAAAAATTGAACGATAGAAAAGGTGTCAACTCGTTCATGAGTTAGGGGACCTCTATGATCTTAATTCATTCTCAAATAGATTCCCACACGATTTCAAAGTATTTCATACTTGGGAGGATATTTCTTAAATATTTTGACTCGGATTTTCACTTTACCAAATACGCTCTAAGGCTCAGACTGGAAGAGGATTTTGTGTGGCATTACATTATCTCCCCCTTGAGAACATTCATCCTCAAATGTCGTTTGATATACTGAGAATACGGATCAACAAAACTTACTCAAGAAATGGAAACATCTCAGATAAGGACTACGCAACTGGAACGACTGACATATAGAGTTCTCACACTGTGCATGCATATATGATGCATGGAATACTCGACTGATGATACTTATAGCTGAATTCTCATAATACGCATGCATATCTGATGCATTGACTCATAAATGGGATGATCTCATGAATACACGACTGAACACACGCTGACAACCTGAACTTTTTCTACTGAATGTGCATATCTAATGCATGAATGTCCGGCTAAGCTGACTTTTGAAAGCACGACTTGACAATGCAACAATGATTGATGCTAACTTTATAAGGAAAATCTGAACATGCATCAAGATGAATCTAATGGAATGCAACATCATAATACCATGGGGTATCTTCACCTTGGGACTCTATGTCCCTCTAAACACACTTCGCTAAAATACTGGAGTGGTGCGCGGGGCACCTACAGACTGGATCATAATTGACCGATCAAGATTTGAAACTTATGCATGACTCATGCTAACATATAAGCTCAAAATGAGAGCAAAGGATCTATCAATGCATAACATAAGGATGAGGGGCTCATAACATACCCGGGTTAATTTCAGGGGATCTTTCCCGATCAAGGCGAGCCTGAAGTGCATACAATCTATTATGAACTGAAGAAAGACTATGCTAACATCGGGGACCTAGCTTAGGACATTCTCGAACTTTTTGACCGGTCTCGCCACATACAAAGCACACATCACTATCGGTTCTACATACACCCTTATGATTCTTACCACATTCTTCACACAATGGGTAGGTACGAACACCACTAGTACTACTCTGGGCTTCGGAGCTTGGCGCTCCCTCAATCTGACACCCCCAAATGCAGGTGTGAGTACACTAACTGAAGATGGAGTTGGAACTAAAAATATCCGACCATACTGAGAACTACTAACACCTTGAGACCTTAATTGCAAGAAACCACGACTACCTATCTTGGCTTTCTTACTCACTCTCCCTCTCTCTTTCATCTTATCTGCCTCAATCTGTTGCGCATGGATCATTAGCCTAGAAAGATCTATATCTCTATTAAGCATGGAATCTCTACACTATTTTAACACATCACTTGATACCCCAGTCAAAAACTTACTCATACCCGCTCTAGGGTCAGCTATCAAGTTGGGAGCATACTTAGCTAATTGGTTAAACTTAAGACAATACTCTTTCACTGTCATGGAGCCTTGCCTTAAGTTCATAAACTCTTCTACCTTAGCATCTCATATTTCTAGAGGGAAAAACCTATCTAGAAAGTCACTCTGAAACTTTAGCCAAGTCACGAGAGTTGCATTCACCCCTCTACTTTTCTCCCACATCACTACCCAATCATGAGCAATATCTTTCAACCTATAAGATGCTAACTCAACACTCTCCTCCTCTGACACATGCATAATTTGGGTGATCTTCTTCACGTCCTCAAGAAACAACTACGGATCCTCACCAAATACTGACCCATAGAATTTGGGCGGGTTCATTTTCATGAAGCTTCTAATCCTAGCTGTGGTAGAATTCCCATCTTGCTGAGGTGGGACTGCAGCTTGACGGTTACCATGAACATTAGTCACCGTCTGGGCTATCGCTTCGAAAGATGCTCGAAACTCTGTATGTGACACACTCTCATTTTCAGGATCTACTGGCTGAGGGGGCTGATCAACAACCCTATGGACAAAGTCTCTGCGAGGAGGCATACTCTATAAATAAAAGAATAAAGTGGATTAGACTGAGGACCAACTTGATCTTATGCTCACTCGCACGATATGATCACTGAAAGAAGAGGAACTACACCAAAGAACATCCTGTAGCCTCTTGTACATAAATGTGGCGCGCTACACACCCATGTACAAGACTCTACTAGATGTGTCTTTTCATACTCCCTAGGATACTCTTGAACCTTAGGCTCTGATACCAAGTTTGTAACGCCCCGAGATCCGATACCGAGACATCACATGGTGCTTATTGACCCGAAGGACCACAAGCTAATGCTTTTTTGATATTTGTACCTGTACAATGCATAATAACTAAAAAAAATGCAGAAACTTGCTATAAGGTTCAACACATCTAGACATACTCAAAATACAAAAAATTGAATACTAATACATCCGTCTGAAAAGTCTCTAAACTATCTAAACTGTGGAGTTGATTGGACATGTCCCCAACTAACTCTGTCAACTGAAAATAAAAAAAGTCTTAAGCAATAATAGTACACTGAAATTCGTCCTCAGAGGAAGAAGACTCACTGCTACTATTGCTGACTGGGACTGAACTGCTGAGGAAAAACTGGATCATGTGCCTCTGAACCTATGGTGTCAAATAAAACACCATAGCACAAATGCGTCAGTACAAAAATGTACCGAGTATGTAGACGGGGTAGGCTAATACAAGGGCTCATGCATGCACAATATCTAAACTGAATAATAATGAAGATACCGCATAAGAACATATACATGAATTCACAGAACAGAACACAATCATCATAACTCTAGCTACTGAAACTAAGATACCACTTTACTGCAGATTGAACTCACTACTGACACTGAGATATTGAATCACTGACTAATCTGATACTGATAACTGAGGATCTGGATGTGCTTACATCAATGACTGAATTCTTGGACTTACTGCTTTCGACTGACAGGATTAGAGATCAACCTTTTTAACAGATGATTTTGGAAGCTTTATCAATGACAAGAAATATGATTATATCTGAATCTGACAACAAGAATACTCACTAGAAATCTGATACTGTGATGAACAATGTCTAATAGTATATCTATGAATATAATATCAAATAACTTTATGTTAGACCAAGTCTATCTGATGGGATGGCCCATAAATCAATGGAACTATCTGAGTTCCACACAATGATAGATTACTGTATCTAACAGTCCTGATTTCTGAAGACTGATTCTGAAACTGAGACTGAATCTGAAACTGAACCTATGGGAAGTTGTCACTTAACTGACATGACCGGACCTACCACAGGTGGGGTCCAACCTGTACCCCAGTTGGAAGGGTGTCATTACCGTGCCACTAGTAAAGAAAATTCTATGTTACCCTCATCTAGCAGGTCCTCAAACGAGAATGGTGGAGCCCTCATCTAGAAGGTCAAGCCACCTCATCTACCCTCATCTACCAGGTATGATGTCTCTCATCCACCCTCAAATAATAGGTGTGATTTCTCAACCTACGCTGGCTACGTATTTCTGGAGCACAAGGATTGCTTTTAAGAATCACACCCTCTACTAGTAGGTGAGATCCCATCCTTAAGCTCGCTCGGTGTTAGTTTCTACTCTCAACTGAAAGACTCAGAACTGAATTCTCAACTGAACACTGGCTGAACTGAATCTAACACTGATCATATTACTCAAAAGGTCTGACTGAGTTACGCTGAGATCACTTATTTTCATATCTAACGGTAAAGCTATCGAATCATGGTATCTGACTAACGATACAGAGCTTGAGTAGATTACTCGAATCACTTCTGAGATTAGGATTAAATCACTTGAATACAATTAGAACTGAGCTGATTACAGGTCTGAGGCTAGGTTACTAGTGATATAGAGATTACAGAGATAACTGAGATTATTGAGCTTTATTAAGTTTCGCACTAGTCTAAGGAAACAAAGTTCTCTAGTTCACTGAGTTCTGAGAATCATGGCTCAATTGGAATTATCGAGAAATTGACACAGGCTCTAGACAACAGCTCTATTTTTGGGTATAAATACCCCAGGACTCGATAACATAAAAGTAAGACATAATTATTCTTCATCACAAATCATTCATGCATCATCACGGTAATCCATTCATCACTACCATCATTCATTCATCATTACAAGCATTAATTAATCATTATAATCATTCATGTATTATCACAATCGTTAAAGAATCAATTTAAGTAGTTGGGCATCACAACATACTTTCCCTCTCAAGATCATTTGGACATCGCATTAAGCATTTAGGAAACATAAACCTCTATTCATCATCATATACTAACCTAGGGAAGAAATGCTATTAGATTATACCCCATTCTACGAGATCATACATCAAGTAATTCACACCTATATCGGTCTTTTTATGTATTTGGATATAACTTGATTTAGGGGAAACTTCATACTCACACGTTACTATTTACTTGCTAACCACTGGACATGTATTAAAAGCTTAGCATCTATCAAAGAGCACAAAATCGAGGAATTTAGAACCATCATATCTCGACTTGTTCCTTTGTTCCCTAGGGTCTTTCAACAACCACTAGACACGACCGATTTTACACCTACTTGGAGATTTCATGCTATCTTGGCACATTTCAATAACTAAGGCATTTTATCAAACACTAGGCATGCATGGACTAGCTCACAATTTGGAGTTTTCTATTCAACATAGTATAGTGGCCCTTATGCTTCACCTAAGCTCTTTATCAAACCTATGGGGAACTTTCTTCACTTATTCAACCATTTCTACACCCAAAAGTCATGAACACATCACATTGAAAAACAAATTCAAGAGGGTCTATCACAAACATCACATGAATTCCACATACTAGGGTCAAAGCTCATAAATTTTGTAGGCAAACATAAAGCAAAACTCAACAACACATTAAACATCCATTTCAACTCATTAACAACTCATAAACATAAAAATCTTTTAGTTTTAAAAAAGGTTCTTGAGCTTCTTGGATGAAAGGGACCCAAGAATCAACATCTACATACCTTAACCTTTGAAATTGGATGATATTTATTCTTGAAACTTTATCCAAACTTGAAATAAATAAATTCTTGAAGTCCACAGTATGAGGAACTTGATTCTTGAAGAAACCTTGAAGATTTATGGATGATTTTTGGAAGATTAGGGTTCTTTTTTGAAACCCTAGTTATACTCTCTTGAGAGAGTTGAAAAAGAAAATGATTGAATTAGGGTTTTAATGAGGGTTTCTCATATTTATAGAGACTCAAAAAGGGTGGGAAATGACCAAAATACCCTTGCAAAAACTCCCTTGAATTGCTGAAAAAATATACTTGATGCCATCCGTGACAGGCCGTCAGGTTCGTGATAGGCCGTCACGAATAGTCGTTACAAAAGTGGTCCAAATTCTTGATTTTCTTCCAAGGGCTGATGACGTTGTCAGAAATGTCATCAGAATATGACGACGTCGTCAAAAAGGGCATCAGAAACGTGATAGCCCGTCAGAAACGTCGTCACCGTTTTTCAGCTTGACATGCTGGAGTAAAATGGGTATAAATCTTTGCTCCGATATCGGATTTAGGAGAAATTGGTATTGTTGGAAAGATAATTCAAAGATATATCATTTGATATATATAAAACAACCCAGTCCTTAATATACAATGAGTTATAGTCGATTGAAGTTGACCCAAATTTTGACGGTCACTAAAACTTGAACGATGGGAAAGTTTTTAACTCGTTCATGAGTTAGGGGACCTCTATGATCTTAATTCATGCTCAAATATATTCCCACATGATTTCAAAGTATTTAATACTTGGGAGGATATTTTTTAAATATTTTGACTCAGATTTTTGCTTGTCCCTAATTCTAATAACATAACAAGATCCACAATATTCACATATATATACAATCATAGTGTTCTAAAACACAAATTTTGGAGGGGTATAAAAAATTAATCAAGACATGGCTACTTCCCTAAATAGTTAAAAATCTCTTAATTATACCAAAACAACACAATACGAAGAAAAACACAATACAACAAAAAATTATCCTAGATTTGCCAGTTTTACAACTATACCGCGACCGACAAGAAAAGAAGAACGGCAACAAAAATCTAGAAGGACATGGTATGCCCAGTCACAACTAAAAATTTCCCATAAGCAAAGTAAAATAGAGGGAAGTAAGAAAATACCTGGGATGCACTAGGCGTTCAAATCATGAGCATCCCAGATGAGGATATATCTATAGGCAGAGGCCATAGTGGTAGCGGTGAACTATGAGAAGACGCACTCACAGCTATCTTGGCATGCCTCTATCTATCATCAACTATAGTCTCCGTTGAATCATAAGTGGACCTTTTTAGGACTTGCTCATATGGCCTGTTTGGATTTTGCAGATCCCTCTCTCAGCCTCTCTTGGTCCCAACTATAGGGACCACCACATTATCCTTCAAGAATATATCAAAGTACCTAGGACCACGCAAAGGTAATGGCTGAATATTTAGGGATACAACTAGAGGAATGGCTAATATCTGGATCTCAGTGAGAGAGAACATATTATCTTGTAAGATATCTACCTCTTCCCTCCTATGTCCTAGATTTAATGTCTCAATATCTATAAACTGGTTTACCACATGTCTCTCATCAACACCTGGTACATTTATACATTGGCCTCTACAATAACATCCCTATTAATAGTGTCTATTACAGATACCACTCGCATATTATCTGGTTGTTGCTCTATCATACATATATTATAAACTACTTGCGAATTATTCAGTTTTATGGTAATCTTCCCCAAGTCCATATCAAGCAATACCCTACAAGTGATAGAAAGGGTCTACCCAATATAATGGGGGCTTGACAATTCACCTCATAATCCAAAACCATGAAATTAGTAGGGAACATAAAGGATGCGATCCTTACTTCTACATCACACAAAACACTTAACAATTTCATCATAGATGATTCATCCATCAATAGTTTTATGTCTATAGCTTTGAGTTCCCCCATCCTTACAAACTTATACACAGCCAGTGGCATCATATTTACTCCTGATCCTAAGTCACATAAAGCTTTCTTGACATTCAAAGGCCTAATATAACATAGAATGGTGAATGTTTTGGGATACTCTTTATTTTTTACTAATGGTAAAGATGGGGTAATACTACAAGGGTGCACATGATAATTTTTCTCAACGACCCAATCCACACCACTATCATACTAAAAAACTATCACTTTATGTTGACTTCTTAGACTTTACCTCAGGTGTCTCATAGCTCTCAGTGCTATTAATATTTAAATCCTCAAAAGTAGGTAGAAAGGGATTATCAAGAGTGTTACCACAATTAGTAGTGATAGCTAGACAATGACTTATAGCTGGTAGACTCTAAACTTTTTTCACTCAGGAGAGAAACAGGCTATTTCTATTTTATCATAGAAAATATTTGCCTGAAATGGTGCTCCATCTGTTTGATAGTTGTGGCATGAGACTCCACCTTATAGATCAACCCTGAAATGCCAACCTTAATCTCCTTAAGGTTGTTCTCCTAATTTTATTGACCCTTCACTAGTTTGGTCAACATTTCTTCTATTCTTGATATTGTATCTTGTTTTCCCGGTGGAATGTACCTATCTCCCTTCTCTTTATAATCATTTTTCCATCTCCAGTCACCTGTTTTGTCTTTAATGTGGTATTTATAGCTATCATCATAGTAGTTACAACCTTGGTTTCCTTTCCCTTAGGCTCAAAAACCCTCCAACCGATGATATGAATACCTAACCTCCTCTTCTAATGCAAACTCTTAAGCTCTGGAAGTTATACCCTGTTCTCCTACTATTTGAACTTTCTCTAAATTCACTTTTACAAACTTCTTGGCTAGTAACCCAAGATCATTCCTCAATAGCATAATCTCTTTCACTACAGAATCATCAGTTACTCTCTGGACACTAATAACTCTAATGGCATAAATTCCAGAACCTCTATCTACCTCCCGAGTTTGCCATCCTTGGTTAGTGAGAGCAACCTGGTATAGAATATCAAAAGCTACCTTCAAGAGTAATCTCATAAAATTTCATCTAGAGATAATGTCTACCATGGCTCTAGAACTTATAGTTAGGGAATAGCTCCAATAAGTTCGTCCCTAAAATTTGATGGTTGGGCACCATACTCAACTTCTTTTTTATCCTAAACTAAGCCTCATATATAAATTCAGACTACAGATGCCTAAAATTATAGATCTCATACTTAAGATGCAACATCCTAGATGGAGGAAAGAACTGGTACAAGAATTGTCTGCGCACTCATTCCATGTAATGATAGATCCTCTTTGAAGTTCCCCAAACCATAAAGATTTTTCTCTTGTAAGCGAGAAAGGGAACAACATTAATATAAATGCCTACTGATTCACCTCTAGATATGTAAATGAAGTGAAAATTCTAATAAAATTTGCTAAATTCATGTTTGCATCATCTGTAGGCAACCCTACAAACACACCCTTAATGTATAAGAGCTTGATCATAACACTCAATATAGTAAACTTATTGCTTGGGGGTAAAACAGGAAAAATAATGGCACCAGTCTCTGTTGGCTCAACATACCCTAGATCTTCTTCATCATCCTCATATGGTTGCAAGTACTAGTATGTTGGGATCATATAGGCTCGGTCACCTCAAACTCTATTCTGATTTCCATCAAGTACTACTCGACGCTCTGTTCTTAGTCTCTGCACAACTAACTCTACCTCCGGACATATTTGTTGATCTTCTTTTGTTTCCCTATTATTTGTTTTATCTTAAGCTAACAACTCACTAGTTTGTTAATTAATAATATTTTGTACTTCTTTGGTAGGAGGGGGAGGTACAATATCATGAACCTCTTTAGGAGGTTTATCTTTTTTTTCTCAAAAATCCTACTAGATATTTGTAGGATCCTATCTTGATTTAGATTCATGAGGAGTAAGAGATTGCCTCTACTCCGTGTGTTAGGCATAAACTGGCATATACCTAACTATGAAAAACTAAAAGAAAAAGAATAACCCATAAACTACAACAACCTCAAATCATAAATCAAAACTATGTTCCCACTGTTACCATGCCAAAATTTTGATGAAGTCCAAACAATACCTCATCTAGATTAACATACATTCACTGTCAAAATATAGTAACCCAATAAAGGTTGGGGTCGAATCTCAAGGGAACATATGGAATTGCAGATCTCAATAGCTTTAGAAAATGGGCAGAACAAGAAAAGTAAATGGGGGGTTTAGATATAGTAATGTCGAGAAAGTAACTATATTAACTATGATTGTAATCAGTATAGGTAAACACTAGGATTGTGTTCCCCCTGGTTTGTTAACTCTGTAGGCTTATTGTGCTTTGCTGAACCTACCTAATAGTTTATATATAGAATCAATAAATTATGTACCACCTACAATCTTTTGGATGAGTAAAAGGATTTTTCCCTTTACCTTTAAAGTCTCAGGATGTTGCCTTACTAACCACTATCTTGATACCATTTAACTATTACTTTTAGGTCTCTAGTTATTATATGAAATCTAACTATTTTACTAAGATAGAACGTAGAAGCATAGATCGACACTTAAACTCTAAATTACTATTGTCTTTATCTTTTCCTAGTAACTACTCCTCTTTAGGAGTAAGAAACAATATCTAGCCAGGATCCTAATGTGGGCACCCATTAAGAAAACTATTATAACAAAGATAAAGAAATACATGCATGGGTATCGGTTAAGAACAACAACAAGACTTCCCCTACTTTGTTAATGTGCCATGGTTTCCATTACCCTAGTTATGGGTTTTAGCCACTCATGTCTGTGAAAAAATTAATAACATTTATAATTAAATGCATAGATGAAATCACAATGACAAAAAGAGTAAAAACACACAATTGTGACCGAATTAATGAACAAAAGTCAATAAAAGATAGCCCTAAGATCAAAATTGAATCTTGGAATCTAAATATATTTGTGAGTATCAAAAGTGCGTTACTCCTACTAAAAACACATAAAGGGTATTTATAGTACATGAGAAAACCCTAAAACCAAAGCCCAAATGAAATATGAGAAAACTTGGTCGGTGGCCACATGTGGATTGTACCTGCACTCTGACCCTGGGCGCAAGTAGTACCTATAGTACTGACACTAGGCATAGGTACAGGGCACAGGTAGCGAAAGGAAAAATCCACAAGTTTAGCTCTCGAGATTTTAGTATTCTGGAACTTGCTTTATCTACCAGCGTTCTGTAGGTCCTACTTGTGGTCCACATGTTGACTTAGTAAGTACTGAAAGTCATTTTTTCAACTCTTCTTTGATTCTAGAACATTCTTTGATCACGATCAAGTCGAAAATGTCCCAAACATCCATAATTGTTCCAAAAAGTGGCCAAAAATATCCTTTTTACCCTTTTCATGAACTTAGTATCCAAAACATAATTTCCTGCAAAACATACCTAAAAACCATCATATATAACAAAATAACCTCAAAACCTGCATATTTTCATAGTTTTAAGCATCAAAAATGTTATATTGTTATAGCACATTAGTGGATCTCAGGGAACTTGTAGTGGTAGCTAAGGATTCACTCTGTCTAGTAGCAGATTTGGAAAGTTTTTTTCTTTTCCTTGGAGACCCGAGGTAGATACATATTATGTTTTGATTACAAGTATTGTCCCAATTTTCATCATCCTACTTTGATATTGTTTTCCCCTATTCCTATATTTTCTTATATTTATGAACTTTTTCTTTTGGTATTAATTTTATGTATAAGTCCCTTACTGTACCTATTCATGTTTCTACTCTCGTAGGCAATTCTTTAATAGTGGATAGGGTGTACCTATTATTTGTGGTGACTCTTTTGAGTCATAATACTTGGATAGATTTGATCATTTTTTATATTATTTATTTTGATGTTATATTGGGTATGGACTAGTTATCTTCTTATCATGAGGTTTTAGATTGTTATGCTAAGATTGTTATCTTAGTTATATCTGATGCACCGATGTTAGATTAGAATGGTACTGCTAGTTCGTGTACTAAAGAGGTTGTGTCTTTTCATTATGCTTGTCGCTTGGCAGAAAAAGGGTGTTTATCTTACTTAGCTTATTTGTGGGATACTAGTGTTGACTCTCCTGTTTTAGAGTATATGAAAATTTTTATGGAGTCCATGCATGTGTTTTCTAAGAACTTGTCAAGTCTTTCTCCAAATAGGGAATCAATTTTTCTATTGACTTAGAGTCGGGAACTAAGCCTTTTTTCATTCTTATTTAATTTTTAATGAATGGCCTCAATAGAATTGAAAGAATTAAGGAGCATTTGCATGATTTGTTAAGTAGGGGTTTCATTAGACCAAGTATTTCACCTTTTGATGCTCCTTTTTTCTTTGTGAAGAAGAAAGATAGGACCATTCATATATGTATTGATTATCAGCAGTCAAATAATGTAAACAATTAGAACAAATATCCTCTTTCACATATTGATGATTTGTTAGATAAACTTTAGGGTGCAAATGTGCTCTATAAGATTGAGGTGTAGTCTAGTTACCAACAACTGAAGATTAAAGCTTTAAATATTTTAAAGATGGCTTTTCGGATATAGTATGGCCATTACGAGTTCTTGGTTTTGTCTTTTGGGCTGACTAATGCCCCGATAGTATTTATAGAATTGATGAATATGGTGTTCCGACGTTACCTTGATTCCTTCATGATTTCTTCTATTGATAATATCTTGGTGTATTCTAAGAGCGAGGTTAAGTATGTGAAACACTTGAGGACATAATTCAGTGGTTATTAGATGAACAATTGTATGGCAAGTTCACTAAGTATGAGTTTTGGTTGAATTCAGTGTCTTTTTTGGGTCATGCGGTGATCAATGATGGTATCATGGTTTATCTGAACATAGTAGCAGTAGTTCATGATCGGGTTAGGCCTATATTCCCTTTTAAGATTTAGAGTTATTGTATTATCAAGTTATTATAAGCGATTTGTGCAGGGCTTCACTTCCATTACATCTTCTTTTACTATATTGATAGAAACTTTGTTGATTTCAATAGTTTGATAAGTGTGAGAGGAGATTTCAAAACCACAAAGTGTTGTTTACTTTAGCTCCTATCTTGACTTTACTTGAGTAAAACATGTATTTTACTATGTTTTGTTTGTGATGCTCTAGAGCTGGTTTAGGCATCTTATTGATACAAAAAGGTAAGGTTATAGCTTATGCTCTTTGAAATTTAAAAGTTCATGAGAAGAACTACCCCACCCATGACTAGGATTTAGCAATAATTTTTTGTGTTGAATTTATTGCATCGTTATTTGTATGGGGTTAATTATGGGATTTTCATCAATCATCATAGCCTTTAGTACTTCGTCAATCAGTGGGATATTAATAGGAGGCATCATAGATGGATGGAGATGCTTAAGAATTATGATCTCCTTTTTTTTATCATCCAAGAAAGGATGATATGGTAGTAGATGCCTTGATTTAAAAGGAGGAAAGTATGGAGAGTTTGTCTTATCTTTTAGCAAAGGAGAGACCTTGGGATTTGGTGATTCTGACTTTAGATAACCACTTGATTTGACTTGATATTTTTGTACTCAGGCGCGTTTTAGCTGGTGCTAAGTCTACATCCTTCTTGTTGGAGTATATTCATGCTTAACAGTTTGATGATGAGAAGATGACAATAATTTGTGATTAAGTATTGAGTGGCAACGTAAGGTGGCATTTCTTGATTCCAAGGGTGCTTTGAGGATAGGCGGCCATGTGTATGGGTCAAAGGTTTTTTATTTGATTTGCCTAATCTTAATAAAGGCTCATAGTTTGAGGTAATTTATCTATCCATGAGAAGCTAAGATGTATCTTGACTTGAAGATATGCTATTGGTGGTATGGGATAAACAAGGATATTTTGGATTTTATGGACAAGTGTCTTAATTGTTAGCAGGTAACATAAGAGCATCAACAACTAGGCGGTACCATATAGCAGATTCTTATTCCAAAAGGGAAATGCGAGCAAATAACTATGGACTTTATGGTTGGTCTACCCCCAACTTTAGGGAAGTTCGATTCTATTTGTGTGATTTTGGATAGGTTGACTAAATTAGCACATGTTGTACCTATGAAGATGAATTACAATAAATAAAAGTTTCCCAATTCGACAGATTATTCGGTTGCATGGCATGACTATCTCCATTATTTTTTATAGAGGTACTCAGTTTACCATAAATTTCTAGGATTTTATGTATCGAGATTTGGAGCCCTACTTGAGATGAGCATAACATTTCACAGTCAGATGGATGGCCAGTCGTAGTGGACTATTCAGGTTATTGAGTACATGCTTCGAGAATGTGTTATGGATTTTTGTGGTCATTGGGGATAGTTCTAACCTTTAGCATAGTTTGTCTATAATAATAGTTACCATTCCAGTATTTAGATGGTGTCTTGTAAGGCTTTCTACGCGCAAAGCTGTAGATCCCCCGTGGGATGCTTTTGCTCATTTGAGGTACTTAAGTGTTGACAGACTTAATGGATTGAGTGATGTTGATTCAGCAGAGGTTTTTGGTAACCTAGAGTAGACAAAAGAGATACATCTATTAATAGATTCATGATGTGGATTTCATGCATAGTAAGTGGTTTTTTTTAAGGTATCACCTATGAAGGGTGCGATGTGGTTCAAAAAGAAAGGGAAGCTTAGCCTGAGATTAATCGAACCATTTAAGATTCTTGAGATAGTTGGAGATTTTGCCTATAGGATGTCTTTACCAACAAACTTGTCAGCAGTTCATCAAATATTTCACGTTTCAATGTTGAAACACCCTGGATTTTTTCCCTTGGAAAACTCTTGAACATTGATCTCACTGTCCACAACTCACCAAACGAGTTTTATGGTGTGGGTACTGGCCAGGGGACCCTAGTCGTTAGAAGAATAGTGAAGGGTGGTTGGGTTTCTTTTGTGTTTACGGTTTGGTAGGTATGGGTTGTTAGGGGTGGTGATGGTTCATTTGGTCGGTGCCTTAATCAAATTAGTAACTTAGTAACTTGACTTGGCTCAGAGTATGAGTGGCTCACTAAGAGCCATGAGGATAGGGTACGACTGGTATGCTTGAGTCGTATGTTATCCAATGTCCAATACCTTTAGTTTCTGTCAGACAAGACCTGAATCGGGGCCTTGTCGTAATGGGCATCCTAAGTCTAACCAGGACTGGGGACCACCCCCGTTACCCAACCCAACCTCCAAACACGTACCCTGAGTTGGATGAATTTTGAACCTATAACAAGATAGTATCTATTACAGTTCCAGACTCTAGGATAGGTCCATCACCGTGACCAACTTAGGAAAGTCTAACCAACAAATATCCAACCATTAACCAAAACCAAACAAAAATAATAACCAAGTATAAGCCAAAACATAATAGGATGGAACAATCATAAATACAATCAAATGGTATTAGCCTCAATACCAATTCAAATACTAAGTTTACACCACTACCGACACCACCCATACCAACCCATAGAAGTTCTACATAGCCTCTAACCCAAAGTAAAACAATATTCGGTTGGGACATGCCCTCAACCATAGTCAAAACCAATGTCTATGAAATAACCAAAGTACGTAAAAATATCCATGACATGAAATGGAGCCTTCCAGAGTGAGAAAACTCACCACTTAAATCCAACGATTGATCCTGGATCTTATCACTAAGCCAGAGGAGTAAAATGATCGGTTACAATATCACATGGGGATACAACATCCCATAGATGAGTTAACGAGTGAAAACCAGCATACATTCAGGATAAGTATAAAATAATGCCAATCTTAAAATCCAAGTAAACTAACCATATGTATTCACAACCATACATACATATATATATAACCATACTGGGAAAAAGAAATAGGTCTTAGCATACCTTTAAGACCATTAACTAGTGTATGTGTAGCTTAATCATTCAAGAGCCACCCACGGGCTATATGGGTCAAGCATAACCCCCAAAAGGGCCCCGATTCATGTAGCCACTCGAACCAGAGGTACCATAGGAGTAGGGGATTCTCGAGTACCCTTCGCTCTCCATAATACATGTGTACAAGTATACTTAGGGGATTACTGTGTACCCCATAAGTATCATATATGGTCACCTTGGCCAATCCTCATGTCGGCAAACATGAGTTTCCAGTGTCTATCCATTGGACTCACACCTTCATGATAAGCTATCACACCCCTCTATTATTGCCCAATTAAAACCATTACCACGACCAAACCGCCATTCCATTTATTATTAACCAAGTCTATAAGTAGTGGCATAGTTATACCGACTATAGCTTGCAAACAATGTACTTATTCATCCTTTTTAAGAAGAAGGGATTCCCATGTAACCATAGATTACATTATTAAGTTGACTTGGGAGAATCCCATGTACCCCACAAGATGTTTGTTATTAAGTTTGGTTGGGGGATTCATTTGTACCCCACAAGGATTTTAATTAGACAAAACATAACCACTAAGACCTTACCATTTAACCATTCCAAACTATTTAAACCATTTATACCATTTAGGGTTCCATTAAAAGTCCAACAATGTAGTAAAATCATTCTCATAGGCATTTTATCAAACACATTAGCGACATTGTGATTCCAAAACCAAAACCAACTAACAATTAACCATTCCCGTGCAATCGAATATCTAAACTACAATTAAATCATGTACATCCATAATTAAAACATGGGAAAACAATAAAAAAGCATTTATAACTAAAAACCCCAACATATATTTAAAAACAATAAACCATGCAACATTTATGCCATGAAAACAATTCATAAAACATGCCTTTAGTTGGAACTAACAATGATGGAGGATTAACATGCCTGAGATTACGAATACGATGGAGAGAAATCACCCCTATGAGCCTCAATCGACAACCTTAAAGAAAATCCTAGCTTTTGCTTAACCCAAGAGCCTTGAGAGATTTTGAGAGAGTTTAGAGTGTTTGGTTGATTTCAAATATTGTAATAAATCTCCAAAAAGGTGTTTTAGGTCATTGGGTCCCAAGGAATTATAAGGGGAAATATCCAGAATATCCCTAACTTAAACTGTATTAATGTTCTGTAGGAGGGTACGACTCCACAATACCATCCATACTCTATCATATGAGTGGTACCCACCACTCTTACCTTAAGAATCCCTTAGACCCTCAACACTATCAATATATGACAACCAAGTGCTAATATTACCTAAGCATATGACATATACCCTTAACCAGTACCTTAGGCAGAATCCAGAGGGGGTTGACACTGTCTAACATACGAGTTAGACTATACCACTCTTACCCTATCTCATGACTCATGGTGAGCCACTCATACTCAGATCCAAGTTAAGTTACTAAGTTTTAGATTAAGTAAAGGAAAACCCAAACCAAGGACCCATTACCAACCATACAACTTGTACCCACCTAGTTGTATCTATTCTAGAAACTCAACCACCCAATATTGGACAATATATAATTGGGTCACCTAACCCGTACCTTATCATATGACTTGTACCCCCATAGTCGTATAATGTCTAGAAGCCAAAAGCTGAGAAATTTATCTAAGGGTCAAACCCTAGGGTGTTTCACTGTCTTGGGTACGACTATGCCATACCAGTCGTACAATCTAATGACAGTTAGGAAAGTGATTCGTATGTTGTACAAAATGTGATGTACAACATTCTATTTCGATGATGACTTGATGATACCATTCGTATGATTTGGTGAAAAGTTGGAGGGTCAACTCATACCCATCTGTGAGTTTTCCACAGTTTTAAGTCAGGCGTATTCTGCATATTTCCCCTTTTTTAACTCCCTTTGAGGCCACGACTTAAAACACCTTTTGGGACTTTATTAACCTTTTCTTCCCAATTAAGAATCCTTAAAATGTCTCTCAAACTCTCTTTCAAGTAAAAGGCTAGGGTTTTATCAAGATAATCAATTAAGGCTTTCAAGGGTGGTTTCTCTTCGTCTTCCTTATTTCTAAGGCATGTTACGACTCCCTCATTGTTATTTCAAAAAGATTATATGTTTTAATTTCATGATATTGTGATGCTTAGAAATAAGGGTTGGGGGTTTAAGATGTTCATGGTTGAATAACAGCACTCATGGTTTAATTATGTTTTCTTTCATGCTTTTAGTATGATTTTGATATTGTGGGATGCATGTTAATGTTAAATGGATTTCAAATTATTATGGATTCCCCAACTTACTTGGATATGGTTTTGAAACTTATGTGCCCTTAACCTGTTTGTTAAAATGCCAATGAAAATGGTTTTGTTACATAGTTTGACTATTATTAAAATCTTTGCATTTCATAAGAGACAATGGAACTTAAATTGGTTTAGTTAGTTTTAAATGGTTTGGAAAGGGCTTGATGGCCATTTTTGGGTTTAATTGGAAATTTAGGAGTCAACTTAGTTTAATGGTTTTGGTGTAGCATAAAAGGATAGACTTGCAAGACCTAATTTGGAATGGCGATACCAACGGTTAATGCCTAAATAAAAGACTCATTGGTAAATGGTTGGGATGTGTAAATGGTTTTAATATGGTCTTAAAGACGGTTGAGTAGAAACTCGATGGAAGGTGAGGGTCCTGTGGGGACCGACACTAGAAACTTACATTTTCCAAAGTGAGGGTGGTCTTTGTGATAGTGTACATAATATCACATTTTATATTTTGGGTGATGTACTATCCACCTCAAGTTCTTTTCTTCATCTGTGTGTCTAACTCATACTGGGACCCTTTCAAAAAAGGGAGTTGAACCCATATAGCTTGTGGGTGGTTTTAGGATGGTCAAGCTAATCAACCCAGGTTAAGGTTCTAAATGCATACTAAACCTAGTTCCCTTTCTTAGAATAATATATGTATATGTATTTATATGATTGCATATTATTATTTATTTTGTATTTGAATGATGGAATTATTTTATCTTTAGACCTAAGTACATGCGAACGTTCACTCCACTAACCGTCTTTAAGCATTGTATCCCCACGTGATGCAGAAACTGACTATAGTACCATTCCTCCTACTTAGTGACTTGGATTCAGGGACAACTTTGAGTTAGACTCAAGTGGTGAGTACTTCGAAAGGTTCTATTTCATGCTATGTATTTCTTTTATTTTTGTTATTTCTTTGGTTTGGTTTTGACTATGGTTGGGGCATGTCTCGAACGGATGTTATTGATTCTTGATAGAGGCTTTGTTAGACTACTATAGGCATGGATGATGTCGGTATTAGTGTTAGAATTAGTATTGGTATTGGCATTATGGTTGACACCGATTGAATATTTGATTGAGGTTGTTGGATTACAAATATAGTCTTTTTTAATATGTTGAATTATTATTTATTTATCTTTTTATATATCAAGAATTCATCCAACATAGAATGCAGTGAAGTTATGATTGGGTATTGGGGTTGGTATCCAATCCTGGTTGGACTTGAGACGCCCGACATTACTAGCTCCTAGTTTAGGTTGTGTTAGATTGGTATTAGATCCCTAGGTTCATTGTCAATTATGTGTCCGACAAAGTCGTGTTGAGTAGAGTTTTTTTTAAGGGTGTGTGGTGCTCCACACTCATAAGAGAGAGGCTATAAGACATTTAGGAATATTTATCTTTCTTATGTTCTGTCTTTATGTTTTTGAGTCTAAGGTCCAAAAATCTTCTATAATTCATGTTTGTTCACTTTTTAGATAATTCCTCCTTGATGATCTAAATCACATGAAAACTCCTTTGTCCTGCCTGTGGACAATGTTAATGAGATTGTCTCTATGATCTTACTACCCGCCAAGAGTTTGAGGCATCCCTTGATATTGTTATTAGTATGTTGAAACTCTTTTCTCATGATCTGTATCATTTACTTAATCCAGGGTCCACTTTCTCTTATGTGACCCTAATTGTGGCTATGTATTTCGGTTTTGATCTCGAGTGTATTTTGAACCATTTTTCTATTTCTACCTAGATGGGTGATTTTGTGGTTGTTAGAAATGTCTATAGGGGCTGTGTGGTGTCAGTGGGTGGTCGGGAGACCTTGATTGATCTTTTTGAATTAAACATGGTGGATTTCAATGACATATTAGGAATGGATTGGCTGCACTCATGCTATGCTTCTCTAGATCGTCGAAGCCATAAGGTCATCTTTAAATTCCCCAATAAATAGGTTATTGAATAGAAAAGTGGCTCCCTAGCTCCTAAGAGAAGGTTTATATCATATCTTAGATATCAAAGATTGATCTCTAAGGGGTGTCTCTACTGTCTGGTTTGGGTTAAAGATTCTAACTCAGAGGGTCTTTCTCTATTTTCCATCCCGGTTGTCAATATATTTCATGAGGTATTCCTTAAAGACCTTTCTAGAATTTCTCCTAATAGGGAGATTCATTTGGGATAGATCTTGTTCCGAACACTCGTCTTATTTTTATTCTTCAATATAGAATGGCTCCAACCGAGTTGAAGGAGCTTAAGCAGCAACTAAAGTATCTTTTACCCAAGGTTTTTATCCATCTTAGTATATGTCCATGGGGTGCACTAGTGTTATTCGTTCATAAGAAGGATAGTTCTCTTTGGATGTCTATTGATTACCGATAGTTGAATAAGGTTATGGTAAAGAATAAGTAACCTCTTCAGAGGATAAATGATTTGTTTGATCATCTTCATGGTGCTAAGTTTTTCTCCAAGATTGATTTTTGGTCTGGGTGTTATTAGTTAATGATTAGGGAGGTGGATATCCCTAATTCTTCCTTCCGTACCCGGTACTTATGTCTTTTGGATTGACCAATGCTCCAACAATATTCGTGGATTTGATAAATAGGGTCTTCCGACTATTTTGGGATTTGTTCGTCATTGTTTTGATAGATAATATCTTGGTGTACTCAAAGAGTGAGGTGGATCATTCTAATCACCTTCATATAGTGTTGTAGACCCTGAAAGATAAGCAATTGTATGCTATGTTTTAAAAATATGAGTTCTGGTTGAACGTTGTCACTTTTTTGGTCATGTTATTTCTAGTTAAGGGATCATGATGGATCCATAAACAGTTGAGAGGTGGACTAGACCGAAGACTCCTACCGATATTCAGAACTTCTTGGGTTTAGCTGATTACTATAGAAGGTTTATGGAGAGTTTTTTTACTATAGATGTCCCATTGACTAAGTTGAACAAGAAGAAGGTGAAGTTATTGTGGTTCGAAGATTGTGTGTGTAGTTTTTAGAAGCTGAAGGATAAGCTAACTTCAGCTCTAGTCTTAACTTTTCCTAAAGTCACGGATGGATTTGTGGTGTATTCTGATGCATCCCGTGTGGGTCTTGGTTGCATTTGCATGCAGCATGGCAAGGTGATAGCTTATGCCTCTAGATAGTTGAATGTGCATAAGAAGAATTATCCAACCCATAACTTAGAATTGTTGGTTTTTGTATTTATGTCACTATCTATAAGGCTTGCATTAGGATACCTTTTCTGATCATAAGAGCTTGTAGTATGTGTTTACTTAGAGAGAGTTAAACCTTAGGTAAAGGAGATAGCTTGAGCTGCTCAAGGATAATGACATGAGTCTTCACTACTATCCAGGTAAATCTGATGTGTTATTAATGATCTTAGAAGGTTATACATGGGAAGTTTAGCTTACGTGGAAGGAGGGGAGCAAGAGTTGGTGCAAGATATTCACCATTTAGCTAACCTTGGAGCTCGTTTATTGGACTCTAAGGATAGTGGTATGGTTGTGCAGGAGGTGGCACAGTCATCTTTTGGTGCTAAAGTAAAGAAAAAAAAGTGTTGGATCCTATCTTGATGAGGATCAAGGGTGATGTAGGTGGGAAGAAGGTGGTGGCTTTAAAGATTAGTGGTAATGGTCCCTTGTAGTACCAAGAAAGGTTATGTGTTCCTAATAAAGATGGATTGTGCAAGAGGATTTTGGCTGAGACACATGAGTTGCGCTATGCTATTCATCCTAGTTTGACAAAAATATATCATGACCTTAAGGAGATGTATTGGTGGAATAATATAAAGCGGGATATGTGTAGTTTTTTTAGCTAAGTGCATGTTGTACCAACAAGTGAAAGTTGAGCACATGAGGCTCAAAGGATTGTATCAAGAAATTGAGTTGCTTATTTGGAAGTGAGAGGTGATCAACATAGATTTTGTTATTTGTCTTTCTTGGTATCGGAATTGGTTTGACTTGATTTGGGTCATTATTGAAAGGATGACAAAGTTTGCTCACTTCTTGCAAGTGTGGACAAATTTCTTGGCTGAGGATTATGTAATGTTATATCTCCATGAGATTGTGAAGTTGTATGGAGTTCCTGCTTCTATTATCTCGGATCGTGGTATGTAGTTTTCATCTCACATTTGGCAATTATTTTAGAAATGTTTGGGGACTAATGTGAGTATTGACACTAATTTTCACCCGCAGTTGAATCGGCAAGAATATAGGAGTATTCAAACATTTGAGGATAATCTCCGCGCTTTCATGATTGACTATGATGGTAGTTGGGTTGAGAATTTTCCTCTTATAGAGTTTGCATGCAACAATAGCTACTACTCAAGCATTGGAATATCTTTATTTGAGGTGTTGTATGGTAGGAGGTGTAGATATCCTATGGGGTTTTTCGAGGTTGCAGAGGCATAGATGTTTGCCTCGGATTTGGTTCACCAGTGTATGTAGTAGGTAAAGTTGATTTGAGATAGTCATAAAGCAACCCAAAGTCACCAAAAGTCCTATGATAATATGAGGCAAAGGAAATAGGAGTTTGAGGTTAGGGATATATTGTTGTTGAAGGTGTCTCACTTGAAGAGAGTAATGCCGTTTTGGAAGAAGGGGAAACTTAGTCCTCGGTATATTGGTTTGTACTTAGTTTTGAGAAGGATGGGTAATGTTGAATATAAATTGGATTTGCCTTATAGTTTGAGCTCCATTAACCTAGTGTTTCATGTTTCTATGTTGAGGAAGTGGGTGGGTGATTCATCATAAATTATGCCTGTCAAGGATATTTGTATTTCATATTCTTCGTCTTATGAAGAGGTCCCTATGGAGATTTTGGATCAGCAGGTTTATTGGTTATGGATCAAGGACGTAGCTTCAGTAAAGGTTCTACGGAGGAAACACAAGGTACAAGAGACTAAATGGGAGGCAAAAGAGGACATGAAGTCCAAGTATCCAATCCTATTTCCTACTTCAGAAATTCATGCTCAAGGTATGTGTTGCTCTTAGCATCTTTGATTTCTGACTTTGTTAAAGGAAAGATTAATTTACTAGGCATCTTTATTTTCTGTATTAAAGGTAATAGTAGAGACATTTGGGGATCTAATCATTCTACTCACTACCTTGTTCCATCATTCGGGGACGAATGATCCAAGTGGGGGAGAATTGACACAGCCTAGGTTTTATCCTTTGAAAAATTCCTGAGCCATAAGCTCACTGTACTTGTAATAACTTACCATACAATTTGTATAGTATGGTGTAATGCCCAGAATATGGTACCCGGAATGTTACACGGTGATCATGACCCCGAAGGACCACAAGCTAACCCATGATTGATATCTATAACTGAGCACTAAATAATATACTGTAAATATATGGAATATAAGCTGTAAGTCCATAAGGTTCAAAATTGAACTAATACTGAATATAAAACAATGTCTATAATGGGGTATACCAATACCTAAAACTGAAATAAACTGTCTGAAACATGCTGTAGTCTGAAAGCCTCTAAACTGTCTGAAATCTGTGGAGTTGATGGGACATATCCCCAACTAACTCCGAACTACTGAAATAATAAAGTAATAAAATAATCATGCTATCCTTGAATGATGAGGACTCACTGCTAGTATGGCAGCTGAACGTCTGATCTAATAGGGATGTTCGGGATCTCGTACTTCTAAACCTATGGTATAAAACACCATAGCACAAATACGTCAGTACGATTGAATGTACTGGTATGCCAGTGAGGTAAGCTGAATGCAAAGGGTTCATATACATGAACAATACTAACTGACTGTATACATGAACATAAGAATACATACATGAATACGTAACTGTAATGGACGTCGTAATTGGACTAAATACTGAGTTCTGAGTACTGAGTCTACTGACAATATGGATTTACTGATATCTGAGTTTACTAGTAACTAATAACTGAAAGACTATTTTTGATAGTCCTGATTATAAATAACTTATCTAAGTGCTATACAGAGCTGGATGACTGTATTTGATAGTCCTAAAATTTGATAGAACTAGATGAGTTCCGTACTGAGCTGAGTGACTATGTCTGACAATCATGATTTCTATAGAACTGGACTGAGTTCTATTCTGAAGACTGAATCTAAAACTGAAACTGTGAGAGGTAATTATCTAACCAACATGCCCCAAATCTGAACTGGTGTGGTCCAACCTGTAACCCCAGCTGGAATGGTGTCAGTACCATGCCACGGGTAAAGACAAGTTATGAGTAAACCCTCTCTGATAGGGAGATCTTCCGTAAAGCCCTCTTATAAGGAAAACTCAAATGAGATGTATAGTCCCTAGACACGTAGTGGTACATCTCAACCTACACTGGCTATATAGTTCTTGTTTGTTAAAGATTTTGAGGCACTATTTGTATGGGGTATATGTTGATATGTTCATAGACCATAAAAGTTTGCAGAATGAATTTTCTCAGAAAGACTTGAACTTGAATTAGAGAAGGTGGTTAGAGATGTTGAAAGACTATGACATGAGTGTTCTGTATCATCTGATAAAGGCCAATGTAGTGTCTGATTATCTCAGTAGATTGCCCATGTGTAGTGTTTCTCACGCTAAGGATGGTAAGGAGAAGTTAGTTCAGGAAGTTTATCAGCTTATCAGGTTGGATGATTGTTTGGATGATTCAACTGAGGGTAGTGTATGAGTGCAAAATAGTTTGGAATCTTTCATGGTTTCTGAGGTGAAAGAAAAGTAGGACAGGGATCCCAGTTTAGTTAAGATGAAAGAGTCAGTCAGAGATCAAAAGGTAGAGGTTTTCTCCTAAGGGGAGATGGTATGTTGTGTTGCCAATGTAAATTGTGTGTCGCATGTGTGGATGGCATGAAACAGTGGATTCTTGTAGAATTGCATGGTGCACGTTACTCGGTTCATCTAGGGGCAACTAAGATGTACCTCGACTTGTGGGAAGTCTATTACTCGAGTGGGATGAAAAGAGATATTACAGAGTTTGTGGCTAGGTGCTCTACATATCAGTAGGTGAAGATAGAGAATCATAAGCCTAGTGGATCTATACAGGAGTTCGGTATTCCTACTTAGAAGTAGGAGGAAGTGAACATGGACTTCGTGATGGGTTTTCCACGTACTCGTCATCATCATTATTTGATTTGGGTCATTATGGACAGGATGACTAGATTAGCCCATTTCTTGCCAGCTCATAGCTCTTACTCAGTCGAGGAATATGCCAAGCTCTACGTTAAAGAGTTGGTCAGATTACATGGAGTTCCATTATCTATAATTTCAGATAGAGGTACGTAGTTTACCTCTCACTTTTGGAAAGACTTCCAAAAGTATCTTGATACCCAAGTTTACCTCAGTACAACCTTTTACCCTCAGACAGATGGTCAAGTAGAAAGGACCATTCAGACTTTAGAATATATGTTAAGAGCGTGTGTTATTGACTTTAACGGCATTTGGGATGACCACTTACCCTTGATTGAGTTCGCGTATAACAACTACTATCATTCAAGTATTCAGATGGATCCATTTGAGGCACTTTATGGGGGGAGATGTAGGTCTCCCATTGGTTGGTTTAAGGTAGGAGAGACTGCATTGAAAGGGCCTGACTTAGTATTTGATGCCTTAGAGAAGATTCAGTTGATCAGGGAGAGACTTAAGATAACTTAAAGCCGACAAAAATTGTATGCAGATGTTAGAAGAAAAGATCTCGAGTTTGAGATTATTGAGTTTGTGTACTTGAAAATCTCTCCCATGAAGGGAGTGAAGAGGATTGGCAAGAAGGGTAAGCTCAGTCCTCGATATTCCAGTCTTTACCGAATTCTCAGTCATTTCGAAAAGGTCTATTTCAAGTATGAGTTGCCTTCAAACTTAGCTTAAGTACACCTAGTGTTTCACGTCTCCTTGCTAAAGATATGCATTGTGATCCAACAGTTGTAGTCCCTATAGAGAGTATAGATGTTCAGAACAGTCTCCCTTATGAGGAAGTCCCAGTCAAAATCCTTGATCATCAGATTCGCAGACTGAGGAACATAGAAATTCCTTTGGTCAAAGTTCTTTGGCGGAATCAGATCGTTTAGAGAGCTACTTGGGAATAAGAAGAAGATATGATAACCAACTATCCTCACCTCTTCTCTACAAACTCAGACTCAGCTCGAGGTAGCTGTCTTCCATAGATTTACTTAGTTCAATGCTTAGATTACCTTTACAAACTTGGTATCAATTACCATTGCATATCATCCTCATGACAGTCATGCATTTAAAAATTAGTTTAGCCATGTAACCATGCTTCAGTTATGCATGTTTGGTATGAAAAAATCAGTTTATCAAATGTTTTACCCATGTAATCATGCTTCAGTTGTGCATGCTCAACATGTAAACTTAATCTATTAGTATTCTTAGTTCAGTCAGTCTCATTCGAGGATGAATGTTCCCAAGGGGGAGATATTGTAAGACTCAGAAAAATCCTAGTCATTTCGGTCCTTTATAGCATTCTAAAAGAGGTCCTAGACTTAGAAAAAATCAGCTAAGTGTTAAGGCTTAGAAGTATTTTTAGCCTTCAAAATTGGATGCTCTTATTTTTTATCCTTCTAACCTAAGAATATCGATTTTAAAGTTGATTCATGATCAGGGATATCAATAGGTCATATTGGGTGAGTTTCAAAAAATTTGGATTCCATTTGGGTCATATTTGGATGGGAAAAACAGCAAGCCAATGCGATCTTGATGTGTCGCGTTGGCTACCACATTGTACCCATCGATGCGATGCATCGGTTATCCCGTCAATGGGATCGATGTGGCGTGTCGCCAATTATGTCGCTGGGCACTTTTATGCATTAAATTCTGAGTTTCCAAAGGCATTTAGGTCCTTTTCCTCTCAACCAATTAAGCTGAAACACGAGATTTAATATCCTAAAGGTCTAAATACACTCACTATTCTCAAAATCCTCTCGAGAACAATCCCTAGTTCATCAAATTCAAGAACAAGTCACAAGAACTCACTAAAATCTTCACAAAATTAATAATCAAGGTATGTTAGGTGTTCATCCTTTGGGTTTCCTTCCACCCTTGGAGTTCAAGAACCCTTTTTAAAACTACAAGTTTATTGATTTCATGATTTATATGTTTGAATTAGATTGTGTTCATGAATGTGTTTTTGTATTGTTTTCAAATCAAGATTCATACAAGTTTCAAGTGAACTAATTAGCAAGTATGTAGAATCATATGATCCTCGTGTTAAACCCTTGAATTTACAAGTTGAGTGTTGTAGATATGATGTTTATATCTTGATAAATTACATGTGCTTTAATTATGCTCCCCAAGTGTTTGATAGAATGCCTATCTAAATAGAGTAGTGAATTCATGACATGTTACCATTTGGTCCTATTCATGTACAAGTTCACTCCTCTTAAGTGTTTGACAAAATATCTAAATGAATGCATGGTGGAAAAGTAACTAATGTATTGCCTTCATCATTTTGCCATGCTTTACTATTTATGCTATCAAGTCCTGGGGCTATTCAATACCTGACAACCTAGATAATTACCTCGAATTACAGTAGATACAAAATAGTCTTAGTAATGTCACGTGCAGTAGTACTCAATCGGTAACAAAACTCAGTGAACTCAATCCAGTTCAGTCAGTTAAAACGCTCAGTGTCAGTTATGTCAGTCTTAGTAAAATCTAGTGATCAGTGTTTATTTAGTTGGGAATAGGATTCAGCATCGAGAGAACCCAGGGATAGGGGCATTCCTTCCAGCAGAGGGTTTGACCCTTAGTAGCAGTCCCTGCATTACAGAACTATGCAGCTAGCATAGGGTAAGACGTCCTCCTACCAGACTAGGGTTGACGCAACCATAAATATATAAATATTTCGTGAGTCTTCCTTACAGATTAGGGTTTACCTAGCATTATTAGTATCCCTTGGAAAAGTTCTAATACCCTTCCAACTAGGGCCACAGGTTGGACCCTAACTCAGTTTATAATCGGGGTATGTCGGTTAGATGAACACTCCCACAGTTACAATTTCAGTCTCAGTATTCAGTAAAAAACTCAGATAGTTCTGCAGAACCATGGCTATCAGTTATCAGTTACATAACCATCAGAATTTAGTACTTCTATAACAGTCTAAATTTTAGTTATCAGTATTTAGTTATCAGAACTTAGTACTTCAGTTTCAGTCTAATTCAGACAGACGTTATATGTGCATTTTTGCATATTCAGTATGTTCAGCAATTACAGTCTTGCATGTACTCTCATCTAGTAACTTCATGATGTTCATTCAGTCAGTTATAATCTCATGCATATGAAACCATGTATATTAGCCTACCTCACCTAGCTTACCAGTACATTCCACGTACTTACACATACTCTTTTTGTGCGCTATGATGTCTCATATCATATGTTCGAATGCTCAGATTCCTGACTGTACTTAGCAGCCCAGGCTATCAACAACAGTTATAGTAGTGAATTTTCATCTAGTGAGAATATTATTTTATTTTATCAGTTTAGTATTTCAGTTAGTTTAATAGCTAGAGTTAGTTGGGGACATGTCCCATCAACTCTATATTTAGACAGTTAGAGGCTTTCAAAAGAGCACAGTCAGTTTTTACTTTTCAATTTTTAAGATATGATTATCAGTACATTCACGTATTATTTTAGTATTTTGAGAAACTTATGGCATTTTCAATTATACTTCCGCATATGTTTTTAGTATTATTATTCAGTGCTCACAGGAGGTACCAATCATGGGTTAGCTTGTGATCCTTTGGGGTTGTAAGAAATGTGTGACATCCAGGTTGTAAACTCAGGGCTTTAGGAAAACAAAAGGTGGACCCTATGGCATCTACCTAAAAAACCATGTAGCTACAAGACGAATAGGCATAAATTCATACCATAAAAGGACAAAGAAACAAAAAAAAACACAACCTATTGATCAAGAACAATATCTTTTAAGGTTATTAAATATTTTCTCCTCATTATCTAGATTTGACAAAGGTTCTTTGAGCCATACAATCCTACTCATAATCACACTCCCTCCTGGGCAACTTTGCTCTGATACCATTTGGGGGACGGATCAAGAAAACGGGGAGCAAAATAATAATTTAAATTTGAAACTACTTTTAAGTTATAAATTACTTTAATTATTTTAAAATGTTATTTTTCTCCCCTACTTTCCGATCCATGCCCCAAATAGTATCAGAGCCAATTTGATCGGGAGAGAGTGTGAGTATGAGTAGGAGCGGCTAAAGTTTTACACTATCCTAGAGCCGGTCAAAATTAGTGTTACTTTTGGAATAATCATTTTTCTTGTTAGTAATTACTGTTGTTCTTCCCCTGTGTTCCTAGTTTTATTCCTTAAGTTGGGTAGTTGTTTAATAATAGTTTAGACGTTGGAAAATGTAGAATTTTCTGTTGGATTAACTCTAAGTGTGTGAAAAATAGAGCCGGACCCGGAGGGTCTTCCCGTCGCCAAGCCTATAGGAATAAAATAAAGGAATTTTAGAAGAAGAAAATTAGTAATTATTGAACTCAAAAATAATTATTGTACAAATAACATCTAGAGTAGATTTTGGTCCTAGGATTGTGTTTTCTCTCTCATCTGGAAATCCTAATGAATACTCCAACCACCCAAAACAAAATAAATAGTGTTAATATTTCTTCTATCTATACTAAAATTGCTAAAATAGAAAGTGATTTACGGAAATGGAATATTCCAAAAGAAATTTTTAATAGAGTGTATAAACTAGACACTTTGATTTTGTAAAAAATTATAATATTAAAGTTTCAGAATCTATTATTGCAGTTAATAGAAATATTGAGACTATTAAATTATTAGCAACTGAAGATATTAATAGATATAGAAAAAATTACAAGTTCCTTCACATAGGTCTTGTTCAAGTAGTAGTTAAACCATTATATAGATTAGGTTTAGATGTTCCTATATGTCTACTTTTAAGAGATAATAGGTTATTAAATTTTGATGATTCTTTATTAGCAGTATTACAAAGTAACATCGCTAATGGCCCGGTATACTTTAATTGTTATCCTAATTTTTTATGGATATTAATGATCAAAATATTATGGATACATTAACTTTAAATGTTAAAACAAAAATATGAATAGTAAGATAAATACTAGAGAAATAGAAATAATATATAGAGTATATTAATGATTAATAAAAATAACCTTAGCCCCTAAGGAGAAAATAGTTAGTAATAAAGGAGATACTATGCTTATGGAAGCTAATCAAAATCATAATAATACCTTTGTCCCGAAAATGATAAAATGGGATGGTGTATTAATAAAAGATAATTGGCATTTCGACTTTATAACGGAGCCAGAATAGAAGAAGAAAATTCAAAATTGAACAAGTAATACAATATCCTGATGGATCTATAGATTTA
Organism: Capsicum pubescens; assembly: GCA_030864215.1. Classification (NCBI taxonomy): domain Eukaryota; kingdom Viridiplantae; phylum Streptophyta; class Magnoliopsida; order Solanales; family Solanaceae; genus Capsicum; species Capsicum pubescens. The sequence goes on from CM061542.1 coordinate 125,816,705, forward strand.
AATTTTCTAAGATCCCAATCCTTTAATCAAGCATCTTCAAGTAAAAGAATGTCCTTTTCTAGACCTTCAATCTCCAAATATGTAGAAGAAGGGGAAGTAACATTAGAAGATATAGAAAGAAAATTAAAAGGAGTTGATTTCTCAAAGACAATTCCCAAAGTGGAATATGAATCAACAATTTTACAAACTAAAAAATCAGTTAGTCCCACTGCTAGTGAAATTCTAGGGGTAAAAGAATCTCTATGCATGATTAGGTTAGATGTAATATTTGAACCTGACATTAAATATTTAGATAAATTATGGAATAGCCCAAAAAATTCAATAAAAAATGAGTGGTATGAACAAAAATATTCATTAAAAGAAAGATATTCTTTTAGGGGAAAATGGTGCGGTGATATGAAAAGATTAAGTTGTAATATTGAATTTTTTAAATGGTTCAAAATTTCAGGGAAATTAGATGATCAAAAGGACTCATTAAACGTGATTGTCAATAAACGGTATACTACTAGTAATAAAGTAGTAGAATCATGATTCCTCTCTTATAAGAAATTTGCCTATGAGTAGAGGGTAGAATTGTTTTGCCTCACCTTTTAAATTAGATATAGTAGATACTAAAGGTGATCGTACAAATAAGGATATAAATAAAATACTCCACCAAAATAATTATACAAATTAATTATTACATGTAGTATCTAAAAAGATTCTCGAGGTCGAGAATAAATCAACTTTTAAAGATAAATCAAGTTCTTCCCATTGTGATAAAAAGTTAGAAACTCATCCAATTTTTAAATTACCAGAATTCTCAAAAGATAAATTTCCTAAATTTGAAGAGAAGTTTGTAGTAATAAACAATATATTAGGAAAAAATAAAGAAAAAATAAAATATGAATTAACAGTCACAAATGACAAGGCTATAAGAACTTTATCTGAAAGGAATGATACTGAAATTAACAAATTAAGCTCTAAATATTTAGTAAAAAAGAATTCTTATAAAAAGCCCACATTTCCAGATATCCTGTATGAAAAAATAAATTTTTATCTCATACATCACCTTTTGAAAAAGAAATTGTCGAATGAAATATAGATGGATTAGTAGAACATCAGATATATAATAAACTACATGAAATGGGAATGGCCATTACGGCAAATAAAGTTGCCAGGATGTCAGATAAACAAGTAGCATTCATGATTATATCAGGTTTTACAGGTACTATAAAATATTGATGGTTTAATTACCTCACAAATAATAATAGACTAAGCATTTTAAATGCTACTACTATTACTCAAACTATTAAGAGTGAGTCAACAGGACAAACAGTTGAAAATCAAGTCTTAGAAGATGCCACCGCCACTTTAATTTATAGTATAGCTAAACATTTTATAGGAGAACCTCAGCTTTTTTAAGATAGAACTTTTAGAAATATTATCAAATTTATCATGTCCAAAGTTAGACAGTTTTAGATGGTATAATGACATTTTCCTTAACAAAGTCATAGTTAGAGAAGACTGTAATCATGATTATTGGAAAGAAAAGTTTATAAATTGTTTACCAACTTTATTTGTAGAAAAGGTTAGAAAAAAATTAAAATATAGATTTGAAGGGAAAATTTCTTGTAGTAATTCAACTTATGGTGATATTATAAGTTTTATAAATGTCAAAGGACTAGAATTATGTACAACTATTAAACTTATAAATCAACTAAAAAAGAGATAATAAAATAAATCGAAATGAGCTAGGAGGCTTTTGCCAAGATTTTGGTTATATATAAAATTATTAGCCCCTTCAGAAAAAGCAACCAAGAAGATTAAAAGACAACATAAAAATTCTAAAGATAAATCTAAAAAATCTCATTATTATAATAAATGATTTAAAAGATCTAAAAAAGCTTATAAAGGTGAAAATAAAACAACACTGAAACTATAACACCCGGGAGTACACCCTGGATGCCACACGGTGCTTACGATCGCAAGTGATCACAAGCTAACTCATGAGTTGGTACCTGCGGTGAGCACTGAATAATAACAACAAAATAACATGTGTAGAATATCTGAATACACCATAAGGTTTTAAGTATAAAACATTTTTGAATCATAAATCTGGAAACATCTACCATAAAAAAACTCTCTAAAAATGATAAAAATAATGAAAAATTGACTGACTATCTGAAATGTCTGAAACCCTCTTAAACTGACTGAATAAGGGTTGATGGGATAGGCCCCAACTAACTCTAACTAACTACTGAATGAAAAGCATAAAAATAAATATAGTCGTTCCTCAAAATATGAGGACTCACCACGATTGTTGTTACTGATGTACTGGGATATCTAAGTGCAGTCGGGAACCTGAGCATCCAAACCTATGATATGAGATATCATAGCACAAGAAATGATTATGCATTTAGTACTTTGAATATACTGGTATGCTAAATGGAGTTAGGTTGATATGCATGGGCTCATGTACATGAATAATAATTGACTGAATAGCATGAGATAACTGAATAACTAATATGAATGCGTGAATGTTGTAAAATCTAAGAATGAATGACCAAGCATATAACATGATTCTAAAAATAGTCCATAAACTGAAATACTAAAATCTAATAGTTGAATAACTGATAACTGTATGCTATGGTCAATGCAAGCCATAACTTAAGCATACTAAATACTGAACTGAGATTGTAGGAGCTATCATCTAACCAACATGCCCCAATAAACTAATTGGGGTCCAACCTGTGACTCCAGTAGGAAGGGTGTCAGTACCGTTCCATGGGTACTAACACATGGCTGCGTGGATCCACTAATGTGTTATCTCGATGAACTAAGTTTTACCCTCAACTGGAAGGTACCCTGATGAGATCAACCCTCAACTGGAAGGTTAACCTCTAACCTACGCTAGCTACGTAGTTATAAAATGCAGGGACTGCTACTAAAGTTTACATCCTCAACTGGTAGGTCATACCCCATCCCTGGGTTCGCTCAATGCTAAATCCTACTCCCAACTGAACTGACTCTAATAACTGGACCGAACTAAGCCTACTGACATGATGCACTGACTGAACTGATAATACTCTAATAGATTCAACTCTTCTGAAAGTACTTAATCTAAGTAAAAAGCTATGTTTTCGCGTATTAATAACCCCCAGGACTCTATATCAATGATAGAAAGATTATACTAACACTTAAGGACATGATATATAAGCATTTATTCATAATAACTTGTATAATCCATAACTTTGAATTTGAAATTGGGTTCTTGAACTCCATGGGTGAAAAGGGACTATGGATGAACATTTAACATTACCTTAGTTTCTGAATTTATGAGAATTGTTGGTGAATTCTTAAGACTTGTACATGAATTTGAAGAACCTAGGGTTTTGTTCTTGAGAGGTTTTGTGAAGAATGAATGTGTTTTGCCCTTTCTCATGTTTAATCTCATATTTTTGACTAATATAACGCAGGAGAAATGAAGCAACTACCCTTCTGGACTTGATATTAATTGCACAAAACATAGCCAGCGATGCTGCAGATGACACATCATGTCAATGGTGTTGATGCAATTGCTGATTCGTCGTGTCGATGGTGATGACACGATGATTAATGCGATGCATACTGATCACGTTAGCTCACTGTTTTGTTCATCCAAACATGTCTCAAATAATGACGAAAAATTCCAAAGCTCACCCAAGTTGACCTATAGATAACCTTGATCATAAATTAATTTAAAAAAGCGATAATCTAAGGCCAGAAAGATAAAAATGAGACCATTGAAACATCGAGGCCAAAAAAGAGACTAAGTCTTAATAATTTTCAGAAATTTTCCTAAGTTTGGAACATCTTTAGGCATGCTATATAGGACTGAGATGGACTAGGAATTTATGGGGTCTTATAATATCTCTCCCTTTGGAAAATTCATCCTCAAATGAGACTGATTAAACTGATATGGACTGACGTACTGTTACTATACTGACGTGCATAGCTGAAACATGACTAAATCTTGAGACATGACACATGACTGAACTAATTTATGAATACATGAATGATATTAGAATGATATGCAGCTGTAACTAAGCATGGAACAGAGTAAATCTAAAATAATTATTACCCTAGGCTGAGTCTGAGTTTGCAGAGAATATATGAGGGTACTTGGTTCGCATGTCTTCTTCTTCTTCCCAAGTGTCTCCCTCAATGGAATGGTTACGCCAAAGAACTTTGATTAAGTGAACTTCTTTGTTCCTTAATCTGCGAGTCTAAAAATTAAGGATTTCGACTGCGACTTCTTCGTAAGAGAGACTATTCTTAACATCTACACTGTCTACGAGGACTACAACTACTGATTCACCTATGTACTTCTTTAGTAAGTAAACATAAAACACTGGGTGCACTGATGCTAAGTCTACAGGCAACTCAATTTCATAGGATACCTTTTCAAAATGACTCTGAATCCTATAAGGACCAATATATCAGGGACTAAGCTTAACCTTTTTACCAAACTTCTTCACTCCCTTCATAGGAGAGATTTTCAAATACACAAAGTCGCCAATCTCAAATTCAAGATCTTTCCTTCTCATATCTGCATACGATTTTTGTCGGCTCTGGGTTGTCTTAAGCTTCTCCCTGATCAACTGTACTCTCTCTAAAGCTTCAAACACCAAGTTAGGCCCCACCACCATGACCTCACCTAGTTCAAACCATCCAATTGGAGATCTATATCTTCTCTCATAAAGAGCCTCAAATGGAGCCATCTGAATACTAGAATAATAGCAGTTATTATATGCGATTTCAATCAAACATAAGTGGTCATCCAAATAGCCCTTAATATCAGCGACACACACTCTCAACATATCCTCTAAATTCTGAATGGTCCTTTCTGCTTGACCATCTATCTGAGGGTGAAAGGTTGTACTAAGGTGGACTTAGGTACCCAGACCCTTTGGAAGGTTTCCAAAAATAAGAGGTAAAATATGTACCTCTATCTAAAATCATAGACAACGGGACACCGTGCAATCTATACAACTCTCTGATATAGATCTTGGCGTAGTCCTCTGCTGAATAAGAATTATGGACTGGCAAGAAATAGGTGGACTTGGTCATCCTATCTACAATGACCAAAATTGAATCATACTGACGATGAGTATGAGGCAAACTCATCATAAATAGACTTCCATGTTCAGTTCTTCCCACTTCGATGTAGGAATACTGGACTCCTACAAGGAACCACTAGCCCTTTTGTTATCAATCTTCACGTAGAGCAGTTAGACACAAGCTCTGCAATGTCCCTCTTTATCCCACTCCACCAATAGACTTTCCATAAGTCATGGTACATTTAGTGGCCCCTGGATGAATAGAGTAAAGTGAACCACACACTTTAGCAAGAATTCATTGTCTTATATTAGCTACACCCAGCATACACAACCTACACTGGCAAGCAACACACCATCTCCCCCTTAGGAGAAAACCTTTAATTTTTGGTCTCTGGCTGACTCTTTTAGCATAACTAAACTGGGATTCCTATCCTTCTTTTCCTTTACCTTAAAAACTAAAGAAGCTTCTAAACTCTTCCGCACCCAAACACTACCCTCAGCCGAATCAACCAAATGGACACCTAATCTGGAAAGCTGATGAATTTCCTGAACTACCTTCTTCTTTACTTCCTCAATGTGAGAAACACTATCCATGGACAATATACTGAGGGCATCTACCACTACAATGACTTTCCCGGAGGATGTAGAACACTCATGCCATAGTCTTTCAACAACTCTAACCACCTTCTCTAACTCATGTTTAGGTTTTTCTGCAAAAATACATACTGCAGTCTCTTGTGGTCTGTGATTATATCAACATGCACCCTATACAAATAGTGCCTCCAAATTATTAAGGAAAACTCAACTGCTGCTAGTTCAAGATCATGGGTAGGATAATTCTTTTCATAAGGCTTAAGTTGTCTAGAGGCATAGGCTACGACCTTACTCTTCTGCATCAAAACATACCCCAATGCAACTCTGGAAGCATCACAGTATACAACAAATCCATCTGAACCATTGGGTAAAGTCAAAACTGGTATTGTAGTGAGTTAAGTCCTCAACTCCTAAAAAATCTTCTCATAAGAATCTGACCACTGGAACTTGACTTTCTTTTGAGTCAATCTGTACATATGAGATGCAATAGAATAAAATCCCTTAATGAACCATCGATAATAGACGACCAAACCTAAGAAACCCCTGATATCTGATGGAGAGATGGATCTACGCCAGTTTCTCACTACTTCAGTCTTTTGAGGATCAATTCTAATGCCATCACCGAAAACTATATGACCAAGGAAAGCTACTGACCTTAGCCAAAATTTGTATTTACTAAATTTGGAAAACAACTGATAGGCTATGAGAGTCTGTACTACTATTCTGAGGTTGTCTGCGTAATCATTTTAATTGCAGGAACAAACAAGAATGTCCTCGATGAAGACTATGACAAACACGTCTAAGTACTTCTTGAACATACGGTTCATCAAGTCCATCAAAGTTGTTGGGGAATAGGAATGACCAAATGACATGACTAGAAATTCAAAGTGACCATACCAAGTTCTGAAAGTTGTTTTCGAAATATCGCGTTCTCTTACTCTGAGCTGATGATAGTCAAATCTGAGGTCTATCTTAGAAAAGTAACTATCACCTTAAAGTTGGTAAAACAATTCATCGATTCTAGGAAGTGGATATTTTTTCTTGATGGTGACTTTGTTCAACTAACGGTAGTCTATACACATTCTAAGAGAACCATTTTTTTGCACGAATAGAACTGTGCACCCCAAGGAGATACGCTGGGCCTGATGAACCCTTTTTCTAAGAGGTCTTTCAACTGTTCTTTCAGCTCTTTAAATTCAGCTAGAGCCATTCTGTATGGTTGAATAGAGATTGGTTGAGTATCAGGAATAAGGTCTATTTCGAAGTCAATTTCCCTTTCGAGCTCCAAGGAAATCTTTGGGAAACACATCTGGAAATTCACTTACAACCGGAACTGACTCAAGGTTTGGAGTCTCATAACTAGAGTCTTTGACTCACATTAGATGATAAAAGCACCCCTTGGATATCATTTTTCTTGCTCTAAGGTATGAAACAAGTTGACCCTTAAGTGTTGTGGTACTACCTATCAATTCTAGGATAGGTTCATTTGGGAACTGAAAATAAACAATTCTGCACCTATAATCAAATAAACATTAGCATGAATGGTGCCAAACCATGCTGAGAATAACATCAAAATATGTCATCTCTAGCTCTGCAAGTTCTACTAAAGTTACTTGCTAGGCTATTATAGACTTATCCACTAGGGTAGAGACTAAGAAAGGCTTAGTTAGGATTTTAGGGTTGACTCCGAAGTTGATGGCTAAGTAAGGAGTTACAAAAGATAGAGATTCTATAGGATCTAACAAAGCATGAACATGTAAATGAAAGACTTCTAATGCACCAGTAACCATATTAGGAAAACTCACCCGATCCTGTCGGGACTGAACTTCATAGAGCCTGTTTAGGCGATGCCCATTGGTGGCACTGGAAGCGGCACCCGACAGAGATGGGTGACCAAAATAATCTGGGATATGACAAAACTAACCCTACTAACCACGCTTTGGACAATCCCTGACTCGATGTCTTGGCTTGTCACACCCAAAACATGTATCACTGCCGACTCTACAAACACCCTAATGGTTTCTCCCATATTTCTGGAAAATAGGATTCTTCTAAGAACTGTTCACACTACCCTGAGACTTAGAGCCTGGCGCCGTATCCCAATTACCATTTCAAATATTTGGCACTTGTGCAATAGCCGAAGATGGAGTAGGGACTGAATATTTCTATCGAAATTGAGGATGATTACCACCTATTAACTTTACCTGAGTAAAATTAAATGTACCTATTCTAGACCTCTTGTTCTCCCTCTCTTTCTCTTTAGTCTTTTGTTCCTCAATCTGTTGAGCAAGGACTATCAACCTAGATAAGTCCATTTCTTTAATCAGCATTATAGTCCTACACTCTTTAATGATACTGTCAGATACACCAGACATAAAATTGCTCATCTTAGACCTATTATCATCTACCACATGAAGAGCATACCTGACTAACTAAGTAAACTTGAGGGAATATTTTTTCACACTCATGTTGCCCTGCTTCAGGTTGATGAACTCTAACACCTTTTCCTCCCTTAACTCTAATAAAAATAACCTATCTAGGAAGGCAGTAGAAAACTTCTCCCATTCTATAGGCTCTTCATCTCCAGCTCTATCCACTTTCTACTGCTTAAACCACATATGAGCTATATTTTCCAACTGATAGGTAGCTAACTCAACACTCTCACTAGCAATTACCCCCATAATGTCTATTATTTTCTGTACCATGTCAAGGAATACATGTGGATCCTCTTCAAACTTAGAACCCAAAAATAAAGGAGGGTTCATTCGGGTGAAGTCCCAAATTCTAGCTGCAGCAGTATTGGCCACTGGGTTGGCCTAAACAGCAGTTGGCCAAAAATTCTGATCTTCCACCGAATGGGCTAGAGTGTTGAATATTTCTATGAACTCTTCATGAGAAACATGCTTATTCAGGGGATCTTCCTAAACGGGCGGAGGTGTTGGGTGGTTCCCAGTTTTTCTTCCGTTAGTATTTATAGGAGGAATGTACTATAAATGGAAGGAAATATTGAATAGACAGAGAGTTTAACTTGAGCTCATGCTCACTTTCATGATATGAACACTGAATAAGGGAACTTTTCCTAAAACTGCCTTGTAGCCTCTTGTCCATAGGTATGACACGCTTCACACCCATACACAACACTCTACTCGATGTGGCTTTTAGACTCCCAAGGAAAATTTAAACCTTAGGCTCTAATACCAAGTTTATAACACCCTGAGAGTACTCCCTGGATACCACATGGTGTTTACGGTCACAAGCGACCACAAGCTAACCCATGAGCTGGTACCTGTTGTAAGCACTAATTAATAACAAAAAAATAACATGTGTGGAATATTTGAATACTCCATAAGGTTTTAATTTCTAAAACATTTCCTAATCATAAATCTAGAAACAACTATCTGAAAACAACTGTCTAAAAATGATAAAAATAATGAAAAACTGACTAACTGTCTGAAGTGTCTAAAAACCTCTAAAACTGACTGAATAAGAGTTGATGGGACAGACCCCAACTAACTCCAACTAACTACTGAACTAAAAGTATGAAAATAAATATAGTCAGTCCTCAAAATATGAGGACTCACCATGACTGTTGTTGTTGATATGCAGGGATGTCTAAGAGTGTTCGAGAACCTGAGTGCCCAAACTTAATAAATGAGACATCATAGAACAAGAAATGAGTATGTGGTCACTACTTTAAATGTACTGGTATGCTAAATAGAGTTAGGATGATATGCATGGGCTCATGTACATGAATAATAATTGACTAAATAGCATGAGATAACTGAATAATGTATATGAACGCGTGAATGCTATAAAATCTGAGAATGCATGACCAAGCATATAACATGATTCTAAAAATAGTTTGTAAACTGAAATACTAAAATCTGATAACTGAATAACTGATAATTGTATGCTAATGCAAGCCTGAACTTAAGCATACTGAATGCTAAACTGAGACTGTGGGGGCTATTATCTAACTAACATGCCCCAATAATCTAATTATGGTCTAACCTATGACCCCAGTTGGAAGGGTGTCACTACCATGCCACGGGCACTAACACATGGTTACGTGGATCCACTAAAGTGTGCTCCCAAAGGACTAAGGGTTACCCTCAACTAGCAGGTACCCTTATGAGATCAACCCTTAACTGGCAGGTTAATATCTCAACGTACATTGTCTATGTTGTTATGGATCACAGGGACTGCTACTAAAAGTCACACCTTCAACTGGCAGGTGATACCCCATCCCAGGGTTCTCTCGGTACTAAATCCTACTCCCAACTAAACTAACTTTAATCATTAGACTGAACTGAGCCTATTGACATGATGTACTGACTGAACTGATAATACTCTAATACATTCGAAACTCTTCTTAAAGTACTTAAGCTAAGTAAACAACTAAATTTTTGGGTATTCATAACCCCCGAAACTCGAAATCAATAATAGCAAGATCATATTGACACTTTAAGGGCATGATATGTAAGCATTTATTCAAACCTCATTCTTTGAAGCATTTTATCAAACACTTGCAATGCATGGCTTAAACATAGAAATAGTTTTATTTTAAAGAAACTAGTAGTAGCATGATTTAGATACTAAATCCCCAAAATAAGACTTAAATCGATGAACAACACCATTAAAAATAAGTAGGGTTTAAAAACAACAACAATTTCATGAAAACATGATATAGAATAAAAATTCATGGGGATTCATAGTTAAAATCACAATAACTTGTATAATCCATAACTTTTAATTTGAAATTGGGTTCTTGAACTCCATGGGTGAAAAGGCCCCATGGATGAACATTTAACATACCTTGGTTTCTGAATTTATAAGAATTGTTGCTGGATTCTTGAGACTTGGACTTGAATTTAATAAACATAGGGTTTTGTTCTTGAGAATTTTAGTGAAAAATGAATGTGTTTTTCCCTTTCCCATGCTTAATCTCGTATTTTTGACTGATTTAACATGGGGGAAATGGTCCAACTACCCCTCTGTACTTAGAATTAATTGTACAAAATGTGACCAGTGATGTTGTAGATGATGCATGATGTTGACGTGTTTGTCGACGCAAGATGTTCCAGATTTTGATGGAACATTTTACATTTTTTTCGAGGGATAATTGTATGTTTTCAAGAAACCGATGTTGTATTTAATACTGTATTTTAGTATTTTTGGGTTAAGGAGTTAGATGAAGGAGAAACTTGAAAAAATAGCAGATAAAGGACGATAACGGTCAAACTGGTAGATCGTCAACCATGTGAAGGACCACCTGGGTGGTAGTTAGAGTAAAATAGAAGGGAACAAATGAATAATCTCTATGACGGTCCAAGTTGTGGACCGTCAACCATCCTACAGAATAACAACTTGGCTGTCAGGATGAAACAGAACATGATATTATGGAGGATTAAGTGACCACCAATGCAATGGACCGCCAGGCCAGCGACGGTCTGCCAAGGTGACCGACAACCCTCAACAGATCCTGACATTCTGGAACCATCAGCAACGGTCCACGCAACGGACCTTCAGGCTTTCGACGGGCCGTCAGTCCCACCATCAACTTGGATGCAGCTTTTCTGAGTTCTAATTTTAAATCTTCTGTACCTGGGAACATATAAATACCCAGTTTAGGTTTTATTTAGTTATCTTTTATAATATTTCCAGCTTTGAACATTATTGTAATGTAGTATTCTCTGAGATTCAAGCTAGAATTGTGGATCTAAATATTTTATTCCTATTGTCCTATAAAGATTCAAGAACAAAACTTGCGATCTTTGTAAGTAATTTCTGAATTTATTTATGAGAAACAAAATGACTTATTCTTCTTTTTCTTCTTCTATTGAGATGTGTGACTAAGATCCCATAACTAGGGTTATGGGAGCCTTGATGTGAATAGCTGATTAGGGTTGTGAAAACATTTGATTTGCATGGTTAATTAAAGTTGTATAAACCCTTATTTACCATAATGACCTTTCTTGGTTGCAAACTTGAAGGGTGAGGCCAAGAACATCACTTGTTTGAATAGAAAAGTTCTTGTTGGGAAAATAAAAGATTTACATAGAATCTAAGGGCTTTAACCTTTAGGTTAAGGGTTGATGCCTTAACGAGATCAATCCATATGCGATAATAGTTGAATAAATTAACGTATCCATTAAGTTTGAGATAATTGAAGGATAATATACTCATTTAAGTTGAGCGACAAATGGGTAAATTTACCCATTTGTCTCTCGACCTAAATGAGTAGATTATCCTTTGTCTACTGACATGATTTACCCATTATTCATGTAAATTTACCCATTTGTCTCTCAACCTAAATAATTAGATTATCATTTAGGTTACGGAGATGTTCTTGCAACTGACATGATTAATTGTAAATTCAAAATAAGTCACAACCCTAGTTGCTTGAACATCTCCATAACCCTAACTCTAGTTTGTATAATCTCATTGAATTATTATTTGAAATAAGAATCACTGACTGGAACACTTCCTATTAAAAATAATGAGATAAAATTTACAAATCAAACCCTCATTTAATTCGGAACCTTTTGATCAATAGTCTAGTAACAACTACAATACTTAGTGAAGACAGTATTCCCTGTGGGATTCGACCCCAATCTAGTTGGGTTATATATTTGACAATGACTACTTACTCTCTCGTAATAGAGGTGTTATTTAGGCGTATCAAATTTTGTCGCCATTGCCAGGGAATACGGTTGTCAATTAAGTTTGTGATCGTTAATTGACCTTTGGTTAAGTTTCCCAGATTTTACTTTTCTTTTTGGTTCATTGCAGGCTCATTGTTGTTTATGCCACACACCAGAAGTTCAGGAGAACTGATATTAACCTTCAATCCGAAACCACATCTGATTGGTTGAATGGAAGAACAATAAGAAGCTGATAGACTAGCCGTTTTGGCTAGAGCATAGGTTAATCGACAAAATAACGGTCAACCAACCCATGACCCTAATCCTAATGAGAAGGATTTAGGGGATGATGATCTAGTCAACCTATAAAAAAAGAGGCGTGTGGAGAATGTAGAGGTGTTTGGAAATAGAAACGGAGCAGCTAAAGGGAGAGAAAATCGCCAACCTGCTATGAGATTTGATCTTGATGAGGAGAAGGAGGACTTGGATAAAGTTGGTGCTACATGAGTGATTATTCCACCTCTCATGGCACCTGGGGAGAAGTTCAACATAACAAGTACCATGATAGAACTGCTTAATCTTAAGTAGGTTGTTTGGAGGACTTCCAGGGGATGACCAAAATATGCACTTGGTGAATTTTATCAACATTTACAAATCCCTTGATAACCTTGCTGTTGACAAAAATGCAATTCGTCTTCGGTTGTTCCCGTTGTCTCTGTCTGGAGAGGAAACAATATGGTTGAATGAGTTGGCCCCTGATTCTATAACAAATTGGAGGTAATTAAAAAGAGCTTTCCTAGAAAGGATCTTTTCGACCTCCAGGATATTATAGTTGAGGGATGAAATCAGCAACTTCAGACAATTACCAAATGAGGCACTTCATGAAACTTGGATGCAATTTTAGAAAAAGTTGACACAGTTCCCCGACCATAAGATGACTGGCATAATTACCATAAGAGACTCTCTATAGAGCCTTGAACTCTATAACTAAACCAATAGTTTACAATACAGCAGGAAGAGCATGCATGGAGCTTACATTCAATGAGTCTGCAAACATGATATAACGATTGACTAAGACAAGTAGAGCTTGGCACACCAGGTATTCTGTGGTATCAAGCCCTACTATTTCTAGTAGTATGTCGGTAGAGCAACGTCAGAAAGAGGAGGAGCATGACCAAGATATAGCACACATGAAAATAGATGGATCTACTTACCAAACACTTATTGAGAAGACTGAGAAGATAAAAGTTGTTGGGTCACAAAGTAGAGCTAATTCTGATTCTGAAGATGAGATGAACTATCGAAATAATCAGGTGGTTTTTTAGGCAATATCCAAGGGAATCAATGTCGGAACTATTACGACAAGGCTAGTTACAAAGTTAGGGACCAAGAGAGTTGGAAGAACAAAAATAATAGGAGTGGACTGTATATACCTCCTAGAAACTAGGATAATACAACTACAAGTTTAGGTAAGATGTCTATGAATGATATAATAGAGAATATATAAAGAGAGTTGAGGATACCAATGTTGGGGTGACGACAATGAAGAGTGACTTATCTTCCATGAGCCAGCTAGTAAATTTGCACTCAACTTCTATTAAGAAGTTGGAGCAGTAGATGAGCCAACTCTCAGTAGTATTTAATCAGAAGAAGAGTTTTACCTTGCCTAGCGATACAGTACAAAATCCTTAAAATGATAGCTCTTGAATAGAAGTTACCACTCGAAGTGGTAAAGTATTACCAGGCCCTTCTGTGGGCAAAGTTTTAAATGAGGATATGATCAAAGAAGAGCTAAAAGATGATGAAACCCATCCAGTGGAATCTGAGAAACTGGATGGTAATGCGAGTACATCTTACCATCAGTAGGTTGATAAGTTAGAGGAAGTGAAAAAAACGAAAAGGAGGAACTGGTTACTACTCTTCCAAAACCTTTGTTGCCCTTTCCTTATAGATTGAAAAAGAAAGTTGATGATATAAGGTTTGGCAAATTCATGGCGATACTAAAGCAGCTGACGGTTAATGTGCCTTTAGTGGAGGCATTAAAGAAGATGTCTGGGTATGCTAAGTTTATGAAAGACCTGGTGATGAAGAAGAAAGAAGAGAGCTATGAACCGGTGGATAATCTTCACCATTATGGTGCTATTTTAACAAGGTCTCTGGTGCAAAAGAAAGAAAATCCAAGAGCATTTACCATTTCTTGTACTATCGATTCTCTTAATTTTGCGAAATATTTATGTGATCTAGGAGCAAGTATTAACCTGATACCACTTTTTGTTTATAAGATGTTGGGTTTGGGGGATCTTACACCCACAAACATGCGACTAGTAATGGCGGACAGGTCGGTAAAGCGGCCAGTGGGTATATTGTATTATGTGTTAATGAAGGTGGCCATCTTTATATTCAAATAAAAAAATGGGCTCATTGGGAAGAAATATTATGTGCGGCCTGTAGAGCATATGTAAGGCACAGTCGGGTTACTGAAGATAGAGTCTCTTTATTAGATGGAGTGACCTTCCTCGGCGGGATTTATCCGGTAAGATAACAAAGATCTTTATGTACTTTCCTGTAGATTTTTTCATTCTGGATTGTGAGGTGGATTTTGAGGTGCCCATAATCTTGGGTCGACCTTTCCTTGAAATTGAAAGCGTACTTATTGATTTAAGAGCTAATGGGATCTTGTTCAGGATTAGTGATAAAGTAGTTCGGTTTGATGTGTGTCTATATGTAAAGAAGCACAAGGAAATGAGTGTGTTCTCTATTGTGGATGTTTATTATGAGGATGAGCAAGAAGTGACAATAGAGGAGAAATTTGTTGTTGAGCTTTTGGTTGCAGTCTTGATGAATTTCGATAGTGAAGGAATTGAAGAGTTTGAAGAGACTGTTTGAGCATTGACTAGAATGGTATTGTATTCTTATGCTCCAAAGAAGCTGGGATCTAGATCTTAAAAATTGTCCAAAACCACCGGCTAAGCCATCTATTGAAGAGCCACTAGTGTTGGAGTTGTAGGAATTGCCAGGCTATCTACGGTATGTGTTTCTAGGCAATGAAAACACTTTACATGTGATTATTCCTGTAGATCTGTGTGAGAAGCAAGTAGAGGAACTTATCTCAGTACTACAGAGGTACAAAAGGGTGATAGGCTGGACTATTATGGATATTATTGGCATTCCTCCAGGTATTTGCACTCACAAAATTCAGCTTGAGGAAGACTGCACTCCGACCATTTGGCACCAATGTCATCTTAAACCACCTATACAAGAGGTTGCAAAGAAAGAGATCAGTAAATATCTTGACGCAGGAGTTGTATATCCTATTTCCAACAGTAAGTGGGTAAGCCCTGTCTAATATGTACCTAAGAAAAGGGGCATGACTGTTATGAAGAACAAGAAAAATGAGTTTATTCTACTGAGACCTGTGACTTAGTGGAGAGTTTGTATGGACTATCGTAAGCACAACTTGTGTACTTTGAAGGACTACTTCCCAATGCCTTTTATGGGTCAGATGCTTGATCAGTTGGTAGGAAGAGGTTGGTATTGTTTCCTAGATGGGTATTTGGGTTATCACCATATTTCTATAGCCCTAAAGGATCAGGAATAGACAACGTTTAATTGCTCGTATGGTAATTTTTCATTTAAGAAAATATCATTTGGTTTGTGTAATGCACCCGCTACCATTTAATGGTGCATGATGTCCATCTATTCCAATATGGTTGAAGACACCTTGGAGGTGTTTATGGATGACTTCTCAGTGGTAGGTGATTCTTTTAAGCTTTGTTTGGTGAATCTAAGTAGTGCTTTGCAGCGGTGCATGGTATTTAATCTTGTGCTTAATTGGGAGAAATGCCACTTTACGATAAAATAGGGAATTAACTTGTTCACAAAATTTCAGCCAAAGGAATTGAGGTCGACCGGTCTAAAGTCGAGGTTATTGAGAAGCTACCGCATCCCATTTCAGTAAAGGGAGTGTGTAGTTTCCTTGGTCTCAAAAATATCAAACCCACATTGCAAGATATTGGAGAAGAGGGCCAAGTTCATATTTGATGATGATTACTTGAAGGCATTTGAATGCCTTAAAGAGAAATTAGTTGATGCCCCAACTATTATGGCTCCAGATTGGTCAAAGCTGTTTGAAATTATGTGCGATACAAGCGGAGTGGCCCTTGGTGCTGTACTTGGGAAAAAGAGAAATAAGTTGTTTCATCCCATTTATTATGCAAGAAAATTATTAAATGGGGATCAAAAGAATTACACCGTTACTGAGCATGAACTTCTTGCAGTGGTCTATGCTTTTGAAAAGTTTTGGGCTTACTTGTTGGGCATCAAGGTGGTGATTCACACAGATCACGCTGCCTTGAGATATTTGATGGAAATGAAAGATGTGAAACCAAGGTTAATTAGATGGGTGCGGCTACTTCAAGAATTTGACTTTGAAGTCAAAGATTGGAAGGGATGCGAGAATTAAGTTGTGGACTACTTGTCCAGACTTGAGGGATGTCAAGCATACAAGCATGAGCTAGAAATTGATGTTGCATTTCCAGATGAGGAAATCTTGGTTGTTGTATTACAAAGAGTACCTTGGTACGCCGACTTTGCGAACTATGTGGTGAGCGAGGTTATCCCGGAGAATCTTTCTTTTTACCAAATAAAGAAGTTTCTCCATGATGTTACATACTTCTTCTGGGATGAGTTGTATTTGTTACGGCGTTGTGCAGATAATATCATAAGAAAGTATATCCCAGATGTGGACATGCTGAATACTTTGGAAGTTTGTCATGCTTCTCTGGTGGGGGTCATCATGCAGATAATGCTTATGAGTTCATGCGGAGATGTGACCAATGCCAGAGACAAGGGTCAATCTCAAAGAACCATGTGATGCCTTTGACAAAAATGATGGAAGTAGAGTTGTTTGACGTCTGGGGAATCGACTTCATGGGATCCTTTATGAGATTATATTGAATGAAATACATTCTAGTTGCCATTGATTATGTATCTAAATGAGTTGAGGCTATTTCTTTGGCCGATAATGAAGGAAAGAGAGTTTTTGCGTTCCTCAAAAGGAACATATTCTCTTGTCTTGGGGTGCCATTCACCATGATAAGCGATGGTGGATCATATTTTTTCAACCGAGTGTTTAGGGATACCTTGACAAAGTATGGTGTTAAGCAGTATAAGGCGGAAACTCCATACCACCCACAAACTAGTGGGTAAGTGGATATTTTAAAAAGAGAGATCAAAGACATTCTTTGTAAAATGGTGAATGCAAGCAGACAAGATTGGTCTAGGAATCTCGATGATGCCTTGTGGGCATATAGAATAGCTTTCAAGACACCTATCGGCATGTCACCATACCAATTGGTTTATGGAAAGGTATTTCACTTGCCAATTGAATTAGAGCATAAGGCAATGTAGGCACTTACGAGGATGAACTTGAATTTAAATGAGTCCGGATAGTTGAGATTAGGCTAGCTGAAAGAGATGGATGAGTTCCGTCTTGGAGCATATGAAAGAGCATACCTATACAAGGAGAAAATGAAGAGGTACCATGACCGGAGGATTGCAAAGACAGACTTTCAGAAAGGTGATTGGGTGCTCTTCTTCAACTCTAGATTGAAGCTGTTTCTAGGTAAACTTAAATCAAAATGGTCTGGCCCACTCAAATTTAACCAAGTCTACTCATCTGGAGTAGTTGAACTTGAAAATAAGGATGAAACTGTCTTCAAGGTTAATGGGCAATGAGTGAAGCTGTATATTGGTCCAATGGACTCGATAAAGTGCATAGCTTCTATTTATCTCGATAAAGTCTGAGTAATCGAGATAACTAACTCATGTCACGACATTAAATTTGGCACTAGTATGAGGCAACCCATAAAGTGTTGTTGTAATCGTAGTTAATATTTATTTGTTGTTTATGTGCAATTTGATGTGTTTATAAAGTGTGCAAGACAAAGAATGAATAAGGATAGGAGTTTAACAGTTGATAAGGGGGCGTTGGGAGGACTTATAGACCATCACTAGAATCGTCAAAGCCATGATCAAAAAATGACATTCTGGATAAGGATTGACGGTCGATTTGATGAATCGTCGCTGGTACGACAGACCATCACCCTCTCCACCAACCAAACAATGAAATTTCAGGTCACTGGAACAAATTGACGGGAAGGTCAATGGACCATTGCATCATTGACAGACCATCGGTCCAGCCATTGTAGTAAAGCAAGATTGATGAGTTTCTGGTGAGATACGATAGTCAACCTGGCATACCGTAGGACACTCGATGGACCGTCAAGTAGACCATCAACTTAACCCTAAGAACGGGTCAGGTCGAGTTGATTTTAATGACTATTTAAATTGTTTGTATCCAACCCAAATATTTTTAAACTGATCAAAAGAGGTGGTTACTTATGTTGCTACCTTTTCAAATCCTAAACCTATTCAACTTTCTTTGTATTTAAAGTATCTAGGGTCAGTTATTCCACACTAGGATTCTCCCTCTTATTTTTTTCTCCTATTTAAACAACACCTTCCCCCTCTTCTTCTCATCACAAAAAAAGCTATCAATCACTGACAAAGGCCTTAAATTTTTTCTATTTTCTGAATTTGCAAGTGAGTAGAGTGAAGTTACTACACCATCAAGGTATGATAATAACCTTATTCATTTTCTTTGAATTGCTAATTATAGAGTGAGTAAGTTGTTATTTACTAAAGAAAATTCCATCTTGTTCTTTCTGCTTTGTTCTGATTGTAATCTTAAAGTCAAACCTTGGAGTGCATTGTTCTAGGTGAACTATGAGTAACCCATGTATTAAAAGAGAGTAAAGTTGTGATTAAACACTAAAATCATGCCATTATTGAGTTAATAAGTGGGAATGCACACTAAATGTTTAAAAAAATATTGAAGTGAAGTCTGGAACTGAAAAAGGGTTGTGACGGTCCTTCGACAGACTATCAGTAACCTTACAGATCATCAGGTCAACTATCGCAAGATTCTAAAAAACTTAGCACACTAGTTAAGGCTTGACAGTGAGTCCGACGAACCATCGCTATCTCGATTGACCGTCAAGCCACATTTTTTCTATTTTCGTTCTATTTTGAATTGCAAACTGATTCATTGTTCATTTTTTAGTCATTATGGCATGCAAACTTCCTTTGTCAAGAGATGGTGGTAGAGTACGAGGAAAAGGCGAGCCAGATAGGAGTGAGGAGGAACCTGCCTTCAACACTCAACAATAAGACAGAGAAATCCCCATATTTCCAGTCTGAAGAGGTGAGTGAGAGCAGGACCAGTAGTACCAGTTTGAGACCAAATAAGGAAGGGGTCAACACATCTAACCCTAACCTCATTAAGGCAGAAACTGGTCATGTTGAGATAGAAATGGAGGAGAAAACTTTGGTTAAGAGAAAAAACCCTCAAATTAGGGAGGCACTTAGGTGGAAGATCGAGGGATCAAAGGATAAGTTCCTTGATGGATTGGAACCGACGACGAGTAGGCCAATCAAAAGGCCAATATCCGAAGATTACCAAATAATGATGAGTGATTTGCATGAATATCTAGAAATAGAACGATGATTTAACGAGTATGAATTGGCCTGGATGAGCAATCCATTTTGTTCTTATCAACCAAATTTGGTAAGAAAGTTTTTCACTAAATATTTGACACTGATAGAGAAAGATTATCCCAAAGGCAGAAGATCTTAGACTTGCCAAATAGGGAATCAGTCCTGGTGAGAGGAATTAACATTGATATATCATCTCAAACAATTAATAGGATGTTTTTTGGGCTTGACTATGAGGCACCGACTGTGGTTCCTGATCTTGAGTATCATCTGACTTCGGTATTGACTAAATAGCCTGGCTATCTAGGCTACTGACTGATGATGGCAAACCCTCCTGGGAAACCAACCCTAGTGAGCACATTGCTAATTTATCTCTTAGCTTCCGAGCTAAGTTCTGGTGGGCCATTGTTCGGTTAAGGCTAATACCAACAGGAGGTGATGCTAATTTGGATAGTCGCAGGGTTGTGCTGGTAGCTAGTTTGATTGCTGGGTTGAAGAACAATTTTGGCCAAATCATTACTAATGAAATGTTTGTGAGGGCTCACAAAGTGGCAAACGTACTACCATTCCTGTGTTTGATCATTGAGCTATGCAGGTAAACTAATGTGCCTCTGATTCGAGGATTTGATAATGCAGTTCGGTCTATATAGGACTAAGATGGACTAGGACTTTACGGGGTCTTACAAAAATATGTTGGTACTGCAGAAAAACTGGACAAAGGGCTAAATATTATTAGGTTCCAAATAAAAAGAAAGACAAGATAAATATATTACAATTAGGAACCGAGAATAAACATAAATTATATTCAATTCTTGATAAAAGTGAAAATAGTTCTTCTTTTGAAGAAAGTAGTAGTGATATAATCAACTTAATGTTGTATACAATTCAGATTGTAGTGAATTAATAGTCCATTATAATTGTAGCAATGCAATTTGCACTTGTGATATTAATTATAAAAATGTTATCACCAATAATAATAAAGAGAAAGAGGCCTTATTTGACATGATATATCATCTAGAAGACCCAACTCTTAGGAGAAAATATTTATTTGACATATAGATCATCAGGTTCTCTCACAAAAAGAATCCCTCCTATCAAAATAGATAATGGAGTTAATAGATACCGAGCCATCAACGGAGACATGAAGAATCATCAACATATCTCTGCTATAAGAAGAAAAGAAGCTACTACTTCTTCTACAAGGGTAATAAAACTGTAAGACCCCACAAAATCCTAGTCATTTTAGTCCTTTATAGCATGCCAAAAGAGGTGTCAAACTTAGAAAAAATCAGCTAAGTGTTAAGGCTTAGAATCATTTTTAGCCTTCGAAATTAGAAGATATTATTTTTGATCCCTCCAACTTTAGAATGTCGATTTTCAAGTTGATTCATGATTAGGGATGTCAATAGGTCATATTAGGTGAGTTTTGGAATTTTTGGATTCTGTTTGGATCATGTTTGGGTGGGCAAAACAGCAAACCAATGCGATCTTGATGAGTTACATTGGCTACCGCATTGCACCCAACGATGCTACGATGATTCGATGATTGTGTCCATCCCATCGATGCGGCACATCTCCAATTGCATTGCTGGGCAATTTTCGTACATTAAATTCTGAGTGTCCAAGGGCATTTAGGTCCTTTTCCCCTCACCCTATCATCTAAAACACGAGATTTAATATCCTAAGGGGCTAAATACACTCAGTATTCTCAAAATCCTCTCAAGAACAAACCCTAGTTTATCAAATTCAAGATCAAATCTCAAGAACTCACTACAATCTTTACGAAATTAATAATCAAGGTATGTTAGGTGTTCATCCTTGGGTTTCCTTCCACTTTGGAGTTCAAGGACCCATTTTAAACTACAAGTTTATTGATTTCATGATTTATATATTTGAATTGGTTTGTGTTCACTTATGTATTGTTGTATGGTTTTCAAATCAAGATTCATACAAGTTTCAAGTGAATTAATTAGCAAGTATTTAGAATCATATGATGCTTATGTTAAGTCCTTGAATTTACAAGTTGAGTGTTGTAGCCATGATGTTTATATCTTGATGAATTCCATGTGCATTAATCATGCTCTCCAAGTGTATGATCGAATGCCTATGTAAATTGAGTAGTGAATTCATGACATGTTACCATATGGTCCCATTCATGTACAAGTTCATGCCTCTTAAGTGTTTGAAAAAATGTCTAAATGAATGCATGGTGGACAAGTAACTAATGTAATGCCTTCAAGATATTGCCATGCTTTTCTATTCATGCTATCGAGTCCTGGGGGAATTCAATACCTGACAATCTAGCTATTTACCTAGATTTACAGTAGCTACAGAATAGTCTTAGTAATGTCATAAGCAGTGATACTCAGTCAGTTTCAAAAGTAAGTGAACTTTGTCTAGTTTAGTCAGTTAAGACAACTAGTGTCAGTTCAGTCAGGCTTAGTACAATCTAGTGATCTGTGTCTATTCAGTTGGGAGAAGGATTCAGCACCGAACAAACCCAGGGATGGGGGCATTCCTGCCAACAAAAGGTTTGAACCTTAGTAGCAGTCCCTGTATTATAGAACTATATAGCCAGTGCAGGGTAAGACATTTTTCTGAAGACTAGGGTTGATGCAACCATATATATATATTCCATAAGTCTTCCTGGCAGATTAGGGTTGACCTAGAAATTTTAGTATCCCTTGGAAAGGTGCGAACACCCTTCCAACTAGGGTCATAGGTTAGACCCCAAGTAAGTTTATAATAGGGGTATGTTAGTTAGATGAACACTTCTACAGTTATAGTTTCTGTCTTAGTATTCAGTAAATAACTCAAATAGTTTTGCAGAACCATGGTTATAAGTTATCAGTTACTTAGCCATCAGGAATCAGTACTTCAATATTAGTCTACACTTTCAGTTATCAATTTCAGTTATCAAAGCTTAGTACTTCTGTTTCAGTATAATTTAAATAGATGTTATATGCGCAGTATTACATATTCAGTATGTTCAATAGTTAGAGTCTTGCATGTACTCTCATTTAATTACTTTATGATGTTCATTCAGTCAGTTATCATCGCATGTATATGAACCCATGTATATCATCCTACCTGACTTAGCATACTAGTACATTCCATGTACTGACACATACTTATTCTTTGTGCTATGATGTTTCATATTATAGGTTCAGACATTTGGATTCCTTACAATACTAAACAACTCAGGCTATCAGCAGTAGTTATAGTAGTGAGTCCTCATCCAGTGAGGATATCTTTTTATTTTAGTATTTTAGTTAGTTCAGTAGTTGGAGTTACTTGGGAACTTGTCCCATCAACTTCATATTCAAACAATTAGAGGCTTTCAGACTAGCACAGTAAGTTTTTAATTTTTTAGATGTTATTATCTGTACATTCACTTATTATTTCAGTATTTTGAGAACCTTATGGCATTTTCAGTTATACTTCTATATATGTTTTCAGTATTATTATTCAGTGCTCACAGCAGGCACCAGCCATGGGTTAGCTTATGATCCTTTGGGGTTGTAAGCAACATGTGACGTCCAGGGTGCAGACTTGGGGCATTACAAATTTGGTATTAGAGATTAATTTTCTAAAGAGTCCTAGGGATTCTGAAAGCCACGTCAAGTAGAGTCTTGTGCATGGGTGTGTAGCGCGCCATACTTATGGGAAAGGGGCTATGAGGTGCTTTTAGGAAAAAGTTTTCCTTCTTTCTGTATTCATGTCGTGCGAGTGAGAATAATCTTAAGTTAAAATCTCTTCCTAATCAAAGTTTCCCTTCTATTTACAGAATATGCCTCCTAAAAATACTAATAGAAGAAGAAATGGAAACCAACCATCACCTCCGCCCGTTCAAGCATATCCTCTGGATGAGCATGTCTCTCACGCAGAATTTAGAGAAGATTTCACCACTCTATCTCATTCTATAGCAGCCCAGAATGAATGTCCAGCTACGGTTCAGGCCAACCCAATATCCAATACATCTACATCTAGAATTTGGGACTTCACATAAATGAACCCTCCTTCATTTTCAAGGTCAAAGTCTAAAGAGGACCCACAGGAATTCCTTGACATGGTGCAGAATGTAACAAATATTATGGGGGTAACCTCTAGTGAGAGTGGTGAGTTAGCTGCATATCAGTTGCAGGATTTATATCATAGATGGTTTAAGTAGTGGAAGACAGATAGGGTTGCAGATGCAGGGCCTATAGAATGGGAGGAGTTTTCTATTTCCTTTCTAGATAGGTTTTTACTGTTGGAGTTGAGGGAGCCAAGATTTTAGAGTTCATTAACTTGAGTAGGGAAGCATGATAGTGAAGGATTATTCCCTCAAGTTTACTCAATTATCCAGATATGCTCTTCATATGGTAGCTGCTATCAGATCTAAGGTGGGTAAGTTTGTGTCTGGTGTGTCTGACACTGTGGTCAATGAGTGTAGGACCGCAATGCTTATTAAGGAGATAGACTTGTCTAGGTTGATGGTATATGCTCAGCATATAGAAAAGAAAATTACTAAGGAGAAGGAGATGGAGAACAAGAGGGCTAGAACTGGTTGTTTCAACTTCACCCAGCCTAAGTCAGAAGGTGGTAATCGTATTGAGTTCCACCCTAAGTCTTCAGTTCCAGCTCTATCCTTAGCCAGTGCTCCATTGCCTTAGTTCAGAAATGGTAATAAGGATAGGACGCTAGGCTCTAAATCTCAGGGTAGTGTTAGCAGTGCCCAAATAAATTCTCTTTGTCAGAAGTGTAGAAAAAATCATTAGGATGTTTGTAAGGATGGCAATGATGTATGTTTCAGATGTGGAAAGCCAGGACATAGGTTCAGAGAGTGTACTCAGGTAGGTTGAAAAAGTTAGCATAATCATCCCCCAGCTCAGTCCAGTCACCCATCTCGGTAGGGTGCCACTAAAGGGCAACGCCCAAATAGGATCTATGCAGTTCAATCCCAACAGGATCAGGAAATTTCTCCTAATGTGGTCACTTGTATGCTACAAGTTTAACATTTACATGTTTATGCATTTCTAGATCCAAAAGTTTCTTTATCCTTTGTAACTCCTTATAAAGCTATTGACTTCACAGTCAATCCCAAAATCCTAGCAGAGCCCTTCTCAGTCTCTACCCCAGTGGGTAAAAATATCATAGCCCAGCGGGTATACAATAATTGTTCGGTTATTGTATCTTAGAAAGTTACTTCAGCAGACTCAGTTGATTGTAGAAATAGAGTTGTTCATTTTTAGTTCCCAAATAAACCTATCTTAGAATTGAGGGGTAGTACTTCAGCACTTAGGGTTCAGTTTATTTCATACCTTAGAGTGAGAAAAATGATATCCAAGGGGTGTGTCTATCATCTCATTTGAGTTAAAGACTCTAGTTAAAATATCCCTAATCTTAAGTTAGTTCCAGTAGAAAGTGAGTTTCCAGATGTGTTTCCCGAAGATCTTTCCAAAATTCCTCCCGAAAGGGAAATTGACTTCGAAATAGACATTCTTCTAGACACTTAGACAATTTTTATTTATCCATATAGAATGGCTCCAGCTAAACTGAAAGAATTAAAAGAACATTTGAAAGATCTCCTAGAAAAGGGATTTATCAAAACCAGTGTTTTTTCCTTACGGTACACCAGTTTTATTCGTGTGTAAGAAAGGCGATTCTCTCAGAATATGCATTGACTATCATCAGTTCAACAAAGTCACCATCAATAATAAGTACCCACTTCCTAGAATCAATGACTTGTTTGACCAACTTCAGGGTGTTAGTTACTTCTCTAAGATAGACCTCAGATCAGGCTATCATCTGCTCAAAGTCAGAGAATGAGATATTCCAAAAATAGCTTTCAGAACTCGGTATGGTCACTTCGAAGTCCTAGTCATCTCATTTGGTCTTACCAATTCCCCTGCAGCTTTCATGGTCTTGATGAACAGAGTGTTCAAGCAGTACTTGGAAATATTAGTCATAGTCTTCATAGATGACATTCTTGTCCACTCCCACAGTGAACATGATCACGCAGACCATCTCAGAATAGTATTGCATACCTTCAGAGCCCATCAGTTATTCACCAAATTCAGTAAATACGAATTTTGGCTAAGGTCAGTAGCTTTCCTTAGTCATAAAGTTTTAGGTGATGGCATTAGAGTTGATTCTTAAAAGACCAAAGAAGTGAGAAACTGGCCCAGACCCATCTCTCCATCAGACATCAGGAATTTCATAGGTTTGGTTGGATATTACTGATGGTTTATTGAAGTATTTTCATCTATTGCATCCCCATGTCTAGACTAACTCAGAATAAAGTAAAATTCCAGTGGTCAAATTCTTGAGAGAAGTGTTTTCAGGAGTTGAAGACTCGACTCACTACAGCCCTAGTTCTGACTTTGCCCGACGGTTCAGACGGGTTTACCATTTATTGTGATGCTTCTAGAGTTGGTTTGGGGTGTGTGTTGATGAAAGAAGGTAAGGTCATAGCCTATGCCTCTGGACAACTTAAACCCCAAAAAAAGTATTATCCCACTCATGATCTTGAGTTAGCAGCTGTAGTATTTGCCTTACATATTTGGAGGCACTATTTATCAGGGGTACATGTTGATGTTTTCACAGACCATTAAAGTTTGCAGTATGTATTTTCTCAGAAACACTTTAACTTGCATCAGATATGGTGGTTAGAGTTGTTGAAAGTATATGACAAGAGTGTTTTGTATTTTCGAGCAAGGTCAATGTAGTGGCTGATGCTCTCAGTAGATTGTCCATGGGTAGTATTGCTCATGTTGAGGATGGTTAGAAGAAGTTAGTTCAAGAAGTTCTTCAGCTTGCTAGGTTGGGTGTTTGTTTTAGTTGACTCAACTGAGGGTAGTGTATGGCGGAAAATAGTTTGAAATCTTCCTTGTTTTTTGAGGTAAAAGAATAGCAAGATAGGGATCCTAGTTTAGTTAAGCTGAAAGAGCCAGTCAGAGACTAGAAGGTAGAGGTTTTCTCCCAAGAGGATATGGTGTGTTGCATTGCCAGGGTAGATTGTGTGTGACATATGTGGATGACATGAGAAAGCGGATTCTTTTAGAAGCGCATAGTGCACATTACTCGATTCATCCAGGGGCCACTAAGATATACCACGACTTGCGGGAAGTCTATTGGTGGAGTGGGATGAAGAGAGACATTGTAGAGTTTGTTTCTAGGTGTTCTACATGTCAGTAGGTCAAGATTGAGCATCATAAGCCTAGTGAGTCTATATCGGATTTCAGTAGTCCCACTTGGAAGTGGGACGAAGTTAACATGGACTTTGTGACAGATTTGCCTCGTACTCATCATTAACATGATTCAATTTGGGTTACTGTAGATAGGATGACCAAATCATCTCATTTATTTCCTGTTCATACCTCTTACTCAGTCGAGGATTATGCCAAGCTCTATGTTAGAGAGGTTGTCAGATTGCACGGAGTTCCATTATCCATCATTTCAAATAGAGGTACATAGTTCACCTCTCACTTTTGCAAAGCTTTCCAGAAGGGTCTTGGTACCAAAGTTCACCGTAGTACAACCTTCCACCCTTAGACAGATGGTCAAGAAAAAAGGACCATTTAGACTTTAGAAGATCTGTTGAGAGCATGTGTTGTTGACTTTAAGGGCAGTTGGGATGACCACTTACCTTTGATTGAGTTCGTGTATAATAACAACTATCATTCTGGTATTTATATGACTCCGTTTGAAGAGGTTTATGAGAGGATATGTAGGTCTCCTATTTATGTTTGAGGTAGGTAAGACTGAGTTGGAAGGGCCTGACTTAGTATTTGATGCCTTAGAGAAAGTTCAGTTGATTAGAGAGAGTCTTAAGATAGCCCAGAGCCGACAAAAATCATATTCAGATGTTAGAAGAAAAGATCTCATGTTTGAGATGGGCGACTTTGTGTACTTAAAAATCTCTCTCATGAAGGGAGTGAAGAGGTTTGGCAAGAAGGGGAAGCTCAGTCCCTGATATGCCGGTCCTTACCGAATTCTCAACCATTTCGGAAAGGTAGCTATCCATCTTGAGTTTCCTTCAGACTTAGATTCAGTAAACCCAGTGTTTCACATCTCCTTGCTAAATAAATACATTGGTGAACCTACAGTTGTAATCTCTATAGAGAGTATATATCTTTAAAACAGCCTCTCTTATAGGGAAGTCCCGATCGAAATCCTTGATCATCAGACACACAGACTGAGGAAAAAAGAAGTTCCTTTGATCAAAGTTCTTTGGCAAAATTAGTCCATAGAGGGAGATACTTAGGAAGCAGAAATAGATATGAGAACCAAGTATCCTCACCTTTTCTCCACAAACTCATACTCAGCTCGAGCTAATAGGCTTCCTTATATTTACTCAGTTCCATGCTCATATTACCGTTACAAACTTGGTATCAATTACCATTGCATATCATCCTTATGAAAGTCATACATTCATAAATTAGTTCAGCCATGTAATCATGCTTTAGTTATGCATGTTCAGTATAAAAAACTCATTTTATCAGCAGTTTCAGCCATGTAATCATGCTTCAGTTGTGCATGCTCAACATGTAAACTTAATCTATCAGTGTTCTTAGTTTAGTCAGTCTCATTCGGGATGGATATTCCCAAGAGGGAGATATTATAAGACCGCAAAAAATCCTAGTTGTTTCAGTCCATTATAGCATGCCAAAAGAGGTCCCAATCTTAGAAAAAATCAGCTAAGCATTAAGTCTTAAAAGCATTTTTAGCCTTCGAAATTGGATGATCTTATTTTCTATCCTTCCGACCTTAGAATGTTGATTTTCAAGTTGATTCATCATCAGGGATGTCAATAGGTAATATTGGGTGAGTTTTGGAAATTTTTGATACCGTTTGGATCATGTTTGGATGGGCAAAACAACAAGCCAACACAATCTTGATGTGTCACATTGGCTACCACGTTGCACCTATCGACGTGACATGTTAGCGATCGCATCAATTCCATCGATGCGGCACGACACCAATTGCGTCACTGGACTATTTTTGTGCATTAAATTCCAAGTTTCCAAGGGGATTTAATATCCCCTCACCCAATTAAGCTAAAACACGAAATTTAATATCCTAAAGGGCTAAATACACTCATTATACTCAAAATCCTCTTAAGAACAATCCCTAGTTCATAAAATTCAAGATCAAGTCTCAAGAACTCACTACAATCTTCATGAAATTAATAATCAAGGTATCTTAGGTGTTCATCCTTGGGTTTCCTTCCACCCTTGGAGTTTAAGAACCTCTTTTAAAACTATAAGTTTATTGATTTCATGATTTAAATGTTTGAATTGGATTGTGTCCATGTATGTATTATTGTTTGGATATCAAATCAAGATTCATACAAGTTTTAAGTGAATTAATTAGCAAGTGTGTAGAATCATGTGATACTCATGTTAAACCCTTGAATTTACAAGTTGAGTGTTGTAGCCAGGATGTTTATATCTTGTAAATTTCATGAGCATTAATCATGCTCCCCAAGTGTTTGATAAATGCCTATCTAAATTGAGTAGTGAATTCATGACATGTTACCATGTGGTTCATGCCTTTTAAGTGTTTGAGAAAATGTCTAAATTAATGCATGGTAGACAAGTTACTAATGTAGTGCCTTCAATATTTTGCCATGCATTACTATTGATGCTATTGAGTCTTGGGGGTATTCAATACTCAACAATCTAGTTGTTTACCTAGAATTACAGTAGCTATGAAATTGTCTCAGTAATGTCACGAGAAGTGGTACTCAGACAGTTATAGAACTCAGCAAACTCAGTCTAGTTCAATCAGTTAACATGATCAGTGTCAATTAACTTAAGCTTAGTACAATCAAGTGATCAGTGTCTATTCAGTTGGGAGTACGATTCAGTACCAAGAGAACTCAGGGATTGAGGCATTCCAGCCAACAGAGAGTTTGACCCTTAGTAGCAGTCCCTGTATTATAGAACTACGTAGCCAGTGTAGGGTATGATGTTCTCTAACTAGACTAGGGTTGACGCAACCATATATATATATATATATATATATATATATCATGAGTCTTCCTACCAGATTTGGGTTGACCCAGTATTGTTAGTATCTCTTGGCAAGGTGCTAACACCCTTCCTACTGGGGTCACAGGTTGGACCCACCCCAACTCAGTTTATAATCAGGGTATATCGGTTAGATGAA
Organism: Capsicum pubescens; assembly: GCA_030864215.1. Taxonomy (NCBI): domain Eukaryota; kingdom Viridiplantae; phylum Streptophyta; class Magnoliopsida; order Solanales; family Solanaceae; genus Capsicum; species Capsicum pubescens. The sequence continues at coordinate 125,846,733 of CM061542.1, forward strand.
CACTCCCACAATTTCAGGTTCAATCTCAGTATTTAGTAAAGAACTCAGATAGTTTTGCAGAACTATGGCTATAAGTTATTAGTTACATAGCCATCATAAATCAGTACTTCGATATCAATCTAAACTTTCAGTTATCAGTATTTAGTTATCAGAACTCAGTATTTCAGTTTTAGTCTAATTCAGACAAACGTTATATGTGCATTATTGCAAATTCAGTATTTTCAGTAATTACATTCTTGCAGGTAATCGCATCCAGTTACTTCATGATGTTCATTCAGTAAGTTATCATCTCATGCATATTAACCCATGTATATTAGCCTACCTCACTTATCATGCCAGTACATGCTATGTATTGATGCATACTCTTTCTTTACGGTATGATGTCTCATATCATAGGTTCAGACGCTCAGGTTCCTGACCGTACTTAGCAGCTTAGGCTATCAACAACAATTGTAGTCGTGAGTTCTAATCCAGGATGGATATCATTTTATTTAAGCAGTTCAGTATTTCAGTTAGTTCAGTAGTCGGAGTTAGTTAGGGACTTGTCCTATCAACTCATATTCAGATAATTAGAGGCTTTCAGAATAACACAATTAGTTTTTAGTTTTTTATATAAGATTATCAATACATTCACTTATTATTTCAGTATTTTGAGAACCTTATGGCATTTCAGTGTTACTTCTGCATATGTTTTATGTATTATTATTCAGTGCTCATAGCAGGTACCAGTCATGGGTTAGTGTGTGATCCTTTGGGGTTGTAAGCACAGTATGACATCTAGGGTGCAGAATCGGGGCATTACAAAAACAAAAGATGGACCCCACAGCATCTACCAATAAAACTATCTAGCTATAAGACGTGAGGCACAAATTCATAGCATAAAAGGACAAAGACATAAAAAAACACAACCTGTTGATCAAGAACAATATCTTTTAAGGATATTAAATATTTTCCCCTCTTTATCTAGATTTGACAAAGCTTCTTTAAGCCATCCGGTCCTACTCATACTCACACTCCCTCCCGAATAACTTGACTCTGATACCATTTGGGGGACAAATCGGGAAGACAGGGAGCAAAATAACAATTTAAATTTTAAACTACTTTTAAGGTATAAATTACTTTTATTATTTTAAACTATTATTTTTCACCCCTATTTCTCAATCCGTCCCCAAATGGTATAGAGCCAACTTTTCCATGAGAGAGTGTGAGTATAAGTAGGAGTGGCTAGTGCGTTACTCTATCCAACAGTCGGTCAAAATTAGTGTTACCTTTAAAATAATCATTTTTCTAGTTAGTAATTATTGTTTTTCTTCCCCTGTGTTCATAGTTTTATTCCTTAAGTTAGGTAGTTGCTTAATAACGGTTTAGACATTGACAAACACAGAATTTTCCATTGGATTAACTCTGAATATGTGAAAAATAGAGCCAGACCCGGAGGGTGTTCCCGTCACCAAGCCTATAGTAATAAAATAAAGGAATTTTAGAAGAAGAAAATAAGTAATTACTGCACTCAAAAATAATTATTGTAGAAATAACATCTAAAGTAGATTTTGGTCCAAGTATAGTGTTTTCTCTCTCATCTGCAAAAATCCTAATGAATACTCCAACCAACCAAAATGTAATAAATAGTGTTAATATTTCTGCTATCACTAGTAAAATTGCTAAAATAGAAAGTGATTTACGGAATTGGAATATTCCAAAAAAAAGTTTTAATAGAGTATAAAACTGGACACTTTGATTTTGTAAAAAATTATAATATTAAAATTTTGGAATCTACTGTTGCAATTAATAGAAATATTGAAACTATTAAATTATTAACAACTGGAGATATTAATAGATATAGAAAAAATTATAAGTTCCTTCACATTGGTCTTGTTCAAGTAGTAGTTAAACCATTATATATATTAGGTTTAGATGTTCCTATATGTCTACTTTTAAGAGATAATAGGTTATTAAATTTGGATGATTCTTTAATAGCAGTATTACAAAGTAACCTCGCTAATGGCCTGGTATACTTTAATTGTTATCCTAATTTTTATATAGATATTAAGGATCAAAATGATATGGATACATTAACTTTAAATGTTAAAAAAAATGAATAGTAGGATAAATACTAGAGAAATAGCAAAAATATATAGAGTATATTATAGATTAATTAAAACAACCTTAGCCCTTAAGACTAAAATAGTTAGTAATAAAGGAGCTACCATGCTTATGGAAGCTAATCATAATCATAATAATACCTTTGTCCCAAAAATGATAAAATAGGATGATGTATTAATAAAAGATAATTGGCATTTCGACTTTATAGCGGAGCCAGAATAGAAGAAGAAAATTGAAATATTGAACAAGTAATACAATGTCCTGACGGATCTATAGATTTAAAATTCCTAAGATCCCAATCCTTTAATCAAGTATCTTCAAGTAAAATAATATCCTTTTCTAGACCTTAATTCTATAAATTTGTTGAAGAAGGGGAAGTAACATAAGAAGATATACAAAGAAAATTAAAAGGAGTTGATTTCTCATAGACAATTCCCAAAGTGGAAGAGGAATCAACAATTTAAAAAACTAAAAACTCATTAGTCGCACTGCTAGGGGTAAAAGACTCTCTATGCGTGATTAGGTAAGATGTAATATTTGAACCTGACTTTGAATACTTAGATAAATTATGGAATAGCCCAGAAAATTCTATTAAAATGAGTGTTATAAGCAAAAATATTTTTTAAAAGAAAGATATTCTTTTAGGGGAAAATGGTGCGGTGATATGAAAAGATTAAGATGAAATATTGAATTTTTTAAATAGTTCAAAATTACAGGGAAATTAGATGATCAAAAGGACTCATTAAACACGATTTTCAATAAACGGTATACTAATAGTAATAAATTAGTAGAATCAACAATTCCTCCGTTATAAGAAATTTTCCTACCAGTAGAGGGTAGAATTGTTTGGCCTCACCTTTTAAATTAGATATATTAGATATTAAAGGTGATCCTACAAATAAGGATATAAATAAAATACTCCAAAAAAATAATTATACAAATGAATTATTACATGTAGTATCTAAATAGATTCTCGTAGCCGAGAATAAATAAACTTTTAAAGATAAACCAAGTTCTTCCCATTATGATAAAAAGTTAGAAACTCATCCAATTTTTAAATAACCAGAATTCTCAAAAGATAAATTTCCTAAATTTGAAGAAAAGTTTGCAGTAATGAATCATATTTTAGGAAAATTAATGAAAGATTAAAATATGAATTAAACATCACAAATGACAAGGTTATAAGAACTTTATCGAAAAGGGATGAAAATGAAATTAACAAATTAACCTCTAAATATTCAGTAAAAAAGAATTCTTATAAATAACCCACATTTTTGGTTATCCACTATGAAGAAAATAAATTTTCATCTCATACTTCACATTTTGAAAAAGAAATTGTCGAATGGAATATAGATGGATTAGCAGAACATGAAATATATAATAAATTACATGAAATGGGAATGGACATTACGGCATATAAAATTGCCAGGATGTCAGATAAACAAGAAGCATTCATGATTATATCAGGTTTTACAGGTACTATAAAATATTGATGGAATAATTACCTTATAGATAATAAAATACTAAACATTTTAAATGCTACTACTATTACTCAAACTATTAAGAGTGAGTCAACAGGACAAATAGTTGAAAATCAAGTCTTAGAAAATGTCACTGCCACTTTAATTTGTAGTATAGCTAAATATTTTATAGGAGAACCTCAACTTTTTCAAGATAGAAGTTTAGAAATATTATCAAATTTATCATGCCCAAAGTTAGATGGGTTTAGATGGTATAAAGATGTTTTCCTCAACAAAGTCATGGTTAGAAAAGACTGTAATCTTGATTATTTGAAATAAAAATTTATAAATAGTTTACCAACTTTATTTGCAGAAAAAGTTAGAACAAAATTAAAAGATAGATTTGAAAGGAAAATTCCTTATAGTAATTTAACATATGGTGATATTATAAGTTATATAAATATCACAGGACTAGAATTATGTGAAGATATTAAACTTACAAATCAACTTAAAAATAAATAATAAAATAAATCGAAATGAGCTAAGAAGCTTTTGCCAAGATTTTGGTTAAATAAAATTATCATCCCCTTAAAAGGAATCTATCAAGAAGATTAAAAGACAACATAAAAATTATAAAGATAAATCTAAAAAATATCATTATTATAATAGACAATTTAAAAGATCAAAAAAAGCTTATAAAGGTGAAAATAAAAACAATACTAAAACTGTAACTCCTCGGGAGTACACCCTGGATGCCACATAGTGCTTACGATCATACATGACCACAAGCTAACCCATGAGTTGGTACTTGCTATGAGCACTGAATAATAACAACAAAATAACATGTGCAGAATATCTGAATACACCATAAGATTTTAAGTTCTTAAACATTTCCGAATCATACATCTGGAGTTAATTGCCAAAAAACAACTATCTGAACATGATAAAAATAATGACAAACTGACTGACTGTCTGAAGTCTCTGAAAGCCTCTAAAACTGACTGAATAAGAGTTGATCGAATAGGCCTCAACTAAATCTAACTAACTACTAAACAAAAAGCATGAAAATATATATAGTCGATCCTCGAAATATGAGGACTCACTACGGCTGCTGCTGCTGATGTGCTGGGATGTCTAAGTGCGGTCAGGAACCTGAGCATCCAAACCTATGATATGAGACACATAGCATAAAAATTGGTATGCGGTCAGTACTTTGAATGTACTGGTATGATAAATAGAGTTAGGCGGATATTCATGGGCTCATGTACATAAATAATAATTGACTGAATAGCATGAGATAACTGAATAACTGATATTAATGCGTGAATGACGAAAAATTTGAGAATGCATGACTAAGCATATAACATGATTCTAAAAATAGTCTTTAAACTGAAATACTAAAATTTGATAGCTGAATAACTGATAAATGTATGACATGGTCAATACAAGCCTTGTAACGCCTCGAATCAGGTACCCAAAATGCTACATGGTGCTCATCACCCCGAAGGACCATAAGCTAACCCATGACTGATATTTGTACCTTAACTCTGCATAATATACTATATAAATGCGAAAATAAAGGTTGTAAGGACGTAAGGTTAAAAACTGTAACATAACTGATAAAAACATAACAAATGGGTGGGGTATGAAATACCCAAAACAACTAAAATAAATGGTCTGAACATACTGTAGTCTTAAAAGTCTCTAACTGACTGAACTGTTTGAATAAGGAGTTGATGGTACATGTCCCCAACTAACTCCAACTAATAAATTAATTAATGTGATAATAAAGTAATGGTCATGTCCTCGAAGGATGTGGACTCACTGCTAACTCTAACTACGGAGAATGGAATGCTACTGATTCTCTAAAGCTCGTGCTTCAGAACCTATGGTAGAAAACACCATAGCACAAATGCGTCAGTACGTTGGAATGTACTGGTATGCATGTGAGGTAGGCTAAATGTAAAGGGTTCACATGCATCAACTATACTAACTGACTGAATAACATGAATGTGAGAATGCATACATGAATACCTAATAACTGTAACTAAGTTCGTGACAACATGATTAATGAACCTGAGTACTGATAACATAAGATATTGATAACTATATTACTGAAATAACTGATATTGAGCATTGTATTTGATAGTCTAGATTCTGATAGAACTAGCTGAGTTTTGTAATATTCTGAGTTGATTGTATCTGATAGTTTTAAATTCTGTAGAACTATCTGAGTTTTATTACTGAGACTGAATGACTGTATCTGATAGTCCTGATTCTATAACTGAAACTATGGAAAGTAGTTATCTAACTGACATGCCCCTAATACGCCATTATGGCTAAGTTGGGGTCCAATTTGTAACCCTAATTGGAATGGTGTTAATACCACGCCACTGGTAAGGACAATCTATGAGTAACCCTCATATAACAGGTAACTCTAGTGAGAATTGTGGGAACCCTCATATAATAGGTTTAGCCACCTCATCTTCCCTCATATAACAGGCTATGATGTCTCAACCTACGCTGGCTACGTAGTTCTAGAACACAAGGATTGCTTCTAAGAGTCACACCCTCATATAACAGGTGGGTTCCCATCCTTAGGTTCGCTCGGTGCTAATTTCTACTCCCATTTGAATAGACATTGAACATGATTAACTGAACTTACTGGACATAGTTAACTTAGTTTCGTTGACTAACGAAATACTACTGAGATTATTGAATTTTTGAAGTTTCTGAGATTACTGAGTTTACTGAGTTTTCCTAAGTCACATGACTGACTAAATTTTTGTGAACATGGCTTGACTGAGAGTATCTTAAAAACATGACTCTGATTCTAGGCACACAGCTAAATTTTCGGGTACAAGTACCCCCAGGATTCAATAGAAGGAAACTGACAAAGCATGTCTTTCTTGAATACATGACCAACATCACAATCCATAATACAATAAGTTGGAGATTTCATGAAGTAGAATTTCTAAAGCACCACAATGGCCACACATATATCCATAACTCATTGACTAAGACATTTCATCAAAGACTTGACATGCATAAACTTATACATACATGGGGATTTCATATTATCTAGTCAATGTTCCGTGGCTAGATCGATGGTCCGTCAACCAGGTTGTCCCACCTGGGCGATTCTGACAGCTTTGAGTAAAACGTCCAAAACATTTTACTCTGATACTGGATTTGGAACAAATTGGTATAGCATTTAATTTCCCACATGATAAAAGATGAAAATATTAAAAATTCCATGTGTACAAAAATGGATTCATATTTCAAAGTAAGTTTCTAACATTCTTGGGACAATTTCAAGCTAGGTAGAAGTACGGGGTATTACAAGTTTGAACTTAAGCTTACTGATTAATGAATGGAGACTGTGGGAGCTATCTAACTGACATGCCCCAATGATCTAATTGGGGTCCAACCTGTGACCCCAGTTGGAAAGGTGTTAGTATCGTTCCATGGGTACTAACTCATGGTTGTGTGGATCCACTAAACTGTTGTCTCGAAGGACTAAGGGTCACCCTTAACTAGCAGGTACCCTTATGAGATCAACCCTCAACTGGCAGGTTAACATCTTAACCTATACTAGCTGCGTAGTTATGGAATGCAGGGACTGCTACTAAAGTTTACGCCCTCAACTGGAAGGTGAGCCCCCATCCCTGGGTTCGCTCGATGCTAAATCCTACTCCCAACTGAACTGACTCTAATCACTGGACTGAACTGGGCCAACTGACATAATGCACTGAATGAACTGATAATACTCTAATAGATTCAAAACTCTTTTGAAAGTACTTAAGATAAGTAAACAAGTAAGTTTTTGAGTATTAATAATCCCCAGGACTCGATATCAATGATAGAAAGATCATACTAATACTTAAGGACATGATATCTAAGCATTTATTCATAATAACTTGTATATTCCATAACTTTGAATTTGAAATTGTGTTCTTGAACTTCATGGATGAAAAGGGCCCATGGATAAATATTTAAATTACCTTGGTTTATGAATTTATGAGAATTGTTGGTGAATTCTTGAGCCTTGGACTTGAATTTGATGAACCCAGGGTTTTGCTCTTGAGAGGTTTTGTGAAGAATGAATGTGTTTTGCCCTTTCCCATGCTTAATCTCATGTTTTTGACAGATATAACATGGGGGAAATGACCCAACTACTCCTCTGGACTCGATATTAATTGCACAAAATATGCCCAGGGACGCTGCAGATGATGTGTTGCATCGATGGTGTCGACACGATTGCTGATGCATTGCGTCGATTGTGATGACGTGATGGCCAATGCGACGCATCCTGATCGTGTTAGCTCACTATTTTGGTCATCCAAACATGTCTCAAATGATGTCCGAAAATTCTAAAACTCACCCAAAATGACCTATAGATAACCCTGATCATGAATAAATTTAAAAATTGGCAATCTAATGTCAAAGAGGTTTTGTGAAGAATGAATGTGTTTTGCCCTTTCCCATGCTTAATCTCATGTTTTTGATAGATATAACATGGGGGAAATGACCCAACTACTCCTCTGGACTCGATATTAATTGCACAAAATATGCCCAGGGACGCTGCAGATGATGTGTTGCATCGATGGTGTCGACACGATTGCCGATGCATTGCGTCGATGGTGATGACGTGATGGCCAATGCGACGCATCCTGATCGTGTTAGCTCACTATTTTGGTCATCCAAACATGTCTCAAATGATGTCCGAAAATTCTAAAACTCACCCAAAATGACCTATAGATAACCCTGATCATGAATAAATTTAAAAATTGGCAATCTAATGTCAAAAAGATCGAAAATAAGACCATTGAAACATCGAGGCCAAAAATAAGACTAAGTCTTTACACTTGGCTAAAACATTTCTAAGTTTGGGACATCTTTTAGCATGCTATATAGGACTGAGATGGACTAGGACTTTACGGGATCTTACAATATCTCCCCTTTAGGAATATTCATCCTCAAATGAGTCTGATTTAACTAAGTGGACCTGAGGTACTATGACTATACTGACGTGTATAGCTGAAACATGACTGAATCTTTAGACATGACACATGACTGAACTGATTCATGAATGCATGAATGATATTAGAATGATATGCAGTTGGAACTAAGCATGGAACAAAGTAAATATAAAAAAGACTATTACCTTAGGCTGAGTTTGAGTTTGAAAAGAAGAGATGAGGGTACTTGGTTCGCATGTCTGCTTCTTCTTCCCAAGTGGCTCCCTAAAAAAACTGGTTCCGCTAAAGAACTTTGACCAAGGGAACTTCTTTGTTCCTTAGTCTGTGCATCTTAAGATCGAGTATTTTGATTAGGATTTATTTATTAGAGAGACTATTCTGAACATCCACAATCTCTATGGGAACTACAACTGTTGGGTCACCTAGGTACTTCTTAGCAAGGAGACATGAAACACTAGGTGCGCTGATGCTAAGTTTGGAGGAAACTCAAGTTCATAGGCTACCTTTTCAAAATGACTCAAAATACTATAAGGATCAACATATCAGGGACTAAGCCTCCCCTTCTTACCAAACCTCTTCACTCCTTTCATGGGAGAGATTTTCAAATACACAAAGTCATAATCTCAAATTCAAGATCTATCCTTCTCACATCTGCATACGATTTTTGTTGGCTCTGGGCTGTCTTAAGACTCTCCCTGATCAACCGTAATTTTTCTAAAGCATCAAACACTAAGTAAGGCCCCACCACCACGGCCTCACCTACTGCAAACCAACTAATCGGTGATCTATATCTCCTCCCATAATGATTCTCAAACAGATCCATTTGAATACTGGAATGATAGATGTTATTATACGCGAATTCAATCAAAAGTAAGTGGTTATCCTAATAGCCCTTAAAGTAAATGACACAGGCTCTCAACATAATCTCTAAAGTCTAAATGGTCCTTTCTGCTTGACCATCTTTCTGAGGGTGGAAGGCTGTACTGAGGTTGACTTGGGTACCAAGACCCTTTTGGAAGGCTTTCCAAAAATAATAGGTAATCTGCGTACCTCTATTTGAAATTATGGACAACAGGACACACCATGCAACCTAACCAACTCTCTAAAAGAGATCTTGGCATAGTCCTCGGCTGAATAGGAAGTATGCACTAGCAAGAAATAGGCGGACTTGGTCATCTTGTCTATAATGACCCAAATCAAATTGTGTTGACGACGAGTAAAAGGCAAACCCATCATGAAGTCCATGTTCACTTATTCCAACTTTATGTGGGAATACTGAACTCCTACAAGGAACCAATATGGTTTTCGTGCTCAATTTTTTCCTGCTGACAAGTAGAGCACTTAGTCACAAACTCTGCAATATCCCTCTTCATCCCACTCCACCAATAGACTTCTCATAAGTTGCGATACATCTTAGTGGCCCCTAGATGAATAGAGTAACGTGAACTATGCGTTTCAGCAAGAATTCTCTATCTCACATCATCTACATATGACACACACAGCATACCCTGGCAATGTAACACACCATCTCCCCTTGGAAGAAAACCTCTACTCTCTGGTATCTGACTGAATCTTTTAGCTTAACTAAACATGGATCCCTATTCTATTTTTTCTTCACCTAAGAAACTAAAGAAGATTTTGAACTATTTTGCATCTAAATACTACCCTCAGACGAATCAACCAAATGGACACCTAATATGGAAAGCTGATGAACTTCCCAAACTAACTTCTTCTTACCATCCTCAATGTGAGAAACACTACCCATGAACAACTTACTGAGGGCATCTGCCACTATATTGGTCTTTTTGGATGATACAAAACACTCATGGCATAGTCTTTCAACAACTCTAACAACCTTATCTGATGTAAGTTCAAGTCTATCTATGAAAACACATACTACAGGCTTTTATGTTCTATAAATAAATCAACATGTACCCTATACAAATAGTGCCTCCAAATCTTTAAGGAAAACTCAACCGCTGCTAGTTTAAGATCATGGGTAGGATAATTCTTTTCATGGGGCTTAATTTGTCTAGAGGCATAGGATACAACCTTACTCTTCTACATCAGAACACACCCCAAGCCAACTCTGGAAGCATCACAATATACGACAAATTCGTTTGAACTATCGGGAAGAGTCAAAATTGGGGTTGTAATGAGTCGAGTCTTCAACTCCTGAAAACTCTTCTATAAAAATTTGACCACTGGAACTTGACTTTTGTCTGAGTCAATCTGGACATGGGGGATGCAATAGATGAAAATCCCTCAATGAACCATCTGTAATAGCTTGCCAAACCTATGAAATTCCTAATATCTGAGTGAGAGATGGGTCTGGGATAGTTTCTTACTGCTTCGGTCTTTTGAGGATGAACTCTAATGCCATCACCGGAAACTATGTGACCAAGGAAAGCGAATGACCTTTTCCAAAATTCGCATTTACTAAATTTGGTGAACAACTAATGGTCTATAAGAGTCTGTAATACTATTCTGAGATGGTCTACGTGATCATTTTCATTGCGGGAGTAAACAAGAATTTCATCGATGAAGACTATGACAAACATGTCCAAGAACTGCTTGAACATGCGGTTCATCAGGTCCATAAAAGTTGATGGGGTATTGGTAAGACCAAATAACATGACTAGAAGTTTGAAGTGACCATACCGAGTTCTGAAAGCTATTTTTAGAATGTCACATTCTCTTACTCTGAGCTGATGATAGTCATATATGAGGTCTATCTTAGAAAACTATTTGGCACCCTGAAATTGGTCAAACAAGTCATTTATTCTAGGAAGTGGGTATTTATTCTTGATGGTGACTTTGTTCAACTGATGGTAGTTTATACATATTCTAAGAGAATCTTTTTTTTTTCATACGAATAGAACAGGTGTACCTCAAGGAGATACGCTGGGCCTGATGAACCCTTTGTCTAAGAGGTCTTTCAATTGTTCTTTCAACTCTTTAAGTTCCGCTAGATCCATTTTGTATGGAAGAATAGATATGGGTTGAGTATCAGGAAGAAGTTCTATTCCGAAGTCAATTTCCCTTTCGAGAAAAACTTTGAGGAGATCTTCGGGAAACACATCTGGAAATTCACTTGCGACCGGAATTGACTAAAGATTAGAAGTCTCAGAACTAGAGTCTTTGACTCACACCAGATGATTGACACACCCCTTGGATATCATTTTTCTCGCTCTAAGGTATGAAACAAGTTGACCTTTTAGTGTTTTGGTACTACCCTTCCATTCTAGGATAGGTTCATTCGGGAACTGAAAATAGACAATTCTTCTCCTGCAATCAATTGAAGAATAGCATGAATGGATCCAATCCATGCCGAGAATAAAGTAAAAATCCATCATATATATCTCTACAAGGTCTACTGAAGTAACTCTCTGAGACACCATACTCACTTGCATGATATGAACACTGAAAGAAGGGAACCTTTCTTAAAAATTCCTCGTATCCTCTTTTCCATATGTATGGAGCACTTCACTCCCTGCATAAGACTCTACTCGATACAACTTTTAGACTCCCTAGGAAAATTTAAAATGTTAGGCTCTAATACCAAGTTTATAACTCAAAGGGAGTACACCCTGGATTCCACACGGTGCTTACGGTCATAAGTGACCATAAGCTAACCCATGAGCTGGTACCTGCTGTGAGCACTGAATAATAACAACAAAATAAAATTTGTAGAATATCTAAATATGCCATAAGTTTTTAAGTTCTAAAACCTTTCCGAATCATAAATCTAGAAACAACTACTGAAAAACAACTGTCTTAAATTGATAAAAATAATGGCAAACTCACTGACTCTCTGAAGTGTCCGAAAACCTCTAAAACTGACTGAATAAGAGTTGATGGGATATGCCCCAACTAACTCAAACTAACTGCTAAACTGAAAGCATGAAATTAAATATAGTCAGTCCTGAAAATATGAGGAATCACTATGACTACTGTTGCTGATATGCTAGGATGTCTAAGTATGGTCGAGAACCTGAGCGTCTAAACCTATTATATGAGACATCATAGCGCATGAAACGAGTATTTGGTCACTACTTTAAATGTACTGGCATGCTAAATAGAGTTAAGCTTATATGCATGGGCTCATGTACATGAATAATAATTGACTAAATAGCATGAGAAAACTGAATAACTTATATGAATGCGTGAATTCTATAAAATCTGAGAATGCATGACCAAGAATATAACATGATTCTGAAAATAGTCTGTAAACTGAAAATACTAAAATATGATAACTGTATGCTATGATCAATTCAATCCTGAACTTAAGCATACTGAACTTAAGCATACTGTGGGAGTGATAATCTAACCGACATGCCCTAATGAGCTTCTTAGGGTCCAACCTGTGACCCCAGTTAGAAGGGTATCATTACCATGCCACGGATACTAATATATGGATTCGTGGATCCACTAAAGTGTTGTCCCAAAGGACTAAGAGTTACCCTCAACTGGCAGGTACCCTTATGAGATCAACCCTCAAGTGACAGGTTAACATCTCAACCTACACTAGCTACGTAGTTATGAAATGTATGGACTGCTACTAAAGGTCACACCCTGAACTGGAAGGTGAGCCCCTATCCCTGGGTTCTATCAATGCTAAATCCTACTCTCAGCTGAACTAACTCTAATTATTAGACTGAACTGAGCCAACTGACATGATATACTGACTGAACTGATAATACGCTAATAGATTCAAAACTCTTCTGAAAGTACATAAGCTAAGTAAACATCTAAGTTTTTGGGTATTCATAACCCCCGGGACTCGCTATCAATGATATTAAGATCATACTAACACTTTAAGGACATGATATGTAAGCATTTATTCAAAACTCATTCTTTGAGGCATTCCATCAAACACTTGCAATGCATGGCTTAAACATGGAAATAGTTTTGTTTAAAAGCAACTAGTAGTATCAGGATTTTGATACTAAATCCCAAAAATAAGGCTTAAATCGGCGAACAATACTATTCAAAACACATAGGGTTTAACAACAACAACAATTTCATGAAAACATGATATACAATACAAATTCATAGGGATTCATAGTTAAAATCACAATAACTTTTATAATCCATAACTTTGAATTTAAAATTGGGTTCTTGAACTCCATGGATGAAAAGGGCCCATGGATGAACATTTAACATACCTTGATTTCTCAATTTGCGAGAATTGTTGGTGAATTATTGAGACTTGGACTTGAATTTGATAAACCTAGGGTTTTGTTCTTGAGAGGTTTTGTGAAGAATGAATGTCTTTGGCCCTTTCCCATGCTAAATATCATATTTTGGACTGATTTAACGTAGGGGAAATGACCTAACTACCCTTCTGGATGCAGGATTAATTGCACAAAATATGTCCATCAATGCTGCAGATGACACATTGCATTAATAGTGTTGACACGATTACTGACGCACCGCGTCGATGGTGATGATGCAATGGCCACCATGACGCCTCAAGATCGCATTGGTTCACTGTTTTGGTCATCTAAACATATCTCAAAAGATGTTTAAAAAATATGAAACTCACCCGAGATGACCTATAGATAACCCTGATCATGAATAATTTTAAAAATTCACAATCTAAGGCCTGAAAGATAGAAAATGAGACCATTGAAACATTGAGGCCAAAAATGAGACTCAGTTTTAACATTTGGCTGGAAATTTTGCTGAATTTTTTTCTGAGTCTGGGACTTCTTTTGGCATACTATATAGGATTGAGATAGACCTGGACTTTACGGGGTCTTACCGAAATATGTTGGAACTGCAGAAAAACTAGACATAAGGCTAAAGATTGTCGGGTTCCAAATATAAAGAAAGACAAGATAAATACGTTAGAATTAGGAAACAACAATAAAGATAAATTATATTCAATTCTTGATAAAAATGAAAATAGTTCTTCTTTTGAAGAAAGTCTTAGTGATGATAATCAACTTAATGTTGTATACAATTTAGATAGTAGTGAATTAACAGTCCATTATAATTGTATCGATGCAATTTGCACTTGTGATAGTCATTCTATAAATGTTATCACCAATAATAATAAAGACAAAGAGGCCTTATTTGACATGATAGATCATATAGAAGACCCAACTCTTAGGAAAAAAACTTTAATAGCCTTAAAAGATATTATTCATGAACAACAGGTTGATAATAAAGAAATTATTGAACCCTTTAATATGAAAAATGTACTAAATAAATTTAAAGAACATAAGTCTGAAACAACAATACAAGATCTTCAGACAGAATTATTATGCATAAAAGAAGAACTTAGGCAAGTTAAGAAAAGACTTTACAATCTAGAAATAGAGTCACTTGCTAATAAAATATTAAAGGTTTTAACTCCAAACCAAGACCCCAAATCACATTACTTTAAGCTATGTGAAACATAAGGAGTAAATAATGACAATAAAGAAATAAAGTCTCTAGAAATAGAATATCTAGAAAAACTTCCAGTAAACAAATAATGAATTAGTACAATTACTGTAGAAAAATTCATAAGAATACATTATTTATTACAGGTGCTTTTGAAAACTGCATTATAGAAGGATTAATTCCTATAGAGTACCTAGAAAAAGGCACTACATGCTTATTCTCCACAATAGGGGCAAAATTAAAAATAAATTATAGACTCCCCAAAGCCCATATTTGGGATGAAAAAGTTTGTTTTATTGATGATTTTGTAATAACTAGAGATATTAATGAAGAGATAATATTAGGTCTTCCTTTTATAAGTCAAATAAAACCTTATATTGCTGAGCTAGATGGCATCCATACCACTATTTTGGGAAAAAGGATTATTTTCCCTTATCTAAATAATATATCAACAAAAGAAATTGATTTCATAAAAGAACAAACAATTTTTAGAGTAAATTCAGTCCAATGGGGATTAGAGAAAAACTAATCCACTATTAAAAGAAAATTTTATAGTATCATGAAATTTCAAAATTTCTTTAAAATAGCCAAAACTATTTTACAAAAAAATGTCAACAATCTGATTTTAATAAAGGGAGAAATTCTCTCCCAAAAAATTTTAACAAGGAATATTAAGTCCATTTGAATGGTATATAGATCACCTACATACACTCATTCCTCTGTTGACAAATTACCAACCTCAAAACTATTATTGGTACGATTATAAAGCAGCCTGGTACAACTTTAGGTATGTTAAACCTAGCACTCACTCTTGATTCGTGAAATATTTAGAGTAGATAAATACTATTGTGATTCCCCCCTGGTTCTACGATTGGTGGAACCAGTTTGAAGGAAATAAATAGGTATTATCTACATAGTTTCAAAAGCAATTATAAATGTTCCAGGTAGAGCAAAATATTCTACACTATCAGAAAATGTTAAATGGTGTAAATTTTTTATCGCTAAAGGAATTTCATATATTATATATTGATCCTTTGATATTCATGAAATCGAAAGGATCAAATACTTAAGCAAAACCATGAAGATTAAAGGAAGGAGTCCAACGGAGAAGCCAGCAACAAGATCATCTTCACAGAAGAAATCTCACTACTCTAAGGAAGAATTAAAAAGAAGGATCAAAGAAACTTTGTCAAATCTAGATAATGAGACTCATTTAAAATAGATAATGGAGTTATTGGATACTGCATCCTCTCATGCAAGCGATCCTAACAATAGGGATATGCTGGACCCACAAGGAATAGAATAGGCACACCTTCTTAATTGAAAGAAAGGTGACCACACCCCTTTAAAGTTTGAAAAGTTACTTAATGGACCCCATAAACAGAACAGACACTAGAAGACAACTGGCACAAATATTCAAGGAAGAAAAAAACAAAATCTTCTCAAAGTCATAAAAAGACACAAAGATAAGGATGAAAAGATAGTCAGAGACATTTGCTGAACAAATAAATAGTCATCAGCTACTCCTAGATAGGCGTGGAATAATTATCTTGTATTAGTGTATGGACAGATGTAAAATAGATAGTGTTAGTCAGTACTTCTAAGGCATATTTAAGGGTTTCAACTTGCAATAACAGAGGGCATTCTAAGATTTTCAAGTCAGAAAAACTCTCTATATCTCCCATATTTCCCATCTCCCCTCTGTAAAGTTCTCTCATTTCCCATATCAATAAAAAAAATTATAAGTATAAATTTCTCTCTCTCTCTATTATTTTAATAAAATTTGCTCTAGATTATTTTGTTCTTATTTTATTATTCTAAAGTTAGTTTAAATTTTAAACTACTTTTAAGATATAAATTACTTTAATTATTTTAAACTGTTATTTTGATCCCTATTTTCTCGATCCGTCCCCCAAATGGTATCAGATCCAAATTGCTCGGGAAGGAGTGTGAGTATGAGTAAAAGCGTCTAGAGTGTTACGCTATCTTAGAGTTGATCGAAATTAGTGTTACTCTTGGAATAATTATTTTTCTTGTTAGTAATTGTTGTTGTTCTTCCCCTATGTTCTTAGTTTTATTCCTTAAGTTGGGTAGCCATTTAATAGCGGTTTAGACGTTGGCAAACCTAGAATTTTCCGTGGATTAGCTCTGAGTGTGTAAAAAAATAGAGTCGGACACGGAGGGTAATCTCGTCGCCAAGCCTATAGGAATAAAATAAAGGAATTTTAGAAGAAGAAAATTAGTAATTACTGAACTCAAAAATAATTATTGTAGAAGTAACATCTAAAGTAGATTTTGGTCCTACGATAGTGTTTTCTCTCTCCTAATTCAAAAATCCTAATGGATACTCCAACCAACCAAAACGTAATAAATAGTGTTAATATTTCTGCTATCTCTAGTAAAATTGCTAAAATAGAAAGTGATTTATAGATTTGGAATATTCCAAAAGAAAGTTTTAATAGAGTCTACAAAACTGGATACTTTGATTTTGTAAAAAAGTATTATATTAAAACGTTGAAATCTATTGTTGCAATTAATAGAAATATTGAGACTATTAAATTATTAGCAGTTAAGCTATTAATAGATATAGAAAAAATTTCAAGCTCTTTCACATAGGTCTTGTTCAAGTAGCAGTTTAACCATTATATAGATTAGGTTTAGATATTCCTATATGTCTACTTTTAAGATATAATTGGTTATTAAATTCTAATGATTCGTTATTAGCAGTATTACAAAGTAACCTAGCTAATGGCCCGGCATACTTTAAATGCTATCCTAATGTTTCTATAGATATTATTGATCCGTTACCATTAAATGTTTAAAAAAACATGAATATTAAGGTAAATACAAGAGAAATAGCAATAATATATAGAATATATTACAGATTAAAGAAAACAACCTTAACCCCTAAGGCTAAAATAGTTAGTAATAAAGGAGCTGCCATACTTATGGGAGCTAATCATAATCATGATAATACCTTTTTCCTAAGAATGATAAAATGGGATGATGTATTAATAAAAGATAATTGGCATTTCGACCCCATAATGGAGGCAAAAATAGAAGATGAAAATTCAAACATTGAACAAGTAGTACAATTTCCAGATGGATCTATAGATTTAAAATTTCTAAGATCACAATCCTTTAATCAAGCATCTTCAAGTAAAATAATGTCCATTTCTAGACCTTCAATCTCCAAATATATAGAAGAAAGGGAAGTAACATTAGAAGATAGTGAAAGCAAATTGAAAGGAGTTAATTTTCCAAAAACAATTCCCAAAGTGAAATATGAATCTGCAATTTTTAAAACTTAAAAATCAGTTAGTAGCACTGCTAGTGAAATGCTAGGAGTAAGAGATTCACTATGCATGATTATGTCAAATCTAATATTTGAACCTGACTTTTAATATTTAGATAAATTATGGAATAGCCTAGAAAATTCTATTAAGAAGGAATGGTATAAACAAATACATTCATTAAAAGAAAGATATTCTTTTAGAGAAAAATAGTGCAATGACATGAAAAGATTAAGATGTAATATTGAATTTTTTAAATGGTTCAAAATTATAGGAAAATTAGATGATCAAAAGGATTCACAAAACATGATTGTCAATAAATGGTATACTACTAGTAATAAAGTAGTAAAATCAATAATTCCTCCATTAGAAGAAATTATCCTACCAGTAGATGGTAGAATTATTACTACCTCACCCTTTAAATTAGATATAGTAGATACCAATGGGGATCCTGTAAAAAAAGATATAAATAAAATACTTCAGTAAAATAATAATACATGTTGGAACTATGAAAATATAGGACCTAAGACTAAAGATTGCAGAATCCTAAAAAAAAAGAAAAATCTCTTAGAACTAAGAGAAATAGTGAATAGTGATTTATGTTGTACCTTTGAAAAAAATGAAAATAATTCCTCTTCAAAAGAAAATATAATAGCGCTTGTTGTAATAAATTAGCTAACCATTGAAAATACATTGGTACATGTTGCACTTGCAATAATCATTCTATAATGTTATTACTAAAGGTAACAAGGAAAAGTAAAACTCTCGCACCTCTCCGAGGAAGAATTGAAAAGAAGATTCAAAGAAGCCTTGTCAAATCTAGATAATGAGAATCATTCAAAATAGATAATGGAGTTATTAGATACGGTATCCTCACGTTCTAGCGAACCAAGTAATGGGGACATGTTGGATCCACAAGGTGCAACATGTACCTATATTTATACAATGACATGTACCAATAATTTCATTTTCCTTGTTACCCTTAGTAATAACATTTATAGAATGATTATTGCATGTGAAACATGTACCGATGCATTTTCAATGGTTAGCTAATTTATTACTGCAACCGCTATTAATATTATCTTTTGAAAAAGAATTATTTTCATTTTCTTCAAAGGTACCACATAAATCACTATTCACCTTTTCTCTTAGTTCTAAAAGATCTTCTTTTTTATTTAGGATTCTGCAATATTTTGTCTTAGGTCCTATACTTTCATAGTTTCATCACATATTATTATTGTGTTAAAGTATATTATTTATATCCTTTTTTGCAGGATCACTTTTAGTATCTACTTTATCTAATTTAAAGGGTGAGATAATAATAATTCTACCATCTACTGGTAGGCTAATTTCTTCTAACGGGGGAATTGTTCATTCTACTAATTTATTACTATAGTATACCATTTATTGAAAATCCTGTTTAGATAATCCTTTTGATCATCTAATTTTCCTGTAATTTCGAACCATTTAAAAATTTTAATATTACATATTAATCTTTTCATATCATTGCACCATTTTTCTCTAAAAGGATATCTTTCTTTTTATGAATATCTTTGTTTATACCATTCCTTCTTAATAGAATTTTTTGGGCTATTCCATAAATTATCTAAATATTCAAAGTTAAGTTCAAATATTATATCTGACCTAATCATGCATAGGGAATCTCTTACTCCTAGCATTTCACTAGCAGTGGGACTAACTGATTTTTAAGTTTTAAAAATTATAGATTCATATTCCACTTTGGGAATTGTTTTTGGAAAATCAACTCCTTTCAATTTGCTTTCAATATCTTCTAATGTTACTTCTCTTTCTTCTATATATTTGGAGATTGAAGGTCTAGAAAAGGACATTCTTTTACTTGAAGATGCTTGATTAAAGTATTGTGATCTTAGAAATTTTAAATCTATAGATCCATCTAGATATTGTACTACTTGTTCAATGTTTGAATTTTCATCTTCTATTTCTGGCTCCATTATGGGGTCGAAATGCCAATTATCTTTTATTAATACCTCATCCCATTTTATCATTGTTAGGAAAAAGGTATTACTATGATTATGATTAACTACTCCTTTATTAGTAACTATTTTAGCCTTAGGGGTTAAGGTTGTTTTCTTTAATCTGTAATATATTCTATATATTATTGCTATTTCTCTTGTATTTACCTTACTATTCATGTTTTTTGTTTTAACATTTAATGTTAATGTATCCATAACATTTTGATCACTAATATCTATAGAAAAATTAGGATAACAATTAAAGTATACCTGGCCATTAGCGAGGTTGCTTTGTAATACTGCTAATAATGAATCATCAAAATTTAATAACTTGTTATCTCTTAAAAGTAGACAAAGAGGAATATCTAAACCTAATCTAAATAATGGTTTAACTACTACTTGAACAAGACCTGTGTGAAGGACTTGTATTTTTTTCTTTATCTATTAATATCTTCAGTTGCTAAGAATTTAATAGACTCAATATTTCTATTAATTGCTACCGTAGATTTTGAAGTTTTAATATTATAATTTTTTACAAAATCAAAGAGTCCAGTTTTATTGACTCTATATAAACTTTCTTTTGGAATATTCCAACTCTATAAATCACTTTCTATTTTAGCAATTTTACTAGAGATAGCAGAAATATTAACACTAAATATTACGTTTTTTATGGTTCAATTATTCTTTGGTGCCTGCATATCATGGGGATACAAAGTCTAAAGATGGTTAGTGGGTTAAGCTCCAGCATATAACTCAAGATAAGGATAAAGTAGTGCCAGTCAAAAATTTAATTTCAAACTTAATGTACATGCTCACATTCCTACATACCTATATATATAATAGATGTTAGGGTAGGGAAAGAGGTTTAGAATAATAGTAAAATATTATACTTGACTATATAGCTCAACCTTCATAAAAAAGTACCCACGGGTTGTACGGGTTTAGCTCACCCTGCTGAAAGAGCCTCAGTGTGTGCTAGCCGCACGCATAGGAGGTATCCAGGAAGACTTGAGAATTCCATGACCCCATGTCAATCCAGGATACGAATACATTAATATTGTGAATCATGCACACAGTCATTAAGACCAACCCTCAGGTTGGAAAACATGAGTTTCCAGTGTCAGTCCTTCAGGACCTCCACCTTTACAGCTTAGCTACATAACCCCTATTAAGAAAAATTAAAACTAGTTTCACATAACATATTTATTATACCAAGGAATTATATAGTAAGGCACACTACATGTATCTTCATACTATTTATTTTCAAGCTCACAATTATGCCATTAAATTCCATTAACTTAGGGGTATGCTTCGAACTTATTAGTTAATTAAATCAAGTTGGAGGAATGGCTCGACCTCCTTTTGTTTATTAAATTAAATTGGGGGAATTCCTCGATCCACCTTGTTCATTAAATCAAAACATAGCCAACAAGGAATTTAAAATCTATGTTCGTTGTTTAAGTATTTGTTCAATGGAATAGTATAAGTGAGTAAGTCAAATAAAGTGACAAATCCACAGTTTAAAGCCATTTACTATAAGACCCCACAAAATTCTAAGCTTAACTCAATCCGTTAAAGCTTAAAAAGAGGTCCCAAACTTAGAAATTTCAGCTAAGTGTTTACACTTAGAATTATTTTATCCTTCATAAGATTTCAATCTATTTCACGATCCATACGACCTTTAAATGACAATTTTTGGGTTGATCCATGTTAAGAATGTCAGTAGGTATCCCTGGACAAGTTTTGGAACTTTTGGACCTCATTTCATTCAAGTTTGGGAGTCCAAACCAGTGGATCGATGCGATCTCAATGCGCTACGCCGACTATCACATCGATAAATATTTTCCCAGCTCCCAGTTTCAAATTCCAGTGAGCCAACACAGACTCGATGTGGCACAATGGCCATAGAATTGATCCCATTAATGCGGTATGTCGACCATAGCATCGTTCAGATCAATGCGGCACATCGGGCTGCGTGTCACTAGGAACGCTTTCAGTCATTAAAAGACGCATCCAGAGGGTATTTGGGTTATTTTCCCACCATTAATCAGCACTTAAAACACGAAATTCAGCCCTCAATTAGCAAAATACACTCACTTTCTCTCAAATTCTCTCAAGACACAAAACCTAACCAATCAAAGTCAAGATCAAGATCCAAGAAATTAACCATCAATCTTCACAAATTAAAGTATCAAGGTATGTTAGGTGTTCATCCAAGGGTTTCCTTCCACCCTTGGAGTTCAAGAACCCCTTTTAATTTTACAAGTTGATTTCCTTCATGAATTTTATGTTTAATTGATTGTATTCATGATTATGATATTATTTGGGTTTTTAATCCATGATTTAGTACAAGATTCATGTAAATTTATTTGGCATGTGTGTGGTATTATGTGAATTCATGTTTAAAACCTTGAAATTGTACGTTGGGGATTTGAATTCATAAGGCCTACATGTTAGTTAGTATCATGTGTATAGATTATGTTCCCCGAGTGTTTGATAAATTTCCCAATTGAATAAAATGTGGAAATCGTGATATTCTAGCATATGTACAAGCTTATATCTCCCAAATTCTTATGTGAATTGATTAGTGGAAAGTATGACCAGTTGTTATGTGATTTCTTTCATGCATAAGCTCATGTATATCAAGTGTTTGACAAAGTGTGTAAACTAAATATATTGCTAATAAGCAAGTATTATTATACCTTTAAGTTCATGCTATGTTTATTGTTCATGCTATCGAGTCCTGAGGGTATTGAATGTCTAGAAAATCTAGCTTTTTATCTAGAGCTGTAGTAGTTATAGAACAGTCTCAATCATGACCCAAAATCATAGTACTCAGTCATTCAATCGAACTCAGTAAACTCAATCAGTTATAGAACTCAGTGAACTTAGTCCAGTTCAGTCAGTTAACTTGATCAACAACAGTTTAGTCTATCCTAGTATAGTTTAGAAATCAGTTTAGTGTCTATTCAGTTGGTAGGAGGATTTAGCAGCAAGCGAACCTAGGGATGGGGGCGCACCCGTTAAATAGGACTGGGTCCCTAAAATCAATCCCTAAGTTCCAAAACTACATAGCCAGTGTAGGTTATGAGTTATCACCTGTTAGATAGGACAAACATTCTTCGATATCACTCGCTAGTTAGGACTGATCTCAGGGGTCACCCACTAGATTTGGACTGAATCTATAGCTAGTGTTAGTACCTATGGCATGGTACTAGCATCCTTCAAATTGGGTCATAGGTTAGACCCCTATCAGCTCCGATTTAGGGTATGTTGGTTTGATGATTACCTCCTATAGTTTCAGTTTTGGTTTCAGTCTCAGTACAGAACTCAGTTCAGTTCTTCAAAACCAAGACTATCAGAATAGTCATTCATTTATCAGTAATATAGTACCAGTAAACTCAGATATCAGTCAATCAGTATTCAGAACTCAGTAAATAATGTTAGTATTATCTCAGCTAAAGTCTGTGTATTCATGCATGTACTTCATTCATATATGTCCATGTTACTCAAATAGTCATCGTTTATGCATATGAATCCATGAATATCTGCCAACCTCACTTAGCATATCAGTACATTCAAAGTACTCACACATACTTTTCTTTTGTTCTATGATGTTTTATATTATAGGTTCAGACGCACGGGCTCCTGACCGTACCTAGAAGTTTAGATTTTTAGCAGCAAAGTTAGTGGTGAGTCCTCATAGTCTAAGGATAGAGATTTATTATTTCAGTAGTTCATTATAATTAGTAGATAGAGTTAGTTAGAGACCTGTCCTGTCAACTCATATTCAGACAGTTAGAGGCTTTCAGACTAGAGTATTTTAGATAGATGTGTCAGTATTCAATTTTTTAGTATTCAGTATTTGTCTCAGCTGTGAGCCTTATGGTGAATTTTATCCTATATTCCTCATTTATTTTAGATATATTATCATTGTCGTGTTGTTATGATTCAGTGCTCACAGCACATACCAGTCATCAGATAACTGGCGGTCCTTCGGGGTCGCTAGCAGCGTGTAGCGTCCAGGGTACAAACTCGGGGCGTTATAAACTTGGTATCAGGGCCTAATATTCAACAAAGTCCTAGGAAGTTCAAAAGATGCATCAAGTAGAGTCTTGCGCATGGGTGTGTGGTGCGCCACACTTATGGACAAGAGGCTATGAGATGTTGTAGGAAAATTTTCCCTTATTTCAGTATTCATGTCGTGCGAGTGAGCATTAGCTCAAGTTAAACTCTAAGTTTAAATTATTTCTTCCTTCCATTTACAGAATATGCCTTCCAAAAATAATAACATAAGAAGAACGAGGAACCAGTCAGCACCTCAGCTCGTTTAGGCAGATCCCCTAGATGAGCATGTCTCCTATGCAGAATTCAGGGTTGCATTCACCATTCTAACCAACTCCATATCAGCTTAAAATGAACGACGAGCTATTTTTCAGGCTAACCTAGTGGACAATACTGTTGCAGCTAGGATTCGGGACTTTACCCGGATGAATCCTCCCCTATTCTCATGATCTAAGTCAAAAGAGGATCCACAAAAATTCCTCGATCAGGTTCAAAAAGTCACAGATATCATGGAAGTGACTTCTAGTGAGAGTGCTGAGTTAGCTTCCTATCATCTATAAGATATAACTCAGACATAGTTTAAGTAGTGGAAGGTAGACAGAGGTACAGATATAGAGCCCATAGAGTGGGAAGAGTTTGCTACTGCTTTCCTAGATAGATTCTTTCTTTTAGAGCTAAGAGAAGCCAAGGTGTTAGAGTTTATAAATCTAAAGCAGGGCAACATTAGTATGAGAGAGTATTTCTTTAAGTTTACTCTGTTAGAAAGGTATGCTACCCACTGTAGTAGCAGACAGTAGGTCCAGAATGATCAAGTTTATGTCTGGGGTATCAGAGAGTGTGGTTAAGGAGTGCAGAATAGTGATGTTGATTAAGAAGATGGACTTATCTAGGATTATGGTCCATGCTCAATAGATCGAGGAGGAGAAGGCTAAGAAGAAGGAGAGAGAGAATAAGAGAGCCAGAATAAGTAGCTTTAGTTTAACTCAGCCAAGGTCAGAGGGTGGTAACCACTCTCAGTTTAGTCAGAAGTTTTCATCCCCAGCTTCTTCTTCAGCTAGTGTACCACTACCAAGGTTTAGGAATGGCAGTCATAATGGGGCGCCAGGGTCCAAAACCCAGGGTAGTGTGAGCATTGGTCTTACCCATCTGCTTTTTAAAGAATATGGTAAACATCACCTAGGTGTGTGTAGAGCTGGTAGCGATGTATGTTTTGGATGTGGTAATCCAGGCCATAGTATGCGGGAGTGTAGAGTAATATCTTGGAGGGGAAAATATTTGCATCAATAGGGTCAGTAAAATCTTCCTTCAGCTTAGTCTGGTAGCCCGAATCAGCAGGGTTCCACTTCCAGTTCCACTAGTAGGCAATGCCCAAATAGAATTTATGCATTCCAATCTCTCCATGATCAGGAAAGCTCTCCTGATTTAGTTATGGTTACGTTATGTATTTTTCATCCTTATGTTCATGCTTTGTTAGATCCCGAGGCTTTACCTCCTTTGTAACTCCTATATAGATGTCAACTTCTGTGTCAGATTGGAAATATTAGTAGAGCCCTCCTCAGTGTCTATCTTAGACTCTAGAGTAACATGGTTTTAGTTTAGTTTAAAGCTTATTAAGTGGTTCACAGATTTAGAATAACGGTTTTAAGCTAAGGGGCGGAGATGGTAGAACTAGTAACCAAGTCAGGATTTCAGATTTTAGTAGTAATGTCAGTATGTATAGAAAAGAAGTAGGAAGGGATGATGCCCAACCCGTCTTTACCTCCGTGAAAAGTTTTGTACTTCAGCTATCACGATATCTACATGCCGCACACATCAACTCTATAATCAAAGCTCATATTGTGCATGTTATCAAAAAAATCATGTACGCTTACAGTTCCTAGTATAAGGAGTTCCAGTTCACTCAATGTTACGAATCATTTTCCATTAATACAAAAATTCCAAACTCAGGTTGCGCAGCTCATGACTCATGTACACAAGCTTTACAGTATGCTCAGTTCCCATGATTTGTGCTACACCCCCAATGATCAGCTAAAGTTAGATTATGCCACGTATATTTATATCCTCGATTTAGACCTCTTGATAAATCCATGATATTGATATTCTACTCCTTATACCTCAGTTAAGTGTCAAGTTCGGCATAGTGTTTCATGATAAGGAAAGATTGTTGCATGCTTGTTTTACAAGAGACGGTAGTTATGAAGATAGGCTTAAATGGCATGTTAGTGTGTAAATGGATAAAAGAATTTTGTAGATTTGAGTAGGCTTGAACATGGTGGGAGAATTTTGTCCAACTCAGACTTCAGTATGTAGAGTTATCAGTGCTGATGTAAAGATTTTTAGTAGATTCAAGTGAAACATGGTGTGGAAGTAGAAATTATAGTTGAGGTAATAGTTGAGAAACGAGGCTAAGGTTACAAGTTAGTAGTTGCAGTGCATAATGCTTAGTAACTCTATCTTAGATGATGTTTCATAGGTTTTTCTCCATGTTACAGAATTTTAGCCATGTAGTGATCTCCTATTCAGATATCTTGTTCAGACCATGCCAAGATTCCTCAATCTCCAAAGTTAGTAGAAGTTTATAGAAAGAGTGTCAATAAATTCTCTAGTTTAGTATAAGTTTTCAGTATGAGTTAGTCTGTAAAGCCTGGAATTCAGTTTAGCAGTCATGTAGATAGGATCGTGCGGTTTCCCCATCTTTCTACCCAGTCATTCTATCTGAAGATTTATGAATACGACTATTCCAAGATAGAGCATCTTAGTAGTTATGAGTTTAGCCCAGTTCATGTATCATGCCTTAGTTTCAGATCCCAGATATACAGTGACGATTTAGTTCGTAGGTGCCCTATTTATCATCTCAGTTTTTCCTCAGTATCTCATCCAAGTTAGCATTCTTCAGGGGACATAATGTCCCAAGGGGGAGATGCACTATAATTCCCCAAGCTTTCATGACCTAAATCTTCCATCTTCTCTTCACATAATGAATCCAGTTTGGAGTAGTGGGTACTTATAGGTGGACCCTCAAGTTCCAATCTCAATCGTAAGTAATGTATTTAGGGGCTCAATTCAGTTCATGATTTCAGTTCATGAATCATGTTTTAGGCTCAGTTATGTTCTCATATTCTCGTTCAAGTATGTTTAGTAAATGATCTAAAGTTCATCAGTATTCTTAACCTAAGGTAACATTCTTCCTTAGATTGGCATAGTTCTATGTTCAGTTGCAGTTACAAACTTGGTATCCATTACCATTGTATATTCAGTCATGCATTCACGAATTAATTCAGTCATGTACTCATGCATCAAATATGCATGTTCAGATTGAAAACTCAGCTTATCAGTAGTTTCAGTCAGGTGTTCCATTCATTAGATATGCATGTTCAGTGTGTAAGATCAATCTATCTGTGTTTCTCAGCTTAGTCAGCCTTATTCGAGAACGAATGTTCCCAAAGGGGAGATATTGTAAGAACCTATAAAATTCTAAGCTTAACTCAGCCCGTTAAATCTTGAAAAGAGGTCCCAGACTTAGAAATTTCAGCCAAGTGTTTACACTTAGAATTATTTTAGCCTTTATAAGTTGGTAATCTTATTTCACAAACTATACAACCTTTAAATATTGATTTTTGGGTTGATCCATGATCAGGAATATCAGTAGATGTCCCCAGACAAGTTTTGGAATTTTTGAACCTAGTTTGAATCAAGTTTGGGAGTCCAAACCAGTGGATCAATGTGATCCTGATGCGCCAAGCTGACTATCACATCGATAAATGTTTTCCCAACTCCCAATGTCAAATTTGAGTGAGCCAATGCAGACTTAATGTGGCATGTCTGCCATAGTATCAATCCCCTCGATATGAAATATCGGCCATAGTGTCGATCCCATCGATGTGGCACGTCAGGCTGTGAATCACTGAGCACGCTTTTAGTCATTAAATCCACATCCATAGGGGTATTTGGGTCATTTTCCCACCCTTAATCAGCCACTAAAATATGAAATTCAACCCTTAATTAGCAAAATACACTCACTTT
Organism: Capsicum pubescens; assembly: GCA_030864215.1. Classification (NCBI taxonomy): domain Eukaryota; kingdom Viridiplantae; phylum Streptophyta; class Magnoliopsida; order Solanales; family Solanaceae; genus Capsicum; species Capsicum pubescens. The sequence continues at coordinate 125,875,046 of CM061542.1, forward strand.
CTCTCAAATTCTCTCAAGATACAAACCCTAACCCATCAAAGTCGATATCAAGATCCTTGAAATTCACCATCAATCTTTACAAATTCAAGCATCAAGGTATTTAGGTATTAATCCAATGGTTTCCTTCTACCCTTTGAGTTCAAGAACCCTTTTAAATTTACAAGTTGATTTATTTCATGAATTTTATGATTAATTGATTGTATTCATGATTATGATGTTATTTGGGTTTTTAATCCATGATTTAGTACAAGATTCATGTAAATTTATTTGACATGTGTGTGGTATTATGTGAATTCATGTTTAAGACCTTGAAACTGTAAGTTGGGGATTTGAATTCATAAGTCCTACATGTTAGTTAGTATCGGATGTATAGATTATGTTCCCCAAGTGTTTGATAAATTTTCCAACTGAATAAAATGTGGAAATCATGATATGCTAGCATATGAACAAGCTTATATCTCCCAAGTGTTTGTTAAAATGCTTATGTGAATTGATTAGTGGAAATTATGACTAGTTGTTATGTGATTTATTTCATGCATAAGCTCATGTATATCAAGTGTTTGACAAAATGCGTAAACTAAATGTATTGCTACTATGCAAGTATTATTATGCCTTTAAGTTCATGTTATGTTTATTGTTCATGCTATCGAGTCCGGGGGGTATTCAATATCTGAAAAATCTATCTAGTTACCTAGAGCTATAGTAGTTGCAGAACAGTCTCAATCATGTCACAAAATCATAGTACTAGTCAGTCAATCAAACTCAATAAACTCAGTATGTTACAAAACTCAGTAACTTAGTCCAGTTCAATCAGTTAACATGATCGGTAACAGTTCAGTCTAGCCTAGTATATTTTAGAAATTAGTTCAGTGTCTATTCAATTGGGAGTAGGATTCAGCACTTAGCGAACCTAGGGATGGAGGTGTACCCTCTAGATAGGACTGGGCACCTTGAAGCAATCACTAAGTTCCAGAACTATGTAGCCAATGTAGGTTATGAGATGTCACCCGTTAGATAGGACTGACATTCTCTGTGATCACCACTATTTAGGAATGATCTCAGTGGTCACCCGCTAGATTAGGAACTGACTCCACCACCAGTGTTAGTACTCGTGGTACTATACTAGCACTCTTCCAACTGGGATCACAGGTTGGACCCCTATCATCTCAAATTTTAGGCATATCTGTTAGATGATTACCTGCCACAGTTTCTGTTTCAGTTTTAGTTTCAATCTCAGTATAGAACTCAGTTCAATTCTTCAGAATTAGGACTGTCGAAAATATTCATTCAGTTATTAGTAATATAGTATCAGTAAACTCAGATATCAGTCAGTCAGTATTCGAAACTCAGTATCCAGTATTAGCATGATCTCAGTTACAGTTTATATATTCATGCATGTACTCTCATTCAGTTACGTCCATGTTACTCAGCTAGTCATCGTTCATGCATATCATCCTACCTCACTTAGCAAACTAGTATTTTCAAAGTACTGACGCATACTTTTTTTTTGTGCTATGATGTTTTATATCATAGGTTCAAACACACGGGCTCCTGGCCTTACTTAGCAGTTCAGATTTTCAGTAGCAGAGTTAGTGGTGAGTTCTCATAGTCTGAGGACAGAGATTTATTATTTCAGTAGTTTTCTATATTTAGTAGACAGAGTTAGTTGGGGACCTATCCCATTAACTCCATATTCAGACAGTTAGAGGATTTCAGACTAGAGTATTTCAGACAGATGTGTCAGTATTCAATTTTTCAGTATTCAGTATTTGTCTCAGTTAAGAACCTTAAGGCGAATTTCAGCCTATCTTCTGCATTTATTTCATATATATTATCATTGCAGTGTTGTTATGATTCAGTGATCACAGTAGGTACTAGTCATGGGTTAGTTGGTGGTCCTTCGGGGTCGCTAGCACCATGTAGCGTTTGAGGTACAGACTCAGGGCATTACATTTACACAATAGGGTTAAGGGAACATAATTATTCAAAATCTATTTCAAAGTTCAAAACATCAAGTTGGGGAATACCTTGACCCCATTCCAATTCCCACACCCTTGCACCCCATTAATTCAGAAATATTAAATTCAAAGAATGAACAACTCATGAAAACCATGGGAAAACATTTTAAGTACCAACTATTCTAAAACCCTCAACTCATGTTCAAATACATACAATTAAACGATTTAAAACATATACTTCTTAATAAATAAGATTTGGGAAGAGTAACATGCCTTAAAGTATCACAAATGTGAAGAGAAATCACCCTTAAGAGCCCTAATTGGCCAACTTCTTGGAAACCCTAAAAGTTCTGGACCTTGGGAATTTGAGAGAGTTTGAGAAGTTAGTATGATTTTTTTTGAGTGATAATGATACCTTAAAGGAGTTTTAAGTCATGGGTCATGATTGGGGATGAGGAGAAATTTCCAACGTGCACTTAAATAAATGTTGAAAAATTATAGCTAGTGACTATGGGTCACTATGCAACTCATAAGGACTCACTACGACTCATCTCCATAAGTTGCAATTAAGGCAGTAGCCCAAGGACCCTTCACTGGTTACCTTACGAGTCGTACACTACAACTCGTTTGAATACCAATTAGGCACAACTCGAAGCCAGGACAGGAAAAAAGGGAATATTCATTAGTCACCCTACGACTATGGTAATATAACCTGTATAGACCCCTTTCGGCTGATTAGATTCAATCATAGTCAAGGTAAAATGATTTGGACCCTACACTGGTTAGGGTACGAATAAGCATGATACGACACGTACTAAGTCTTGACGACTCGTATAGTCTAATCAAGTAAAATTGCTTCAATAGAAAGTTATTTACAGGATTAGAATATTCCGAAAGAAAGTTTTAATAGAGTATATAAAATTGGACACTTTGATTTTATAAGAAATTATAATATTAAAACTTTGGAATCTATTATTGCAATTAATAGAAATATAGAGACTATTAAATTATTATCAACTCAACATATTAATATATATAGAAAAAATTACAAGTTCCTTCACATAGGTCTTGTTCAAGTAGCAGTTAAACTATTATATAGATTAGGTTAAGATGTTCCAATATGTCTACTTTAAAGAGATAATAGGTTATTAAATTTTGATGATTTGTTATTAGCAGTATTACAAAGTAATCTCGCTAATGGCCTGGTATACTTTAATTGTTATCTATATTTTACTATAGATATTAATGATCAAAATGTTATGGATACATTAACATTAAATGTTAAAACAAAAAATATGAATAGTAAGGTAAATACAAGAGAACTAGCAATAATATATAGAATATATTACAGATTAATGAAAACAACCTTAACCCCTACAACTTTCTTTTAGTTGAGAAGGTATGTCTGTGCTATTTGTTGTGGATCCAGCATGTCCCCATTGCTCGGTTCACTGGTATGTGAGGATGTCATACCTAATAACTCCATTATCTATTTTGAATGATTCTCATTATCTAGATTTGACAAGGCTCTTTGAGTCTTCTTCCTTCTTCTGTGGTAAGACCGGGGCGACTGCTTGTGCGTATGCCTCCAGTGGTTTCATTGATTTTTGTAAGGTAGGGGATTGGAAGGTTCTGGCAGAGACGGAACTTCTGCCATGACTAAAAATCTAGATTTTGTCTTTTATTTTCTTTGTTGAAAGGTCTTTTTATTTTTTCTTCTGGTCGAAAAGGCCTAAATGGAGGCCTTGTCTTTATACCGAGTTTTTTAGGTCCCCTCATTTTTTCCTTGAATAAATTGTCTAGTTAAAAAAATTAGGAAAGAATTGTTTTCTTCCTTTATAAATTCTATTTGAAAATCAAAACTAGATAATAAAGTTTGCAATCTGAAAATATTTGTTGACCCCATAATGGAGGCAGAAATAGAAAAAGAAAATTCAAATATTGAACAAGTAGTACAATATCTAGATGGATCTATAGATTTAAAATTTCTAAGATCACAATACTTTAATCTAGCCTCTTCAAGTAATAGAGTGCCCTTTTCTAGACCTTCAATCTCCAAATCTGTAGAAGAAAGGGAAGTAACATTAGAAGATACTGAAAGAGAATTAAAAGGAGTTGATTTTCCAAAAACAATTCCCAAAGTAGAATATGAATCTACAATTTTAAAAACTAAAAAATCAGTTAGTCCCACTGCTAGTGAAATTCTAAGAGTAAGAGATTCCCAAGGCATGATTAGGTTAGATATAATATTTGAACCTGACTTTGAATATTTAGATAAATTATGGAATAGCCTAGAAAATTCTATTAAGAAGGAATGGTATAAACAAAGATATTCATTAAAAGAAAGATATTCTTTTAAAGAAAATGGTCTAATGATATGAAAAGATTAAGATGTAATATTGAATTTTTTAAGTGGTTTGATTATCTGACATCCTAGCAATTTTATATGTCGTAATGCCCTTTACCATTTCATGTAGTTTATTATATATTTGATGTTTTGTTAATCCATCTATATTCCATTCATCAATTTCTTTTCTAGAATGTGAAGTATGAGATAAAAATTTATTTTCTTTATACTTGATATCTGGAAATATGGGATTTTTATAATAATTCCTTTATACTGAATTTTTAGAGCTTAATTTGTTAATGTCGTTAATTTCATTATCATTCCTTTCCGATAAAGTTCTTATAACCTTGTTATTTGTGACTTTTAATTTATATTTTTATCTTTCATTAATTTTTCCTAAAATATCATTGATTACTTCTAACTTTTCTTCAAATTTAGGAAATTTATCATAACCCCAGAAGGAGAAGCAGATATATGAGAGAACTTTTAGAGGGGAGATCTCACATATCTCCCTAACCTAAAATTATTTTTTCATTTATATCTTTGGTTATTACAAAGTCATTTATGAAATAAATTCCATCATTGCAGATGTGTGAACCTGACTTTGAATATTTAGATAAATTATGGACTAGCCCAGAGAATTTTATTAAAAGAGAATGGTATAAGAAAATATTCATTAAAGAAAGATATTCTTTTAGAGAAAAATGATGCAATGATATGAAAAAATTAAGATGTAATATTGAATCTTTTAAATGGTTCGAAATTATAGGGAAATTAGATGATCAAAAGGATAGGTCTGAGGTCGGTAATTTCTCGATAGAGGAATGGGTGTACGTACATGATCAAATAGTTAATAGAGTTATTAGATACTGCATCCTCTCATGCAAGCGAACCTAGCTATGGGGATATGCTGCACCCACAAGGAATAGCACTGACATACCTTCTCAATTGAAAGAAAGGTGCCCACACCCCTTCAAAGTTTGAAAAGCTACTTAATGGACCCCACAAACAGAACGAAGACTAGAAGACAACTGGCACAAAACTTCAAGGAAGAAAAATCCAAAATCTTCTCAAATTCATCAAAAGACAAAGATAAGGATGAAAAGATAGTTAGAATAAATTACTTTAATTATTTTAAAATGTTATTTTTCTCCCTATTTTCCCGATCCGTCCCCCAAATGGTATCAGAGCTAAATTTCTCGAGAGAGAGTGTGAGTACGAGTAGAAGTGGCTAGAGCGTTACGCTGTCCTAGGGACGATCGAAATTAGTGTTACTCTTGGAATAATCTTTTTTCTAGTTAGTAATTACTCTTGTTCTTCCCCTGTTTTCTTAGTTTTATTCCTTAAGTTTGGCAGCCGTTTAATAGTGGTTTAGACGTTGGCAAATCTAGAATTTTCTATTGGATTAGCTCTGAGTGTGTGAAAAATAGATCCAAACCCGGAGGGTGTTCCCGTCACCAAGCCTATAGGAATAAAATAAAGGAATTTTAGAAGAAGAAAATAAGTAATGACTGTAATCAAAAATAATTATTGTAGAAGTAACATCTAAAGTAAATTTTGGTCCTAGGATAGTGTTTTCTATCTCATCTGCAAAAATCCTAATGAATACTCCACCCAACCAAAACGTAATAAATAGTGTTAATATTTCTGCTATCTCTTGTAAAATTGCTAAAATTGAAAGTGATTTACAGAATATGAATATTCCAAAAGAAAGTTTTAATAAAGTCTATAAAACTGGACACTTTGATTTTGTAAAAAATTATATTATTAAAACTTTAGAATCTATTGTTGCAATTAATGGAAATATTGAGACTATTAAATTATTAACAGCTGAAGATATTAATAGATATAGAAAAAATTACAAGTTCCTTCACATAGCTCATGTTCAAGGAGTAGGTAAACCATTATATTGATTAGGTTTATATGTTCCTACATGTCTACTTTTAAGAGATAATAATTTATTAAATTTTGATGATTCTTTATTAGAAGTATTACGAAGTAACCTCGCTAATGACCCGGTATACTTTAATTGTAATCCGAATTTTTCTATAGATATTAATGATCAAAATGTTATGGATAAATTAACTTTAAATGGTAAAACAAAAAATATCAATAGTAAGATAAATACTGGAGAAATACCAATAATATATAGAGTATATTATAGATTAATGAAAACATCCTTAGCCCCTAAGGCTAAAATAGTTGGTTATAAAGGAGCTACCATGCTTATGGAAGCTAATCATAATCATAAAATACCTTTGTCCAAAAAATGATAAAATGAGATGATGTATTAATAAAAGATAATTGGCATTTCAACTCTATAACAGATCCAAAATAGAAGAAGAAAATTCAAATATTGAACAAGTAATACAATATCCTGACGGATCTATTGCTTTAAAATTTCTAAGATCTCAATCCTTTAATCAAGCATCTTCAAGTAAAAGAATGTTCTTTTCTAGACCTTCAATCTCCAAATATGTAGAAGAAGGGGAAGTAACAAGAAGATATTGAAATAAAATTAAAAGGAGTTGATTTCTCAAAGACAATTCCCAAAGTGGAATATGAATCAACAATTTTAAAAATTAAAAAATCATTTAGTCCCACTACTAGTGAAATGCTTGGGGTAAATAACACTCTATGCATGATTATGACAGATGTAATATTTGAACCTTACTTTGAATATTTAGATAAATTATGGAATAGCCCAGAAAATTCAATTAAAAAGGAGTGGTGTAAACAAAAATATTCATTAAAAGAAAGATATTCTTTATGAGAAAAATGGTGCAGTGATATGAAAAGATTAAGATGTAATATTGAATTTTTTAAATGGTTTGAAATTACAGGAAAATTAGATGATCAAAAGGAATCGTTAAACATGATTGTCATTAAATGGTATACTAGTAGTAAGAAAGTAGTAGAATCAGCAATTCCTCCGTTAGAAGAAATTAGCCTACCAGTAGAGAGTAGAATTGTTTCTGCCTCATCTTTTAAATTATATATAGTAGATACTAAAGGTGATCCTACAAATGAGGATATAAATAAAATACTCTAACAAAATAATTATACAAATACATTATTACATGTAGTATCTACACAAATTCTCGAAGCCGAGAATAAATCCACTTTTAAAGATAAACCAAGTTCTTCCCATTATGATAAAAAGTTAGAAACTCATCCAATTATAAATTTCCAGAATTCTCAAAAGATAAATTTCCTAAATTTGAAGAAAAGTTTGAAGTAACGGATAATATTTTGGTTAAAAATAATGAAAGATTAAAATCTGAATTAAAAATCACAAATGATAAGTTTATAAGAACATTATTGGAAAGGAATGATAATGAAATTAACGAAATTAACAAATTAATGTATAAATATTCAATAAAAAGAGTCATTATAAAAATCCCACATTTCCAGATAATCAGTATGAAGAAAATGAAATTTTTATCTCATACTTCACATTCTGGAAAAGAAATTGCCGAATGGAATATAGATGGATTAGCAAAACATCAAATATATAATAAACTACATGAAATGGGAATTTCCGTTACGACATATAAAATTGCCAGGATGTTAGATAAACAAGGAACGTTTATGATTATATCAGGCTTTACAGGTACTATAAAATATTGGTTGGATAATTACCTCATAGATAATAATAGACAAAGCATTTTAAATGCTACTACTATTACTCAAACTCTTAAGAGTGAGTCAACAGGACAAACAGTTGAAAATCAAGTCTTAGAAGATGCCACCGCCACTTTAATTTATAGTATAACTAAACATTTTATAGGAAAACCTCAGCCGTCTCAAGATAAAAGTTTAGAAATATTATCAAAATTATCATGTCAAAAGTTAGACAATTTTAGATGGTATAAAGACATTTTCCTCAACAAAGTCATGGTTAGAGAAGATTGTATTCGTGATTATTGGAAAGAAAAATTTATAAGTGGTTTACCAACTTTATTTTCAGAAAATGTTAGAACAAGATTAAAAGAAAGAGTTGAAGGGAAAATTCCTTATAGTAATTTAACTTATGGTGATATTATAAGTTTTATAAATGTCACAGGACTAGAATTATGTATAGATATTAAACTTAAAAATCAACTACAAAGAGATAATGAAATAACTCGAAATGAGCTAGGAAGCTTTTACCGTGATTTAGGTTATATAAGATTATCAGCCCCTTCAAAGGAAGCTACCAAAAGGATTAAAAGACAACATAAAAACTATAATCTGAAAAACTTTATTATTATAAAATACAATTAAAAAGATTTAAAAAGCTTATAAAGGTGAAAATAAAATGAATAATTCTACAGAAAAACTGGACAAAGGGCTAAAGATTGTCGGGTTCCAAATAAAAAGAAAGACAAGATAAAAATGTTAGAATTAGGGAACGACATTAAAGATAAATTATATTCAATTGTTGATGAAAATGAAAATAGTTCTTCTTTTGAAGAAAGTCCTAGTGATGAGAATCATCTTAATGTTGCATACAATTCAGATAGTTGTTAATTAACACACCATTGTAATTGTAACATTGTAATTTGCACTTGTGATAGTCATTCAATAAATGTTATCACCAATAATATTAAAGAGAAAGAGGCCTTATTTGATATGATAGATCATCTAGAAGACCCAACTCTTAGGAGAAAATATTTAATAGCCTTAAAAGATATTGCTCTTGATCAACAGTTTGATAATAAAGAAATTATTGAGCCCTTTAATATGAAAAATGTACTAAATAAATTTAAAGAACGTAAGTCTGAAACAATAATACAATATCTTAAGACAGAATTATTATACATAAAAGAAGAACTTAGGATAGTTAAGCAAAGACTTAACAATCTTGAAACAGAGTCACTTGCTAATAAATTATTAAAGGATTTAACTCCAAACCAAAACCCCAAAGCACATTAGTTTGAGCTTGGTCAAACATCAGGAGTAAATAATGACAATAAAGAAATAGAGTCTCTAGAAATAGAATCTCTAGAAAAACTTCCTGTAAACAAATCAGGAATTAATACAATTACTATAGTTAAACCACAAAGTTACCATATTCAAATTACTAAAATTATCAATAAGGATTATAAAATTCAAAAGATTGCATTATTTGATACAGGTGTTGATGAAAACAACATTATTAAAGGATTAATTCCTATAGAGTACCTAGAAAAAGGCACTACACGCTTTTCTCTACAATAGGGGAAAAATTAACAATAAATTGTAGACTCCCCAAAGCCTATATTTGCAATGACGGAGTTTTTTTATTAATGAATTTGTAATAACTAGAGATATTAATGAAGACATAATATTAGGTCTTCCTTTTATAACTCAAATAAAAACTTATAATGCCGAGCTATATGGAATCCACACCACTATTTTGGGAAAAGGGATTATTTTCCCCTATCTAAACAATATATCTAAAGAAGAAAGTGATTTCATAAAAGAACAAACTATTTTTAGAGTAAATTCAGTCCAATGGGGATTAGAGAAAAACTAATCCACTATTAAAGAAAAAATTATAGTATCATGAAATTCCAAAATTCTTTAAAAATAGCCAAAACTATTTTACAAAACGATGTCAACAATTTGATTTTAATAAAGGGAGAAATTCCCTCTAAAAAAATTTTAACAAAAAATTTTCTACAGGGAAATTATGAAACCTGGAACATCAGGATCAAGGTTGAGGCCTCTATACCAGCCTTTTCGACGAGAAGAAAAAATGAAAAGACCTTTCCATGAAGAAGATAAAAACTCAAAAAATAGGTTTTCAATCCTAGCAGAATTTGAATCCCTACCAAAGCCTACCGTTCCCCTACCGTCAAGAGAATCCATTACCAGTTTACCCACGATACAACCTCTTAAACAAATATTTAAAGAAGAATACTTCTCAGCCAATAAAAACATTGTTATCCATACCAAAGATAGTTATGTGATGAAACCACCGGAGGCATATTCACAAGAAGTCTCCCCAGCTACTCCACAAAAGAAAGAGGAACAGAGTATTCCTAATAAAAAGCAATTTGAGATAGTAGATTTGTAGGTATTGCCGATAATGGAACTTTATAAAAAGTATGATGGTTTTTTAGTACCAAAGTTGTTAAAACCTTGTTATACAAATTGGGACTATGTGGAGACAGATGGTTCCCTCAAGACCCGAAGGTATTATGAGTTCATATTAAAAAATACTGATTCATTGCAAATCAAGCATAAGCTAGTAGTTATAAATGATCCCAATAGTATTCAATATTCGAAGAATATTAAGTCCATTTGAATGGTATGTAGATCACCTACATATACCCATTCCTCTGTTAAGAAATTACATACCTCAGACCTATAATTTGTATGATTATAAGGCGCCCTGGTAGAATTTTATTTAAGTTAGGCCTAACACTAACTCTTAGTTCGTGAAATATTCAGAGCAGATGAAGACTATTGTGATTACCTACTGGTTCTATGACTGGTGGAACCAGCTTGGAGAAAATAAATAAGTATTAGCTACATAGTTTCAAAAGCAATGTGAAAAGTTTCAAGTAGAGCAGAATATTTCTACACTACCAGAAAATGTTAAATGGTGTAAATTGTTTATCATAAAAAGATTTTCATATATTATCTATTGGTCCTTTGATATTTATGAAATTGAAAGGATCAAATACTTAAGCAAAACCATTAATATTAAAGGCTGGAGTCGAACGGAGAAGCCCGCAGGAAGCTCATCTTCACAGAAGGAATCACACCTCTCCAAGGAAGAATTAAATAGAAGGCTCAAATAAGCTTTGTCAAATCTAGATAATGAGAATCATTCAAAGTAGATAATGGAGTTATTAGATACTCCATACTCTCATGCAAGCGAACCTAGAAACAGGACCCACAAGGAATAGCACAGGCATACCTTCTTAATTGAAAGAAAGGTGCCCACACCTCTTCAAAGTTTGAAAAGCTACTTAATGGACCCCACAAATAGAATGAAGACTAGAAAATAACTGGCACAAATCTTCAAGGAAGAAAAAGCCAAAATCTTCTCAAAGTCATCAAAAGACACAAAGATAAGGATGAAAAGATAGTCAGAGACATGTGCAGAACAAATAAATAGTCATCAACTACTCCTAGACAAGCATGGAATAATTATCTTGTATTAGTGTATTGACAGATGTAAAATAGATAGTGTTAGTCAACACTTTAGAGGCCTATTTAAGGCTTTCAACTTGAAATAGCATAGGGCGTTCTGAAATTTCCATGTCAGAAAAACTCTCTATCTCCCATATTTCCCATCTCCCCTCTGTAAAGTTCTCTGATTTCCCATATCAATAAAAAGGTTTGTAAGAATAAATTTCTCTATTTCTCTACTGTTTTAGTTAATTTTGGTTTATTTTATTCTTATTTTATTATTCTAAAGTTAGTTTAAATTTTAAACTACTTTTAAATTATAAATTACTTTAATTATTTTTGAATTGTTATTTTGCTCCACGTTTTCCCGATCCTTCCCCCAAATGGTATCAAAGACAAGTTGCCCGGGAGGGAGTGTGAGTATGAGTAGGAGCGGCTAGAGCGTTACGTTATCCTAGAGCCGATCGAAATTAGTGTTACTCTTGAATAATCATTTTTCTGGTTAGTAATTACTGTTATTCTTCCTCTATGTTCTTAGTTTTATTACTGAAGTTGGGTAGCCGTTTAATAGCGGTTTAGACGTTGACAAACCTAGAATTTTTTATTGGATTAGCTCTGAGTGTGTGAAAATAGAGTTGGACCCGGAAGGTGTTCACGTCACCCAGCTTATAGGAATAAAATAAAGGAATTTTAGAAGAAGAAAATTAGTAATTACTGCACTCAAAAATAATTATTGTAGAAGTAACATCTAAAGTAGATCTTGATCCTAGGATAGTGTTTTGTCTCTCATCTTCAAAAATCCTTATGAATACTAAAACCAACCAAAACATATTAAATAGTGTTAATAGTTATGCTATCTCTAATCAAATAGCTAAAATAGAAAGTGATTTACAGAATTGGAATATTTTCCAAGAGAAAGTTTTAATAGTCTATAAAACTGGACACTTTCATTTTGTAAAAAATTATAATATTAAAAATTCTAAATCTACCATTGGAATTAATAGAAATATTGAGACTACTAAATTATTAGCAGCTGAAGATATTAAAAGATATAGAAAAAATTACAAGTTCCTTCACATAGATCTTGTTGAAGTAGAAGTTAAACCATTATATAGATTAGGTTTAGATGTTCCTATATGTCTACTTTTAAGAGATAATAGTTTATTAAATTTTGATGATTCGTTATTAACAGTATTACAAAGTAACCTCGCTAATGGACCGGTATACATTAATTGTTATCCTAATTTTTCTATAGATATTAATGATCAAAATGTTATAGATACATTAAATTTAAATATTCAAACAAAAAACATGAATATTAAGGTAAATACAAGATAAACAGAAATAATATATAGAATATATTATAGATTAATGAAAACAAACTTAGACCCTAAGGCTAAAATAGTTAATAATTAAGGAGCTACCATGCTTATGGGAGCTAATCATAATCATAATAATACCTTTGTCCCAAAAATGATAAAATGGGATGATGTATTAATAAAAGATAATTGGCATTAGGACCCCATAATTGAACCAGAAATAGAATATGAAAATTCAAACATTGAACAATTAGTACAATATCCTGATGGATCTATAGATTTAAAATTTTTAAGATCACAATTCTTTAATCAAGCATCTTCAAGTTAAAGAATGTCCTTTTTTAGACCTTCAATCTCCAAATCTGTAGAAGAAAAGAAAGTAACATTAGAAGATATTGAAAGCGAATTGAAAGGAGTTAATTTTCCAAAAACAATTCCCAAAGTGTATTATGTATCTACAATTTTTAAAACTTAAAAATCAGTTAGTCCCACTGCTAGTGAAATGCTAGGAGTAAGAGATTCTCTATGCATGATTAGGTCAGATATAATATTTGAACCTGAATTTGAATATTTAAATAAATTATGGAATAGCCTAGAAAATTCTGTAAAGAAGGAATGTTATAATTAAAGATATTCTTTTAGAGAAAAATGGTTCAATGATATGAAAAGATTAAGATGTAATATTGAATTATTTAAATGATTCGAAATTACAGTAAAATTAGATGATCAAAAGGATTCGCTAAAAATGATTGTCAATAAATGATATACTACTAGTAATAAAGTAGTAAAATCAACAATTCCTCCATTAGAAGAAATTAGCCTACCAGTAGATGGTAGAATTGTTACTGCCTCACCCTTTAAATTAGATATAGTAGATACCAAAGGTGATCCTGCAAAAGAGGATATAAATAAAATACTTCATCAAAATAATAATGTGTGTTGGAACTATTAAAATATAGGACCTAAGACTAAAGATTGTAGAATCATAAATAAAAAGGAAAATCTCTTAGAACTAAGAGAAAAGGTGTATAGTGATTTATGTTGTACCTTTGAAGAAAATGAAAATAATTCCTTTTTAAAAGAAAGTATTAATAGAACTTGCAGTAATAAATTACCTAACCATTGCAAATGCATTTGTACACTTTGCACTTTCAATAATTATTCTATAAATGTTATTACTAGGGGTAGCAAGGAAAAGGAAATTTTATTCGATATAATCAGTTATTTAGAAGACCCAACCCTTTAGAAAAAATATTTAATAGCCTTAATAGATATGGTCCTTAATTAACCGTTTGATAAAGAAATTATTGAACCCTCTATTATATAAGATATGTCAAATAAATTCAATGAACAAAATTCAGAAACAACTATACAAGATCTTCAAAAAGAATTACAATACTTAAAAAAGAAAGCTAAAAAAGTTAAGTAGGGATTTAGCAATGAATTACTTGCTAACAACTTAACATCTAATCAAAAACAAGATTCATGTCAACTTAGTAAAACATCAAAAATAAAAATAGATATTAACTCTCTACAAAATCAATCAAAAGTTGACAAAATTACAAAAAATAAAGCACAAAGTTACCATATACCCATTACATTAGTTATAAATAAAAATTACACAATTCACAAAGTGGCATTATTAGATACAGGAGTTGATCGAATCTACATAATTGAAGGAATAATCTACACTAAATATCTTGAAAAGGGTACTACAAAATTATTCTCTGCAACAGGCGAAAGATAAAAAATAAATTATAGACTTCACAATGCACACATCTGCAATGATGGAATTTGTTTCATAAATGACTTTGTAATAACCAAAGATACAAATGAAGAAATAATTTTAGGTTTACCTTTTATAAATCAAATAAAAACTTACACTGCCGAATTAGACAACATCCAAACCACTATTTTGGAAAAAAATATTATTTTCCCTTATCTAAATAGTTTATCATAAGAAGAAAGTGACCTTATAAAAACTAAAATGGTCTTTAAAATCAATTTAATTTCGCAACAGATAAATTATTTAAAAGATGAAATAAAAAAAAATTGAATCCTATTTAAAAACCCTAAAAGTAGAAGTAAAGATTAAAAATCTACAAGAAATCACAGAGCGAGAGGTTTTCTTGGATTTTCCTAATGCCTTTTGGGAACGAAAAAGGCATATTGTTGAATTACCCTATATTGAGGAATTTGACGAAAGGACAATTCCAAAAACATCAAGACCCATTCAAATGTACCATGAACTAATGAAATACTATAAAAAGGAAATTAATGATTTATTGGATAAACAAATTATTAGACCTTGTAAATCGCCTTGGAGTTGTTCAACTTTTTATGTCAATAATAGTGCTGAAAAGTAATGAGGTACCCCAAAACTAGTTATCAATTATAAGCCTCTTAACAAAGTATTAAAATAGATCAGGTACTCGATACCTAACAAACGTGTCTTTCTTAAAAGAACTTATAGAGCTAATATTTATAGTAAGTTTGATATGAAATCAAGGTTTTGGCAAATACAAATTGCAGAAAAAGATAAATATAAAACAACCTTCAATGTTTCTTTTGGACAATATGAATGAAATATAATGCCTTTTAGACTAAATAATGCTCTATCTGAGTTACAAAATATTATGAATAATATATTTAATCAATATAGTCATATTTCTATAGCCTATATAGATGATGTTTTAATATTTTCATAAGATATTGACTAACACTTTAAACATCTCCAAACATTTTTAAGAATTGTCAAACAAAATGTACTAGTAGTTAGTGCTAAGAAGATTAAATTATTCCAAATCACTATTAGATTTCTCGTTCATGATTTATATCAAGGAACCTATAAACCCATTTGTAGAGCCATAGAGTTCTCCTCTAAATTTTCAGATGAATTAACTGATAAAACTCAGATTCAAAGATTTTTAGGAAGTCTCAACTATGTTGCTGATTTTATTCCTTATTTTAGACTGGTTTGTAAGCCTCCTTATCAGCGTCTTAAGAAAAATTCAGTGCCTTGGGGAATAGAGCACACTAATATAGTTCAAAAAATTAAATCGATAGTTCAAAAAATTTCATGTCTAGGGATACCACATCCATAAGCTCTTATGATTGTAGAAACTGATGCCTCATATATAGGATATGGAGGTATCCTTAAACAAAGGATTCCCATAGAATCTATCGAACAATTAGTACGATTCACATCGGGAATCTGGAATGATACTTAAAAAAATTAAAGTACTATTAAAAAAGAAATTTTTGGTATAGTACTATGTATTACTAAATTTCAAGATTATGTAATAAATAAATTTTTTTCACTAAGAGTGGACTGCAAAGCAACCAAAGATGTTTTACAAAAGGATGTTAAAAATTTAATTTCTAAACAGATATTTTGCAGATGGCAAGCTTTATTATCTAATTTTGATTATCAAATAGAATTTTTAAAGGGAAAAAATAATTCTTTCCGAGATTTTTTAGCTAGACAATTTCTTCAGGGAAAAAATTAGGAGACCCGAAAAACTCAGAATAAATACAAGTCCTACATTTAGGCCTTTTCAACCAGAAGAAAAAATAAAAAGATCTTTCAACGAAGAAAATAAAATGCCAAAAACTAGATTTTCAATCCTGGCAGAAGTTCCATCTCTGCTAGAACCTACCACTCCCCTACCATCAAAATAATCTGTGAAACCACCAAAGGCATACTAACAAGCAGTATCCCCAGTCACACCAAAGAAGAAGGAAGAACAGAGTATTTTCGATAAAAGGCAATTTGAGATAATAAATATACAGGTACTGCCAATAAGGGCACTTGATAAAAAATACAAAGGTACGAGAGTGATTAAAGCCTTGTTATACAAAGTAAGGCAAATAATCCCCTCGAGACCCGAAAGTATTAGTGAGTTCATTTTAACAGAACATCTCTACGCTACTAGAGAATGTTGAATTACTACAAAAAATCTTTCGCTAGTTACTGCCCAAATAAATCAATCAAAATGTTTTAAACAAGAAACATATTTTACAAATTAATAGCATTGCCAAATTATGACATTTAATAAAATGCATAGTAAGGATGAATTTTAACTCATCTACTAGTAAATTTTTAGTTCTCTAAATATTGTACCAAAACCCTATTTGGTCCTTTACTGTATCTTGCAATAAAAGGATTTGATGAATATTTACTTTTGCATTTATCAAATCAATATGAATTAAGCAGATAAAAAATGTAATTTTGAAAAAATTCATGGAGAATATCTCCGCACTATCAAAAGGTTTTCACATATTACTAAACCATCAAAATTAAAGGATAAACGTCATCAGATAAATCTATATCTAGTTCCCCCTCATGGAAAAAATCTCTCCTATCAAAACAGATAATGGAGTTAATAGATACTGATCCATCAATGGAGACATTGAGAATCATAAACATATCTCTGCAACAAGAAGAAAGAAAAGCTACTACTTCTTCTACAAGGGTAATAAAACAAAAGGTGGACCCCACGATTTTTACCCAAAAAACCATGTATCTACAAGGCGAAGAGGCATAAATCCATAGCATAAAAGGACAAAGACACAAAAAATAGCAAAACACAAGTCTTCATAACACAAGAAGACAAACTTTTGGCACAAATCTTAAGAAACGGCCAAAAATCCTTTTAAAAGATTCAAAAGGGACATCTCTTCAAAAAAAGAAAAGGCAAGTTTAAGATAATACTCAAATACACTTGCAGAACAGATATATGAAACACTAGACATGTGTAAAACAAATAACACATATTATTGTATGAACATATGTAAGAAGGATAGTTTTTGTCAGATTTTAGTCAACATTTTTTAGGCCTCTTAAAAGGATTTCAACTTGTAATAGGAAGGGGCATTCTGAAATTTTGACAACTCAGAAAAACTCTCTACCATGCCACATATCTCCCATCTCTCCTCTATAAAGTTCTCTCATTTCACATCAATAAAAAGTTTTTTGTAAGTATAAATTTCTCTACTGTTTTAGTTAATTTTTCTTTACATATAGTTTGTTCTTATTTTGTTGTTTTAAAGTTAGTTTTATACTTTTAACTACTTTTAAAGTATAAATTATACTTTTAAATCATAAATTAGTTTAATTACTTTAAACTGTTATTTTACTCCCCATTTTCCCAACCTGTACCCCAAATGGATGTAGTAATTACTAATTTTCTTCTTTTAAAATTTCCTTATTTTAGTCCTATAGGCTTGGTGACACACTTTCTTCTTTTGATAAACTATTTAGATAAAGGAAAATAATATCTTTTAAAAATAGTGGTGTGTATGTCATCTAATTCGACAGTGTAAGGTTTTATTTGATTTTTAAAAGGTAAACATAAAATTATTTCTTCATTTATATCTTTGGTTATTACAAAGTCATTTATGAAACAAATTCCATCATTGTAGATGTGTGTATTGTGAAGTTATAATTTATTTTTAATCGTTCGCCTGTTGCAGAGAATAATTTTGTAGTACCTTTTTCAAGATATTTAGTGGGGATTGTTCCTTCAACGATGCAATTTCGATCAGCTTCTGTATCTAATGATTCCACTTTGTGAATTGTGTAACTTTTATATATAACTAATGTAATGGGTATAGGGTAACTTTGTGCTTTATCTTTTGTAATTTTGTCAATTTTTGATTGATTTTTTAGATACTTAATATCTATTTTTATTTTTGATGTTTCTCCTAGTTGTCATAAATCTAGTTTTTGATTAGATGTTAAGTTGTTAGCAAGTGATTCATTGATAAATCCCTGCTTAAATTTTTTAGCTTCATTGTTTATGTATCATAATTCTGTTTGAAGATATTGTATAGTTGATTCTGAATTTTTTTCTTTGAATTTATTTGACATATCTTTTATTTTACAGGGTTCAATAGTTTCTTTATCAAACGGTTGATTAAGGACCATATCAATTAAGGCTATTAAATATTTTTTCATAAGGGTTGGGTCGTTTAAATGACCGATTATATCAAATAAGATTTTCTTTTCCTTGTTACCCTTAGTAATAACATTTATAGAATGATTATTGAAAGTGCAACGTGTACCGATGCATTAGATAATTTATTACTACAAGTTCTATTAATATTTTCTTTTGAAGAGGAATTATTTTTATTTCCTTCAAAGGTACAACATAAATCACTATTCACTTTTTCTCTTAGTTCTAAGAGATTTTTCTTTTTATTTAGGATTCTGCAATCTTTAGTCTTAGGTCCTATATTTTCATAGTTTCAACACGTGTTATTTTTTTGCTGAAGTATTTTATTTATATCCTTTTTTCCAGGATCACTTTTGATATCTACCATATCTAATTTAAAGGGTGAGGCAGTAACAATTCTACTATCTACTAGTAGGCTAATTTCTTCTAATGGAGGAATTATTGATTTTACTACTTTATTACTAGTAGTATACCATGTATTAACAATCATGTTTAGCGAATCCTCTTGATCATCTAATTTTCCAGTAATTTCGAACCATTTAAAAAATTCAATATTACATCTTAATTTTTTCATATCATTGCACCATTTTTCTCTAAAAGAATATCTTTCTTTTAATGAATATCTTTGTTTATACCATTCCTTCTTAATAGAATTTTCTGGGCTATTCCATAATATATCTAACTATTAAAAGTTAGGTTCAAATATTATATCTGACCTAATCATGCATAGGGAATCTCTTACTCCTAGCATTTCACTAGCAGTGGGACGAACTGATTTTTATGTTTTACAAATTGTATATTCATATTCCACTTTGAGAATTGTTTTTGGAAAATCAACTCCTTTCAATTTTCTTTCAATATCTTCTAATGTTACTCCCCATTCTTCTATAGATTTGGAGATTGAATATCTAGAAAAGGACATTCTTTTACTTGAAGATGCTTGATTAAAGGATTGTGATCTTAGAAATTTTAAATCCATAGATCCATCTGGATATTGTACTACTTGTTCAATGTTTGAATTTCATCTTCTCTTTCTGGCTCTATTATGAGGTCGAAATACCAATTTTCTTTTATTAATATATCATCCCATTTTATCATTTTTGGGACAAAGGTATTATTATGATTATGATTAGCTCCCATAAGCATGGTAGCTCCTTTATTACGAACTATTTTAGCCTCAGGGGCTAAAGTTGTTTACATTAATCTATAATATATTCTATATATTATTGCTATTTATCTCGTATTTACCTTAATATTCATGTTTTTTGTTTTAACATTTAAAGTTAATGTATCTATAACATTTTGATCATTGATATCTATAGAAAATTAGGATAACAATTAATGTATACCGGGCCATTAGTGAGGTTACTTTGTAATACTGCTAATAAGGAATCATCAAAATTTAATAAACTATTATCTCTTAAAAGTAGACATATAGGAACATCTAAGCCTAATCTATATAATGGTTTAACTTCTACTTCAACAAGACCTATGTGAAGGAACTTGTTATTTTTTCTATATCTTTTAATATCTCCAGCTGCTAATCATTTAATAGCCTCAATATTTCTATTAATTGCAACACAAGATTTCGAAGTTTTAATATTATAATTTTTTCCAAAATCAAAGTGTCCCATTTTATTGACTCTATTAAAACTTTCTTTTGGAATATTCCAATTTTTTAAATCATTTTCTAATTTACCAATTTTATTGGAGATAGCAGAAATATTAACACTATTTATTACATTTTGGTTGGTTGGAGTATTCATTAGGATTTCTGCAGATGAGAGAGAAAACACTATCCTAGGACCAAAATCTACTTTAGATGTTACTTCTACAATAATAATTTTTGAGTGTAGTAATTGCTAATTTTCTTCTTCTAAAAGTCCTTTATTTTATTCATATGGGCTTGGCGACGGGAACACCCTCTGGGTCCGGCTCTATTTTTCACACACTCAAAGCTAATCCAACGAAAAATTCCAGGTTTGCCAACGTCTAAACCGCTATTAAACGGCTACCCAACTTAAAGAACAAAAATAAGAACATAGGGAAAGAACAACAGTAATTACTAACAAGAAAAATAATTATTCCAAGAGTAACACTAATTTTGACCGGCTCTTGGACAATGTAACGCTCTAACTATTTCTTATATCTCTAA
This sequence comes from Capsicum pubescens, assembly GCA_030864215.1. Lineage (NCBI taxonomy): Eukaryota > Viridiplantae > Streptophyta > Magnoliopsida > Solanales > Solanaceae > Capsicum > Capsicum pubescens. Next base: position 125,895,889 of record CM061542.1, read on the forward strand.
TACCTAAAATAGAAAGTGATTTACAAAATTGAAATATTCCAAAAGAAAATTTCAATAGAGTATATAAAACTGGACACTTTGATTTTGTAAAAAATTATAATATAAAAGCTTTTGAATCTACCATTGCAATTACTAGAAATATTGTGACTATTAAATTATTAGCAGCTGAAGATATTAAAAGATATAAAAAAAATTACAAGTTCCTTCACATAGGTGTTGTTCAAGTAGCAGTTAAACCATTACATAGATTAGGTTTAGATGTTCCTATATATCTACTCTTAAGAGATAATAGGTTATTAAATTTTGATTATTCATTATTAGCAGTATTACAAATTAACCTCGCTAATGTCCCGATATACTTTAATTGTTATCCTAATATTTCTATAGATATTAATGATCAAAATGTTATGAATACATTAACTTTAAATGTCAAAACTTCATAATTTATCTAAATATCCAAAGTCAGGCTTGAATATTGCATCTGACCAGTCATGCATAGGGAATTTCTTACTCCTACCATTTCACTAGCAGTGGGACTTATTGATTTTTTAGATTTTAAATTTGTAGATTCATATTCTACTTTTGGAATTGTTTTTGAGAAATCAACTTCTTTTAATTTTCTTTCTATATCTTCTAATGTTACTTTCCCTTCTTCTACATATTTGGAGATTGAAGGTCTAGTAAAGAACATTCTTTTACTTGAAGATGCTTGATTATAGGATTGGAATCCTAGAAATTTTAAATCTACAGATCCGTCAAGATATTGTATTATTTGTTCAATATTTGAGTTTTATTGTTCTATTTCTAGCTCCCTTATGGGTTCAAAATGCAAATTATCTCTTATTAATGAATCATCCCATTTTATCATTTTTGTGACAAAGATAGTATTATGATTATGATTAGCACCCATAAGCATGGTGGCTCCTTTATTACTACCTATTTTAGCCTTAGGGAAAAAGGTTATTTTCATTAATCTGTAAAATATTCTATATATTATTGGTATTTCTCACCCAAAAGCATGGTGGCTCCTTTATTACTAACTATTTTATCCTTAGGGACAAAGGTTGTTTTCATTAATTTGTAAAATATTCTATATATTATTGTTATTTCTCTTGTATTTACCTTACTATTCATGTTTTTTGTTTTAACATTTAATGTTGATGTATCCACAACATTTTGATCATTAGTAGCTATAGAAAAATTAGGATAATAATTAAAGTATACCGGGCCATTAGCAAGGTTACTTTGTAATACTGCTAATAACGAATCATCAAAATTTAATAACCCATTATCTCTTAAAAGTAGAAATATAGGAACATCTAAACCTAATCTATATAATGGTTTAACTGCTACTTGAACAAGACCTATGTGAAGGAACTTGTAATTTTTTCTATATCTATTAATATCTTTAGCTACTAATAATTTAAAAGTCTCAATATTTCTATTAATTGAAACAGTATATTCTGAAGTTTTATTATTATTATTTTTTACAAAATCAAAGTTTCCAGTTTTATAGACTCTACTAAAATTTTCTTTTGGAATATTTCAATTTTTAAATCACTTTCTATTTTAGCTATTTTACTAGAGATAACAGAAATTTTAACACTTTTTATTATGTTTTGGTTGGTTGGAGTATTCATTAGGATTTTTGAAGATGAGAGAGAAAACACTATCCTAGGACCAAATCTACTTTAGATGTTACTTCAACAATAATTATTTTTGAGTGCAGTAATTACTAATTTTCTTCTTCTAAAATTTCTTTATTTTATCCCTATAGGCTTGGCGACGGGAACACCCTCCGGGTGCGGCTCTATTTTTCACACACTCAGAGCTAATCCAATGAAAAATTTCAGGTTTGCCAACATCAAAACCGTTATTAAACAGTTACCCAACTTAAGAAATAAAACTAAGAACATAGGGGAAGAACAACAATAATTATTAACCAAAAAAATTATTATTCCAAGAGTAACACTAATTTCGACTGCCTCTAGGACAACGTAACGCTCTAACTATTTTTGCTATCTCTAATAAAATAGCTAAAATAGAAAGTGATTTACAAAATTTGAATATTCCAAAAGAAAGTTTTAATAGAGTCTATAAAACTGGACACTTTGATTTTGTAAAAATTATAATATTAAAACAACTGAATATACCGTTGCAATTATTAGATATATTGTGACTATTAAATTATTAGCAACTGAAGATATTAATAGATATAGAAAAAATTATAATTTCCGTCACATAGGTCTTGTTCAAGTAGAAGTTAAATCATTAGATAGATTAGATTTAGATGTTCCTATATGTCTACTCTTAAGAGATAATAGGTTATTAAATTTTGATAATTCGTTATCAGCTGTATTACAAAGTAACCTCGCTAATGGCCTGGTATACTTTAATTGTTATCCTTATTTTTCTATAGATATTAATGATCAAAATGTTATGGATAAATTAATTTTAAATGTTAAAACTCCATAATTTATCTAAATATTCTAAGTCAGGTTCAGATATTGCATCTGACCAATCCTGTGTAACGCCCGGGTAGTACACCCTGAACACCACACGGTGCTTATGGTCACAAGTGACCACAAGCTAACCCATGAGCTGGTACCTGATGTGAGCATTGACTAATAACAACAAAATAACATGTATGGAATATATGAATACGCCATAAGGTTTTAAGTTCTAAAATATTTCCGAATCATAAATCTGTAAACAACTGCTGAAACAATTATCTGAAACTGAGAAAAATAATGAAAAAATTACTGACTGTCTGAAAAGCGTCCGAAAGCCTCTAAAACTGACTGAATAAGAGCTGATAGGACAAGCCCAAACTAACTACTGAAGTGAAAGCATAAAAATAAATATTGTTGATCCTCAAAATATGAGGACTCACCATGACTGTTGTTAATGATGTGCTGGGATGTTTAAGTGCAGTCAAGAACCTGAGCATCCGAACCTATGATTTGATACATCATAGCGCAAGAAACGAGTATGCGGTCAGTACTTTAAATGTGCTGGTATATTAAATGAAATTAGGCCGATATGCATAGGCTCATGTATATGAATAATAATTGACTGAATAGGATGAGATAACTGAATAACTGATATGAATGCTGTAAAATATGAGAATGCATGACCAAACATATAACATAATTCTAATAATAGTCTGTAATATAAAATACTGATATCTGATAACTAACTGATAACTGTATGCTATGGTCAATGCAAGCCTACACTTAAGCATACTAAATACTGAATTTAGACTGTGGGAGCTATCATCTAACCGACATGCCCCAATGAGCTAATTGGGGTCCAACCTGTGACCCCAGTTTGAAGGGTGTCAGTATCGTCACACGGGTATTAACACATGACTGCATGGATCCACTAAAGTGTTATCCCGAAGGACTAAGGTTTACCCTCAACTGACAGGTACACTTATGAGATCAACCCTCAACTGGAAGGTTAACATCTCAACCTATGCTGATGAATGTAAGGACTGCAACTAAAGGTTACACCCTCAACTGGAAGGTGAGACCCCATCCCTAGGTTCGCTCGGTGCTAGATCCTATTTCCAACTGAACTAACTCTAATCACTAGACTGAACTAAGCCTACTGACATGATGAACTGACTGAACTGATAATACTCTAATAGATTCGAAACTCTTATAAAAGTACTTAAGCTAAGTAAACAGCTAAGTTTTCAGGTATTCATTACCCCAGGACTCAATATCAGTGATAGCAAGATCATACTAACACTTTAAGGACATGATATGTAAGTATTTATTCAAAACTCATTCTTTGAGGCATTTCATCAAACACTTCCAATGCCTTGCTTAAACATGAAAATGGTTTTATTTTAAAGGAATTAGTAGTAGCATGATTTTTATACTAAATTCCCAAAATAAGTCTTAAATCAGCGAATAACACCATTCAAAACATGTAAGGTTTAATAACAACAACAATTTAATAAAAACATGATATAGAATCAAAATTTAAGGGGATTCATAGTTAAAATCACAATAACTTGTATAATCCATAAATTTGAATTTGAAATTGGGTTCTTGAACCCCATGGGTTAAAAGGGCCTATGGATGAACATCTAACATACCTTGGTTTCTAAATTTGTGAGAATTGTTGGTGAATTCTTGAGACTTAGACTTGAATTTGATGAACCAGGGTTTTCTTCTTGAGAGGTTTTGTGAAGAATGAATAGTACCGGGATAAGTTATCCAATACATTTGTTGGGATAATAATCCTACCCTAAGTTATAATTGGGATTAAATTATAAAAAGACACAATTACCTACCAAATCCTTGATTATCACTTTATATATATATATATATATATATATATATATATATTACCTTACTACTATATATAAGAGAGAACGTGATATTTTGGTAGTCCTCATATCAAACTTTTTTGTCAATTTTATTCATAATTTAAATTTTAATTACTCTACAAATTTTTATCCATTTTGGTAAATTTGAACAATTATATAATCTTATTAAATTCTACAAAACTGATGAGTCATGGAAAAACAATAGTGACACCATAAAAATTATTTATACAATCAAATTTAAATTTGATCCAAGGATTTATTGTCTTTCTAGTTTGTAGATATGTTTATTAATCTTATTTAAATCTTTCATTTTTTCTAAAAAAATTATCATGGACAAGTAATTAAACATAAAAATTATTTATACAATCAAATTTAAATTTGATCCAAGGATTTATTGTCTTTCTAGTTTGTAGATATGTTTATTAATCTTATTTAAATCTTTCATTTTTTCTAAAAAAATTATCATGGACAAGTAATTAAAGTATGTTGACATTCCCTTTCTAACTTAATACATTCTTAATTATTAAATAAAAAAAATATTTTTTATATTTAGCTAAAAATATTTAAAAATTTATTTTATTTTTAAAAAAATATAATTTGACTCTCCAAATATTAATGATAATAAATAATGTCAAATGAGAGTAATTCTTTTTCACATTTTTTGATGATGAATTTTTTGACAAAAAATGAGATTATCAATATTTTATAGAATTTAGAACAAAATAAGTAATTTAACATGAAATATTAAAGCTTCATACACATTTAAAAAGTATCAACATAAATTTATTAACATATATTTTAGGAAAAAGAAACTAATAAATTTTAAAAAAAATTAGTAACTTTTTAATTTCTTTTTTAAGATTTAATATGAAGAAAAATAATTAAGTTAAACATGGTGAAGGGTATTTTTGTAAATAAACTATCTATTCTTAAAAAGAATGCAATCCATATTATTTTTAGTACCACAAACCAAACAACCACTAAAAAGTAATACCAAGATAACTAGTCCCAGTACAACTAATCTCAGCATAACTAATCCCCGTTAACTTATCCCAACATAACTTGTTTTCCAACCAAACGACCCCTAATAGATTAGAAACTCTTCTGAAAGTACTTAAGCAAAGTAAATTGCTATGTTTTCGGGTATTCATAACCCCCAGGACTCGATATCAATGATATCAAGATCATACTAACACTTTAAGGACATGATATGTAAGCATTTATTCAAAACTCATTCTTGAGGCATTTCATCAAACACTTGCAATGCATGGCTTAAACGTGAAAATAGTATTATTTTAAAGCAACTAGTAGTAGAATGATTTTGATACTAAATCCCCAAAATAAGACTTAAATCAGCGAACAACACCATTCAAAACAAGTAGGGTTTAATAACAACAACAATTTCATGAAAACATGATATAGAATCAAAATTCATGGGGATTTATAGTTAAAATCACAATAACTTGTATAATCTATAAATTTGAATTTGAAATTGGGTTCTTGAACTCTATTGGTGAAAAGGACCCATAAATGAATATTTAACATACCTTGGTTTCTAAATTTATGAGAATTATTGATAAATTCTTGAGACTTGGACTTGAATTTGATGAACCTAGGGTTTTGTTCATTAGAGGTGTTAAGAATAATGAATGTGTTTTGACCTTTCCCATGCTTAATCTCATGTTTTTGACTGATTTAAAGTAGGGGAAATGACCCAACTACCCCTACAGACTCGGGATTAATCTCACAAAATATGCCCAACGATGCTGCAGATGGTACGTCGCATCGATGGTGCTGACGCAATTGCCGACGCTCTGCGTCGGTGATGACGATGCAATGGCCAACGCAACGCGTCCTGATCGTGTTAGCTCACTATTTTGGTCATCCAAACATGTCTTAAACGATGTTTGAAAATTTTGAAACTCACCCGGGATGACCTATAGATAACCCTAATAATGAATCAATTTAAAAATCGACAATCTAAGGTCGAAAAGATAAAAAATGAGAACATTGAAATATCGAGGCAAAAAATGAGACAAAGTCTTAACACTTGGCTGAAATTTTTCTATGTTTGGGACCTCTTTTGGTATGTTATATAGGACAGAGATGGACTAGGACTTTATAGGGCCTTATATCATGCATAAGGAATTTCTTATTCCTAGCATTTCACTAGCAGTGGAACTTATTAATTTTTTATCTTTTAAATTTGTAGATTCGTATTCTACTTGTTGAATTGGTTTTGAGAAATCAACTCTTTTTAATTTCTTTTCATTATCTTCTGATGTTACTTCCCCTTCTTCTACAGATTTAAAGATTGAAGATCTAGAAAAGGGCATTCTTTTACTTGAAGATGCTTGATTAAAGGATTGGAATCTTAGAAATTTTAAATCTATAGATCCGTCAGGATATGTATACTTGTTCAAGATTTTTGTTTTCTAGTTCTATTTCTGGATCTGTTAAGGGGTCAAAATTCCAATTGTCTCTTATTATTACATCATCCCATTTTATCATTTTTGGGAGAAAGGTATTATTATGATTATGATTAGCTCCCATAAGCATGGTAGCTCCTTTATTACTTACTATTTTAGCCTTAAGGGCTAAGGTTGTTTTCATTAATTTGTAATATATTCTATATATTGTTGCTATTTCTCTTGTATTTACCTTACTATTTATGTTTTTTGTTTTAAAATTTAGTATTAATGCATCCATAACATTTTGATCATTAATATCTATAGAAAAATTAGGATAACAATTAAAGTATACCGAGCCATTAGCGAGGTTACTTTGTAATACTGCAAATAACGATCATCAAAATTACCTAATCTATATAATGGTTTAACTGCTACTTGAAAAAGACCTATGTGAAGGAACTTGTAATTTTTTCTATATCTATTAATATCCACAACTGCTAATAATTAAATAGTTTCAATATTTCTACTAATTGTAAAAGTAGATTCTGAAGTTTTAATATTATAATTTTTTATAAGATCATAGACTCTATTAAAACTTTCTTTTGGAATAATCCAATTCTATAAATCACTTTCTATTTTAGCAATTTTACTAGAGATAACAGAAATATTAACACTATTTATAAAGTTTTGGTTGGTTGGAGTATTCATTAGAATTTTCGTAGATGAGAGAGAAAATGCTATCTTAAGACCAAAATCTACTATAGATGTTACTTCTACAATAATTATTTTTGAGTGCAGTAATTACTAATTTTCTTCTTCTAAAATTCATTTATTTAATTCCTATAGGCTTGGCGACAGAAAAACCCTCCGGGTACGGCTCTACTTTTCACACACTCAGAGCTTGGAATTTCTAGCTTTTTATTTTCTTCGTTGAAAGGTATTTTTATTTTTTCTTCCAGTCGAAAAGACCAAATGGAGGCCTTGTCTTTATTCAGAGTTTTTCGTGTCTCCTCATTTTTTCCTTGAAGATATTCCCTAGTTAAAAAATTTGAGAGAGAATTATTTTCTCCCATTAAATGATAAAATAGGATGTTGTATTAATAAGAGATAATTGACATTTTGACCCCATAACGGAGCCAAAAATTTAAGAAAAAAACTCAAATATTGAACAAGTAATACAATATCCTGACAGATCTATAGATTTCAAATTTGTAAGATCCCAATCCTTTAATCAAGCATCTTCAAGTAAAACAATATCCTTTTCTAGACCTTTAATATCCAAATCAGTAGAAGAAGGGGAAGTAACATTAGAAGATATTGAAAGCAAACTGAAAGGAGTTGATTTTCTGAAAATAATTCCCAAAGTGGAATATGACTCTACAATTTTAAAAACTAAAAAATCAGTTAGTCCCACTACAAGTGAAATTCTAGGAGTTAGAGAATCCCTATGCATGAGTAGATCAGATATAATATTTGAACCTAACTTTGAATATTTAGATAAATTATGGAATAGCCCAGAAAATTCTATTAAGAAGGGATGGTATAAACAAAGATATTCATTAAAAGAAAGATATTCTTTTAGAGAAAAATAGTGCAATGATATGAAAAAATTAAGATGTAATATTTAATTTTTTAAATGGTTCGTAATTACAAGAAAATTAGATGATCAAAAGGATTCTCTAAACATGATTGTCAATAAATGATATACTACTAGTAATAAATATAGTAGAATCAACAATCCCTCTTTTTGAAGAAATTAGCCTACTAGTAGATGGTAGAATTGTTGTTGCCTCACCCTTTAAATTATTTATAGTAGATACCAAAGGTGATCCTGCAACAAAGGATATAAATAAAATACTTCAATAATATAAAAATACGTGTTGGAACTATGAAAATATAGGACCTAGCAATATTTCAAAGTAACCTCGCTAATTACCCAGTATACTTTAATTGTTATCCTAATTTTTCTATAGATATTAATGATCAAAATGTTATTGATACATTAACTTCAAATGTTAAAACAAAAAATATGAATAGTAAGATAATTACTAGAGAAATAAAAATAATATATAGAGTATATTATAGATTAATGAAAACAACCTTATCCCCTAAGGCTAAAATAATTAGTAATAAAGGAGATACCATGCTTATGGAAGCTAATCATAATCATAATAATACCTTTGTCCCCAAAATGATAAAATGGAATGATGTATTAATAAAAGATAATTGACATTTCGACTCTATAACGGAGCCAGAAATTGAAGAGGAAAATTCAAACGTTGAATTAGTTATACAATATCTAGATGGATCTATATATTTATAATTTTTAAAATGACAATCCTTTAATTAAGCATCTTCAATTAAAAGAATGTCCTTTTCTTGACCTTCAATCTCTAAATCTATAGAAGAAGGGGAAATAACATTAGAAGGTATTGAAAGAAAATTAAAAGGAATTGCTTTCTCAAAAACAATTCTAAAAGTAGAACATGAATCAACAATTTTAAAAACTAAAAATTCAGTTAGTCCCACTGCTAGTGAAGTGCAAGGGGTAAAAGACTCTCTATGCATGATTAGCTCAGATGTAATATTTGAACCTGACTTTGAATATTTAGTTAAATTATGGACTAGCACAGAAAATTCTATTAAAAGAGAATGGTATAAACAAAAATATTCATTAAAAGAAAGATATTATTTTAGAGAAAAATGGTGCAATGATATGAAAAGATTAAGATGTAATATTGATTTTTTTAAATGGTTCGAAATTACAGTAAAATTTGATGATCAAAAGGACTCATTAAACATGATTGTCAACAAATGGTATACTACTAGTAATAAAGTAGTAGAATCAACAATTCCCCCATTAAATAGCCTACAAGTAGAGGGTAGAAATGTTACTGCCTCACCTTTTAAATTAGATATAGTAGATACTAAAGGTGATCCTACAAATAAGGATATAAGTAAGATACTCCAACAAAATAATTATACAAATCAATTAACATGTAGTATCTAAACATATTCTCAAAGCAAAAAATAAATCAACTTTTAAAAGATATAGAAAAAATTACAAGTTCCTTCACATAGGTCTTGTTGAAGTAGAAGTTAAACCATTATATAGATTAGGTTTAGATATTCCTATATGTCTACTTTAAAGAGATAATAGTTTATTAAATTTTGATGATTCGTTATTAGCAGTATTATAAACTAACCTCGCAAATGGCCCGGTATATATTAATTGTTATCCTAATTTTTCTATAGATATTAATGATAAAAATGTTATGGATACATTAAGTTTTAATATTAAAACAAAAAAACATGAATAGTAAGGTAAATACAAGATAAATAACAATAATATATAGAATATATTACAGATTAATGAAAACAAACTTAGCCCTTAAGGCTAAAATAGTTAGTAATAATGGAGCTACCATGCTTATGGGAGGTAATCGTAATCATAATAATAACTTGGTCCCATAAATGATAAAATGGGATGATAAATTAATAAAGGATAATTGGCATTTCGACCCCATAATGGAGCCAAAAATAGAAGATGAAAATTCAAACATTGAACAAGTAGTTCAATATCTAGATGGATCTATCGATTAAAAATTTGTAAGATCACAATCCTTTAATCAAGCATCTTAAAGTAAAATAATGTCCTTTTCTAGACCTACAATCTCCAAATTTGTATAAGAAAGGGAAGTAACATTAGAAGATATTGAACGCAAATTGAAAGGAGTTGATTTTCCAAAAATAATTCCCAAAGTGGAATATGAATCTACAATTTTTAAAACTTAAAAATCAGTTAGTCCCACTGTTAGTGAAATGCTAGGAGTAAGAGATTCCCTATGCATGATTAGGTCATATATAATATTTGAACCTGACTTTGAACATTTAGATAAATTATGGAATAGCCCAGAAAATTCTATCAAGAAAGAATGGTATAAACAAAGATATTCATTAAAAAAGATATATTTTTAGTGAAAAATGGTGCAATGATTTGATGAGATTAAGATGTAATATAGAATTTTTTAAATGGTTTGAAATTACAGAAAAATTACATGTTCCAAAGGATTCACTAAAAGGACTTATAAAGCTAATATTTATAGCAAGTTTTATATGAATTCAAGATTTTGGAAAATACAAATTGCAGAAAAAGATAAATATAAAATAGTCTTCAATGTTCCTTTTGGACAATATGAATGAAATGTAATGCTTTTTGGACTAAAACATGCTCCACTTGAATTTCAAAATATTATGAATAACATATTCAATCAATACTGTCATATATCTATAGTTTATATAGATGATGTTTTAATATTTTCCAAGGATATTGATCAACACTTAAACATCTCCAAACCTTTTTAAAAATTGTCAAACAAAATGGACTAGTAGTCAGTGCTTAAAAGATTAAATTATTCCAAACCTCTATTAGATTTCTTGGTCATGATTTATACCAAGGAACCTATAAACCTATCCATAGAGCCATAGAATTATCCTCTAAGTTTCCAGATGAATTAACTGATAAAATCAACCAATAATGAAACATGTTGGAATTGCAAAAAAATTGGACATAGGGCTAAAGATTATCAGGTTCTAAATAAAAAGAAAGTCTTAGTAATGATAATCAACTTAATGTTGCATACAATTTAGATAGTATTGAATAAACAGACCATTGTAATTGCAGTGGTGCAATTTTCACTTGTGATAGTCATTCTATAAATGTTATCAAAAATAATTATATAGAGAAAGAGACCTTATTTGACATGATAGATCATCTAGAAGACCAAACTCTTAAGAGAAAATGTTTAATAGCTGTAAAAGATATTGTTCTTGATCAACAGGTTGATAGTAAAGAAGTTATTGAACCTTTTAATATGAAAAATGTACTAAATAAATTTAAAGAAAATAAGTCTGAAACAACAATAAAAGATCTTTAGACAAAATTATTATACATAAAAGAAGAACTTAGGCAAGTTAAACAAAGACTTAATAATGTAGAAACTGAGTCACTTGCTAATAAAATATTAAAGGATTTAAGTCCAAACCAAGACCCCAAATCACATCAGTTTGAGCTTGGTGAAACATCAGGAGTAAATAATGGCAATAAATAAAAAGAGTCTCTAGAAATTGAATCTTTAGAAAAAATTCCTATAAATAAAGAAAAAATTAATACAAATACTATAGTTAAACCACAAAGTTTCCATATATCAATTACTATAGTTATCAATAAAGATTATAAAATTCGTAAGATTGCATTATTTTGATACAGGTGCTGATGAAAACTGTATTATAGAAAGATTAATTCCTATAGAGTACCTAGAAAAAGGCACTACACGCTTATTATCGGCAACAAGGAAAAAAATAAAAATAAATTATTGACTCCCCAAAGCCCATATTTTTCCATCCCCGCCAAAGCCTACCGGTCCCTACATCATCCCATTTTTTAATTTTTGGGACAAAGGTAGGTACACATTGCACTTGCAATAATCAATTCTATAAATGTTAATACTAAGGTTAACAAGGAAAAAGAAATCAAATCAGTTAGTCCCACTACTAGAGAAATGCTAGGAATAAGAGATTCCCTATGCATGATTAGATCAGAAGATGGGAACACCCTACGAGTCTGGCTCTATTTTTCAGACACTCAGAGAATGTCCTTTTCTAGACCTTCTATCTTCAAATTTGTAGAAGAAAGGGAAGTAACATTAGAATATATTGAAAGAAAATTAAAGGGAGTTGATTTTCCAAAAATAATTCCCAAAGTGGAATATGAATCTACAAGTTTAAAAACTAAAAAAATCAGTATGGAAGTAACATTAGAAGATATTGAAAGAAAATTAAAAGGAGTTGATTTTCCAAAAGCAATTCCCAAAGTGGAATATGAATCTATAATTTTAAAAACTAAAAAATCAGTTAGTCCCACTACTAGTAAAATGTTAGGAGTAAGACATTCCCTATGCATGATTAGGTCAGATATAATATTTGAACCTGACTTTGAATATTTAGATAAATTATGGAATAGCCCAGAAAATTCTATTAAGAAGGAATGGTATAAACAAAGATATTCATTAAGTGAAAGGTATTCTTTTAGAGAAAAATGGTGCAATGATAAGAAAAGATTAAGATGTAATATTGAATTTTTTAAATGGTTCAAAATAATAAGAAAATTAGATGATCAAAATGATTCGCTAAACATACTTGACAATAAATGGTATACTGCTAGTAATAATGTAGTAGAATCTCTAATTCCTCCATTAGAAGAAATTACCCTACCAATAGATGGTAGATTGTTACTTCCTGACCCTTTAAATTAGATATAGTAGATACCAAAGGTGATCCTGCAAATAAGGAAATAAATAAAATACTTCAACAAAATAATAATATGTGTTGGAACTATGAAAATATAGGACCTAAGACAAAAGATTGCAGAATCATAAATAAAAAGGAAAATCTCTTAGAACTAAGAGAAAAAGTGAATAGTAATTTATGTTGTACCTTTGAAGAAAATGAAAATAATTCCTCTTCAAAAGAAAATATTAATATCGCTTGCAGTATTAAAATATCTAACCCTTGCAAATGCATAGGTGCACGTTGCACTTGCGATAATCATTCTATAAATGTTATTACTAAGGATAACAATGAAAAGTGTTAGAGTTGCCTCCAATTTTTTAACTCTCTGATGATTATGCATCAATGTTCCATCTTTGTTCTTGGAACTCGCCCAGTTTAAGGAAAGTTTAGCAGAGCATGATGCATTTACTGGTCACCAGTTATTTTTCAGAAAGTGCAGCCTATTTCTCAGGGGCATTTTTTGTATTTTTTTGTGATATATATAGTTTTCTCTGTAACTGCTTGAGGCAGTGTCTTTCTTGTACTGAAGATCAAAATCTTCTTTATCCTCATTCCTTCATATTTGAATTCTTGAGGATTTGATTGTACTCTACCTTCTACATAGTGAATAGCTCATCGTTGCCCGTGGTTTTTTCCCGACTTGGGTTTCCACGTTAAATTTGTATGTCATCTATTTTATTTCCAGATTTCTTTCTTGATATTATATGTGTCTTGTTTCTTGATGTAAGTAATTTTCTAACAAGTGGTATCAGAGAAAGATTCAAGGATGTCTACCGTAACCAAGTTTGATATCGAGAAATTTGATGGAAAAATTATCTTTAGTATCTGGAAGATCCAGGTGAAGGCTGTTTTCACACCCAACAGTTTGAAGAAAGCTTTAGATGGAAAGTTTAAGAAGCCTGATTCTATGAATGATGAACAATGGGAAGAGTTGGATGAAAGGGCACTTTAGATAATTCAACTTAGCCATTCCAAAGAGGTTCTGCGGGAGGTTAATCGTGAGACTACTGCTGCAAGTCTTTGGTTGAAACTTGAGTCTCTTTATATGAACAAAAGCTTTGACAATAAGTTCCATCTCAAAGAATGTTTATACACACTTTGTATGTCTGAAGGTTCTTCCATTCAATCTCATCTTGATGCATATAATTCAATTATAATAGATCTAGAAAATTTAGAAGTTAAAATTGAGGATGGAGACAAGGTTGTCTTGTTAATTGTCTCTCTGCCATCTATCTATAAACACTTCAAGGATATTATGTTATATGGAAATAATGAAAATTTATATTATGAAGATGTTAAATCAAATTTGTTGTCCAAAGAAAATTTTTATCTTGAAGTTCATTCAGAAGATAAAACAGAGGGCTTGTTTGTTAGAGGTAGATCACAGGACAAAGAGAGTACAACTAAAAAAAAGTTCAAATCTGAATCCAAAGGGCGTTATTCTAGCAAGACATGTCGTTACTGCACGAAATTGGGGCATGTTATTTTTCAATGTGAAAAGCTAAAGAATAAAAAGAAGAGAGAAGAAAATAACAAAGTGTTACAGAAAGTTGCTGAAGTCGGAGTTGCTGAATATTATTCCGAAGGTGATGTTTTTGTTAGTTTTCTCTGTTGCTAAGAATAACTCTTTTGAATGGGTTTTTGATATTGGATATTCATATCATATGTGTCCTTATATGGACTGGTTTTCAATATATGAAAAATCTGAATTATGTGTTGTCCTAATGGGGAATGATGAACAATGCAAAGTTTTTGGGATTGGTACTGTACAATAAGGACCCATGGTGGCATATCAGAACCATAACCAACGTTCGTCATATTCCTGACCTGAAATATAACCTGATTTCTTTGGGTACTCTTGAATATCTTGGATGTAAATATTCAACAGAAAGTGGAATTCTCAAGGTTTCAAAAGATACTCTCGTCTTGATGAAAGGAATAAGATGTGGGACTCTTTATTACTTGCAAAGTTCAATTGTGATAGGATCTGCAACAGTTTCCACATCATTATCTGATGATGATCTCACTCGTTTATGGCATATGCGCCTGGGTCATATGAGTGAGAAAGGTATGATGCTTCTTAGAAAAATAGGTCTTCTTGGTAATCAAGTTACTGGGAAATTGGTTTTTTGTGAACATTGCATATTTGGAAAACAAAAGAGAGTGAGTTTTTCAGTAGCTATACATCGCACAAATGGTCTTCTTGATTATATTCATTCTGATTTATGGGGGCCTTCAAAGGTTACATCTCTTGGAGGAAAATCCTACATGATGACCCTTATAGATGATTTCTCTCGCAAAGTCTGGGTTTATTTCTTGAGACATAAAAATGAAGCTTTTCTTAAGTTCAATAAATTTAAGGCTCTTGTTGAGAATCAAACTGGAAGGAACATTAAAAAACTTTGAACTGATAATTGTTTGGAGTTTTGTGAGTCAGATTTCAATGAGTTCTGCACGAGTCATGGTATTGCTAGACACAAGACACTTGTTGG
Organism: Capsicum pubescens; assembly: GCA_030864215.1. Classification (NCBI taxonomy): domain Eukaryota; kingdom Viridiplantae; phylum Streptophyta; class Magnoliopsida; order Solanales; family Solanaceae; genus Capsicum; species Capsicum pubescens. The sequence goes on from CM061542.1 coordinate 125,911,485, forward strand.
GAAGACACAACAAAATAGAGTTGTGGAACGTATTAATAGAACTCTTCTTAAGATATCTCGTTGTATGCTCTCTAATGTGGGACTATGGCATCATCGTGATTTTTGGGCTGAGGCAATTTCTACATCTTGTTATCTTGTCAACTGATTTCTTCACTCATCCATTAAATTCAAAATTCTTGAAGAAGTTTGGTCAGGTAATTCGGTAGATTTCTTTAATTTAAAAGTATTTAGATGCCCTGTTTTTTACCATGTTAATAATGGAAAGTTATCTCCTAGGGCTGTAAAATGCTTATTTCTTAGCTATGCTTCTGAGTCTAAAGGATATCGTTTATGGTGTTCTGATTTGAGAAAATTAATTTTGAGTAGAGACATCACTTTAAATGAAAATGCACTATTGTGTTCTGGAAAAAAGTGTTCTGTATTATCTCCTGGTATAGGTGATCAACAAGATACCAGTGAGAAGGTAGAGTTTGAAGTGAGAACTACATCTCAGAAGGTTGACCCTATCTCTTCTACAGACCCACAATATAGCGGTGATGTTCATTTTGATGAACAAGATTCCAGTACCACCCATCCCGTTGAGCCACAATTGATGGATGATTCTTATATTACTCATAATAGACCAAGGAGAGTTATTATAAAACCCAACAGATACAGTGATAATGAAGGTCTAATTGCCTATGCACTTACAGTTGCACATGAAATTTCTGAAGGAGTTGAACCTACTTCATATTCGGAGGTAATCACCAGTTGTAATTTATCCCAGTGGCTGATAGCAATGCAAGAAAAAATTGAATGTTTGCATAAGAACGGGACATGGGAGTTATGTAAACTTCCGAAAGGCTATCGTTCGTTAAGCTACAAATGGATCTACAAATGAAAAGAAGGAATTACTAGTGTTGAAGATGCTAGATGGAAAGTTTGTTTAGTTGTTTGAGGCTTTGATCAGAAGGGAGGCATTGGTCTTAATGAAATTTTCTCTCCCGTTGTTCATTATTCTTCCATTAGAGTGCTTCTTGCCTTCATTGCACTATTTGACTTGGAGTTGGAGCAATTAGATGTAAAAATGGCTTTTCTACTCGGAGAATTAGAGGAAGAAATTTATTTGAAGCAACCTCAGGGATTTGTTGTTCCTGGCAATGAACAATGTGTTTGTCATTTGAAAAGATCCTTGTATGGACTTGAACAAGAATCAAGGAAGTGGTACAAGCGATTTGATACATTAATGGTTGGCCAGGGCTACACACGAAGTGAATATGATAATTGTGTGTATTTTCAAAAGTCTTCAAATGGTTCCTTCATTTACTTCTTATTATATGTGGGTGACATGTTGATTGCTTCAAAAGACATGTCTTTGATTAACAATATTAAGTCTCAACTAAGTAATGAGTTTGAAATAAAATAACTTGGTGCAGTAAAGAAGATTCTGGGAATGGAGATTTATAGAGAATGACAAGCTGGAAAGCTATACTTGTCTCGAAAAAACTACGTTCAAAAGATCCTTGACAAGTTCAATATGAGTAAGAGCAAGTTCGTCTCAACTCCTATAGCATCTCACTTCAAGATATCTTCTAAATTCTATCTTAAAACAGAGGAAGACATTAAAATAATGTCCAATATTCCCTACTCCAATGCAGTTTGCAGTCTCATATAAGCCATGGTCTGCACTAGACCTGATCTTGCATACGCGTTGAGTATGGAATGTCAGTATATGCACAATCCTAGAAAGTATCATTGGGATGTGGTGAAATGGATTTTTCGATACTCGAAAGGTACAGTTAGTCTAAGATTAGTCTTTGATAGGAACAAGGTGACATCTAATGATGTTGTTGGGTTTGTTGATTCTGATTATGGTGGTGATCTTGATAAACGCAGATCTCTGTCCGGGGACATCTTCACTTAATGTTCTGGTTCTATTAGTTGGAAAGCATCTTGGTAATCTATTACAGCTCTATCCACTACAGAAACGGAGTATGTTACAGCTACTGATGGTGTAAAAGAGGCTACATGGTTACGTGGTCTTATTCTTGATCTTGGTGTTTCACAAGATACTGCTGTTGTATTCTCAGATAGTTAGAGTGCAATATATCTAAGAAAGAATGATGCTTATCATTCCAAGACTAAGCATATTAATGTGAAGTATCATTATATCAGAGATACAATGACTGCCGGAGAGATTGTAGTTAAGAAAGTACATACTTCAGAGAATCCAGCAGATATGCTTACTAAGCCACTTCCCATTGCTAAGTTCAAACATTTTTTGAACTTAGCTAGTGTTTACAACACTTGATTTCCCTTCGGGGATTTTATGGTAATGACGAGAATCTACTAAATGTGAGTCAAGGTGGAGATTACTAGAGTTGCCTCCAATTTTTTGACTCTCTGCTGATTATGCCTCAATATGCCTCTATGTTCCAGCTTGGTTCTTAGCACTTGCCTAGTTTTAGAAAAGTTTAGCAGATCATGATGCAGTTACTGGCCACCAGTTATTTTTCCGAAAGTCCAGCCTATTTCTCAGGGGCATTTTTTGTACTTTTTGGTGATATATATAGTTTTCCTTGTAACTGCTTAAGGCAGTGTCTTTCTTCTACTGAAGATCAAAATCTTCTTTATCCTCATTCCTTAATATTTTAATTCTTGAGGATTTGATTGTACTCTACTTTCTACATAGTGAATAACTTGTCGTTGCCCGTGGTTTTTTCCCGACTTGGGTTTCCACGTTAAATTTGTGTCTCGTTTATTTTATTTACAGATTTCTTTCTTGATAATATATGTGTCTTGTTCCTTGATGTAATTAGTTTTGTAACAAAAGGAAAATATTATTTGATATAATCAGTCATTTAGAAGACCCAATGTCATGACCCAAAAAATGAGGGTCGTGATGGCACTTGTCGCGGCGTACCTTGAAAAATAAGCCTATCATCCAAACTGATACGAAAAGAGAAAAGACAGAAATATCCTAAGGTAAGACTTCTAGAACGTAGCTGAACCATATAATTAATCATAACAATCTGGAAAAAAATTATCCAAAATACCAATCATGCCCAAAACCAGGTGTCAATAATGTAAGAACTACAAATACAATCCAAGAGTCAAATACATCAAAAAATAACCACAAAGGAATAATAACTGTCTCCGAATAATAATAAAGATGTAACTACTATAGAAAGATAAAGGTGAACTTCAGACGCATGAATGTCCAACCACTACCTTGGAAGCTCCAACAATCGCCCGAGTCAATCAAGTTGAGGCGCACTCGAGATAGGACCTGCACCGAAAGGGCGCAGTTGGAATAAATACGGTCTACTTGTAATCAGTAGGTATCATAGGCCGATCAAGCAAAGTAGTAAATAAAGCACACAAAATATACACTAAGGTTACATCACCAGCAATTAGAAAATGTCCCACAACGGTAGCCCATACCGCTTTCACTAAAAGTTCTAATACATCTCATACATATTGCAACATCACATCAAGATAGAAAAAAAGTACGTATTATATCACATATAAGAAGAACAAGGGGGAACTGCATATATAAGATCATCAAATGCAAGTAAAAGAAGATACGATAAATACATAGATGACAAGTCAATATGTCAATACAACACAACATAACACAATAAAGTAAGTGCAATGTATATAATAATGATGATGATGATGCACGAGGTCATCGTACAATTCCCATATACACCTACGAAGCTAAATCTTGCCAATGTAAGAACCATGGGGGGTTCATCAACCCATATACAATCTACATATCTCATATATCCTTTTTGGCACATCCCTCAGAAAGGGTTTTATAAGGTGTTACAATATCTCCTCCCCGACACATCCCTCAGGGAGGGTTTTAAAAAGGTGTAGCCAGTGTTTGTCAGATGTTGCCACTATGGTACCAATATTTCATGAATGAGTATGATATGACGATTCAATTCTCATAACCAATCACAATGAGTATTTTTACAACAAACCACAATGATATATTTCCACAACCATGATAGCAAATATCAACTCATTATTTCAATTTCATCCACAAATTTCCACGTCTCATGTGCCAAATAAAGTATGAACATAATCATAATACACCAATGGTACCGTATTAAGCATCTTAACAACACAATACAATTATTCATATGTATTCAAGGCTATTAATATCATATAGGACCCCGCATGGTCACACATATCACATAATAACTAAAGTTTGACAATTAAATCATATATAGGCCCCCACACGGGCACAACACATAAATAGGCATTTTTTCTTATTAGTTCCCACCCTTAACATGCATTTTGTATCATCATTTACTACCCAACCCAGTGTGAAAGAGTTAAGCCATAACCTAACTCAAAAACCAAAAATAGTCCGCTACACTTGAACTCGTGACCTTAATTTTCACTAATAATCCCGAACTTTACTAAAAATATCAAATATGAAATCTACGCGTCAAAATAAAATCAATGATACCCATTTTGACTACTTTTGGTTCAGGGTCAATACGGACCCCCAAAATGGGTTTCCGAAAAAGAAGGGCAAAATAAAAACTTTACTTCAAAAACATGTTCCCCATATTTTTAGGAACCTACAGATGAACGCCCAAGTTAAATAGAGTAAAAAATGAGGTTTAAATTAAAGAAAACCAATTTTTGAGCTTTACCGTGTAAAATCTTTAAAATCCGGGTTAAAATCAAGAATCAAAGTTGTTTTGAAGGTTAAATTGATGAAAAACTAGTAATTATAACATAAAAACATGATTCAAGTAAAAATGAGTAAAAAATAAGGATTAAAATCAAGCTCTAAGATTTTTGGGGTTTTGATAAATTAATTAAGAAATTACTAAGAAAAGGGTGAACTCTTACCTTAAATCTGTAATAAAACCAAGAAATAGGTGTTAATATAGCTTCCCAAACTCCCACAAACTTTAATTTTAAGCTCCCATGCTATTTTAAGGTCTAATGCAAGACGAAAAAGAGAAAAATAGGCCAAAAATGGGTAAAATAGACTGTTATATAGCAGAAAATCTGCTACAATAGTGCAGATTTTCTTTCCTAAGTCCAAACGGACTTCGATGGGGAGCTCGGGAATTGTTCAGAGACCGATATACACAAACAAACTATGAAATCATACTAAATTCGATGTTTCGGATGCGATGGCGATATCAAATTTTCAAAAAAAACATAATTTTCAAAAAGTTGACCCCTGAAACTCGAAATCACAATTTTCCAAACTAAGAGTCAAAATGGTATTTAAAAGCCGTAAAATTATAACAAACATGCTAAAACCCTTAAATCGACATTTTGGATCTTCTGGCAATATCATATTTTCCATCCGAGGTTGTTTTGACCAAATGTGGGTCCCACATCCATATTTCTAATTTTTCAACATTCCGATCAATAGGTCAAAATGAGCTCGGGTGCACCGCGACCCAAGCCAAAGTTTGAACCCATCTAAAATTGATATTTTGGAGCTGTTGGAGCAGTCCGTTTGTCCATCCATCTCACGGATCAAAAGATATCCACATAAGTAAAAAATAAGGCTCTTGAAGCTATCAAAAATCACAATATTGCATAAATGATACCAAAATGCATTGAAAATCATATCAATCACTTCCACACCTCAAAAATACCATAATAAAGCTACATGGAGGGGTAAAATAGTCAAATCACACAAAATAACAAATTTCACATATTTAATCAAATTCTTAGGTTGTTACATCATCCACCACTAAAAATCTCGTTCGTCCTCGAACTAAGGCAATGAAATACCTGAATCAATGAAGATCTGAGGATAAGAACTATGCATATAAAACTTGACCTCCCTACCAACTTCATTTACAGGTCGATGTCACAACTGGACCTTAACCACACGGATAACTCTAGCGCGCAATCGCTTAACATCCCTCGCTAAAATAGAGATCGGCTCTTCAACAAATGAAAATCGCTCATCTAGCTGAACTGTACCCCAAAAAATAATATGAGACTCATTCGAAATATAGTGACGAAGCATAGAAATATAAAAAACTGGATGAACCGCTGATAGATCAGGGGGCAAAGCCAACTCATAAGTCACATCACCAATAGTCCGAAGAATATCAAATGGACAAATATACCTAGGGATAAGCTTTCCCTTCTTCCCAAACTTCTTCACTCCCTTCATAGGTGAAACTTAAAGGAAAACATGATCATCAATACCAAATCTTAAGGCACAAAGTCTATGATCAGCATAACACTTCTGTCTACTCTGAATCGCTCTAAGTTTATCCTGAATGACCCAGACTCTATCTAAAGACTCACGAAGCAAGTCTGTACCTCGAGGTCTCACCTATGAAACATTGAACTAACCTAATGGAGAGAGACAACACTACCATACAATGCCTCAAAAGAAGCCATATTAATACTGGAATGGTAGCTATTATTTTATGAAACTTTGCTAAAGCCAAATATTGCACCCACTGGCCACCAAAATCCATTACACATGAATAGAGAATATCCTCAAAAAATTGGATATTCCGCTTTGACTGGCATCAATCTAGGGAGTGAAACTGAAATGACCCGGGACTACTTCTTATTCGTCACACGGTGCTTATAGTCCCAAGGGACCACAAGCTAACCCGTGAGTTGGTACATGCTGTGAGCACTAGATAACATGATCATAAATACAGAAGACTACTAACATGCCATAAGGTTTTAATAACTGGATTTAAAACTAAAATATGAGTCTATAGAAATAACTGACAGAATCTGATAGAATAATGATAAACTGGATAACTAACTGTAATAACTGAATACTGAATAACTGAGTCTAATGTCTGAAAAGCTTCTAAAACTGACTAACTAAATATGAGTTGATAGGATAGGCCACAACTAAGTTCAACTAACTACTAACTGAGACATGAAATAAAGTAACCCTGTTCTCGAAGTATGGAGACTCACCACTGCTACTGGTGAGGATGTGATATGTCTAATCGCGAGCTGAGAACTAAGTATCAGAACCTATGATATAATACATCATAGTGCAAAAGAAAATGCATGCGATCAGTACTTTAAATATACTGGTATGCTAAATGAGGTAGGTTGATATGCATGGTTTCATGAATAGAACTAATAATTAACTGGGTATGCATGTAAAGCATGGAGTACTGAATAAAGAGTATGGAATCTGTAGATACTAAAAATGCATGAAAATATCTAAATACTGAGGATGCATGACCAAGCATATAATATAAACTTAGTAAAATCTGTAAACTGAAATACTGAAATAAATGAAATCTGTATGCTTTGGTCAAACAACACTAAAATTGGATAACTGATCTGGGATTGTAACTGAGATTATATATGAGACTGTAGGAGGTATTATCTAACCGACATTCCCCAATTTGAGCTAATCGGGGTCTAACTTATAACCCCAATTAGAAAGGTATTAATACCATGCCACGAGTACTAACGATGGTTGTGTGGATCCACTAAACTGATATAATGTCCAAAGGACTAAGGGTGTCTAGCCTGAACTGACGGGTGACCCCTGCAAGATAGTCAAGCCTAATCTGATGGATGACTTCCCATACCCTATGCTTGCTACGTAGTTTTTGACTATAGGGAATGCTACTAACAACTCTGCCTATCCGACAGGGAAGCCTCCATCCCTACACTCGTTCGGTGCTAAATCCTACTCCCAGTTGAAAGACAATGAAATACTAAACTATTCTAAGTTCATCTATCTGGTAACTGACTATTTTGATAATGTTCATAGTATGTTATGAAGACTTTCTGTAAAGTACTGATACTAGACTAAGTAAGAAGTTATGGATTTTGGGAATTAAATACCCCCAGGACTCAAAACAATAAATAGTAAAATGGCCCTAAAGTTTGAAGGACAAAACATGAAGGATTTTATTTAAATAAATCCTTTTTGTAGGCATTTTATCGAACACTTGTGGTTCATGGTTAAAACAATCATAGGAATGTCATGGAACTTATTGAATATCATGAATTCAACATCATAGATCTAAATCATGATTTAATTCAATAAATAATAATATAAAAACATTGAGGATTGAATGATATCAATAATCTCATGGAAACATGGTATAAAATCAATATTACATGGAGGTTCATGGATGAAATCATAATTTAAAATATAATAACTTGAAACGATCAAAATTTGTAAATTAAATAGGTTACTTGGACTCCATGGATGAAAGAATCCATAGATGAACATCTAACATACATGGGATAGTGAATTTCTTGAAGTTCTGGGTGAGTTCTTGAGGATTGGCCTTGAATTTGAAAGCCAGGGTTTCTTGTTCTTGAAAGGGGGATTTTTGATTGTGAGAGTAATTGAAATAATGATGATTACTTATGGTGTTTAGGGGTTAAATTTTGCGTTTTAGGTTAATTAGGGCCGTGGAAAAAGACCCAAATACCCTGAATAAATATAAAAATAGAAGATAAAAACTGAAGATCTCAATTTCGGCTTTGGCATAATGCGCCACTGGAATTGGACAACTGGGAAACTGGTTTGTGGCGCGATGCGGGAAAATCACGATCCTTCATTGATTTGTACCTGTAAGTTCACCACGATGTGGTGGAATCGCAGAGAGACACTGGAAACTATCAAATCCAATTTGGCCTTTGGCGAGATGCACCAAGATCGCGCACCTTCACTAGAAATTGCCAATCGTCACTTAGACTAGCTCCGCGATGTGCTAAGGGTTAAAATGATGGGGTATAATGACTGAAACTTAAAATCACCTTAAATTCTTACCTAGTTTTGGATTTGGGTGAATTTTATATCATTGGAAAGTTAATTGAATTTCCTACGTAATGGCAGGCTCTAACCTAAAAAGTAATGAGTATTTCAAAAATTATATATATGAATACTCATGTATTGGGACTTAGATTATGCTAGGGAAATATGGGGTGTTATAATATCTCTCCCTTGGGATCATTCATCCTCGAATGAAATAGGTTAAGCTGAGGAAACTGATAGACTAACCTTACACACTGAACATGCATATCTTATGTATGGAATGCATGACAGAACTGATTCATGAATACAGGACTGATAATAACATGAAGTGCAAATAAAACTTAGCATGATAGAGGAAAAATATTTAGAATATTTGGTACCTTATATTGAATCTAGATTCAACGAGAAAAGATGAGGGTACTTGGTCCACATAGCTTCCTCTGCTTCCCAAGTGGCTCCCTCAACGGACTGATTTTTCCAAAGAACTTTGACTAGTGGAACTTCTTTGTTCCTTAGTCTACAAACTTGATGATCAATAATTTCGACTAGAACTTCCTCAAAGGAAAGATTGTTCTAAATATCTGCACTTTTTGAGGGAACAACTACCGCTAGATCACCAATACACTTTTTCAACAACGAGACATGCAACACTGGGTGTACTGAGGCTAAATATGAAGGTAACTCAAGCTCGTAAGCTACCTTTCTAAAATGATTGAGAATTCTGAAGGGACCAACATATCAGGGACTGATTTTCCCTTTCTTGTCGAATCTCTTCACTCTTTTCATGGGAGAGATTTTCAAGTATACGAAATCACCGATCTCAAAATCAAGATCCTTTCTCCTCATATCAGCATACGATTTCTATCGGCTCTAGGTAACCCTAAACCTTTCTCTGATCAACTGAACCTTCTCTAATGCATCAAATACCAAGTCAGGCCCTACTACTATGGCCTTATATACTTCAAACCAACCAATAGGAGATCTATATATCCTACCATATAGAGCTTCATAAGGAGCCATATGGATACTAAAATGATAGCTGTTATTGTATGCAAACTTAATAAAAGGCAAGTTGTCGTAGCAACTACCCTTGAAATCAACAACGCATACTCTCAGTATATTTTTTAGAGTCTGAATGGTCCTTTCTTCTTGACCATGTATCTGAGGGTGAAAACCTGTATTAAGGTGGACTTGGGTACCAAGACCCTTTTGGAATGCCTTCCAAAAGTGAGAGGTAAACTGGGTACTTCTATCAGAGATGATAGATAAGGGAACACCGTACAACTTGACCAACTCTCTGAGATAGATTTTGGCACAGTCCTCGATTGAATAAAAGGTATGGACTGGGAAGAAATGAGCTGATTTAGTCATCCTGTCTACGATAACCCAAATAGAATCATGTTGATAATGGGTACGAGGCAAACCTGTCACAAAATCCATGTTCACTTTCTCCCACTTCCAAGTGGGAATACTGAACTCCTGCACAGACCCACTAGGTTTCTGATGCTCAATCTTAACTTACTGGCATGTAGAGTACTTAGCCACGAACTCTACAATATCTCTCTTTATCCCACTCTACCAATAGATCTCCCGTAAATCACGGTAAATCTAAGTGGCCCCTGGATGAATAGATTAATACACACTATGCACTTCTGCAAGAAGTCGTTGCCTCAAGTCATCTATACCAGGCACACACAATCTACCCTGACAACGCAACACACCATTTACCCCTTGGAAGAAACCCTCCACTTTATGATCTCTGACTAATTCTTTCAACTTAACTAGACTGGGATCTCTATCCTGTTTTTCCTTTACCTCAGAAACTAGAGATAATTTGGCGGTACTCTGTATCCACACACTACCCTCTCATGAGTGGACTAAGTGGTCACCTAGTCGGGAAAGCTGATGAACTTCCTGAGCTAACTTTTTCTTACCATCCTCAACATGAGCAACACTTCCCATAGACAATCTACTGAGAGCATCATCCACTGCATTGTCCTTTCCCGGATGATACAGAATAGTTATGTCATAATCCTTCACTAACTCTAACTACCTTCTCTGATGTAGACTCAAATCTTTTTGAGAGAACGTATACTAAAGGATTTTTTATCTTTGAACATATCTATATGTACCCCATACAAGTAATGCCTCAAGTTCTTTAAGGCAAATACTACAGCTGCTAACTCAAGATCATGAGTAGGGTAATTCTTCTCATAGAGTTTAAGCTGCCTGGAGGCATAGGCTATGACCTTACCTCTCTGCATGAGGAAACAACCTAAACCTACCTTGGATGAATCACAGTACACATCAAAACCATCTGAACCATCTGGTAGAGTCAAGACTGGGGCTAAGGTGAGTCAAGTCTTCAACTCATAAAAACTCTTCTCGTATTAATCTGACTATTAAAAATTAACTTTTTTCTGAGTCAATCTGGACATGGGGGATACAATAGAAGAAAGCCCTTCAAAAAACCAACAGTAATAACTAGCTAAGCCCAAGAAACTCCTAATATCTGATGGAGAGATAGGTCTAGGACAGTTTCTCACCGCCTGGTCTTTTGAGAATCAAATCTAATGCCATTATCAAAATAATATGGCCAAGGAAAGCTATGGATCTTAGCCAGAATTCACACTTACTAAATTTAGCAAACAACTAGTGATCTCTAAGAGTCTGAAGTAATATTATGAGGTGGTCTACATGATCATTTTCACTACGAGAGTAAAATAGAATATCATCAATGAAGACTATGACAAAAATGTCCAAGTACTATTTTAACACTAGGTTCATCAGGTCCATGAAGGCTATTGGGGCATTGGTAAGACCAAAGGACATGACAAGAAATTTGAAGTGACCATACCTGGTTTGAAAAGTAGTTTTTAAAATGTCACATTCTCTGACCCTGAGCTGATGATTGCCTAATCTGAGATCTATCTTTGAAAAATAGCTGGCACCATGAAGTTGATCAAATAAGTCATCGATTCTAGGAAGTGGATATTTATTCTTGACTATGAATTTGTTCAACTGACGGTAGTTTATGCATATGTTAAGATAACCGTCTTTATTATGCATGAATAGAACAGGTGCGCCCCACAGGGAGATGTTGGGTCTGATGAATCCCTTATCTAGGAAATCCTTTAACTATTCTTTTAACTTCTTTAGTTCTGCAGGAGCCATTCTGTATGGTGGAATAGATATAGGCTGAGTATTTGGGAGAAGGTCGATTCTGAAGTCGCTTTCCCTTTCGGGAGGAACTCCGATTAGATCTTCATGAAATATATATAATAATTACTTTACTAGTGGAACTGACTCAAGAGTTGGAGTTTATGAGTTAGAGTCTTTGACTCGTACAAAATGGTAAATACACCCCTCTGATATCATCTTTCTCGCGCTAAGGTATGAAATAAATTATCCCCTAAGAGATGTAGTACTACCCCTTAATTCAAGGACTGGTTCATTTGGAAACTAAAAATAAACTATTCTGTTTCTACAATCAACTGAGGCATAGCATGAGTGGAGCCAATCCATGCCGAGAATGAGGTCAAAATCTGCCATCTCTCACTTCACGAGATCAACTGAGGTAACTTTCTGAGATATTATGAATGAACAATTCATGTATACCTGTCTGGCTACAATGGATACGCCTACTAGGGTAGATACTGAAAAGGGTTCTGCTAGAGTTTCAGGACTGACTCCGAAGTTGATGTCTATACATGGAGTTACAACAGAAACAGAAGCTCCAGGGTCTAGTAAAGCATAAACATATAAGTGAAAGACCTGCAATGTACCAGTAAATACGTCAGGAGAATTTTCCTGATCTTGGAAGGATTAAAGAGCATATAATCTGTTCGAACGCTGACCACTGGTAACACTGAAAGCGGTACCCTACTGAGTCGGGTGATTGGATGGAATGATGATTGATGGGAATGGCCCTGTTGGCGCATATCCCTACCTTTCTGAGCAATAACCCAACACTCTCGAATTCGATAGACTGGCTTGCGACACCCAAATCATACATCACTACCCACTCTGCACTCACTCTGATGGTACTGTCATATTTTTGACATAAAGGATTTTTGCGAGCACTGCTAATATTGGCCTGGGATTTAGATCCTAGTGCCCTATCCCTATTGTGGTTTTTGAATTTGGGTACTAGGGCACTGGCCGAAGAAGGTGCTGGGGCTGGAGATCTTTGATGAAACTAAGGACGGTTACAACCTTCTGACTTTGGCTTATTGAAATTAAGACTACCTGTTTTAGCTCTTTTGTTTCCTCTTTTTGTCTCCTTAATCTTTTTCTCCTCTATCTGTTGAGCATAGACCATCAGCCTAGAAAAGTCCATCTCACTAATAAGCATTGCAGTCCTACAGTCCTTGACTATACTATTAGATATGCTAGACACAAACTTACTCATCTTGGACCTGTTGTCCACTACCACATGAGGAGAATACCTAGCTAACTGAGTAAACTTGAGGGAATAATCCCTCACGCTCATGCTGCCCTACCTCAAGTTAATAAACTCTTAACACTTTGGCCTCCCACAACTCCAATACGAAGAATCTATCTAAAAAGCTGTGGAAAACTCTTCCCATTCTACAGGCCCTGCATCTACACCCCTATCAACTTTACATTGCTTAAACCAAGTATGGGCTACATCCTGCAACTGATATGCAACCAACTTAGCTATTTGAGTAGATATCACCCTATAGCATCCATTATCTTTTACACCATATCTAAGAATTCTTACGGATCCTCTTCAGACTTGGGTCCCGTGAAAGAAGGAGGATTCATCTAGGTGAAATCCCAAATTCTAGTCACAGTAGTATTGGCTACTGGGTTGGCCAGAATAGCAGTTGGTCGTTCATTTGTGCTACTAAAAAATTGGCTAGAGTAGTGAACACAACCTTGAATTCTGTATGAGAGACGTGCTCGTCCAGAGGATCTGCGTGGACGGGATGAGGCGCTAGCTGGTTTCCTATTCTTCTTCTATTTTTCTTGGGTGGCATGTTCTGTAAATAGAAGAAAGAAGTGGATTATACAGGGAGTCTAACTTGATCTCATTCTCACTCGTACGACATAGATACTGGAAGAAGGGAAACTTTTTCCTAAACGCCTTGTAGCCTCTCGTCGATAAGTGTAGCGCACTACACACCCATGTACAAGACTCTACTCAATGCTGCTTTTAAACTTCCTAGGACACTTTAAAACCTGTCTCTGATACCAAGTTTGTAATAACCCGTGACTACCCCCTAGTCTTCACATGGCGCTTGAGGGACCACAAGCTAACCCATGAGCTGGTACCTGCTGTGAGCATGAGATAACATAATCATAAATGCGGAAGAATACTAACATGCCATAAGGTTTTAATAACTAAATTTAAAACTAAAATATGAGTCTATAGGAATAACTGACTGAATCTGATAATATAATGATAAACTGGATAACTAACTATAATATCTGAATACTAAATAACTGACTCTAATGTCTGAAAAGCCTCTAAAATGACTAATTGAATTTGAGTTGATGGGACAGGCTCCAACTAACTCCAACTAACTACTAACTGAGACTTGAAATAAAGTAAGCCTGTCCTCGAAGTATGAGAACTCACACCTGCTACTGCTGAGGATAGGATAAGTCTAATCGCGAGCTAAGAACTGAGCATCAGAACCTATGATATAATACATCATAGCATAAAAGAAAAGGTATGCAATCAGTACTTTGAATGTACTAGTATGCTAAATGAGGTAAGTTGATATGCATGGTTTCATGAATAGAACTAATAATTAACAGGGTATGCATGTAATGAATGGAGTACTAAATAAAGAGCATGGAATCTGTAGATACTGAAAATGCATGAAAATCTGTAAATACTGAGAATGCATGACCAAGCATATAACATGAACTTAGTAAAATATGTAAACTGAACTACTGAAATAACTAAATTTTGTATGCTTTGGTCAAACAACACTAAGACTGACTAACTGAGTTGGGACTGCAACTGAGACTATATCTGAGACTGTGGGAGGTATCATCTAACCGACATTCCCTAATTTGAGCTAATTATGTTCCAACCTGTAAACCCAGTTGAAAGGGTGTTAATACCATGCCATGGGTACTAACGATGGTTGTGTGGATCCACTAAACTGACATAATGTCCAAAGGACTAAGGGTGTCAAGCCTGAATTGACGGGTGACCCCTGTGAGATAGTCAAGCCTAATCTGACGGGTGACTTCTCATACCCTACGCTAGCTACGTAGTTCTAGAGAATAAGGAATGCTACTAATGACTCTGCCTATCTGATGAAGACGCCACCATCCCTACACTCACTCGGTGCTAAATCCTACTCTGAACTGAAATACACTGAAATACTAGACTGTTCTAAGTTCATCTGTCTAGTAACTGACAGTTCTGATAATGCTCATAGTATGTTCTAAAGACTATTTTGTAATGTACTGATACTAGACTAAGTAAAAAGCTATGGATTTCGGGTATTCAATATCCCCAGGACTCAAAACCATAAATAGTAAAATGACACTAAAGCTTGAAGGACAAAACATGAAGGTTTTTATATAAATCAATCACTCTTGTAGGCAATTTATCAAACACTTGTGGTTCATGGTTAAAACAATCATAGGAATGTCATGGAACTTATGGAATAGCATGAATTCAAGATCATAGATCTAAATCATGGTTTAATACAATAAATAATAATATAAAAACATGGAGGATTGAATGATATCAATAATCATGGTATAAAATCAATTGTATATGGAGGTTCATGGATGAAATCATAATTTAAAATATAATAACTTGAAAAGATCAAAACTTGTAAATTAAATAGGTTACTTGGACTCCATGGATGAAAGGAATACATGGATGAACATCTAACATACCTAGGATAATGAATTTCTTGATATTCTAGGTGAGTTCTTGAGGATTGGCCTTGAATTTGAAAGCTAGGGTTTCTTGTTCTTGAAAGTTGGATTTTTTATTGTGAGAGAAATTGAAATAATTATGACTACGGGAATCTTAGTAGCTTAGTTGGCTAGTTACCTAAACATCCACCTTGTTGGTGAGGGTTCGATTCCCACATTGCAATTCTCTCCCACATTCCCCTTCCCCTTTCCCTACCCCCAATTTTATAAAAACAAAAAAACAAAAAAAAATAAATAATGATGACTACTTAGGGTGTTTAGGGGTTAAATTTCGTATTTTAGGTTTTAGGGCTGTGGAAAAAGACCCAAATTCCCCTGAACAAATTTAAAAACGAAAGCTGAAAACTGAAGATCCTGATTTTTGGCCTTGGCGCGATGCGCCACTATCGCGCCAAACCACTGGAATTGGACAGCTGGGAAATTGGTATGTGGCACGACATAGGAATAATCGATGTCCTTCATTGATTGGGACCTGGACGTTCACCGCGACGCAGTGGAATCGCGAAGATACACTGGAAACTGCTAAATGCCAATTTGGACTTTGGCGCGATACGCCAAGATCACGTACCTCGATTGGAAATTGCCAATCGTCACTTAGACTAGCTCTGCGATGAGCTAAGGGTTAAAATGATGGAGTCTACCAACTGAAACTTAAAATCTCCATAAATTCTTACCCGGTTATCAGATTTGGGCGAATTTTTATCGTTGGAAAGCTAATTGAATTTTCTACGCAATGGCAAGCTCTAAACTAAAAAATAATGAGTATTTCGGCTATGGGACTTAGATTATGCTAGGGAAATACGGGGAATTAAAGAAACGTTGTGCTAAAATCAGCCCAAGTACCTAACTCATCCTGAAAAATCTTCCAAAAGTGAGATGAGAACACAGAAGCTCAATCTAAAATAATAGACACCAACACTCCATAAAGACGCACAATTTCACGAATGTAAATAGAAATCAACCTTTTAGAACTAAACAAGACCTGAACCAGAATAAAATGAGCTGATTTGATCAATCGATCCACGATGATGCAAACACTATCAGAACCATGAGATGTACGAGACAAAACAATCATAAAGTCCATGGTGATCCGTTCCCACTTCCACTCGAGAATAGGTAACCTCTAAAGTAATCCACCAGGTCTCATATGGTCACCCTTAACCTGCAGACAACATAGGAAATGAGCCACAAAATCAACTATACCTCGCCTCGTACCACCCCACCAGTAGTGTTGTCTCAAATCAGTATATATCTTAGTCATACATGGATGGATAAAATATATGGAACAGTAGGCCTCCTCTAAGATCAACCAAATCCAACCACCCATTCTTAGCATATAAACTCGGCCTCCAAACCGCAAAACTTGATCTAAATCAAGTGAGGCTTCCTTAGCCTCCCCACTCCACACCTTATCTCAAATCAGCCTCAATCCAACATCATCAAACTGATGAGCTCGAATCTACTCCATTAAAGAAGATCTAGCATCCATAAATGCCAAAACATGCCCTGATGTTGAAATATCAAGCCTAACCATCTGGTTAGACCAAGACTAAACCTCTAAGGCAAAAGGCCTCTCTTGGGTCAAAAGATACGCCAAGCTACCCATGCTAGTCGACTTCTGACTCAAGTCATCTACAACTATATTAGCCTTGCTCGGATGGTAGAGAATAGTCAAGTCATAATCCTTAAGTAACTTAAGCCAACGACACTGCCTCATATGTAAATTTTGCTGGATAAAGAAGTACTGAAGGCTACAGTGATCTGAGAAGGTCTCACAATGGACTCTATACAAGTAGTGCCTGCACATTTTCAAGGAAAAAACAACTACGCACAACTCGAAATCATGGGTAGGATAATTCATCTCATGAGGCTTTAACTAATGAAAAGATATGTAATCACCTTGTCCTCCTGCATCAACACAGAACCTAACCCAACAGCTGAAGCATCACAAAAGACGGTAAAACCCACGCCCTCCTTGGGCAAAGTCAAGATAGGAGATGAAGTCAAAAAATCCTTGAGATTTTGGAAGCTCGCCTCACCAGCATCAGACTACTGGAAGGAAATCTTCTTTTGGGCCAACTTGGTCAATGGAGCTGCAATGGATGAAAAACCATCAACAAAATACCGATAATAACCCGCCAAGCCAACAAAACTCAAAATCTCAGTGGGTGAAGTAGGTCTAGTCAATCACGAACCACTGCAACCTTACCTGGATCAACCATAATACCTTCTTTAGTCACCATATGATCCAAGAAAAAAATAGACTCCAACCAAAACTTGCACTTAGAGAACTTAGCATATAATTTCTCATCCCTCAATCTCTAAAGCACAAAGCACAAATGCTCTTCATGCTTAACCACACTCTTGGAATACACCAAGATATCATTTATAAATATGATAACAAAAAATTCAAGATACGGATGAAACACCCAGTTCATCAACTCCTTGAATGTGGCGGGGGGCATTGGTCAATCCGAAGAATATGACCAAGAACTCATAATGACCATATCGATTTCGAAAAGCTGTCTTCGTAATATGTGAAGCTCTAATTCTCAACTAGTGATAATTGAACCTCAAATCAAACTTTTAAAATACCGCAACCCCCTGACACTGATCAAATAAATCATCGATGCGAGAAAGGGGATACTTATTATTAACTGTCACCTTATTCAACTAGCGATAATGAATACACATCCGCATAGACCCATCATTTTCCTTCATAAACAAGATAAGCGTAATCCAAGGTGAAATACTAGATCGGATAAATCCTTTATCAAACAACTCCTGTAACTAATCCTTCAATTTTTTTAACTTTGTTGGGGCCATCCTATTAGGAGGAAAAGAATCGGCTGGGTGCCCGACTCAACATAAATAGAGAAATCAATATCTCGATCTGAAGGCATACCTAGCAAGTCCGTAAGGAACACATCCATAAACTTATGGTTAATACAGACAGAATCCAAAGAAGGAGGCGAAACAACACTGGTGTCCCGAATATGGGCCAAGTTAGATAAACATCCCCACTCAACCAATTTACTAGTCTGAATATAGGATATAATCCTCTTAGGACCCGAATGAAGTGCACCCTTCCAAACTATCCTTGGCACACCCAGCGAAGCTAAAGTCACAGTCTTAGCAAAATAATCTAAGATAGCATGATAAAGATCCAACCAACCAATACACAAAATAACATCAAAATCAACCATATCTAATACAGGCAAATCTACCAAAGTCTCACACTCGACAAAAGTCACAACACAAGATCGATGCGCCCGATCCACCACTAAAGAATCACCTACCAGGATAGATACACGAATAGGCATAGAAAGAGGTTTACTAACAGAATCAAAACACAACGTAAAATATACAAAAACATAGGAGAAAGTCAATCCAGGATCAAATAATACAGATACAGGTCTGAAGAAAATGGGGATGATACTTGTAATCACAACATCAGAAGACTCTACCTCAAGTCTAGTTGGTATAGCATAACACTTTCATGACTATCAACTAGTTGAGTAGCCCCACGACCACCAATAGGGGCTCTACTATATCTACCTCTTGCACCTTTGGTGGAATCCCTACCTCTCAGAGATGAAATAAGAGTAGCTCTAAACATATGGTGAAAATAGTCCTTGGCCACATCGTCAATCTCATCACACACATAACAACCTCTATGACCAGTCTTAATAGGAGAAAGTACAGCTGAGCTCGAACAGCTACCCTGAACTGCTGAACTAGAAGATCCACCACCTGAACCCTATAAAGTTACCTGCACTGGCCTACCATGGTATTCATGAGAACCTCTAAAATCTTTACCTCTAGAGGTCTGACTCCTAAACTTAACAAAATAGCGCACCCTTTTAGAGCCTCCCTGAGATGTACTAATAATACCTTCTGTCATCTTAGCGTGATCCACAATACTCTAAAGATTATCCCCAAGCACAACTATCTAAGACGTAGCCAACTAAAGGAAGACAACCAAACCCTTCACAAACTTCTGAATCTTCTCAGACTCAGTGGAAATGCTATCATAGAAATATCTAGACAGGGTATGAAAACGTGGCTCATACTTAGCAACTATCATAGAGCCCTACTCCAAATGATCAAACTCATCCCATATACAATCTCTCAAATTAAAAGAGACAAATCTCTCCAGAAAGGCATCAACAAACTGATCCCATGATAACTCAGGAGCATCAACAATCATACAACTGATAAATAATCTACACCAATATCTCACAGCATCTCTCAACTAATAGTAGTATAAGCCACACCATTCACGTAAAAAGAGTGAAACACAACTCAGAATACAAGGTATAAAAGAACTGTGCACGATAAAGAATAAAATGAGAAAAGTTTCCTAAAGATGTTCTATATCCTTTTGAAGATAGATACGGATGTCAACATATCGATCCGCGAGACCCTATTAGATATCTCATTCTTACACTATTGAGACTAATGAAATCTGGCTTCTCTAATATAATTTATAATGACCCAAAAAAGAGAGTCATGATGTCACTTGTCATGGAGTACCTTGACAAGTAAGCTTATCACCTAAACTTATAAAAAAAGAGGAAAAGGTAGAAAAATCCCAAGGTAAGACTTCTAGAATGAAGCCAAACCATATAAGTAATCATAACAATGCATAAAGAACTTATAAAAAATACCAATCATTCCCAAAACTTAGTTTCAATAGTGTAAGAACTAATACAATCCAAGAGTCAAATACATCGCAAAAATAACTACAAAGGAATAATAATTATCTCCGTATACTAATAAAGACATAACTACTATAGAAAGATAGAGGTGAATTTCAGACGTATGAATGTCCAACCGTTACCTTGGAAGCTCCAATAATTGCCTGAGTCAATCAAGTTGAGGTGTACTCGAGCTAGAACCTGCACCGAAAGGGCGCAGTAGGCATGAGTACGGTCCACTTATACTCAGTGGGTATCATAGGCTGACCAAGCAAAGTAGTAAATAAAGCATACAAAATATACACTAAGGGTACGTCACCTACAATCATAAAATATTCCACAATGGTAGCCCACACCGCTTGCACTAACAGTTTTAATGCATCTCATATGTATTGTAACATCACATTAACATAGAACAAAAATACGTATTATATCATATATAAGAAAAACAGGGGGAACATGCATATACAAGATCATCAAATACAAGTAAAAGAAGATATGATAAATACATAGATGGCAAGTCAATATGCCAATAAAACACAACATAACACAATAAAGTATGTGCAATGTATATGATAATGATGATGATCATGCACGAGGTCATTGCATAACCTTTGGGATCATCGCATAATCCCCGTATACACCTACGGAGCTAAAGTTTCCTGACGTAGGACCAATGGGGGGTTCATCAACCCGTATACAGTTCAAATATCTCATTTATCATTTTCAGCACATCCCTTGTAAAGGGTTTTATAAGGTGTTGCAATATCTCCTCCTTGATACCTCTCTCAGCGAGGGTTTTAAAAAGGTGTTGCCAGTATTTCTCAAATGTTGCCACGATGATACCAATGTTTCATGAATAAGTATGATATGAGGATGTAATGCTCACAACCAATCACAATGAGTATATTTCACAACAAACCACAATGATATATTTCTACAACCATGTGAGACAATATTCACTCATTATTTCAGTTTCAACCATGAATTTTTGTATGTCTCATATGCCAAATAAAGTATGAATATAATCATCATACACCAATGGTACCATATTAAGCATATTAACAACAAAATACAATTATTCACATATATTTAAGGCTATTAATTTCACATAGGACCCCCGCACGGTCACACATGTCACATAATAACTCAATTTCGACAATTACATCATATATAGTCCCCCACAAGGTCACAACACCTAAATAACTATTTTTTATGATTAGTTCACACCCTTAACATGCATTTTGTATCATCATTTACTACCCAGCCCAATCTGAATGAGTTAAGCCATAACCTACCTTAAAAGCCGAAACCGATCCGCCATACTTAAACTCGTGATGTTACTTTTCACGAACAATCCCAAACTTTACTAAAAATATCAAATATGAAATCTATGCATCAAAACAAAACAAACAATACCTATATTGACTATTTTTGGTTTGGGGTCAAAACAGACCCCAAAATGGATTTTCAAAAAAGAAGGGCAGAATCAAAACTTTACTTCAAAAACATGTTCTCCATATTTTTAGGAACCTACAGCTGAAAACCCAAGTTAAATTGAGTCAAAAACGAGGTTTAAATCGAAGAAAACCCATTTTTGAGCTTTACCAGGTAAAATCTTTGAAATGCGGTTAAAAGCTAAAATCAAAGTTGTTTTGAAGGTTAAAGTGCTGAAAAATTAATAATTCTAGGATAAAAATATTTTTCAAGTGAAAAGAAGTGAAAATGAGGTTTAAAATCAAGCTCTAAGATTTTTGAGATTTTGAGAAACTAATTAAGAAATTACTAAGAAGAGGATGAATTCTTACCTTAAATCCATAAGAAAACCAAGAAATATGTGTTAATCTAGCTTCCCACAAACTTTATTTTTAAGCTCCCATGCTATATTAGGGTTTAATATCAAAGAGGCAAGATGAAAAAAGAGTAAAATGGGACAAAATGGGTAAAATAGACAGTTATATAGCAGAAAATCTGCTACATTAGTGTAGATTTTCTTTCTCAAGTACAAACAGACTTCGATGGGGAGCCCGAGATTCGTTCGGAGTCTGATAGACACAAACAAACTATGCAACCACACTAAATTGGACGTTTCGGATGCGATAACAATATCAGATTTTCAAAAAACACACTAAATTTGACATTTTGGATGCGATAATAATATCAGATTTTCAAAAAACATCATTTTAATAAAGTTGACCCCCGAAACCTGAAATTACAAATTTTCAAACCAAGGGTCGAAATGAGATTTAAAAGCCTTAAAATCATACCAAACATTCTAACACTTAAAAACGATATTTCGAATCTTCTGGCAAAGTCAAATTTTCCATCCGAGGTTGTTTCGACCAATTGTGGGTCCCACACCCATATTTCCAATTTTTCAACTTTCGATCAATAGTTCAAAATGAGCTCATGTGTACGAGGACCAGAACCAAAGGTCGACCCATCCTAAAATTTATATTTCGGAGTTGCTGGAGTAGTCCGTTCGGCCTCCCATCACACGGGTCATAAGATATCCACATAAGTCCAAAATAAGGCTCTCAAATCCATCAAAACCATAATATTGCATAAATTATACCAAAATGCATCAGAAATAATGTCAATCACTCCCACACCTCAAAAATATAATAATGCAGCTACGAGGAGGGGTAAAATAATTAAATCATACAAAATCACAAATTTGACATATTTCATCAAATTCTTAGGTCGTTACACCCAACCCTTAAGAAGAAATATTTAATAGACTTAATAGATATGGTCCTTAATCGATCTAAAATCTAGTCAGGTACTTCCTTCTATTAGTGTGACCAATACGACAACATCGTCATCTGTCACGCGGTTAGGCACTCAAAAAATGAGACAACGAAAATGGAGATTGACAATAGAACCACCTGGAAGTAGCATTTGGGTAGTCATGGAGATTTTTTTGTTTTCCTTTTTGGAAACTAGACATAGACGTAGTAGGCAGGGTATTGTTTTGGTCTTATTTCTAAGCCATGTAATGTTGTCACAATGTAGAGACATCTGTGGGCATTTGGCCTAGTTTAATTAATAATAAAAGGCCTGTAAAGGTCACCAAAAATTTGATAATATAAAGATATGGTCTTTAATCAACCTTTTAATAAAGAAACTATTGAACCCACTTATATAAAAGATATGTCAAATAAATTCAAAGAACAAAATTCAGAAACAACTATATAAGGGAAGTAACATTAGAAGATATTTAAAGAAAATTGAAAGGAGTTGATTTTCCAAAAACAATTTCCTAAGTGGAATATAAATGTAAAATTTTAAAAACTAAAAAATCTTTTAGTCTCATTGCTAGTGAAACACTAGGATTAAGAGATTCCCTATGCATGATTAGGTCAGATATAATTTTTGAACCTAACTTTGAATATTAAGATAAATTATGGAATATCCCAGAAAATTCTATTTAGAAGGAAAGACATAAACAAAGATATTCATTAAAAGAAAGATATTCTTTTGGAGAAAAATGTTACAATGATATGAAAAGATTAAAATGTAATATTAAATTTTTTAAACGATTCGAAATTACATGAAAATTAGATGATCAAAAGAATTCGCTAAACATAATTGTCAATAAATTGTATACTACTAGTAATAAAGTAGTAGAATCAACAATTCCAACATTGAAGGCTGTTTTATATTTACCTTTTTCTGCAATTTGTATTTACCAAAGGAAGAAAAGACCAAAATATTCTCAAAGCCATCAAAAGACAACTTCAAGATAAGGATGAAAAGATAGCCTGAGACACGTGCAGAATAAGTAAATAGTCATTAGCTACTCTTAGATAGGAGTAGAATAAATAGCTTATATTAGTGTATGGGCAGATGTAAAATAGATAGTGTTTGTTAAATTTTAGTCAGCACTTCTGAGGCCTATTTAAGGCTTTAAACTTGTAATACCAGAAGGATATAAATAAAATATTCCAACAAAATAATTTTACAAATCAATTATTATGTATAGTATCTAAACAGATTCTCGAAGTCATCTCCAAATTTATCGAAAAAGGGGAAGTAACATTAGAAGATATTGAAAGAAAATTAAAAGGAGTTGATTTCTCAAAGACAATTCCCAAAGTGAAATATGAATCAACAATTTCAATAACTAAAAAATCAGTTAGTCCCACTACTAGTGAAATGCTAGGGGTAAAAGTCTCTCTATACATGATTAGGTCAGATATAATATTTGAACTTGACTTTGAATATTTAGATAAATTATAGAATAACCAAGAAAATTATATTAAAAAAGAGTGGTATAAAAAATATTCATTAAATGAAAGATATTCTTTTAGGGAAAATTGGTGCAGTGATATGAAAAAATTAAGATGTAATATTGAATTTTTAAAATGGTTCGAAATTACAAGGAAATTAGATGATCAAAAAGACAGTTTAAAATAAGAAATTAAATTATACATTAAAAGTCGTTTAAAATTTAAACTAACTTTAGAACAACAAAATAAGAACAATAAAAAATTTACACTATTTAATATTTTTGGGTAGTGTAGAAATATTCTGCTCTACCTGGAACTTTTCAAACTGTGTTGACAATACCTGTTTATTTCTTCCAAACTGGTTCCACCAGTTGTAGAACCATTGGGGAATTACAACAGTCTTCATCTTCTCTGAATATTTCATGAACCAAGAGTGAGTGTTGGGCCTAACATGCATAAAGTTGTACCAGACTTAGTTATAATCATACCAATTATAGGTCTGAGGTTGGTAATTTCTTGACTGAAGAATGGGTATATGTAGGTGATCTATATACCATTCAAATAGGCTTAATATCCTTTTGGAGGAAATAAATAAGTATTATCTACACAGTTAGAAAGGCAGTTTGAAAAGTTCCAGGTAGACCAGAATATTTCTACACTACCGGAAAATGTTAAATGGTGTATATTTTTTATCGCTAATAGAATTTCATATATTATCTTTTGGTCCTTTGATATTCATGAAATCGAAATGATCAACTACTTAAGAAAACCATCTATATTAAAGGCTGGAGTCCAATGAAGAAGCCATCAACAAGCTCATCTTCACAGAAGGAATCGCACCTCTCCAAGGAAGAAATAAAAAAAGGCTCAAAGAAGCTTTGTCAAATCTAGATAATGAGAATTATTCAAAACAGATAATGATGTTATTAGATATTGCATTCTCTCATGCAAACGAACCTAGCAATGGGGATATGCTGGACCACAAGGAATAACACAGGCATACCTTCTCAATTGAATGAAAGATGCCCACACCCCTTCAAAGTTTGAAAAGATACTTAATGGACCCCACAAACATAACAAAGACTAGAAGACAAGTGGCATAAATCTTCAAGGAAGAAAAAGCCAAAATCTTCTCAAAGTCCTCAAAAGACACAAAGATAAGGATGAAAAGATAGCAGAGACACGTGCAAAACAAATAAATAGTCATCAGCTGCTCCTAGACAGGCGTGGAATAATTAACTTGTATTTGTGTATGGACAGATGTAAAATTGATAGTGTTAGTAAGCACTTCTCGGGCCTATTTAAGGCTTTCAACTTGTAATAGCAGAGGGCATTCTGAAATTTCCTCAACTCAGAGAAACTCTATACCATCTCCCATATCTCCCATCTCTCCTCTATAAAATTCTCTCATTTCCCATCAATAAAAAGTTTTTCGTGAGTATAAATTTCTCGATTTCTCTACTGTTTTAGTTAATTTTGCTTTACATTTATTTTGTTCTTATTTTGTTGTTTTAAAGTTAGTTTTATACTTTAAACTACTGTTAAAGTACAAATTATACTTTTAAAGTATAAATTACTTTAAAATGTTATTTTCTATTATGATAAAAAGTTAGAAACTTATCCAATTTTTAAATTACTGGAATTCTCATAAGATATATTTCCTAAATTTGAAGAAAATTTTGAAGTAACCGACGATATTTTAGGAAAAATCAATGAAAGATTAAAATCTTAATTAAAAGTCACAAATGAAAAGGTTATAAGAACTTTATCGGAAAGGAATAGTAATGAAATTAACAAATTAAGCTCTAAATATTCAGTAAAAAAGAATTATTATAAAAATCCCACATAACATTTTGATCATTAATATCTATAGAAAAATGAGGATAACAATAAAAATAATTCTTCTTCAAAAGAAAATATTAATAGCGCTTGCAGTAATAAATTAGCTAATCGTTACAAATGTAGAGACCTATGTGAAGGAACTTGTAATTTTTTCTATATCTATTAATATCTTCAGCTGCTAATAATTTAATAGTCTAAATATTTCTATTAATTGTAATAGTAGATTCTGAAGTTTTAATAGTATAATTTTTTACAAAATCAAAGTGTCCAGTTTTATAGACTCTATTAAAACTTTCTTTTGGAATATTCCACTTCTGTAAATCACTTTCTAAAATTTTGAAGGAAATAAACAGGTATTATCTACACGATTTCAAAAGCAATTTGAAAAGTTCTAGGTAGAGCAGAATATTTCTACACTACTGGACCCGGAAGGGGTTCCCGTCGCTAAGCCTAGAGGAACAAAATAAAGAAATCTTAGAAGAAGAAAATTAGTAATTACTACACTCAAGAATAATTATTGTAGAAGTAACATCTAAAGTAGATTTTGGTCCTAGGATAGTATTTTCTCTCTCACCTATAAAAATCCTAATGAAATACTCAAACCAACAAAAACATGATAAATAGTGTTAATATTTCTGCTATCTCTAGTAAAATTGCTAAAATAGAAAGTGATTTACCAAATTGGAATATTCCAAAAGAAAGTTTTAATAGTCTATAAAATTGGACACTTTGATTTTGTAAAAAATTATAAACGTAATAAATAGTGTTAATATTTCTATTATCTCTAGTAAAATTGCGAAAATAGAAAGTTATTTATAGAATTGGAATATTCCAATAGAAAGTTTTAGTAGGTTTGGGAACCTTTCTTTCAATTGATAAGGCATGCCTCTGCTAACTTAAAAATAAACTAAAAAGAGATAACAAAATAACTAGTTGAAAATAATTAAAGTAATTTATACCATTATTCCAAGAGTTACACTAATTTCGACTGGCTCTAGGACAGCGTAACGCTCTAACCACTCCCACTCATACTCACACTTCCTCCATATACTACTAGTAATAAAGTAGTAGAATTAATAATTCTCCCATTAATTAGCCCACCAGTAAAGGGTAGAATTGTTACTTCCTTACCTTTTAAATTAGATATAGTAGATACTAAAAGTGATCCTGAAAATAGGATACTCCAACAAAATAATTATACAAATCAATTATTACATGTAATATCTAAACAGATTCTTAAAGCCAAAAATAAATCAACTTTTAAAGATAAATTTCCTAAATTTGAAGAAAAGTTTGAAGCAATAGACGATATTTTAAGAAAAATTAAAATGTGAATTAAAAGTCACTAATGACATTATTAAAGAAAATAATAAAAACTGAGAATCTCATATCAAAATCCACTAATAATATAAATAATAATAGTATAGGTTGGGACTATGAAAAAATAAATCATAAAAGTAAAGATTGTAGAGTCCTAGATAAAAAAAAAGACATAAGTAATAATTTATGTTGTATCTTTGAAGAAGATGAAGATAATTTCTCTCCAAAAGAAAATATTAATAACATTTACAGTGAAAAATTAACTAATCATTGTAAATGCACCGGCTCACATTGCACTTGCAATAATCGTTCTATCAATGTTATTACCAATAGTAACGTAACACTCTAGATGTTCCTACTCATACTCACACTCCCTCCTGGGCAACTTGGCTCTGATACCATTTGGGGGATGGATCCGGAAAATAGGGAGCAAAATAATAGTTTAAAATTATTAAAGTAATTTATACCTTTTAACATTTTTCGGTAGTGTAAAAATATTCTGCTCTACCTGAAACTTTTCAAATTGCTTTTGAAACTGTGTAGATAATACTTGTTTATTTCCTCCAAACTGGTTCCACCAGTCGTAGAACCACCCGGGAATCACAGCAGTCTTCATCTGCTCTGAATATTTCACGAACTAAGGGAAAATTCCATATAGTACTTTAAATTTATGGTGATATTATAAGTTTTATAAATATCACAGGACTAGAATTATGTACAGATATTAAACTTAAAAATCAACTAAAAAGAGATAATAAAATACCTCGAAATGAGCTATGAAGCTTTTCCCAAGATTTTGGCTATATAAAATTATCAGCCCTTTCAAAAGAAGCTACCAAACGGGAATGATACTCAAAAAAATTATAGTACTATTAAAAAAGAAATTTTGGCCATAGTACTATGTATTACTAAATATCAAGATAATTTATAAACAAATAATTTTTACTAAGAGTGGACTGCAAAGCAGCCAAAGATGTTTTACAAAAGGACGTTAAAAATTTAATTTCTAAACAGATATTTACCAGATAGCATGCTTCATTATCTAGTTTTTATTTTCAAATAGAATTTATAAAGGTAGAAAATAATTCTCTCCCAAATTTTTTAACTAGAGAATTTCTTCAGGGAAAAAAAGGAGGAGACCCAGAAAACTCGGAATAAAGACAGGGCCTCCATTTAGGCCTTTTCGATCAGAATAAAAAATAAAAAGACCTTTCAACTAAGAAAATAAAAAGTCAGAATCTAGATTTTCAGTCCAAGCAGAAGTTTCGTCTCATCCAGAACCAATCACTTCTCTACCATTAAAAGAATCCATGAAACCACCGGAGGCATACACATAAGCAGTCTCCCCAGTTACAACACAGAAGAAGAAAGAACAGAGTATTCCAGATAAAAGGCAATTTGAGGTAAACATGGAAACTTTAATGGCGTCCCTAATGAGTCTAAAACAAAATGTAAATCAAAGAATGGAAATCTTGGAAAGTTCACTCTCAACAAGGATGGACACAATAGAAGTCCGTCTAAACTCCACCACATCCACTTTTCAAAACTATCATGCTTCCTCTAGGTACTTTTTTCAGTTTAATTAGTTGATAGTTCAGGGTTTGATACACCTTTAATTAGTATCTTACTGCTTCTCTATCTATCTTTAGCTTTTGTATTCGTATCGTAGTTTAGATTTTGATTTTGTACTTTATTCGTTTATCATAAGGGCACTTGATAAAAAATACAAAGGTACGAGAGTGATTAAAGCCTTGTTATACAAAGTAAGGCAAATAATCCCCTCGAGACCTAAAAGTATTAGTGAGTTCATTTTAACAGAATATCTCTACGCTACTGAAGAATGTTGAATTACTACAAAACATCCTTTACTAGTTACTGCTCAAATAAATCAGTCAAAATATTTTAAACAAGAAACATATTTTACAAATTAATAGCTTTACCAAATTATGGCATTTAATAAAATGCATAGAAGGGATGAATTTTAACTCATCTACCAGTAAATTTTTAGTTCTCTAAATAATATACCAAAACCCTATTTGGTCATTTTCTGTATCTTGCAATAAAAGGATTTGATGAATATTTACTATTGTATTTATAAAATTAGTATGAATTAAGCAGATAAAAAATGCAATTTTAAAAAATTTCATGGAGAATATCTCTGCACTACCAAATGGTTTTCACATATTATTAATCCATCAAAATTAAAGGCTAAATGTCATCAGATAAATCTAGATCAGGTTTTCCCTACGAAAATAATCTCGCCTATCAAAATAGATAATGGAGTTAATAGATACTGAACCATCAGTGGACACATAAAGAATCATCAACATATCTCTACAACAAGAAGACAGAAAAGCTACTACTACTTCTAAAAGGGTAATAAAATAAAAGGTGGACCCCACAGCATCTATCAAAAAACCATGTAGCTACAAGATGAAGAGGCACAAGTTCATAGCATAAAAGGACAAAAACACTCAAAACAATAAAACACAAGTCTTCATAACACAATGAGACAAAGACTTTTGGCGTAAATCTTAAGAAAAGGCCAAAAATCCTTTTAAAAGATTCAAAAGAGGCATCTCTTCAAAAGCAGCAAAGGCAAGTTCAAGATAAGGTTCAAATTCACTTGCGGAACAGATATATGAAACACTAGATAGGTGTAAAACAAATAACACATATTAGTGTATGAACACATATAATAAGGATAGTTTTTGTTTGATGTTAGTCAGCATTTTTGAGGCCTGTTTAAAGGTTTTCAACTTGTAAAATGGAGGGCCATCTGAAATTTCCAAGTCAGAAAAACTCTCTCTATCTCCCTTATTTCCCATCTCCCTTCTGTAAAGTTCTCTTATTTCCCATATCAATAAAAAGGTTATTATAAGTATAAATTTCTCTATTTCTCTATTGTTTTAATTAATTTTTCTTTAGATTATTCTGTTCTTATTTTGTTGTTCTATAGTTAGTTTAAATTTTTTATGGTATAAATTACTTTAATTATGTTAAACTATCACTTCGCTCCCCGTTTTCCCAATCCGCGGGCTTTTTATAATAATTTATTATTACTGAATATTTAGAGCTCAATTTTTTAATTTCGTTAATTTCATTATCATTCCTTTCCGATAAAGTTCTTATAACCTTGTCATTTGTGACTTTTAATTCGGATTTTAATCTTTCATTAATTTTTCCGAAAATGTCATTGGTTACTTCAAATTTAGGAAATTTATATTTTGAGAATTCTAGTAATTTAAAAATTGGATGAGTTTCTAACTTTTTATCATAATGGGAAGAACTTGGTTTAGCTTTAAAACTTGATTTATTCTCGGCTTCGAAAATTTGTTTAGATACTACATGTAATAATTGATTTGTATAATTATTTTGTTGGAGTATTTTATTTATATCCTTATTTGTAGGATCACCTTTAGTATCTACTATATCTAATTTAAATGGAGAGGCAATAATAATTCTACCCTTTACTGGTAAGCTAATGTCTTATAATGGGGGAATTGTTGATTCTGCTACTTTATTTCTAGTAGTATACCATTTATTTACAATCATGGTTAACGAGTTCTTCTAAAATTCCTTTATTTTATTCCTATAGGCTTGGCGACGGAAATACCCATTCCCATTTCATGTAGTTTATTATATATTTGATGTTATGCTAATCCATCTATATTCCATTCAACAATTTTTTTTCCAGAATATGAAGTATGAGATAAAAATTCTTTCTCTTCATACTGAATATCCGAAAATGTGGGATTTTTATAATAATTTTTTTTTAATGAATATTTAGAGCTTAATTTTTTAATTTCTTTAATTTCATTATCATTCATTTCAAATAAAGTTCTTATAACCTTGTCATTTGTGACTTTTAATTCAGCTTTTAATCTTTCATTAATTTTTTCTAAAATATCGACGGTTACTTCAAACTTTTCTTCAAATTTAGGAAATTTATCTTTTGAGAATTCTGGTAATTTAAAATTGGATGAGTTTCTAACGTTTTATCATAATGGGAAGAACTTGGTTTATCTTTAAATGTTGATTTACTCTTGGCTTTGAGAATCTGTTTAGATACTACAAGTAATAATTGATTTGTATAATTATTTTGTTGGAGTATTTTATTTATATCCTTATTTGTAGGATCACCTTTAGTATATAATATATCTAATTTAAAAGGTGACGCAGTAAAAATACTACCCTTTACTTGTCACGACTCAAATGGCCATGAGTGGCACCCACACTAATCTACCTGTGGAAGAACCATCTAAACCGAACAATTCCCCAAGTACTTAGTCAATGTTAAGATGATATTATCAAAATCAACATAATAACAATAATCCAAGGCTAATCATTATTGATGCGGAAGTCAAACAAACTACTTACTAAAATCCCCAAGACCCGAAAGTCATCGTACAAGAACTACTAACAAAGATCATTTCTAAGAGATATCCAGAATATAGTAAATAAGGAATGTTTCATTGCCCGAAAGATAGACAATAACAAATAAGATAACTCGTAGCAGTCTGGAGATGGAGTGTTCACCCTTGGATCAAGATATGCTATCAAACTTTAGAGGTGAGGTCATGTCTAAGCATTTAGAACACTTTCTGCACTCAACAAAAGAAGAGTACAGGGCAGTATCAGTACAAACCACTATATACTAGTAAGTGTCATAGGCCAACTCAATTCAATAGCATGTATACAACATAAATCAAATACAAGTAGATAAGCATCGTCACATAACACATATTCAATGAATCAACAATACAACAACAACAGGTCAAACAGTTCTCATAAACAAGCCACATAACCATCAATAATATTAACCATACTGTAAACATCCACGAAATCAACACAAAAATGTACACACATGCTATGGGACTTATTTTTGCCCAAATAGTCATGACCTGTAGGGAACTATCTATGTTCATGTACCGCATCGATATGGTACCCGATCCAACATTTACATATCCATACCAGCGTGGTACTCGACCCAACACATACATATCCGTACCGGCGTGGTACCCGATCAAACATATACATATCCGTACCGGCATGGTACCCGATCCAACATAAACATATCTGTACCGTCGTGGTACCCAATCCAACATAAACATATCCGTACCGGCGTGGTACCCGATCCAACTTAAACATATCCGTACCGGCATGGTACCCGATCCAACATATACATATCCATACTAGCATGGTACTCGATCCAACATAAACATATTCGTATCGACGTGGTACCCGATCCAACATATACATATCTGTACCGGCGTGGTACCCGATCCGACATAAGCATATCCGTACCGGCATGGTACCTGATCCAACATAAACATATCCGTACCGGCGTGGTACCCGATCCAACATAAACAAGTATTATCAATATTAGTTTACACAACCTCACAGAATACAACACAATGCACCAAATTTATAAGTACACTTAAAGTCATAAGACAATTCCATCAAGTAAATTTTCAATAAATATTTATACACGAAACAACAATCAAAACATCAATAATTTCAAGCATGTCCGAATACCAATCCACAAGTATCCAATTTAGGAGCATACACACAATTAAGTCGAGTCTAAACTCCAATTAAACTGTAACCTACCTCAATCGAAGAATTTAAATGCAAGTTAATTTGCCAAGATTTTGCTCTTCCATAAAGCTTCTGAATGATTGAAATCTGTTCAAATATATAATACTAAACTTCACTCATCCTTCATTAATATCCAATAATTAATTCACTATAACCTTTGTCATTATTAAACACGATTTCTACAGAATCACACCTAATAGTAATAGCAGAAACATTAAAATTATAAAATTTAAATACTGTAACAATAATCTCTTATTTACAGGCTACGTACTGCTGCGTTTGACCATAGAATTAAATTTTCTCCGTATCAGTAGTTATCACTATTGAATCTTAATATCCAACCGATGCTTTAAGGACACTGTTAGTGATGATGCGTGAATGAACGGAGATTTATAGAATTCTGTACACTTAAATTTGTTAAGAAATAACCTTAGCCACTAGGATAACTAATAATTGGCTAATCATTACTGTTATCATTAGTCATATAGTGATGTTTCTAATCCAACCTCAAAG
Source organism: Capsicum pubescens (assembly GCA_030864215.1). Taxonomy (NCBI): domain Eukaryota; kingdom Viridiplantae; phylum Streptophyta; class Magnoliopsida; order Solanales; family Solanaceae; genus Capsicum; species Capsicum pubescens. The sequence continues at coordinate 125,945,369 of CM061542.1, forward strand.
TTTGCACCAGAAAATGTCTAAAATAGTTTGTTACTTAAGTGAGATTCTACCTTATCCAATCAAACAACTAACATGCTACAGTAGTACTTTATATAGATATATAATAATTCAATGTAAAGGTAACCTGTAGTTCAAATCGACAGCCCTCTTTCTCGTTCTGCCATGGTGAAAAACTGTTGTTTTCGTGACTCTCTTCCTTCTCAGTTTCTGATGCTATTAACATTATATATGATAAACCCTAACAACTTAATTTTCTTCTTGTATTAACCACATAAGTTAATAAATTAAAACTTTGACCATTAAGTTTCTAGTTAAATTCATTATTTAAAATACCCAACTAATAACTTAAGTCACTTTGAAACACCTCAAGAATCGATACTATCCATCTTCATAAGTCAGAAATCAGTATACAAACTACGAGGAGAACTAAAATAGGGAATATGAGAAAATTTCAAAAATGACCGGGGGGTCGTTACATAAGATACCAATTAAACAACTATTCGTCCCCGAACGACAACAAGAGACAATAAGGGAAAATAAGGAATTACTGAATCAGCAAGAAGATGTTGATACTTACTACGCATGTCTACTTTGGTCTCCTAAGTGGCCTCCTCAAAAGGATGATTCTTTCGTTGGACCTTCACAGACACAATCTCTTTATTCCTCAACTTACAAACAACTTAATACCTAGTCGAGCCTATTCGTACCTCCATCGCCCCAGACTCGGAAGGTTCAATCAGTATACAACAACATAAGACATATTCTTCACCCATATATATATATATATATATATATATATATATATATATATATATATATATGCAATAGTCCTATACTGGATGATAAATATAGGTGCATACTAGTGATAGGTGATGTGCATGCAGGAATGAATGCAAAGTACACAATCAATATCACAGCTCATCATAACTATCCTCATCATGACCATCATTATCGTAATCAACCTCCGGCCTTACCATATATCAATACATCATCAATAGTATCCTCCAGCCTTGTCGGGTATCAACATATTAAAAATACATCCTCCAACTTGCCAGGTATCAACATCATCAGAATTGTATTCTCCGGCCTTACCGGGTATCAATATCATCACAATAGTATTCTCCGGCCTTGCCGGGTATTAACATATCTCCATAATAGTCATTACTGAATAACATACACTATAATACTCATAAAAAAATCGTCATATCACCATAGAATATCTATCTATTCAATACTTTCCAACTACATGTTATTGTCTAACCAACACTTATTATAACAGAATTTCTAGTCCGCTAGTCATCACATAAGCTCTAGTTATTAGCCTAAACATTATCCTTCACAAAATCCTTATTCACGGGATAGCAACTAACCACTATTTATTTAATAGCCAACATCTAACATCTAGTCAGGGTTCATCACTAGACCAAAACCGCCATTTATCCACCATTCATTATTATCAACTAATCATATTATATCCGTTAATCATTAGTAAGCAACACATTACTACTTGTCACCTAACCATCTTTTATTAACTGACACCATTCATTATCTAACTATCGTTTACCAACTAATCCTTGCTTAAATATTCATTAGTTAACCATTTAGAAACTATTCAAAGTTATTAACTAGTCACCTCTTATTACCAACATCTCTTATTATCTAGCCTCATTAACACACAACTCCTCGTTTACCGACTAATCGACATCACAAACTTAGTCATCAATATCCACTAATCTTCAGCTATGCTAAATCCATCCTCCCTATAAGTCACGCATTAACCATCATTAGCTACCATGTTTAAACTATACAAGATTCATTAACTAATAAATTAGATTCCTAGTCATCAATTACTATAGTCCCCTAATAGACAACTAGTTACCACATAGCTTAATCGTTAATTAGGCAGAATAATTGTAAGATCATATTTTAGCTATAATCACATCAATTACCGATATAATACTTATGAATGTACCAAATCTATGCATGCCATCACCAATATCCAATCAATAAAGTCCTAAGCAACATATCGAATCTTCTTCCATTCCATACCAAAGAGATGTGTATAAAACATATATGTATCATAATCTATAATCGTATCCTTTACATTGACAAACACTCCTCGGATATTCAATCATTATCATAACACAATCCTTGGCCCATTAGTATATCCGAAATAGTCACAACATCATAATCATTGCATTAGGCCCATATACATATCTAGAGCTTATATCGATAATCATATTTATAAGTCGTAGCATATCTCTAATCATGTCACATATAGGAGATATAATATAAATAGATATGTAATCATCTATAGGATATCTTATATTGATAGGTCATACATCATGACTACGGGGAATATCACCACTCTAGGCCAATTTGCATATCTTAGAGGAAATAACATCTGTATGGGCCAATCATCAAGTCTAAGAGGAAATAGCATCTCTATAGGTCACATAACGTATCTAGAAGGAATATCATCTCTAAATGCCCAATATCACTTCCACAGGAAGTATAAAAAATATTACTCAAAATCCACAATCTGAGAACATCAATACAAGTTACAAAGTTATGAAGTAACCTTACTCTAAGATTTACTAGCCTCATATATGTCTAACATCCGCAACAAAGTCCACAAGACTTAACAAACATTTAGGCCTAAGTGGGTCAGACGATCCCACTTCTAATCCTCAATTTTCATAATTAGGCACACTATGTCCCAAACTAGGCTAAGATATCTAGTTTGTCTTCTAGATGTCAAGTAAGCCATATTCAAGCCTAAGATAACAGCTTTGACTACAAACAAGGTACTGAAGTCAACTCTACCCAACTTACGGTTTCAAGACTAACATACTAGCCCAATAAGGCTAAATATGCAAATCATGCTTCAAATACTAAAATCACACCCCAAACATAGGTTTACATCATAACTACGCTACAACTAATGTAAACTAGAAAGAAAAAGCAATAGGATTCAAAAGGGGTATAAACATGCTATTTTACGAGTCCCACAAAATTAGAGCCTACAACACATTATCCTCCACAACATTGCTAATATCCATCTAATCATCATACCTTAACCACTCAACAAGAAATATCCACCAAGTATCATTCAAGGAAAGATCAATCATGCCATTTAATAATTAATTTATTCTTCCATTCAGGATCATCCATAATTATTTTATGAATTTAACTAAGCCATTTGATTTTGTATTTCCACTATCATGAAAATTACTATCCTCTAAAAATGTCATATATTAGCCAACTTTTTGGGACATGCAAATATATAATTCAGCCACAAGGTCAAGTCAATACTAATTTGTCTTCTCAAAATTTTTCCTAATGCATAAATCCACAACTACAACTTATGTCCTGACAATCACTAACTCAATATTTTTCAGCAACAAACAATTCATGGTCAAGCCAAACCTCTTTTATATCACTAACACCAATTTAAGATATACTAAGTCATTTTTATTTCTACTTAACAATATTTTTATTACGGGATTTACTTAACTCTTAATCACCTCAAGAGTGGTCCCCACACCACTAGCACATAAGCAAGGCCAAACAAAATAAATCAATTATAGGTCATTGACAGTCTCATCACCAATATCACATTCCATACAAGTCATCGATCAAATTTTATAGGTATCAACAACCTCTACTAGTTTTTGTCACTTTTATTTAAAACTCATTATTTTGTCAAGCATTAAGAATTTGTTCACATAAGGAACTCAAAGATAATGTTACTTAGCTAGTCCTCACAAGGAACACATTATAATTTCACTAATAGAACTGCACAAAAATTCTAAATACGATCTCAATGAACGGACCACACAAGGATCCCCAAATAATATCAAATAGTCGAACTACACAAGGATCCATCCACAACATCATTAACAAGAACCTCTCATTACGAAAAACACATATCACCTCAGTCTTTTATTCATGTCACTTTTTCACCATCTTTTCTTTACATCATATTCCCATATCATTCTCTCAATTCTCATACCATCAATTTCATCAATAAAATAGTACCAAAAATAAATAAGCACCAAAGAATTTGTAGTTTCACAATAACAAGAAATCAAATAATCCTATCACATTTATCAACAAAAACAACTTGGTCAATTTTTATCACTTAACAAAAATAATTCACAACAATGACAAAAATTTAGCAACACAAGTTTAGCCAAATATCAAACACAAACAATCAATAAGTTCACAACTTTCACAAGTCTTTACCTATTAACAATAACTTTTAGACCTTATTAACAGATACCAATTGAAATCTCTTAGATTTTAATTTAAAATTATTAAGATACCAATTGGAATTGTCTAGATACCAATTGGATTCAATCTAGTAGTCCAAGATTAGGATGGCACGATGGAAAGAAAGAAAGGAAAATGACTTCTACATGCCTTATAGCCTTACAAAGATTGGGTGTGGAGCCCTACACACCAATCTAAGGAACTGTACTTGACACTGCTCTTATTAACAAATACTAATTGAAATCGCCAGATACCAATTGAATTCAAGTAATAGCATGTAAGAAAGAAGAATTTGAATTTTTCTAGTGTCATATAGCCTTACGAAGAAAAGTATAGATGTCTCTGTATCATTTTGCAAGACTCTACTAGACATGTTCTTGTACGACGAGATCGACGAACCTAGAGCTTTGATATCAACTTTGTCACGACTCAAATGGCCAAGAGTGGCACCCACACTAATCTACCTGTCGAAGAACCATCTAAACTGAACCATTTCCTAACCACTTAGTCAATGTTAAGATGATATTATCAAAATCAACATAATAACAATAATCCAAGGCTAATCATTAATGATACAGAAGTCAAACAAACTACTTACTAAAATTCCCAAGACCCAAAAGTCATCGTACAAGAACTACTAACAAAGATCATGTCTAAGAGATATCCAGAATAAAGTAAATAAGGAATGTTTCATTGCCCAAAAGATAGACAATAATAAATAAGATAACTTGTAGCAGTCTGGAGATGGAGTGATCACCCTTGGATCAAGATATGCTATCAAACTTTAGAGGTGAGGTCATGTCTGAGCATTTAGAACACTTTCTGCACTCAACAAAAGAAGAGTACATGGTAGTAACAGTACAAACCAGTATATACTACTAAGTATCATAGGCCAACTCAATTAATATCATGTATACAACATAAATCAAATAACACGTGGATAAGCATCATCACATAACACATATTCAATGAATCAACAATACAACAACAACAGGTCAAACAGTTCTCACAAACAAGCCACATAACCATCAAAGATATTAACCATGCTGTAAACATCCACAGAATAAACACAAAAATTTACACACATGCTAGGGGACTTATTTTTGCCTAAATAGTCATGACCTGTATGGAACAATCTATGTTCATGTACCGTACCGGCGTTGTACCCGATCCAACATTTACATATTCGTACCGGCGTGGTACTCGACCCAACATATACATATTCGTACCGGCGTAGTACCCGGTCCAACATATACATATCCGTATCGGCATGGTACCTGATCCAACATAAACATATCCGTGACGGCGTGGTACCCGATCCAACATAAACATATCCATACCGGCGTGGTACTCGATCAAACATATACATATCCATACCGGCGTGGTACCCGATCCAAAATATACATATCCGTACCAGCGTGGTACCCGATCCAACATATATATATCCGTACCGGCATGGTACCCGATCCAACATATACATATCTGTATCGGCGTGGTACCAGATCCAACATAAATATATCCGTATCGGCATGGTACCCGATCCAACATAAACATATCTGTACCGGTGTGGTACCCGATCCATCATAAACAAGTATTATCAATATCAATTTACACAACCTCACAGCATATAACACAATGCACCAAATTTATAAGTACACTTAAAATCATAAGACAATTCCATCAAGTAAATTTTCAATAAACATTTATACACGAAACAACAATCCAAACATCAATAATTTCAAGCATGTACGAATACCAATCCACAAGTATCCAATTTAGGAGCATACACACAATTAAGTCGAGTCTAAACTCCAATTAAACCGTAACCTACCTCAATCAAAGAATTCAAATGCAAGTTAATTTGCCAAGGTCTTGCCCTTCCATAAAGCTTCCGAATGATTAAAATCTGTTCAAATATATAATACTAAACTTCACTCATCCTTCATTAATATCCAATAATTAATTCACTATAACCTTTGTAATTATTAAACACGATTTCTACAGAATCACACCTAATTGTAGTAGAAAAAACATAAACATTATAAAATTTAACTATTGTAACAATAATCTCTTATTTACAGGCTACGTACTGCTGCGTTTGACCGTAGAATTAAATTTTCTTCATATCAATAGTTATCACTATTGAATCTTAATATCCAACCTATGTTTTAAGGACACTGTTAGTGATGATGCGTGAATGAACGGAGAGTTATAGAATTCTGTACACTTAAATTTGTTAAGAAATAACCTTAGCCACTAGGATAACTAATAATTGGCTAATCATTACTGTTATCATTAGTCATATAGTGATTTTTCTAATGCAACCTCAAAGTTTGCACCAGAAAATGTCCAAAATAGTTTGTTACTTAAGTGAGATTCTACCTTATCCAATCAAACAACTAACATGCTACAGTAGTACTATGTATAGATATATAACAATTCAATGTAAAGATAACCTGTAGTTCAAATTGACAGCCCTCTTCCTCGTTCTGCCATGGTGAAAAACTGTTGTTTTTGTGAATCTCTTCCTTCTCAGTTTCTGATTCTATTAACATTATGTATGATAAACCCTAACAACTTAATTTTCTTCTTGTATTAACCACATAAGTTAATAAATTAAAATTTTGACCCATTATGTTTCTAATTAAATTTATTATTTAAAATACCCAATTAATGACTTAACTCACTTCGAAACACCTCAAGAATCGATACTATCCATCTTCATAAGTCATCAATCAGTATACAAACTATGAGGAGAACTAAAATAACGAATATCAAAAAATTTCAAAAACGACCGGGAGGATCGTTACACTACTGGTAGGCTAATTTCTTCTATCGGAGGAATTATTGAATTTACTACTTTATTACTAGTAGCATACCATTTATTGAAAATTATGTTTAACAAGTGCTTTTGATCATCTAATTTCCCTGTAATTTCAAACTATTTAAAAAATTCAATATTACATCTTAAGCTTTTCATATCATTGCACCATTTTTTCTTTTTTTTAGATGATTCAAAATTACAGAGAAATTAGATGATCAAAAGGACTCATTAAACATGATTGTCAATAAATGGTATACTACTAGTAATAAAGTAGTAGAATCAACAATTCCTCCACAAAAGAAAATATTATTAGTGCTTACAGTAATAAATTAGCTAACCATTGCAAATGCATCGGTACACGTTGCACTTGGAATAATCATTCTATAAATGTTATTACTAAGGGTAACAAGGAAAAGGAAATCTTATTTGATATAATCGGTCTTTTAGAAGATGACATTTTCTAATTAAACATATTTATCTTGTCTTTCTTTTTATTTGGAAGCCGACGATCTTTAGGCCTATGTTCTGTTTTTTTGAAGTTCCAACATGTTTTATTATTGGTTTTATTTTAACTTTTATAAGATTTTTTAGATCTTTTAAATCATCTTTTATAATAATAGATTTTTCAAATTTATCTTTATAATTTTTATGTTGTCTTTTAATCCTTGTGGTAGCTTCCTTTGAAGGGGCTGATAGTTTTATATAAGCAAAATCTTGGCAAAAGTTTAATAGCTCATTTCGAGTTGTTTATTATCTTTTTTTAGTTGATTTTTTTGTTTAATATCTATACATAATTCTAGTCTTGTGATATTTATAAAATTTATATTATCACCATAAGTTAAATTAATATAAGGAATTTTCTCTTCAAATCTATATTTTAATTTTGTTCTAACCTTTTCTACAAATAAAGTTGGTAAACCACTTATAAATTTTTCTTTCCAATAATGATGATTATAGTCTTCTCTAACCATGACTTTGTTGAGGAAATCGTCTTTATACCATCTAAAATCGTCTAACTTTGGACATAATAAATTTGATAATATTTCTATTTTTAAATAGAATTTCTAATTGGAGAAAACAATTCTCTCCTAGATTTTTTGACTGGAGAATTTTTGTTTCTAGATTGTTAACTTTTTTCTTAACTTTCCTCAGTTTTTCTTTTATGTATAATAATTTTGTCTGAAGATCATGTATTATTGTTTTAGACTTATGTTCTTTAAATTTATTTAATACATTTTTCATATTAAAGGGTTCAATAATTTCTTTATTATAAGCATGTTGATCAAGAACAATATCTTTTAAGGCTATTAAATATTTTCTCCCAAGAGTTGGGTATTCTAGATAATCTATCATGTCAAATAAGGAATCTTTCTCTTTATTATTATTGGTGATAACATTTATAGAATGATTATTGGAAAGAAAAATTTATAAGTGGTTTTCCAACTTTATTTGCAGAAAAGGTTAGAACAAAATTAAAAGATAGATTTGAAAGGAAAATTCCCTATAGTAATTTAACTTATGATGATATTATAAGTTTTACAAATATCATAGGACTAGGATTATGTACAGATATTAAACTTTAAAATTAACTAAAAAGAGATGGTAAAATAACTTGAAATGGGCTAGGAAGCCTTTGCCAAGATTTTGGTTATATAAAATTATCAGCCCCTTCAAAGGAAGATACCAAAAAAATTTAAAAGACAACATAAAAATTATAAAGATAAATCTGAAAAATCTCATTATTATAAAAGATGATTTAAAAGATCTTAAAAAGCCTATAAAGGTGAGAAGAAAACCAATAACGAAACATGTTGAAACTGTGGAAAAACTGGACATAAGGCTAAAGATTGTTGGGTTCCAAATAAAAAGAAATACAAGATAAATATGTTAGAATTGGGAAACAACATTAAAGATAGCAAAAACATTAACACTATCTATTAAGTTTTGGTTGGTTTGAGTATTTATAAGGATTATTGCAGATGAGAGAGAAAACACTATCTTAGGACCAAGATCTACTTTATATGTTACTTCTACAATAATAATTTTTGAGTATAGTAATTACTAATTTTCTTCTTCTAACATTCCTTTATTTTATTCCTATAGGCTTGGCGAAGGGAACACCCTCCGGGTCCGGCTCTATTTTTCACACACTCATAGCTAATCTAACAAAAATTTCCAAGTTTGCCAACGTCTTAACGGCTATTAAACGGCTACCCAACTTAAGGAATAAAACTTAGAATATAGAGGAAGAACAACAGTAATTACTAGCTAGAAAAATGATTATTCCAAGAGTAACACTAATTTTGACTAGCTCTAGGATAATGTAACTCTCTAGCCGCTCCAACTCATACTCACACTCCCTCCAAGGCAACTTGTCTCTGATACCATTTGGGCGATGAATTGAAAAAATAGGGACTAAAATAAAATAGCAATAATATGAAAGCTAATCATAATTTGCAAGTATGGGCTTTGGAGAGTCTATAATTTTGGGCTGTGAGAGGTCCCTAGTTCGATTCTCGAAATGCCCCCCAGGGATTCTATAATTTATTTCATTATCATTCCTTTTCGATAAAGTTCTTATAACCTTCTCATTTGTGACTTTTAATTCAAATTTTAATCTTTCATTAATTTTTTCTGGAAGAACAACAGTAATTACTAACCAGAAAAATAATTATTCCAAGAGTAACACTAATTTTGACCTAGCCAAGTTGCCTGGGAGAGAGTGTGAGTATGAGTAGGAACGGCTAGAGCGTTATGCTATAATTTGGGGGACGGTTCGGGAAAATGGGGAAAAATAATAGTTTAAAGTAATTAAAGTAATTTATACTTTAAAAGTATAATGTTCATAGCAGATAAAGACTGTTGTAATTCCCCGATAGTTCTACGACTGGTGGAACCAAGAATTTCTTACTGCTAGCATTTCACTAGCAGTGGAACTTATTAATTTTATAGCTAGGAAGCTTTTTCCAAGATTTTGGTTATATAAAATTATCACCCCCTTCAAAGGAAGCTACCATGAACTAATGGAATACTGTTAAATGAAAATGAATGATTTATTAGATAAAAATATTTTCTGCATGTGTCTCTAACTATCTTTTCATCCTTATCTTGAACTTATCTTTTGATGTCTTTGAGAAGATTTTGTCTGGAACCAAGTTCTTCCCATTTTGATAAAAAGTTAGAAACTCATCCAATTTTAAAATTAAAAAAATTCTCAAAAGATAAATTTTCTAAATTTAAAGAAAAGTTTGAAAAGTAACCGACGATATTTTAGGAAAAATTAATGAAATATTAAAATCTAAATTAAAAGTCACAAATGAAAAGGTTATAAGAACTTTATCGGAATGGAATGATAATGAGATTAGCAAAATTAACAAATTAAGCTCTAAATTTAAGTTAAAAAAGAATTATTATAAAAATCTCATATTTTCGGATATCCAGTATGAAGAAAATGAATTTTTATCTCATACTTCACATTCTGGAAAAGAAATTGCCGAATGGAATATAGATGGATTAGAAGAACATCAAATATATAATAAACTTCATGAAATTGGAATGGCCATTACAACATATAAAATTGCCAGGGTGTCAGATAAACAAGCAATGTTTATGATTATATTAGGTTTTACAGGTACTATAAAATATTGGTGGGATAATTACCTCATAGATAATAATAGACAAAACATTTTAAATGCTACTACTATTACTCAAACTATTAAGAGTCAACAGGATAAACTGTTGAAAATAAAAACTTAGAAGATGCCTCCACCACTTTAATTTATAGTATAGTTAAACATTTTATAGGAGAACCTCAGCTTTTTCAAGATAGAAGTTTAGAAATATTATCAAATTTATCATGTCCAAAGTTGGACGATTTTAGATAGTACAAAGACGTTTTCCTCAACAAAGTCATGGTTAGAGAAGACTGTAACCATGATTATAGGAAAGAAAAATTTATAAGTGGTTTACCAACTTTATTTGCAGAAAAGGTTAGAACAAAATTAAAAGATAGATTTGAAGGGAAAATTTCTTATAGTAATTTAACTTATGGTGATATTATAAGTTTTATAAATGTCATAGGACTAGAATTATGTACAGATATTAAACTTAAAAATCAACTTAAAAGATATAATAAAATAACTCAAAATGAGCTAGGAAGATTTTGCCATTATTTTGGTTATATGAAGTTATTTGCCCCTTCACATGAAGCTACCAATAAAATCAAAAGTCAAAATTTTGATGATTCTTTATTAGCTGTATCACAAAGTAACCTCGCTAATGGCTCGGGTCTCATAATTTTCCTGTAGAAAATTTTTTGTTAAAATTTTTGGGAGAGAATTTCTCCCTTTATTAAAATCAAATTGTTGACATTGATTTTTTAGCTTTTAAATTTATAGATTCATATTCTACTTTTGGAATTGTTTTTGAGAAATCAACTCCTTTTAATTTTCTTTCAATATCTTCAAATGTTACTTCAATCAATATAGTCATATATCTATAGTTTATATAGATGATGTTATAATATTTTTCAAGGATATTGATCAACACTTTAAACATCTCCAAACCTTTTTAAAAATTGTCAAACAAAATGGACTAGTAGTCAATGCTAAAAAGATTAAATTATTCCAAACCTCTATTAGATTTCTTGGTCATGATTTATACCAAGGAACCTATAAACCTATCTGTAAAGCCATAGAATTCTCCTCTAAGGTTCCAGATGAATTAACTAATAAAACCCAACTTCAAAGGTTCTTAGGAAGTCTCAACTATGTTACAGATTTTACTCCCAATATTCAACAGGTTTGTAAGCCCCTTTATCAGCGTCTTAAGAAAAATTCAGTACCTTGGGAAAAGAGAACACTAATACAGTTCAAAAAATTAACTCAATAGTTCAAAAACTTCCATGTCTAAGGATACCACATCTAGAGGCTCTTATGATTGTAGAAATCGATACCTCAGACATAGGATATGGAGGCATCCTTAAACAAAGGATTTCCATAGAGTCTACTAAACAATTAGTAAGATTCACGTCGAAAATCTGGAATGATACTCAAAGGAATTATAGTACTATTAAAAAGGAAATTTTGGCTATAGTACTACGTATTACTAAATTCCAAGTTGATTTAATAAATAAAGAATTTTTACTAAGAGTAGACTACCAAGCATCCAAAGATTGTTGTACAAAAGGATGTTAAAAATTTAATTTCTAAACAGATATTTGCCAGATGACAAGCTTTTTTATCAAGTTTTTATTTTCAAATAGAATTTCTAATAGGAGAAAACAATTCTCTCCCAGATTTTTTGACTAGAGAATTTCTTCAGGGAAGAAATGAGGAGACCCAAAAGAGCCAAAAAAAAAGACGAGGCCTCCATTTCGGCCTTTTAGACCAATAGGAAAAATGAAAAAAACTTTCAACAAAGAAGATAAAAACCTGGTTTTGCTTAAATATTTGATCCTTTCGATTTCATGAATATCAAAGGACCAATAAATAATATAAAAAATTCTTTTAGCGATAATAAAGTTACACTATTTAACATTTTCCGGTAGTGTAGACATATTCTGCTTTACATGGAACTTTTTAAATTATTTTTGAAACTGTGTAGATAATACCTATTTATTTCCTCCAAACTAGTTCCACCAGTCGTAAAACCATTGGGGAATCACAACAGTCTTCATCTGCTCCGAATATTTTACGAACCAAGAGTGAGTGTTGGGACTAGCATACATAAAGTTGTTCCAGGCCGCCTTATAATCGTACCAATTATAGGTCTGGGATCGGTAATTTCTCGACAGACGAATGGGTGTATGTAGGTGATCTACATACCATTGAAATGGACTTAATATTATTGAGATTATAAACTAACTTTAGAACAACAAAATAAGAACAAAATAAACTAAAGCAAAATTAATTAAAACATTAGAGAAATAGAGAAATTTATACTGACTCATTCAACATGATTGTCAATAAATAGTGTACTACTAGTAATAAAGTAGTAGAATCAACATGTTTCATTCAAGAATGAGTGTTGGTCATAACATACTAGTTGTTTTCATTAATCTATAATATACTCTATATATTATTGTTATTTTCCTAGTATTTATCTAAAAACTAAAAAATCAGTTTGTCCCACTGCTAGTGAAATGCTAGGGGGTAAAAGACACTCTATGCATGATTAGGTCAGATGCAATATTTGAACATGACTATGAAAATTTAGATAAATTATGGACTAGCCTAGAAAATTCTATTAAAAGAAAAAGGAATAAACAAAAATATTCATTAAAAGAAAGATATTCTTTTAGAGAAAAATGGTGCAATGATATGAAAAAATTAAGATGTAATGTTAATTTTTTAAAATGGTTCAAACATTTTATTGATATGGGAAATAAGAGAACTTCATAGAGGGGAGATGGGAAATATAGGAGATAAAGAGATTTTTTCTGACTCGGAAATTTCAAAATCCTCTCTGCTATTACAAGTTGAAGCACAGACTTAACAATCTAGAAACAGAGTCACTTGCTAGTAAAGTATTAAAGGATTTAACTCCAAACCAATACCCCAAATTACATTAGTTTGAGCCTGGTGAAGCATCAGGAGTAAATAATGACAATAAAGAAATAGACTCTCTAGAAATAGAATCTCTAGAAAAACATTCTATAAACAAATCAGGAATTAATACAATTACTATAGTTAAACCACAAAGTTACCATATACCAATTACTATAGTAATCAATAAAGATTATAAAATTAATAAGATTGTATTATTTGAAACAGGTACTGAAGAAAACTAAATTATTGAAGGATTAATTCCTATAGAGCACATAAAAAAAGGCACTACACACTTATTTTCCGCAACAGAGGAAAAATTAAAAATAAATTATAGACTCCTCAAAGGCCATATTTGCAATGACGGAGTTTGTTTTATTATTGATTTGGTAATAACTAGAGATATTAATGAAGAAATAATATTAGGTCTTCCTTTAATAACTCAAATAAAACTTTATACTGTCGAGCTAGATGGAATCCACACCAATATTTTGGAAAAATATATTATTTTACCCTATCTAAATAATATATCAAAAAAGGAAGTGATTTCATAAAAGAACAAACTATTTTTAGAGTAAATTCAATTTAATAGGGATTAGAGAAAAACTAATCCACTATTAAAAGAAAATTTTATAGTATCAGGAAATTTCAAAATTCTTTTAAAAAAGCCAAAACTGTTTTTAAAAAAAGATGTACACAGTGTGATTTTAATAAAGGGAGAAATTCTCTCCCAAAAATTTTAACAAAATATTTTCTACAGGGAAATTATGAGACCTGGAACACCAGATTCGAGTTTGAGGCCTCCATTCTAGCCTTTTCGACCAGAAGAAAAAATGAAAAGACCCTTCCATGAAAAAGATAAAAAGTCAAAAAATAGGTTTTCAGTCTTGGCAGAATTTTCATCCTTGCCAAAGCCTACCGTTCCCCTTACCGTCAAGAGAATCCATTACCAGTTTACCCAGGATGCAACCTCTTAAATAAATATTTAAAGAAGAATACTACTCAACCAATAAAAACATTTCCATCCAAACCAAAGATAGTTTTTCGATGAAACCACCGGAGACTTATTCACAAAATGTCTCCCCAGCCACTTCAAAAAAGAAAGAAGAATAGAGTATTCCTAATAAAAAGTAATTTAAAATAGTAGATTTGTAGGTACTGTCGATAATGGAACTTGATAAAAAGTATGAAGGTTTTCGAGTACTAGAATTGTTAAAACCATGTCATACAAATTGGGACTATGTGGAGACAGATGATCCCCTCAAGAATCGAAGGTATTATGAGTTCATATTAACAGAAATTGATTCATTGCAAATCGAGCATAACTTAGCAGATATAAATGATCCCAATAGTATTCAATATTCAAAGTTTAAAATAAAAAAGGATAATAAACCCATTTGAATGATATGTAGATCACCTATATACACCCATTCCTCAGTCGAGAAATTACCGACCTCAGACCTATAATTGGTATGATTATAAGGCGTCCTGGTACAACTTTATGTATGTTAGGCCCAACACTCATTTTTGGTTTGTGAAATATTCAGAGCAGATGAAGACTGTTGTAATTCCTCGATGGTTCTATGACTAGTGGAACTAGTTTGGAGGAAATAAACAGGTATTGTCAACAAAGTTTCAAAAGAAATTTGAAAAGTTCTAGGTAGAGAAGAATATTTTTAAACTACCTGAAAATGTTAAATGGTGTAAATTTTTTATCACCAAAAGAATTTCATATATTATCTATTGGTCCTTCGATATTCATGAAATTGAAAGGATCAAATATTTAAGAAAAACCATTAAAATTAAAGAAGGGAGTCCAACGGAGAATCCAACAACTAGTTCATCCGCACAGAAGGAATCACACCTCTTTAAGGAAGAATTAAAAGTAAGACTCAAAGAAGCATTGTCATATCTAGATAATGAGAATCATTCAAAACAAATAATGGAGTTATTATACACGTCATCCTCACATGCCAGTGAACCGAGCAACGTGGACATGCTGGATCCACAAGGAATAATGCAGCATACCTTCTCAACTGAAAGAAAGGTGCCCACACCCCTTTAATGTTTGGAAAGATACTTAATTGACCCCATAAACAAAACGACAACTAGAGGACAAATGACACTAGTCTTCTAGGAAGAAAAAGCCAAAATCCTCTCAAAGCCATTAAAAGACAAGTTCAAGATAAGAATGAAAAGATAGTCAGAGACACGTGCAGAACAAGTGAATAGTCATCAACTACTCCTAGATAGTCAAAGAATAAATAGCTTGTATTAGTGTATGGACAGATGTAATATAGATAGCGTTTGTTAAATATTAGTCAGCATTTGACAGTCCTATTTAAGGCTTTCAACTTGTAATAGTAGAGAGCACTCTGAAATTTCATAACTCAGAAAAACTTTCTACCATCTCTCATCTCCCATCTGTAAAGTTCTCTCATTTCCCATCAATAAAATATTTTTTGTTACTGTTTTAGTTAATTTTGCTTTACATTTATTTTGTTTTTATTTTGTTGTTTTAAAGTTAGTTTTATACTTTAAACTACTTTTAAAGTATAAATTATACTTTTAGAGTATAAATTACTTTAAAATGTTATTTTGCTACCCATTTTCCTGATCCATCCCCTAAATGGTATGAGAGCCAAGTTGCTCGGGAGAGAGTGTGAGTTTGAGTAGGATCAGCTAGAGCCTTCGCTATCCTAGAGCCGATCGAAATTAGTGTTACTCTTGGAATAATCATTTTTATGGTTAGTAATTACTGTTGTTCTTTCTCTATATTCTTAGTTTTATTCATTAAGTTAGGTAGCCATTTAATAGAGGTTTAGACGTAGGAAAACCTAGAATTTTCCATTGGATTAGCTCTGAGTTTGTGAAAAATAGAGCCGAAACTGGAGGGTGTTCCCATCGCCAAGCCTATAGGAATAAAATAAAGGAATTTTAGAAGAAGCAAATTAGTAATTACTACACTCAAAAATAATTATTGTAGAAGTAACATCTAAAGTAGATCTTGGTCCTAGGATAGTGTTTTCTTTCTCATCTGCAAAAATCCTTATGAATACTCCAACCAATCGAAATGTAATAAATAGTGTTAATATTTATGCTATCTCTTGTAAAATTGCTAAAATTGAAAGTGATTTACAGAATATGAATATTCCAAAAGAATGTTTTAATAGAGTCTATAAAACTGGACACTTTGATTTTATAAAAAATTATAATATTAAAAATTCTGAATCTACAGTTGCAACTAATAGAAATATTGAGACTATTAAATTATTAGCAGTTGAAGATATTAACAGATATAGAAAAAATTAGAAGTTCCTTCACATAGGTCTTGTTTAAGTAGTAGTTAAACCATTATATAGATTAGGTTTAGATGTTCCTACATATCTACTTTTAAGAGATAATAGGTTATTAAATTTTGATGATTTGTTATTAGCAGTATTACAAAGTAACTTCGCTAATGGCCCGGTGTACTTTAACTATTATCCTAATTTTTGTATAGATATTAATGATCAAAATGTTATGGATACATTAACTTTATATTTTAAAACAAAACATATGAATAGTAAGATAAATACTAGAGAAATAGCAATAATATATAGAGTATATTATAGATTAATGAAAACAACCTTAGCCCCTAAGGATAAAATAGTTATTAATAAAGGAGAGACCATGCTTATGGAAGCTAATCATATCATAATAATACCTTTGTCAAGAAAATGATAAAATGGGATGATGTATTAATAAAAGATAAATGGCATTCCGACTCCATAACGGAGCCAAAAATTGAAGAAGAAAATTCAAACATTGAACAAGTTATACAGTATCCAGATGGATCTATAGATTTAAAATTTCTAAGATCCCAGTTCTTTAATCAAGCATCTTCAAGTAAAAGAATGTCCTTTTCTAGACCTTCAATTTTCAAATCTGTAGAAGAAGGGGAAGCAACATTAGAAGATATTGAAAGAAAATTAAAAGGATTTGATTTCTGAAAAACAATTCCAAAAGTAGAAAATAAATCTACAAATTTAAAAGACAAAAAACCAATAAGTCCCACTGCTAGTGAAATGCTAGGAGTAAGAAATTCCCTATGCATGATTAGGTCAGATGTAATATTCGAACCTGAATTTGAATATTTAGATAAATTATGGACTAGCCTAGAGAATTCTATGAAAAGAGATGGATATAAACAAAAATATTCATTAAAAGAAAGATATTCTTTTAGAGAAAAATGGTACAGTGATATGAAAAGATTAATATGTAATATTGAATTTTGTAAATGGTTCAAAATTATAGGCAAGTTAGATGATCAAAAGAAATCGTTAAACATGATTGTCAATAAATGGTATACTACAAGTAATAAAGTAGTAGAATCAACAATTCATCTGTTAGAGGAAATTAGCCTACCAGTAGAGGGTAGAATATTTACTGCCTCACCTTTTAAATTAGATATAGTAGATATTAAAGGTGATTCTACAACTAAGGATATAAATAAAATATTTCAACAAAATAATTCTACAAATCAATAATTACATGTAGTATCTAAAGAGATTCTCGAAGCCGAGAATATATCTACTTTTAAAAATAAACCAAGTTCTTTCCATTATGATAAAAAGTTAGAAACTCATCAAATTTTTAAATTACCAGAATTCTCAAAAGATAAAATTCCTCAATTTGAAGAAAGGTTTGAAGTAATCGACGATATTTTAGGAAAAAATAATGAAAGACTAAAATCTTAATTAAAAGTCACAAATAACAAGGTTATAAGAATTTTATCGAAAAGGAATGATAATGAAATTAACGAAATTAACAAATTAAGCTCTAAATATTCAGTACAAAAGAATTATTATAAAAATCCCACATTTACAGATATTCAGTATGAAGAAAATAATTTTTATCTCATACTTCACATTTTGAAAAAGAAATTGCCGAATGGAATATTGATGGATTAGCAAAACATCAAATATATAATAAACTACATGAAATGGGAATCGCCATTATGACATATAAAATTGCCAGGATGTCAGATAAACAAGTTGCATTTATGATTATATCAGGTTTTATTGGTACTATAAAATATTGGTGGGATAATTACCCCTTAGATAATAGACAAAGCATTTTAAATGCTACTACTATTACTCAAACTATTAAGAATGAGTCAACAAGACAAACAGTTGAAAATCAAGTCTTAGGAGATGCCACCGACACTTTAATTTACAGTATAGCTAAATATTTTATAGGAGAACCTCAACTTTTTCAAGATAGAATTTTAAAAATATTATCAAATTTATCATGTCCAAAGTTAGACGATTTTAGATGGTATAAAGATGTTTTCCTCACCAAAGTCATGGTTAGAGAAGATTGTAATCATTATTATTGGAAAGAAAAATTTATAAATGGTTTACCAACTTTATTTGCAGAAAAGGTTAGAACAAAATTAAAAGATAGATTTGAAGGGAAAATTCCTTGAGTAATTTAACTTATGGTGATATTATAAGTTTTAAAAAAATCACAGGACTGGAATAATGTATAGATATTAAACTTAAAAATTAACTAAAAAGAGATAATAAAATAACTCGAAATGAGCTAGGAAGCTTTTGCCAAGATTTTGGTTATATAAAATTATCAATCCCTTCAAAGGAAGCTACCAAAAATATTAAATGACAACATAAAAATTATAAAGATAAATTTGAGAAATCTCTTTAATATATAAGACAATTTATAAGATCTAAAAAATCTAATAAAAGGTGAAGAATAAACAAAAGATGAAACATGTTGGAACTGCACAAAAACTGGACACAGGGCTAAAGATTGTCAGATTCCAAATAAAAAGAAAGACAAGAAAAATATGTTAGAATTAAGAAATGATGTTAAAGATAAATTATATTCAATTATTGATGAAAATGAAAATAGTTCTTCTTTTGAAGAGAGTCTTAGTTAAGATAATCAACTTAATGTTGCATATAGTTCAGATAGTAGTGAATTAACAAGCCATTATAATTGTAACAATGCAATTTGCACTTGTGATAGTCATTCTATAAATGTTATCACCAATAATAATAAATATAAAGAGGCCTTATTTGATATGATAAATCATCAAGAAGACCCAACTCTTAGGAGAAAATATTTAATAGCCTTAAAAGATGTTGTTCTTGATCAACAGGTTGATAATAAGGAAATTATTGAACCCTTTAATAAGAAAAGTATACTAAATAAATTTAAAGAAAATAAGTCTGAAACAACAATACAAGATCTTCAAATAGAATTATTATACATAAAAGAAGAACTTAGGCAAGTTAAGCAAAGACTTAACAATCTAGAAACAGAGTCACTTGCTAATAAAATATTAAAGGATTTAACTCTAAACCAAGACCCCAAATCACATTAGTTTGAGCTTGGTAAAACATCAGGAGTAAATAATGACAATAAAGAAATAGAGTCTCTAGAAATAGAATCTCTAAAAAAACTTTCTATAAACAAATCAGGAATTAATACAATTACTATAGTTAAACCACAAAGTTACCATATACAAATTACTATAGTTATCAATAGAGATTATAAAATTCATAAGATTGCATTATTTGATATAGGTGCTGATGAAAACTGCATTATAGAAGGATTAATTCCTATAGAGTACATAGAAAAAAGCACTACACGCTTATTCTCCGCAACAGGGAAAAAAATAAAAATAAATTATAAACTCCCCAAAGCCCATATTTGCAATGACGAAGTTTGTTTTATTAATGATTTTGTAATAACTAGAGATATTAATGAAGAGATAAGTTTAGGTCTTCCTTTTATAACCCAAATAAAACCTTATATTACTGAGCTAGATGGTATCCACACCACTATTTTGGGGAAAATATTATTTTCCCCTATCTAAACAATATATCAAAATAAGAAAGTGATTTCATAAAAGAACAAACTATTTTTGGAGTAAATTCAGTCCGATGGGGATTAGAGAAAAACTAATCCACTATTAATTTTTTTTATAGTATCATGAAATTTCAAAATTCTTTAGAAACAACAAAAACTGTTTTACAAAAAGATGTCAACAATTTCATTTTAATAAAGGGAGAAATTCTCTCCCAAAAATTTTAACAAAAAATTTTCTTCAGGGAAATTATGAGACTTGGAACACCAGAATCGAGGTTGAGGCCGTCATTCCTGCCTTTTCGATCATAAGAAAAAATGAAAAGACCCTTCCATAAAGAAGATAAAAAGTTAAAAAATAGGTTTTCAGTCCTGGCAGAAATTCCATCCCTTCCAAAACCTACCATCCCCTTACCTTTAAGAGAA
This sequence comes from Capsicum pubescens, assembly GCA_030864215.1. Classification (NCBI taxonomy): domain Eukaryota; kingdom Viridiplantae; phylum Streptophyta; class Magnoliopsida; order Solanales; family Solanaceae; genus Capsicum; species Capsicum pubescens. The sequence continues at coordinate 125,966,312 of CM061542.1, forward strand.
TCCATTACCAATTTACCTAGGATGCAACCTCTTAAACAAATATTTCAAGAAGAATACTCCCTAGCCAATAATAACATTGCTATCCAAATCAAAGATAGTTATGCAATAAAACTACCGAAGACATATTCACAAGCAGTCTCCCAACCACTCCGCAAAAGAAAGAGGAACAACGTATTCCTGATAAAAAGTGATTTGAGATAGTAGATTTGTAGGTATGATTATTCCAAGAGTAACACTAATTTCAACCAGGACCTATGTGAAGGAACTTGTACTTTTTTCTATATCTACTACAAACTTATCTGAACCATCCGATAGAGTCAATACTAAAGCAGAAGTGAGCCGAGTCTCAACTCCTAAAAACTCTTTTCACAGGAATATAACACTTAAAATTTGACTTTCTTATGGGTTAGTTGAAATATGGGAGAAGCAATAGAAGAACAATAAACCAACATAGTAACAAGTTAAACCTTATAAACTGTTGATATCTATAGAGAGATTCCCCTAGGCTAGTTTCTTACCACTTCAGTCTCTTGAGGATCAAATCAAATGCCATTACATAAAATGATGATGTAACCAAGGAAATCTATCTCCGCCTAAATTTAAACTCGATGAACTTAGCAAATAATTGGTGATTCTTAAGGGTATGTAATACAATCCTCAAATGGTATGCATGATTATCACCACTACAAGAATAGACAAGGATATCATCTATTAATACTATGGAAAACATGTCCAAGTATTGCTTAAATACCCTATTCATCAAGTCTAAAAAAGCTACAGTAGTTTTCATTAGATAAAACGACATAACTAGAAATTGAAAGTGACCATATCGAGTTTTGAAGGATGTCTTTGGGATGTTACATTCTCTGACTCTAAGCTGATGATAGCCGAATCTGAGGTCTATCATAGAGAAATAGCTGTCATCCTGATGTTGGTCGAAAAAGTCATCAATTCTGAGGAGAGGATACTTATTCTTTATTTTGACTTTGTTTAACTGACGATTGTAGATGCACATTTGGAGGTAACCATTGTTTTTACGCACGAAGGGAACTAGAGCACCCCACAGAGAAACACTAGAGCTAATAAAACCAATATCTAAGAGATATTTTTATTTTTCCTTCAATTCCTTAAGATCAGTTGGAGCCATTATGTAAGCGGGAATTAAGATAGCTGGTTATCTCAGAGGAGATCTATTCCGAAGTCAGTTTCCCTTCCAGGAGGAACTCCGAGAAGATCTTCAGGGAAAACTTCTAGAAACTTATTTACTACAGGAACTGACTCAAGACTCAGAGTTAGAAATATAGTCCTTAAGTTGAGTGATATGGTAAATACATCGCTTGACTATCATCTTCCTTGCTTTAAGATAGAAGACAAATAAATCTATAGGAACTAAAGTACTACCTCTCTAATCTACAACAAGTTCATTAGGAAATTGGAACTAGACTATTCTATTTCTATAGTCAACTGAGGCATAGAACGAGTGGATCCAATCCATAATAAGAATGACATCAAAGTCAGTCATCTCTTACTCTACAAGGTCAACTAAAGTGAGTTTCTGAGACATCGTGATCGACCAATTTTTGTATAACTGTCTGGATATAATAGAACTACCCAGTAGGGTGGACACTGGCAAGGGCTCTACTAATACATTGACACTGATACCAAATTCTATAGCTATATAAGGAGTAACAAAAGAAAGTGAAGCTCCAGGGTCTGACAATCCATAAATGGGAAGGTGGAAGACTTGTAACATACCCGTAACCACATAAGGGGAACTTTACTGATCCTGCAGAGCATAAACTCTGTTTTGATGCTGTCCACTAGTAGCAATAGAGATAGTGCCCAACTAAGTCGAGCAATTTCCTAGAGCTAACAAAAAGTTGGACTGACCTTGTTGATGAAAATCCTTTCCCTTCTAGGTAAACCCTGGCCAATCCCTAATCCTATGTCCTAGCTTGCCACATCTAAAACACATATCACCACCTTCCTTGTACATTCCCTAATGATTTTTACCATATCTCCTGCAAAGTGGATTGGTGCAATCACTATTTATGCTATCCTGGGACTTAGATCCTAGATTACTATTCCTATTGACCTTCCAAAACTTAGGCACCGGTGTACTAGTTGAAAATTGAGCTGGAGCTAAAAATTTCTAGTGGAATTGAGAACGATTCCCTACATGAGACCTTTGTTGTGAGAAATTAAAGTTACAGATTCTGGCAATCTTATTATTTTTTTCCTTCTCTTTGAGTTTCTCCTCCTTATTCTATTGAGTATGAACCATCAACCTAGAAAGATCCATCTCCTTAATCAATGTAGTTGTTCTACACTCCTTTACTACATCATCTCACCTACCAGACACAAACATACTCATTTTGGCCTTAGAATCTGCCACCATAGTTAGAGCATACCTCTCTAAATAGGTAAACTTAAGTGACTAATCTTTACCACTCATATTACCCTACTTTAGATTTATAAACTCCTGCACCTTGGTGTTTCTCAACTCGAGTGGGAAGAATCTATCTAAGAAAGTCATAGCAAACTCATCACACTCTACAGGCTCTACCTCAACACCCCTATCCTTCTTCCACTACATGAACCAAGTATGAGAAACTCTTTGTATTTGTTAAGCATTTAAATCAACACTCTTATTGGTAGTAGCACTCATGATATCTGTCTCTTTCTACACATCATCAAAAAACTTTTACGGATCCTCATCCTACTTAAATCCAAAAAATTATGGAGGAGTCATCCGAGTAAAGTCTTGGATCCTAGATTCTTTTGTGTTCACTACTATCATTGGCTAGGGAAATGTCCTTCCATTTATTCTGAGCAGCCATAATCTGGGACAAAATAGTAAAAGTGGTCCTAAATTTAGTATGTGAAACAAATTCGTTCAAAGGGTATTCCTAAATAGGTGGTGGTGAAGGATGATCCCCGTTCCTTATTCTTCTATTTATTTTGGGAGGTATATTCTATTAACAAATAAAGAATGAGTTAGAAAAGAGAATTTAATAGAGCTCACACTCTTTTCCACGACATGAATACTAAAAAAAGGAAAACATTCCTATAATATCTCATAGCCTCTTGTCCATAAGTTTGGCGTGCTTCACACCCAGGCATGAGACTCTACTCAATGCGACTTTCAGAAACCCTAGGACACATTAATACGTTATGCTCTGATACCAAGTTTGATATGACCAGAGACTACCCCCTAGACATAAGATGGTTCTGAAGGCCATAGTGGCCTAAGGTAACCCATAAATCTGACATCTATTGTGAGAAATAAATAAAGTAATAATGAAGCATAATATGTGGAAGCTAAGATAATAAGAAATTCTATTAAAATAAAATATTTAAATAATACCCAACACGTGTAAACTGCTGAGAAAAACTAAAAACAACACTGACTATTTAAAAATGTCTAAAAGATGAGGAATTTTTGGGACAAACCCTCAACTAACTCCGACTGACTAAAATAAAAGAAGTACTAAAAAATAACTACAAATAACATAACCTCAATGGAGGAGGACTCACCACAACTGTTGTCGAGTGGAACCTAAACAGACTAAGGGCGAGCAAGGAACTGAGCGTCTGAACCTATGTTATAAGACAACATTGTACAAAACAAAGTCTACGATTATTACTTTGAATATAATGGTACGTGAGATGGGGATAACTTAAATACATATAAGTGTTGAGCATGAATTCATGTATATGTAATATGAATGCAAGACCAATATGCGCTGAAATAATCTATAAAACTGAATAATTGACTAACTAATAAATTGGACACCTAAGCATGCAAACTTGAGATGATATGGTCTTTATACAGAACTGAGACTTTGGGATCTAACATTTAACTGATATGCCCCAATATGAGATAATTAGGGTCCAACCTGTAACCCAATTGGAAGGGTGTCTATACCTTGCCATGAGTACTAACACTGGCTGTGTGGATCAAGAAAACTAATGTCTTGAAGGGCTACGGTATTACCTTCGACTAGCAGGTGCCCCAAAAAGAATATCAACCCTCTACTGGAAAGAAACCCTTTCATACCTATTATGGCTATGTAGTTCTTGAACTCAGGGATTGCTACTAAAGGTCTCACCATAAACTGCCAGGAAAGCCTTCATCTATAAATTCGCTCGGTGCTAAGGTCTACTCCCAGCAGAACTGACCCAAAAGCCTAAACTATTATATAAACTGATAATTGATTTTCTCAAATAGGATATTCTAAAAATAACAGTGCATTTATAATTTGAATATGATCATAAAATCATGATTTGACTGACTTATTGCTTGAAAATGGGAACATGCATAAACATATAAGTATAAGGTGTTCATAACACGCCATCACTAAATAAGGCACTAAATACAGTAACATCATCATAATATTCTAAGGAAATTCATCATTCGTAGACCCAATTGTTAGTAAATTTAACTAAACTGATGAAATCCATGATTATGAGTATGGGAGGATAACAAACTTATGAGAACAACATGCTCACATGGTTTAATTCACAAATTAATAGTTAACATAGTTTTACTTTAACATGATATAGGTGACTGAGATTATTAAGAATGTAATTATATAATTCACATGGGGAAACACATTCTGATGGTTTGTTTTAAAAATCATTATTAAAAAATTGAGTAAATTTATATTTGACATTAGAAATTTCATAAAAAGAGAGAAAATGGTATATAGTTATAAAATAAGGTATTCTTGGGACATAATGCGTGGAAGGAACCCATTGATGAATATCCCACATACATGAGTTGCTTGAATTTTTGAAGAAAGCTTGGAATTGAAATCTTGTATGGTTGAATGATTGAAAACAAAACCTTATTTTTTGTTCTTAAGAGTAGGAGAGGGATAAATGATGTTAACTGACTGAGGAAGAGGTAAAATATATTTATTTGGGGATCTTGGTCATGAATTGGGTGTTTAAAAAATAGTGAAAATACCAAAATGACCCTCACCTCTTAATAAAAGAACCAAGATTTAACACTGTTGCGGGTACAAAGGTTATCATAGAGGCTAGCCTCCGTGACAAATCGTGTATCACAAAGACTAACATCCATAACATGCTGCATCTCATAAAGGGCCATCCTTAGTGGCATGTCAAAATCGTGGAGGCATAATGCCTTTGTGCTCTAAAAACACCCTGAACCTCTTCCAAAAATTTTGAAACTTTCTCGAATGACCCTTTTAAGATCCCTAAACATATTTCAACTTATCATCAAGATTTTTAACTCGGGAAGGAAAAGAATGAAAGGTCCAAAATCTTGGGGTGTTAAAATGGACATATCACTTATACTTACTGAGAAATTATGATATTAGAACTTCTAGACTTGTGAAGAATAGGTCAAAACTAGTCTAGGATCTTGCATGGTATTATAATTTCTCTCCATAGTTGTGATACTTTCAGGGATGTTACTCTTCCCACAAATCTTATTTTATAAAGCATATATTTTAAATGGTTTAATTATATAGATTTCAATGTGGGTTTTGACATGGGTTGAGGGTTTTGGAATAGTTAATCCTTAATTGTTTTCCCATGGTTTTCATAAGTTGTTCATACTTTTACTTGAATATTTTTTAATTAATGGTGTGCATAGGTATGGGAATTGGAATTGGGGTCGAGGTATTCCTCCAAATTGGTGTTTTGAACTTTGAAATTTGTTTTGAATAATTATGTTCCCTCAACCAACTTGTGTAAATAGATTTAAACTATTGATTTATCACTTTGTTTGACTTACTAACCTATAATATTGTAATGCACAAATGGTTAAACAATGAACATAGATTTTGAAAGCCTTGTTGTCTATGTTTTGATTTAATGAACAAGAGGGGTGGAGGCATTCCCTATATTTAATTTGATAAAATAAAAGAGGTTGAGGAACTCCTCTAACTTGATTTAATGAACAAAGAGGGTTAGGCATTCACCCAAGTTAATGGAATTATAATGACATAATTGTAAACCTTCAAAGGAATGGTATGAGCATAGCTGTAGTGTGCCTTAGTGTATAATTCCTTGGTTTAATGAATGGTTTATGTGAAAATATTTTTAATTAGGCTTAATAAGGGTTTATGTATCAAAGCTGTGAAGGTAAAGGTCCCAAATGACAGACATTAGAAACTCACATTTATCGACGTGGGGGTTAGTCTTAATGAATATGTTCTTGATTCACACTATTAATATATTCATATCCTAGATTGACTTGGGGTTGGGAATTCTATGGTATTTCTTAGTACCTCTAGTACATTTTGCTAACACGTCCTAGGGCCCTTTCAGTAGGGGGAACTGAACCTATTTAACCCGCGGGTGCCCTTTTATGACGATTGTGATACATATTCCAGGCTAATGTTTTACTATCATGCTAAAACTTGTTCCTTACCCTAATGTATATTATATATATATATATATATATATATGTATGCATCAATGTTTACATGTACATTGAGTTTGAAATTGAATTTTTGACTGGCACTACTTTATCCTTATCCTTAGCTAGTGCTCAGCCCACTAATCATCTCCATATACTGCATCCCCACAGGATGTAGGTAACAGAGATACTTCTACTTTTTATGCATAGTGATAGGACTTTTGGGTGTCAGCAGTTAGCTTTTAGTCTCTGGAAGAGATTTATTTTATGGTTTTGCTATTCTCTTATGTCATAGACTATTTATATTATTTATTTATCTATCATCTGGGGATGTCCTAACTTAGATTATATTTGATTTGTCATAGAGGCTTTGTTTATTATTGTTGACTGATTATTGGTTATTAACATTCTCAAACTTTGAGTTACTATTTTTTTCTATCTTGTTATATGTTTGGAATTTATCAGTTGTGTAGTGTATTATGATTTGTTTGACTTGGAAAGGAGGTGGTCTCTAGTCATCAATAAACTAAGATACCTATCATGGCCAACCCCTAGTTGGGGTTGTGACAAAGTTGGTATCATAGCCTAGGTTCATGGGCAATTACATGTCCACAAAGCTGTGTCAAGTAGAGTATCTTTTATATGTGTGTAGCACACCACACTTATGAGGGAGAGGCTATGATAAATTTAGGAATATTTCCCTTTCTTATTTTTCTAGTTTTGAGCTACAGAGTCTAGGGTCTTGAAAACTCTCTAACTTATGGTTAATAACATTTCAGATCATGCTTCCTTAAATATCGAAGTGTTGTAGAGAATTTTCCATCCTATTTAAGGATAATATGGATGGAACTCATCCCATTTATAGGGTACATACCCAGTATAGTGTCCCTACTTCTAAAAGCCTTCGTGGAGTTCCACCAGTCCCCATTATTACTTCTCCAATGGGTGACACTCATGCTTAGTCTCCTCAAAGAGATATTTCTAATATTGAGATCAATTATTCTATTAATCTATTAACCATAGAGTGGTCTCTCTTTCACTCCAGTACAGTCTTGTTAGTAGAAGAACGAATCAAGCAAAAGTTAGGTATAGAAAAAATAAGAACTTAAGATATTCAAAGAAGGATATGGGTTAAAGAGATAGTGGTAGAGATAGTAAGTAGTGGCCTAACAAGAGGAATTGAGTTAGTTTCCATGTGATTGTTAGTTTCCTTACTCTATCTCTTTTATCGATCGTCGCTTTTAGGTCAACCATGGGTTTGAGGCATAGGGAGCCCAAATTTAGTCCAGTAGAGCTCAGTCAACCCCACCTTATTCTCCTTGTTGGTTTTATGGTCAGTTATATCATGGACAGTGTGACGGGGGTAGGAATGGGTGTTATAGGTGTCGTCAACTTTGTCATATATAACGGGAGTGTCCTTCAAGGGTATCTACTGGGGATAATAAGGTTCCATTTGCTACTTCTTCTATATTTGCACTAAAGGGTATTACTTATGGTATCGACATTGGTTGGAGTCATCTTTATGAACTTGTTAACCATTAGGACTCTGAGGCCTCTTTTGATATCCTTATTGGTATACTAGAAATTTTCCCTCATGATATGTATTGCCTACTTGATATGGGGTCTACCCTTTCTTATATGTCCCCTTTTGTGGTTATTTATTTTTGGTTTTGGTCCCTTGTGTATTCCTGATTCCTTTTCTTTATCTACTCAGATGGGTTACTTTATTATGGCTAGGAGACTTTATAGGGGTTGCGGTATACCTATATATGGTAGGAAGACATTGGTGGATTTGATAAAGCTGTATACATTAGACTTTGATGCTATTTTGAGGATGGATTGACGCTATTCATGCTATGCAACTCTTGATTGTAGGACCCAAAAGGTCAGTTTCAAATTAATGAATTAACCTATGATCGAGTGGGAAGGGAAGTCCCTAGTGCCTAAAAAGAGGTTATTTCGTATCGTAGAGCCCAAGAATTAATTTCCAAGGGTTTTCTATATGATCTAGTTTAGGATAAGGATTTAAATTCTAAGGGCCCTTATTTGCAATCTATCCTTATAGTTAATGAGTTTCCCTATGTGTTTAGTAATGATCTTCCTAGTATTCCTCCCGATTGGGAAATTGATTTTTAGATTATTATTCTTTCAGATACCTTTCCTATCTCGATCCCTCCCTACAGAATGGCTCCGGCTGAGTTGAATGAACTGAAAGAGAAATTTAGGGACCTTCTTCATAAGGTTTTATCTGCTCTAGTAGTTATCCATGGGGTTCTCCTATTCTCTTAGAGTGGAAGAAATATGGTTCCCTTTAGATATGTTATGTATAGATTATCAATAGTCGAATAAGTAATTTAAGGTAATCTTCTTATGGTGTGGACTAGTATGTCATGAGGGGTACTTCATTAGTGGTGCATGATTATTTCTATATCCTAAGTTTGAAATTTAAATGTTGATTGAGGGAGGATTGTTAGCTTGAGTGTAGCGATGCAAGAATTGCAGGAGTAAATTAGTAGGCTTGATGGGATATGTGGAAGAGGTTAGGTTGATAACTTAGGAAATATTGGAGTGGATAATTGTTATGCATACTAGAATCTTAGTATTATAGAGAATAATTAGTGTCATGTCATTTGGTAAAAAATAACATTAGGTTTATAAGAATCTTTTGGACCCACAGTATCTCGTTAGATGATGTATTATGTAAGTGCTGGTATACCTAGTTCATATACCCGATGATAACCCGTGGTGCAGAGTGTTGTTCTTATAGGTTTAATGAGAGGGAATGTCCGCACGAATAGGATGGTGAACTAATGCTAATCTTAATTTTTCTCATAATGGTGTGTTTTAGGGAAGATTTATGGGAAATCTACTCCTACTCTACCGATTCCCTTCTATTTTTGTTGAGAGGGAATTCTACAAATGTCGTGTGTATTCTATAGGCATATACCTAAAGTCCACATTATCTATGCAATGCATGTCCATGCTTTAACCCCTGACCTAGAAGTGATAAAAGTTCTAAAAAGTCTAAGCTTTCAAATATTTATGCTCTATGTTATGACGCTCATGAATCCATGAACTTAGGTCTCACTTTAGGTTTGGCACTAAGGAATTATACATTTACTTGCTACTGATTCTTTTTATGTCATGTCTAAGACCAAAGTGATTTTTTATATACAATATCTCAACCATTCTCAGTACTTAGAAGGAGAGGGATAGTTTCAAGTGGTAGTCCTTGACTTATTTCTTAAATATATATAAGTTTTAGATCTATGTTATATGACCCATGATATATGCACTTGTGTTTTCCGCCGTACCAGTCAAAATAACTCATGCTATATTATACTTATGCCGAAATGACCCTTTATTTATAATCTAGGTAGTTGTAATAAAGTATCTCATGCAAATTGTACCATGTCTTATTTCACGGGTATCACTCTAAGTAGTACGATTAGTAAGAGACATGATTAAAAAGTAACCTTCCCATCCTTGATGCTTGTACTCTAGTTTCATAGTTACCCTCTTTTTGGTAGTAGGGTAGTGGCTCTGGAAGTGTAGTAATGCTACATATAAGGTAATGGATGTCCTTGATATGAAAATTTTTAGGGTGATTTGTCAGGCTAGGTCCATAGATGATAGTGGAAGAGTAAGATGAACTGTTGTAAAGTAAAATAGTAAAGAAGGTGATATATGGTTAAGCCTTTGTAATTGTGATTAAAGATGATATTCCATGAAGTGGGTGTAGGAAAGATTGATGTAGATGGTGTGATTGAAAGATACACAAACCATGTTTTTATGTGATTAGTTCTTCTTGATTTAATCGGAGAATGTTTAATTATAATGATGACATGGAGTAGTGTTAATGGAGTAATGTAAAGTATTGGTTTCAATAGATTATGCTAGCATCTTTAACTCTGATTTAGGCTTTAACATGGAAAAAATATGTAGTTATACTGAGACTCTTGCAGTTATGTGTCAGTCTCGTAGGGGAATTAGGAGATTTAAATGTTGGAGTATTATATTAATATCTCAAAGCATAGTGGTGAAGGTTGGTTATATTTAAGGGTTGTTAGGTCTATTATTTGGGGTAGAAGAGCTTCGTGGGAGACTAAAGAGGACACGAAGTCTAAATATCCATTCTTGTTTCCCACTTTGGATACTCGCACTTGAGTTGTGTGTAATCCTTAATATCTTTATTTTCTATCTTTGTTAATGGAAAGTGTGGTTGTGTTCTATATTAAATCATGCTAATAGATCCCTTATTTCATTATTCGGGGACAAATGATCCTAGAAGGGAGAATGTAACACCTTAATTTGTTGTCCCTAAATATTTCTTAACCCTTGAGATCAATGCCCAGACTATGACTTTCTTTATGAGTCGTAGGGTGTCTATAGGGGTCGTATGACCCTAATCATACCCTGAACAGTGCATTTGGCTAGACTCCTATTCTAATCACTATTTTGACTATGAGTGGTCAAGACTCAGCACGAGTTGTATTGTGATTATTCGTACCCTAAATAGTTTAGTGACCAAATGATTTTACCTTGACTATGATTGAACCTAATGAGTCGAAAAGGGTATATACAGGTCATATTACCCTAGTCTAGGGTGACTAATGAAGATTTCCTTTGTTTTTGTCCTGGCTTCGAGTTGTGCCTAGCGGGTTGTATGGTCTGTAAATAAGTTGTAGCGTACGACTTGTAAGGTAACCAGTGAAGGTTCCTTGAGCTACTGCCTTGACTGCAACTCATGGTGATGAGTCATTGTGAGTCCTTATGAGTAGTATAGTGACCCATAGTCACTAGCGATAATTTTTCAGCATTTATTTAAGTGCACTTTGGATATTTCCCCTCATCCCCAATCATGACCCATGACATAAAACTCCTTTAGGTTATCATTATCACTCCAAGAAAATCAAAATAACTTCTCAAACTCTCTCAAATCTCCAAGGTCCAGAACTCTTAGGGTTTCCATGAAGTTGGTCAATCAGATCTCTCAAGGGTGATTTCTCTCCATAGTTGTGATACTTTCAGGCATGTTACACTTCCCTAAATCTTATTTTATAAGAAACATATCTTTTAAATCATTTAAATATATGTATTTGAATATGGGTTTGAAATGGGTTGATGGTTTTAGAAAGGTTGATCCTTAAATTGTTTTCCTATGGTTTTCATGAGTTGTTCATGCTTTGAATTTAATATTTCTGAATTAATGTGGTGCTAGGGTGTGGAAATTGGAATGGGGGTCAAAGTATTCCCCAACTTAATTTTTTGAACTTTGAAATTGATTTTTAATAATTATGTTCCTTAAACCTTGTTGTGTAAATGGCTTTAAACTATGGATTTATCACTTGGTTTGACTTACTAACCTATACAATTGTATTGCACAAATGGTTAAATAATAAACATAGATTTTGAATGCCTTGTTGGCTATGTTTTGATTTAATCAACAAGAGGGATCAAGGTATTCCCCCTCTTTAATTTGATAAACAAAAGGAGGTCGAGGCATTCCTCTAACTTTATTTAATGAACTAATAGGGTCGATGCATACCCTCAAGTTAATGGAATTTTAATGGCATAATTGTGAGCTTGCAAATGAATAGTATGAAGATACCTGTGGTGTCCCTTTCTTTATAATTCCTTGGTTTAATAAATAAGTTATATGAAACTAGTTTTAATTTTGCTAAATAGGGGTTATGTAGCTAAGCTGTGAAGGTGGAGGTCCCGAAAGACTGACACTGGAAACTCATATTTGCCAATGTGAGGGTTGGTATTAATGACTATGTGCATGATTCATATTATTAATGTATTCTTATCCTAGATTGATGTGGGGTCATGGAATTTTCTAGTCTTTTTTTATACCTCCGGTGCGTGCGGCTAGCACACACTGGGGCCCTTTCAGCACGGTGAGCTGAACCCGTGCAACCCATGGGTTCTTTTATATGATGGTTGAGCTACATAGTCCAGGCTAATATTTTACTATTATTCTAAACCTTTTTCCCAACCCCAACTTCTATTATATATATATGCATGCATGAATGTGAACATATACATTGAGTTTGAAATTGAATTTTTGATTGGCACTACTTTATCCTTATCTTGAGTTATATGCTAGATCACAACCCACTAACCATCTTTGGTCATTGTATCCCATGCTATGCAGGCACCAAAGATTCTTTCACTTGTCATGCATAGTGATAGGACTTTGAGGTGTCAGTAGTTAGCTTGAAGTGGTAAGCTTACATTCTCCGGGAGAGATTCATTTCATGATTTTGCTATTATCTTATGTTATAGACTATTCATATGGTTTCTTTGGCTATCGTCAGGGGTATGTCCCGACTTAGATTATATTTGGTTTGTCATAGAGGCTTGATGGATTACAGTAGACTAGGTATTGGTTATTGACATTCTCAAACTTAAAGTTACTATTTACTTATCTTTTTATAGGTTTGAAATTCATCCTCTAAGTAGTCTATCAAGTTCTATCTGACTAGGCAAAGGGATTAGTCATTGGTCCTCAGTGGACTTGAGAAGCCATCACGACCAGGCCTTGGTTTGGGTCATGACACTAGATTGATTCTATAATGGATAATGAGATTGAAGGTAAGTTGACCTTATGTGGTTCTGTTATGGTTCTAGGGTTGGTCGGTTGATTATATTACCCGTTCTTGAGTTTTGGATTCTTAGACTTGCCTCCTAGGCTGCAAAGGTTTTTTTATTGGCTATCCTTATATACATAGTCTGATTTTGAGGTTGACCAGTTTGGGGTGCGTTCTTCGCTTATGCTTATTACATTGCCTGATAGTGGTTTTGATATTAATATCAAGATAACATGGATTCATCACTTTGATTTATTGGATTTGTCTCCTTGTGTTGGTTTGCTCTTAGTACAAGTGTAGAGATTGGGAGCTCCTTTCTTATCGTGATGTAGTTTTTATATAAAGTGGAGTTAGGGGGTTAAAGACAGGTGGTCTTTCCTGTCATGGTTTCTTGAGTGGGAAAATCAATTTTTTTTATCTTGAGTTGTTGGTTTATTTTTTGGTAGTGATGTTGACCTCGACACAAGTGTCAGGCTTAGTACTTCCTTCCTCAGCAAGGTGATTCATGATTTGGTTGAGTTATTATTGTCCTATTTGAGTGGATTCTGGAAATCCCTAATTTAGAGTTTGTTTTACCAAATAAGATTTGGGGAGTTTTCTCCTTGATGATATTTGCCTATGAGTATTTTTGGCTAGATGGAGTATTAGAATGGTTAGTTTCTAGAAAAAAATGTATTTATCTAAGTTGCTAAAGTTTTTCTATTACTACCGTGATTTAAAGACTTAGGGATTTCTTCAGTATGCCTTGATAGTTCATGCCCTCCAACCTATATGGAGTTGATTTTCTATTTCTTCAGCCAGTGATTTACCCTCGACTGGGATTTTATTCAACTATGTTTCTATTTTGCCTCATTATGATTTAACTTGGATATGTCAGATTTTTATGGTCTAGTTGAATTAATTATTTGACCTTAATTTAGATTTGTTAGCTCAGTTTTGGAATTGGCACCTTGGAATGACTACTCAGAAATAATGATATATTTTGAGTATGAATGGCTACCCATCTTCAGGTTTTGTTTGGGTAGTTGAGATCGAGCAATTCAGTCTTGGAGTATAGATTTTGTCTTGGACTTGTAGAACTTGAGTGTAACCTTCACTTAAGATTTGTCTTAATTTGGATTTCATCTAAAGGGTGGTTGAGCCTACTCTATTCATTTTTCTTGAGTTCGTATGGATTATGGTCAATAGGTATTCAGATGATAGTCTCTGAACCCGATATTGTTTCCTTTATGTTTGACCTCCGGTCTTTAGTTTTCGTTGAGATTCATTAACGATATATTCAGTGGGATTAGTATCCCTGAGTTGGATTCAACTTGTCTTTATTCTCTATTAATAGGACACCCTGGAATAGATCATTTAATGGTAAGTAGTTGTTCCTTGGACTCTTAGTGTTTATTTTAGAGGATTATTCAGACCAGTTGCAGTATTAACTTAGATTACAACCCTCAATTATCAATGTTTTTGGACAAGGTAGCACCTTGTGAGCTTATTCTAAAGATTGTCAAGTGGACTTTGAGTAGATCAATTTTGGTTCTTTGAGTTTCTATGATGAGATTACGCAGGCAGGACTCGTGTGATTTTCCTTCTGGTTTGGTATGGATAGCAGATGTGGATTGGCAAAGGAAGATTATACAAGGATTTGTAGTCAGTTGTGTGACTCAGGCCTTGGTTTGGTTTTGGCTTGGATGATCCTTAATTTGATTGTGTAGGTATCAAGATGGTAGTAGTATGTTATGGTTCAGATTTGTGTGCATCGACTTTCCTCAATTCAATTGAAGGACAGTTAGTGGTTAGAGGTTGAGTTTTAGCTATTTGGAAGTATAGTGTGAGAGTGATTGAAAAAGGGATTCCTGTAGCAAGATCCCTTGGGAGTGTTATCTCCTCTTAGAGATTATCTAGGAAGTCAAGCCTGTAGCATGTGGGCCTAGTACCTCATCCTTTAAAGCTTTTGAAATCTTTCTATTCATTGACTTTTGTGGATGAAAATCCTTTTAGTAGTGGATATTGTTATGACCTTACAGTATATATCCTTGATTTGCTTGCATTTTTGGCAATTTTAGACTTCCCACAGCTGCCATAGGTCATTTATGACCTGATGGAAATGTTAGTTGGAAGATCAAATAGTTCGTTTGGATTTAAGGCTCATTCCCCTATTTTGGAGCTTTTGTTATCTAAGATTTGGTCTCAGACAAAAAATCCTAGTAGATGACCTCGGATGAGAATTCAAACAGAGTCATCAGCTGCAGAACATTGATTTTAGGCTAGGTAGAATCTTTGTTTAGGTCCCGAGGAACCTGGGCTCATTTCGAGCTATTGGTCAAAAAGTTAAGAAATTGGAAACTGGGTGTAGGACCCATATTTTGTAGAAACAAGCTTGAATGGAAATTTTGACTGCACCACTGAGTTTGGAACGTCGAATTTGGTGTGATTACATAGTTTATTTGTCTATGAGGGATTCTGAATATATCCCAAGGAGTTGGCAAAGATTCTATGTCTCAGTAGTAAACTGGTGACATCACTATCGCGTTCCAAGGGTTGCGATCATGATACCCTTGGTAGGGAACTAGTTTGATCGCAGTGTATAGGTCGCAATTCCAACTTGCCTATGCAGCCATAAGATGTGGCAAAGACCTGGGTCATGATCGCGGAACCCTAGTGTCTAGGATGGGTATAAATGGACCCCTTATTTTGCAATTTTAGCCATTTTCCATCCATTTCTTTAGAGCATAAACCATAAGGAGTGATATTAAGTGGGACTGAAGCTTGTAGATAATTTGGGGAGCTTGGTTGTTAATTATACTATGATTTTCGTTCGAATTCATAGTAAAATTTCATCGATTTCTTAATAAATTGATAGAAATTAGGGCTTTGAATTCTTAATTTTTAAGGGTTGTTTTGAGACCCAATTTGTGAATATTTTTTTCACAACTTTTGAACACAACTTCCTTATTATTCGAGGAACCTCGTGATGGGTTCATTTTTGGATTCCGTTGATGGCCCTACGGGCTCGTTCTTGACCCAAAATTTGACCCGACCTATTAAAAGGCAATATGAGTCTTATTTAAATCCTAATAATGCATAAATAATTATTTTGATAGCTTGGTGGCATTTCGACATCATGGAGTAAAGACAAATATTTTATGGATGATTCAAGATTTTGTGGTTTGTCTTTGAGGTAGGCTTCTGTCTACTTTTCTACACATGATTGTGTGTTTTTATACTGAATATGAATGCGAAAGTGAATATTGATTATGGGTAGAATAATATGACTTAGTATTGATTATAGAAGTTTAGGGATTGGATAGGTGATTTTCCCCATAAGGCGAAATACTTATTATGCTTCTAGAATCCTATTACCCTATATGGATAGAATTTTAGGCATTTTTAAGATTAATGAACCTTAGAATAAGGTTACAACGTACTTGATGGATTGTGGAGATAATTCTCGGATCTTGAGGTTATGGTTATGTTAGGTATGTACCTATTATTTGGCCGAAGTTCGTGTATGAAATTTGTTGGATTCTGGGAAGTGTGTATCCTTCCAAAGGATATGGCCATAGTTTATAGACATGTTGATTTTTATTATTTCATTGTGTGAATACTGGTGATGGCATGCATAGATTCGGTACATTCATGATCACTAAATACGGTAAATGGTACAATTTCAACTAAAATATAATTTTATTACTGTTTTCCCTAATTAGGGATTAAAGCCCACTTTTCATCTTAAAACAGATTTCTTCATAGAAATAATTGCACTGTCTTAATGAGTAACCTTTGTGTAAAGAAATTGAAATGATATTTTAAAGGTTTGACCGAGACAGATTCCAGTCCATGATTCTGATACTACTATTTACTCTGGTCGAGAGAGATTCCGACCTTTTCTATACCATTATAATTATTTAGACCATAAATTTACCCTGGGCAATGGAGTTACGGATTTACACTCTTTTATCCATGGCTTAAGTCTGTGCACCTATTATACATCAATATACACATCTCTCTGGTATGGGACAAAGGAGGATGATGGTATTTATAATTTAAATTCTTGGTAAAACCCAATGATTGATGACATTAATGTTATTGATGATGGTTGATGATGTTGAGGATATTAATTATATATTTACCAGTTCAAGTTTGGATATTGATTATATTTAATGGTTTGAGTTCGAAGGATGATTATGATATTGATTACATATTTATCGATTCTAGTCCAGATAATGTTTATATTTTTATAGGTCCAAGTCAAGATGTTAATTACATATTTATCAGTTCAAGACTGGATTTTATGATATATTTACCGGTTCAAGTCCCAATATTGATTATGACACTGACAAAGTGAGAGTATACACTGGGTTACTTATGGTTATTGGATTTGTTCTGGTATTACAAATTATATCTTGGCATTCATTCTTGCAAGAGTATTTCCTATCACCACTATGTGCCGATATCTATTAACCTTATAGGAGTTGCATAGGTATAGGTGGTGAGTATCGTTTGTGGTGTGTTATTTGTTGATTAAACTTTCTAAGCCTAAGGTGGTGGGGGTTCGTTAAAGGCTCAGTTAGTTATTATTTTTTTGGACTAGACGGTTACTCTCGTTGTTGTTGCTATTATTATTATTGTTGTTATGATCATTTTTATGGTTAGTTTGTAGGAGCTTTGTTAAAAATCTAGTATTGAGATTTGAGGTGTAATTCTTGCTCTTTCATCTTACAATTAGACTATTATGCATGATTAACTCATGATTAGCCGTATGGATTAGAAATCCTGAGTATAGTAGAACTAGTTCCTGCTATAATTATGAGGCCTTATGAAGCTTGTCTAATGACTAAAGTTGTACCTCTAATTGACTTTGGTTATACAAATATATATATATATTTATATGTAGCTATTGTATTACTGTATATCCCTCCCTTCCTTTATTTATTCAGATTGAATATTCATTCCTTAGACTTGTATACTGTTTTATATCTTTCTTTTGCCCTTTATTGGCAAGTGATATATGTTATAGGCTGAGATTCTTGAGTATGACAGGAATATAGTTCATCCTTAATATATTCTTAGCCTTATTATGTTAGTTTCTTGGATATGTGTATGATTGTTTGCCCTTACTATCTCACTAGCTTTATTATGTGGTTGCTGGATATTTGGGTTTAGACTCTATTTCTGGTTAAATATTGTATATATCTGCATTATATTTGGAGCTCAGTTGGCAATTTCCTACTTATTACCATATATTAGGTACTCATATTACCCTTCTGCAACATGCAGATCATAGTAGGGTTATCATAGGTGTTGTGTGTGTCGTACGGAGCAACCATAGTTCGAAGACACATAGTGATCTCCTGACATTCGAAGTACTAATTTCCTCTCTCTTATTTACTAAACTAGTATCTATGTTGTATTCAGAGATGGTTGTATCTGTATATTTCTTTAGTACCTCATTTTTTTCCTTCTTATATTATAAGTTGTTATACTAATTCCACTAGGTTTTGGGATTATTTTATGTATGTAATTCTTTTATTTTATCATTCTGCATTCTTCCCTTCATTCTTTTGGTAGTCCGTTACTAACAATTTTGGGCTATGACATTGGATTACCTACTAGTTGATTATAGTAGGCGCCATCATAACCTGAGAAAATGGGCCATGACAAACAACTTCAATCAAATTGATCAAAAGGGTGCAACTCTCAATTATTGAAAAAGTGCCAGATTAACAAGTGATGCAATACAATAACCTAGGAACGATGGTCAATGCATGACTGTCACTTCAAGGAGCAAAATGGTGTGGCCATAACATGTGCCTACTGTTGATAAGTAGAGTGTTAAGATAGTTCAAAATTCGAGGATTGCAAATGTGATATATACTAACAATAAACCACTGACTAGTTATGAAAATCTAGTTGATTTTGATGATGGTCATGTAGATGTTGAGGAATCTCTAGTTATTGTAAGGGAGAGTTTGGTGATAAAAAGAAGGGAAAGGATGTTACAAAGCCTTTGACTCCAATTCCCAGACCATCATATCCATTTTTGTAGTATCTAAAAAAGAAGTCGAAAGATGGAAAGTTCCATAAGTTCATCTCGAAGCTGAAACAAATATCTAGGAATGTTTCAATGATGGAGGAACTTGAGAAAATGCTTAAGTATTCCAATTACTTGAAAGATTTGTTTACCATGAAGTGGACAGTCTGTTTTGAACTAGTTGGCAACTTCCATCATTATAGCGTGATTGTTTCACTCTCACTGCTTCAGAAATAGACTGATCTTGATGCATTCACCATTCCATGCACCATTGTAGATTTTAATTTTTCCAAGGCCTTGTGTGACCTCAGTGCTATCATTAAGTTGATACCTCTTTCAATATATAAGTATTTGAGTTTGGGAGGCCCCAAACCAAAACCAATGAAACTTTTAATATATGACCATTATTGGAAGATATTGGTATGAATATCATGTCATGTGCTGGTAAAGGTAGAAAATTTAAATTTTCCTACTAAATTTGTGATCTTAGACTATGTACTCAATTTCGAACTTATTGTAATCTTAGGATGGCCTTTCTTATCTACTGATAGAGATTTTGTCGGCATATAGACCAGTGAACTAAAGTTCAAATTGAATGATGTGGTGGTCCTATTCAACTTTTTCATGGCAATGAAGCAACCACATGGCATAATTAGGGTGTTTATTATTGATATAGTTTATGATATGTTGTTGAAGTGACTATTGATGAAAATTTTATCATAGAAAACTTTGTTGCAATCTTGATAAATTTTTATTGAGAGGATATTAAGGATAATGATGAGTTAGTGTAAGTTTTGGTAGGGATGGAGTCTTATTCTTATCCCATAAAGATATTAGATTTGGATCTATTGAATAGACCAATTTAACTAGCTAAGCCTTAAATGGAATAACCACTTTTGTTAGAGTTGAAAGTCCTTCCTAATCATTTTTACTACATGTTTCTAGCAACGAATAGCATATTACCAATCATTATGGAAGATGACATGGTTGAATCAGAAGTTGAGGCCCTTGTATTAGTATTGAAACTTTTTAAATATGAAATTAGTTGGGCCATCACGAACATTATTAGTAACCCTCTAGGAATATGTACATACAAAATTCAGTTAGGAAAGGACAACATTCAAACATTGAATGCAATGTATGCTCAACCCACCAATGCAAGAGGTGGTAAGGAATGAGATTATTAAGTGGCCAAATAAATGGGTAATTTATCCTATTTCAGGCAGCTGGTAGGTGGGTTTATTGAAGTGTAGGCCTAAAAAAGGAGGCATGATGATTATCTTAAATGACTGAAATGAGCTGATTTTGGCTTGGCCGATCCCAGGAGGCATGTATATATTGAATATAGGAAGCTAAACACATGGATACCTAGGGAATATTTTCCAATGCAATTTATGGACTAGATGTTGGACAGGTTAGAAGTTAGAAGATGGTATAGGATGTCTATTTTTTCTAATATGCTTGAGGGAACCATAAATGTCTTCATGGATTATTTTTTGTTGCATGTGATGCTTTTGAAGATCATTTAGCCAATCCCAACAAGCTTCTTTAATGGTGTGAAGAGATAAACCTTGCTAGGAGAAGTGCCATGAAGGAAAAAGGATTCCTAGTTTCCTTGGACCTATAGGTTTCTATTAGAGATTTTTATAAAACATTATCAAATATTGTTAATCCTTGTGTATGCTTCTTGAAAATAAAGTGAATTTCTTATTTGATAAGTAATGTTAGAAGGCATTTGAATACCTTAAGGAAAAGTTTAATTCTACCCTAATTATAATGTCTCCAGAGTTGTCAAATCCCTTTGAGGTAGTGTATGGCACAAGTTGTGTGGAGTTAGGGGATGTCATGGGTCATAATATGAAGAACATCATTCACCCAATTTACTATGCTAATAAGGTGTTGAATAGTGCACAAATGACTACACCATAGCTAAGCAAGAGATATGGCTGTACTTTATATTTTTGACAAATTCAAGACTTATTTTCTTCGTAAAAGATATATTATGTACATTGATCTGTATCTCTAAAATACCATATGGCTAAGAAATATGATAAACTAAGAATAGTTAGATAGGTTCTTTTGATGTAGGAATTTGACGCTGATGTTAAAGATTAAATGAGGTGTGAAAATCAAGTGGTTGACCATTTGTATCAGTTAATGATGATGGAAGACCAAATAATTAGATAGAGATAGATGATTCCTTCTAGAATGAAAAGGTATACTTTTTTTCTCATGATCTAACCCCTTGGTTTTCATATTTTTCTAAATTCCTGTTCAGTGATATGAGGACTAAGTAGTTGAACTTCTATCAAAGGATGAAATTTTATGATTCGAGTAACTATATTTTGGATTAGCCATACTTGTTCTGGCTTTGTGCTTACAATCTAATTTGAAGGTGTGTTCCAGAAGTGGATATGATAAGCATATTAGAGATGTACGACTAAAGTATGGGTATTAATCATAAACAACGCAGAAAGAATTATAGTGTAGGTATATTTTAGTGCATATTACCTTGTATAAAATGAGTAAATGAGTCGTAATTGTGATTTAATGCACTAATATCCACTCTTTTCAAGTATAGGAGTTGAAAATACAAAAAGATGTGGATTGGATCTTGAAATTATCAAAGGAGAAAATAAAAAGTGCACCACGGTTGCGGTAAGTCAAGATGGTCAATCAACTAGACCGTGGAAGTTAATTGCGGTCGTGTAGCTGCGGTCACAACTAAACTTGCACGATCGCGAATTGGCTACAATGTTTAGCCCAAGGGAAAAATTGTAATTGAAAGTACTGATCCCAATTTGAACAAAAAGACTCTAACCATAATTGGATGGATCATTCATTCCATCACATTACTTATTCCCTAATTTTTCTAGGTTTATCTTGAGACTTTGAAGCCTCCATTTTCAGAGAAGAAAATATTGTATAAATTTTGGGTGAAGAATATGTTTGAGACTTTCCAAGTAGAAGCTTTTCTCACTTTCATTGTTGATATTGTGGAGGAGCCAAGTTTGAAGTATCATTCGCTTAGATCTACCACAAATTAATTCATTGGAGATTATGGGTATATCTATGTTTATTTATCTTATGTGTAGCTAAGTTTCCCTCTTGGGGTTATGTGTGAATAGGGATTAAAATATGTGTGGGTTGTGATTGTTAGCATCTATTTGGTAGTTCTTAGTTATGGTTCTGTTATTGCTATGCTATTTTGGTTAGGATTTGATGGGTGAAAGCTCTAATTACCCACATGGGCTTGATGGGTGAAAGCTCCAAGCTCTAAAAAACCTAAGGCTATCTTCGAAAGAAGGGTTTAGGATGAAGTTTAGGAATCTATATCCTCCTCGAAATAGGGATGTGGAGACCAAATCAATGATAGAAAATTAATTGTGTAGTTTGCTATATTCTTGCTATCTTAGAAATAAGGGTGAAAGTGAGGTTAACTATGCCTTGGGTGTCATCTTAGAAATAGGGATACCTTGATAGAGGTTGTGGTTGCTAATTGTTGAACACATCCATTAGGTATTCGAAAGGATCAATGGGTGAAAGTTTGGTGTTTTGTTGAAAGACTAGCATCAAAATCTATAACCAAACCTACCCATATTTGACTTACTAAATCGATGTTGATGACTAACTCACACATGTCACTCCCTTAGTAATGCAAAATACCCAGATTCGTGCATAATTGTTAAAACTCTAATTATTTGTAGCCCCGAATTCATACTAGAAAATCCTGAAGAGAAACATTAGTGTAGGAACTCACCTCCCCCATTTTATCTTTTTGTACCATTTGTTTGAATTTAACTTGTAACTATCATTTCCAATTTATTAGATCACCACTCACATTGTTCCTCGTGGATTCGACCACGACTCTAAAGTTGGGTAAATATATTGATCACGATCGCCTTGCACTCAAATTGGCGTGTAAGTTGAGCGTTATAAAAAATGGCGCCGTTGCCGGGGAACAATTTAGCGTATTAAGTTTGTTTGAAATCTTAGTTACTTTCTTGAATTCGAGCTTGTAAATATTAGTTTATGATTTATCTTTGTAGGTAGATGTTATTTTATTTTTACTTCTCTTGATGGCTTCATCTAACAAATATGAGTTTAATGATTGGAGGTCATATCGTCACCCCTCATGTTCGTATTGTTATAGACCACACTTAAGGAGAGATTGTAAGTATGCTCCCCACGATGATATTTTACCATCTCCATCTGATTGGGAATATGGTTTCCCCATGTGCGGACGTCTCCAAGGACATTAGAATGAGTGTCCAAACACCCCTCCCCCTATTATACTATTCAAATTTTTAGTTCTTTCTATTATTTTATTAGGTCATATGATGAGAAATTAGAAGAACTATACATGGAGTCAAGTAGCTATGACCCAAGGTTATTAGCAATCTTGGATCGGGTAGATGCCTCGAGGGAGAATATGGAATACATATACAAAAAATGGACGGGTGTCAAGAAAGAGCTATTAGGCAAAAAAGAAAAGCTTGAAACTATCACTACCTTTCCCAATACTCAAGAGTAGTGTAATAAGGAAGAGAAACAAAACTATGATGATGATCTTGGTAGAAAAGATTCCTCAATGACTTCCTAATTTTTTGACTCATATGAGGGAGAAGACACCAAAATAAAGGAAGTGATTATAGAGTCAAAAGAAGGAATAATGCATTATTCTTATGATGACACTAGCTCATTTCAGGGTGAGTACGTTCCGTTGGATACAATTCCCAACATAAAGGACAAACCCTATTCTAACCACTTTTCAACATTATGCTTGTTGGATTGGACAAAAGTCTATATACCCAAGCTAATGATGAGCCTTGGAGAGCATGAAATCCTCCCTTATATAGTTGCATTTGACATTCCAATGGAGTATATGGAGCCCCACACATCAATGGCCAAGAAATTCAACTTCTGAAGTACAAGGAACGACCACTTGATGACCATTCTTTTACACACGGAACCGTTCCAAAAATTTGATGTGAAGTTGGGTAAAAGGTTCAAATCTTCAAAATGGTGAGATCGAAGCTTTTTTGTCATCTCCCACATCTTCCAAGTGTCATCTTGGAAGATTTGAATCTTTTGTCCCTCTACCATACACTAAATAATGAACGAAATCTGGGACGAAAATTCAAATCTTCTAAGTGGAGACGCAAAAGAGATGAATAGAGGTGTCGTTCTACGACAGTAAACTAAGCGCTTAATGGGAGGCAACCAATTACACCACAAAAAATGGCCCGTATCCTATTTGTTTATTCATGCTAAGGTAGATTTTGATTTGTGTTGTTGTTCATATGAATGCATAGTCCTTAAATTATTGGTGCTTAGGGTAATTGTCTTTAAATTTTGATAGAAGAGATGTGTGAATTTGGT
The DNA here is from genome assembly GCA_030864215.1 of Capsicum pubescens. Lineage (NCBI taxonomy): Eukaryota > Viridiplantae > Streptophyta > Magnoliopsida > Solanales > Solanaceae > Capsicum > Capsicum pubescens. Next base: position 125,990,712 of record CM061542.1, read on the forward strand.
AAATGGACTAAGCAGGACATGTAGGAACCCCGGATGCTTAGTCTAAGTTACTGCGACTGCAGTCTATGCCTCCATGATCGCGGAGACCATATGACTGTGATCGTGTAACTTGGACCGCGATTGTGGTTGACTCAGATTCAAAAGACCATCCAAATTCCATGCACCCATGCACCTTAGTTTCAAATTTTCTCATAATTCACCTCAAAATTGTGGTCGCTCAAGAGTATCCAAGGTTTCATTTCAAACCTTTTGCATCAGTTACCTGGTATGTAGTCTCAAAGTCCCTTACATTCACTATTATTATAATCCTAGGACATGTAGCTATAAATGAGCTTGAAATAGTTTTATAATGCCAGAACTATGCTTATTTGTAATTATAATTGTGGTTAGCAGCTGTAGGGTGTCTGCACGTCATTTGGGAAAGTATTGAATACCCATGTTCTAACCTAGATTGGTTATAATTGACATGTACAATAGGTGTCCATTCATTTCACAAATGAGTCCAATATGAATTTCTTCAAATTTGGGGTTGTAATCTTGCTATCTAGAGATATTTTATCTGATCATGATGTTGTACACCTAGTTAGAAGACAAAGTTGGTGTTAAGTTCGTACCTTTTGAGCAATAGAAAAACAATTGGCTGCTGTCTTAGGTATCGCAACCGCGGTCCAGATAGTCGCGACCACAGTAATGCGATCGCGATAAATGCTCCACGATCGTCATACCTGAGGACAACCACCTAGAGAAAACCAACTTTCTACACATCTATTTTTCACCCTAGAATTTCCACTAGCAGTGCCACATATACTTTTTTTGTTAATCTAGCATATGATTTTCTTTAAAAATATTTAATAATGGTCCAAAGTGTCCTACATACAGATACTCAACTACAAAATGGGAGACTTGGATGAATCCAGAGCCTTGCTTTTTGAAAGCCACTACCAGTATTACAAGAACCTCCCAAGGTCCAAGATATACATAGAACGGAGTATTTCTATAGACCAAGCCCCAGTGAAGTTCCCAGAATTCTTTGATAGAGTTTTTGCTACCAGGGAACATACTCCAGGACTACCCCAGGGGCCTGGAGAATCCTATACCACTCGCCATTCATATGCATCTCAGTCCGACTATGAAATATATCACACACGAACCTTAGGGAGGTGCAAGAAAGTTTTCTGAAGAGGGAAAAAAAGAGATAAAAATTCTTCACCAAGCTGTAGAGAGGGGTAAGGGGCATCTTCAAGGTGATTAAGCCAATAGAACATCTACCTTCGTTGAGGAGCGACAGTGACACTGTTGAGGGGTATGGTGCTAATGATGGTAGAGACAGAGCAGGGTATACAGGTGATGATGGAGCTGATTCAGGGAGCATCCTTTACTCTTACCTTTCTATCTAGGCAGTGGGGGCACCATCAACTTTTTGGTTGGGGGTGAATGTCCCTATATTTGTACTGCTTGGATGTCCTTGGGTAGTGTTTTGGATGACACTCTGGATATTGTTTTTATTGTGTTTTGAGATTCTATATTTTTGGGTGCTCTGATGGTGCCTATGCTTTATGGATTATCATGCTTCCCTCTCATTTTTTATAATTCTTTTGATTTACTTCTATTTTGATCTTGTTGATATTAACTAGCTTTGCCCGATGACAGATTGAGCGATTACAGTCTTAAGGGTATAGCGTTGTATTTAGGTTTGAGGCATAAATTTAGGGGAATTCTGAGTACCCGTAGCATTTTGTTTTGTAAATTGGGATCACTTTATACACCATTGGTGAAGTATAAGTAGCTATATGGTTAGCTCACCTATGAATGAGCCAAGATGTGAGACTAAGACTTTGGTTGTAGCCATCATCATATGTTATCACTTTGTGAATGGTGCTATGGAAAATAAAGAAACCCCTCCATCCAAAATTTTTGAAAAATTAAGGGCATGAACGTGAGCAATGTTGTAACAAATCCTTTTCTCTTTTTGTGATTTCACAAATTATTGACTTGTGAATAAGTGATAAATACTCCATGACTATTTCAATAGAGAGAGACATTTGAGCTCCCTTAACGAATTTTTAATGCTATGTATGGTGAGAATATTGCATTTATATCTTGTATACTTGTGTTATGTAGAACTTTCCCCATTAGTCTTTCAAAACTAATTTTGATTGTATTTGGTTGGAGAAATGATCTTAGGCCCTCTTTTGTAATTTTGGAACCCACTCTAGCCTAAAAAGCCTACCCATGCATAATTGTAATCCCTAATACCCACTTTGATCTTTTTTACGTTTCTTTGGCAAACACATTACAAGCCGTGAACTATTCCTTTATTCCTGTTTTGAACCATACCCTCCTTGAACTCGAAAATGTAATGTGATGCTAAAAGCCTAAGTTGTGGGTTGTAAAGATTGATGGAAGTGAGTTTGGGGCCACGAAGTTGTAAGTTAAATGCCTAGTATGCCTAAGCTTTAAAAGCTAAAGAATAAAATAGCAAGAAGTCCAACAAAGATAAGTTTTACATGAAATTTTCAGAAAAATAAAATGAAAGAAAAGTGGTGAACAAAGGAAGAACAAAGTAGGCATAATAAAAGAGAGAAAACAAATTAGAGTGTCCCTTAGTTGAAAGGAGAAGTGTTGTAAATTGTGATGTAGATGTTCAAGGTAGGGCGTAACCTAGTTTTCGTAAATGATATCCTACCCTAACCCAAAACCTACGTTATAAGCTCAGAAAGTCCTTTTAGATCTCCAACCATTTACCTTCTTTGTAGTGGTGATTGAAAATAGGGGTAAGCCTATGGAATGACACTTATTGCATTGAGATTTCTTTTGTAAAGGGAGAATTTTGCACTTAAAATTACTTGTTACTTCTTTGGTAGTTTGTTGTGTAAAACTTTTCTATCTTGGGAGATTGGCATGAAAAAGAGTTGAGGTGAGTGATTTTTGTTACCTCCCGGATAATGAGGCAAGTGGAGTATGGTTTAGTTTTAGTCAAAAGGTGAGCCACTTCCAGAGTATTGGGTTTTGTTGTTTGATTTCTCCTTAAAGTCTGATGCAGCCTGGAATATTACATTTTATATTGAGAGGTGTTGGGAAATTAGCCTAGCATAAGTGCAATGAGCTACTTTTGGTTGCGACTCAAGTCGAGGTCGGTATGGCATTTGAGGATTAAAATGTGGGGATAAATGATTGTGGCTCATGGAGATGAGGTAGTGTTTCTTGAGAATAAGCAAATGCTTAAGTTGGGGGTGTTGATGAGTGGTGATTTTACTACTCATTCGCATTCACTTTTAGTGCATATTACCCTATCTTAAATGAATAATTGAGTCATAATTATTATTTAATGCACTAATATCCACTCTTTGTAGGTATAGGAGTTGAAAAGACAAAGAGATGTGGATTGGAACTTGAAAAGATCAAAAGAGAGTACAAAAAGTGCAGCTGAAGACCTGCAGTGAACTAGACTCAGTTACCGTAGTTGCAGTCCATGGGCTGCGTTCGCGGTCAATTAAGATGGTCAATCATCCACGATCATAAACATCAATCGCGGTCGCGTAGCCGCAGTTGCAGCCATACTTGCGCCATCGCGACTCTGCAGAAATGTTCAACCCAAGGGAAAAATTGTAATTGCACCTGTTGATCCCAATTTGAACAAAAAGACTCAAACCCTAATTGGATGGATCATTCATTCCATCACATTCCTTCTTCCCCAATGATGTTGGGCGTATTTATACATCTAAGCACCATAATTTACCCATGTTTTGGCTAAGTTTTGAGGATAAAATATATAATTCTTGCACTTTTAGTCCATTTTCCTTTAAGTGAGCTGACCTATGTGATTAGCATTTTTTTCAGGTACTAATGATGAAGATTTCAGCACTTTGTGGACCTGTGGGCAGCAAAGGAAAACATCACATAAGAGGGAAGGAAGCTTTTGGACTGAATGTGATGCATGGGAACTTTTTTCCGGGCAAACCCAGTATTTTTAAATACTTAAGGATGCAGTAGCAACTTATTAGACAAGGATGGTATTAAAAACCTTATTGCTGAATTTTTCAGCATCATTATCATTCGATTATTATTGACAATTCACGTTGATGATTTTGTACAAGTTTTGAGAACAGAAAACGGCTCACTTGAGCAACGGAGAAAGAAAACATGTTTCATCTCCACATCAGAGATTTCTCTAAGTTTTGGTATGATGATGATGTCTACTTTGATTTTCGTTGTATTCATGAGTAGCTAAACTTATCTGTTAGGGTTATGGAAACCTTGTAAGATACTATCTATTACTATGAGTTTGTGAATTCTTGATGTGTTATGCTACTTATATCATTACTCTCTTCGTTTTGATTGAATTCTTATGGTTGCAAACATAGAGAATACGCCATTAGAGCATTAACTTGTTCGAGAGAAAAGTTACATGTTTGGAAAAGAGAGTGTGACAAGGAAATAGGGTTTCCAACCTCTATTTACACGTTAATGCCTTAACCGGATTAACTTCTTGGAGAATTTGTACCATTTGTTATACACTTTAGGCTCGAGAGAGCTAAACGAAATAAATCCTTGATGGTTGAGAAACACTTGGATTTAGAATTAGAATACGATTCTCTATAAGTGCATGCATGTCTAAATTCCACGTTACTCATAGTTAATAGAGAAGTAGAACTTATAAGGTGGACATAACCCTAACTTATCAATCTCTGTGATTAAATCTTACTACGCAAATCGTTCCATCGTTACTTTGATAATATTAGTTCACGCCTAAACCAAACCCTCCTTTTGTCCTTGGAATTTTTGACCAACAGTCTACTAATAATTACAACACTTAGTGACCAGAGTATTCCCTATGGGATTCGACACCCAACCCAGTTGGGTTCTATATTTGAAAGCGACCGCTTACACTTTTTAACGACAGTTGTAATTTGGGCGTATCACCCAATTTTCTAGGTTTTGCCTGAGACTTGGTAGCCTCCATTTTTGGAGAAGAAAATATTGCATAAATTTTGGGTGAAGAATACATTGGAGACTTTCCAAGTGAATGATTTGGTCACTTCCATTGTTGATATTATGTAACACCAGACTCAGAATGTTACCGGTGCTCATGACCCCGAAGGACCATAAGCTAACCCATGAAAGATATTTGTAACTAAGTACTGAATAATATACTATAATTATGTGGAATATAAGCTGTAAGGACATAAGGTTCAAAAATGAGCTAATACTGAATATAAAACAATATTTGTAATGGGGTATAACAATACCCAAAACTGAAATAAATTGTCTGAAACATGTTATAGTATGAAAGCCTCTAAACTGTCTGAAATTTGTGGAGTTGATGGGACATGTCCCCAACTAACTCTGAACTACTAAAATAATAAAGTAATAAATTAACCATGCTATCCTCGAATGATGAGGACTCACTACTAGTATGGCTGCTGAATGTCTGATCTACTAAGGATGCTCGGGAGCTCGTGCTTCTAAACCTATGGTATAAAACACCATAGCGATAATGCGTCAGTACGTTGAATGTACTGGTATGCAAGTGAGGTAGGATGAATGTAAAGAGTTCAAATATGTGAACAATGCTAACTGACTGTATAACATGAACGTGAGAATACATACATGAGTAAGTTACTGTGACTGAGATCATGATAATAGTGACTCATGAATTCTGATAACGTGGATTTTCTGATATCTGAGTACTAATACTAGGATACTTAATGGCTAAGTCTATTGAGTATTGAGGAACTGATGTCGTATTACTGATAAAGGAATGACTGTTTCTGACAGTTCTGATTATGAAGAACTGGTCTGATTGACTTGAAATTTGAATACTGGTAATATTAATTTCATATAATTAATATACTATTAACTGGGTGACTGTGACTGTCCTGAAATCTGATGGAACTAGCTGAGTTCCATACTAAGATGAGTGACTGTATCTGACAGTCCTGATTTCTATAGAACTGTACTGAGTTCTATTCTGAAGACTAAATCTGAAACTAAATCTGTGGGATTTAATCATCTAACCTACATGACCCAAATAAAGCAATATAGCTGAGTTGGGGTCCAATCTATAACCCCAATTAGAAGGGTGTCAATATCGCGCCACTGGTAAGGACAAGCTGTGGGTGATCCCTCATATAGCAGGTACTTAAAGAAGAATGGTGGGACCCTCATATAACAGGTTAATCCACCTCATGTACCCTCAAAATAGCAGGTTTGATGTCTCAACCTACGTTGGCTACATAGTTCTGGAGCGCAAGGACTGCTTCTAAGAATCACACCCTCTAATAACAGGTGAGTTCCCATCCTTGGGCTAACTCGGTGCTAAATCCTACTACTATCTGAATAGACAAGGAACATGATTAACTGAAATTAACTGGACTGAGTTCATTGAGTTCCATTTACTGATAGGATACTACAGAGATTACTGAATTACTGAGTTTACTGAGTTTTCCTGAGTTACATGACTGACTGAATTCTACTGAACATGGTTTGACTGAGGATATCGTAAAAACATGACACTGGCTCTAGTCATATAGCTAAAATTATCGGGTACAAGTACCCCCAGGACTCGATAGCATGAAACTGACAAGGCATGACATTCTTGAATACATGACCAACATCAACATTCTATAATACAATAAGTTGGGAATTTCGTGAAGTACATGGTTATCATAATCTTGTACATGTAAGGAATGCATATAATCAATATCATAATTCCATATTCGAGCATCACGAGCATTTCAACAACATCTACATTGCACATCAATAACATGGGAGTCATTTGAACATAAGGGTAAAATAGGAATCCATCAGTTAAGTCACAATTGTACTATATTACATGATTTCTAGTCTTCTAGACATTTTATCAAACACCTTACATGTACCACTTAGGGCATAGGTATAATCATCAATTAACACCTCATAAACCACTAAATTCATGAATTTAAACTTATATACTAACATAATTCCATAAAAACACATTGAGATTCCAACTTAGGAACTATACAACAAAAATCACATAAACATAATCAACCCATAACATAATATTCATAATACATGATTTAAAACTTGATTCTTGGGCTTCATGGACGAAAGAAATCCATGAATGAACACTATGCATACTTGTGTTAATGAAGTTGGAAGGTTGATGGAGAGTTCTTGTGATATAGACCTTGAATTTGAGACCTAGGGTTCTTGTTCTTGAGTAGATTTTAATTTGAAAGACTAATTCAAATGTGAGCAAATAATGCACTCTTAAAGTTAAATCCCGTGATAGGGCACAATTGAAGTCATGGGAAAAGACCAAATGGCCCCTGGGATTTAATATCCCCAAAACTAGAAAATTCCTAATTTTCATCCTTGGCACGATGCCCACTATCGTGCCAAGCCACTAGAACTGGACAATTAGGAATCTGCATGGTGGCACGACGTGGAGCTATCGCGTTGCCACTTTATTTGCGACCTGGAAGTTTCGGGTGACTCGGAGACATCGTGGAGATTCACTAGAAAAGGATAATTTTGAACTGAGCCTTTGGCGTGACGTGACGCTATAGCGAAGCAACACTGGAAATTGACAATTGCCATTTAAGCTGGCTTCGCGACACGCTGATGGTTTAGGTGATACATTGTCTCACTAAAAAGGCTCCAGCTCTTCGCCCGAGTGTCAGATTTGGGGAATTTTGGTATAGATGGAAAGCTTATTGATTTTACTACACAACAGAAAGTAAAAATCATTAAAATTCCACATGTATAAAAGTGTATTTTTCTTTTAAAGAAAGTCTTTAACATTTTTGGGATGATTTTAAGCAAGGTAGAAGTACGGGGTATTACATATTGTGAAGGATCCAAGTTTGAAGTAACATTCGCTTAGATATACAAAAAATTAATTCAATGGAGATTATGGGTATATCTATGTTTATTTATCTTATGTGTAACTAAATCTCCCTATTGGGGTTAAGTATGAATAGGGATTAAAGGGTGTGTGGGTTGTGATTGTTAGCATCTATTTGGTAGTTCTTATTTATGGGTTCTGTTATAGCTATGCTATTTTGGTTGGGATTTGATGGATGAAAGATTCTAATGCCCATATGGGCTGATGGGTGAAAGATTCTAATACCCATATGGGCATGATGGGTGAAAGATCCAAGATCTAAAAAACCTAAGGCTATCTTCGAAAAAAGGGTTTTGGGTGAAGTTTAGGAATCTATTGAAAGAGGCATGTGGAGACCAAAGCAATGATCAAAAATTATGTGTGTAGTTTGCTAAATTCTCACTATCTTAGAAATAAGGGTGAAAGTAAGGTTGACTATGCCTTGGGTGTCATCCTAGAAATAGGGATGCCTTGATTGAGGTTGTGGTTGCTAATTGTTGAACACATCCATTAGGTATTCTAAAGGATCAATGGGTAAAAGTTGGTGTTTTTTTGAAAGACTAGCATCAAAATCTATAACAAACCTACCCATATTTGACTTACTAAATCGATGTTGATGACTAACTCCCATATGTCACACTCTTAGTAATGCATAATCACAAGATCTATGCATAATTGTTAGAACTCTAATTATTCATAGCCTTGAATTTATACTAGAAATACCCAAAAAGAAATATTAGTGTAGGAACTCACCTCCCCCATTTCATCTTTTTGTACCATTTATTTGAATTTAACATATAACTATTATTTCAAATTAATTTGATCGCCACTCATATTATTCCTCATGGATTTGACCTCGACTCCAAAGTTGGGTAAATATATTGACTACGATCGCCTTGCTCTCAAATTAACGTGTAAGCAGAGCGTTATCACACCTACTCTAATCTAACTAGATAGCCAAACCCATACCACCAAATTCAATCATCATTGAATTATCAATTAAAAATAAACCTTTGTATACATCAATTTTAAAACTTTAATTAAAATAGGAAACTTTACCAAGAACTAGCCTAAAGAGGTAGAAGAGTTACTAAATAATATTACAATTGTGCACATGACCCAACTTCTACCCTTATAAAATAATATTGAAGCATCTATAGAACTTTACTACAACAAGCATGAAACAACTACTGATCCTATAACCAGACTATATCCCTAAAGGGTTGTGACGAATCGAGGTTACCCCCTAGTCATGAAACGGTTCTTACGGCTACAAGTGATCGCAAGCTAACCCATAGGACGGTACCTTAAATAATGTACTACCCCGTATTTCCCTAGCTTAATTTAAGTCTTAATAAATGAGTAATCCCATACAAATTTTTTGAAAAACTCAGTATATTTTATTTTAAAGCCTACCATTGCGTAGGAAATTTAATTAGCTTTTGTAGCGATATAAAGTTCACAAAATCCGACACCCGGGTGAAGAATTAGAGCTATTTTAGTAAGATAGTGTGCCACCTAAGCCATCAACGCATCGCGGAGCATGACCAAATGGAAATCGCGCTCACAATTGTCAATTTCTAGTGAGCCAACGCAATTCCACTGCGTTGTGTCAAGGAGCAAAAATCACATCCAACAAGACACTAAGATGGTGACACATCATGCCACCAGTCCAATTCCTAGTTTTCCATTTTCCAGTGACACGGTGAGATAGCACCGCATCACGCCGGGAGCCAAAAATTAGGAATTTTCAGTAATTCTGAGTTTTAAATTTGTGGGCATTAAAGGCTTTTGCCCCTTACCCCAGTTATCCTTTAACACGATATTCACATTTAGTTAACCTAGTTATTTTATTTTTCACCCAATTTTCCCCAAATCAAACCATTCTCTCTTAAGAGGCAAAAATCCTAGTTCAATAAATCAAACACAAAGTTCAAGGATTCACCAAGAACATAAAAAAACTCACAAATTAAGGTCTATTAGGTGTTTATCTATGGGTCCCTTTAACCCATAGAGTCCAAGAATTCATTTTTAAAACTTCAAGATTCATGATTCATGATTTACATAAATAAAATTGGATTGTATTCATGCTTTGACATTTATTGAGTTTTAAATCCATGATTAATGGTAGATTCCATGAAATTGAATTGCATGTATATTGAATTGAGTAATCCCCATGTTATAATCCTTGAATTTGCAAGTTTGGGCATTATAATTGCCATGCTTATGTGTTATCCATGATTAAAATTCCAAGTTTCAAGAATTATTCCTAGTATGAGTTAATTTACATGATATCTATGATAAACCCTTCAATTTGCAAGTTGATTATTATAACCATGTTTACCCTAAGTGTTTATGATTTAGTAAAATAAGAATGCCTCTTATGTGTTTGATAAATTGTCCATGAGAATGAAATAATGCCATTGTAGCATGCTAACATGTATTCCCCATTCATTTATAAGTTAATGCATTACAAGTGTTTGATAAAATGTCACTATAGATGATTTATAACCAAGTGAACATTATTATGTTATTCAAGATCATGCTTTGCTTTACTTTTCATGCTATCGAGTCCTAGGGGTATTTAATACCTGACAATTTAGCTGTTTACCTAGAGCCAGTATCACTAACCGAATAGTATCAGTAATTTCACCATCAGTAGAACTCAGTTAGTAACAAAACTCAGGAAAACTCAGTAAAATCTGTATCAATCTAGTCCAGTTCAGTATACTCAGTTGAGTGTCTTTTAGTTGGGAGTAGAATTCAGAACTGAGCGAGCCTAGGGATGAGGTCTCACCCGTTAGTTAGGACTGGGTCCCTAGAAGCAATCCCTAAGATCCAGAACAATGTAGACAACATAGGTTATAAGATGTCACTCGTTAAATAGGACTGACATACTTAGGGATCACCCGCTAGCTTAGGACTGATCTCAGGGGTCACCTATTAGTAAGTTCTGACTCAAAAATAGTTGTTAGTACCCGTGGCACAGTGCTAACACCCTTCCAATTGGGGTTGTAGATTGGACCCTAACTCAGTTATCTTATCTTTTTCTAGGAATGTCGGTTAGATGATTACCTCCTACAATTTTAGTTTCAGTCTTCAGTGTAAAACTCAGTTCATTTTATAGGATAAGTACTGTCAGATATAATTTATCAGTATCAATAGATCAGTTATCAATAACTTCAGATATCAGATACTCAGTTAACAAAAACACAGTGCTCATCCTCAGAAAAGCTAAGTTATAGTATACATATATGCACAGTATGACATATTAAGTATTTACAATAGTTTCAGTTATCCATGTACTTTTACATTCAGTTACTCTATACCATTCAGTCAATTACTGTTCATGTATATGGACCCGTTCATTTAACCTTACCTCATCTAAAATACTAGTACATTCCACATACTGACACATACTCTTTCTTTGCGCTATGATGTCTCATATAATAGGTTCGGACGTTCAGGTTCCCGATCACACTTAGATAGATCCAGTCAGTAGTCGTAGATTTAGTAGTGAGTCCTCATCTATCGAGGATAGGATTTTATTTTAGTATTTCAGTTTATTAGTAGTTTAGTAGTTGGAGTTAGTTGGGGGCTTGTCCCATCAACTCTACTTTTCAGATAGTTTAGTTAGAGGCTCTATGACTAGACCAATTCAGGCAGTGTTTAGTTTTCAGGTGTTTTATTAGTTGTTATATTTTTATTAGTATTTCAGATGTTTTGAACCTTATGGTAATTCAGCCTAATTCTGCATTATATGCAGTATTATTATTATTATTATTCAGTGCTCACAGTAGATATCAGTCATGGGTTAGCTTGTGTTCCTTCAGGATCGTAAGCACCATGTAATTACTAGATGGTTGTCTTGGGTCGTTACAAAATTATCATCAAAGCCTAAGGTGCAGCAGAATCCTAGGGAGTCTTAAAGCTGCATCAAGTAGAGTCTTGTGCAGGGGTGTGTAGTGCACCACATTTCTGGACAGGAGCCTATTAGATGTTTTAGGAATATTTTCCCTTCTTTCAGTATTCATGTCGTGCGAGTGAGCATGATCTCCAAAAAAAAAATCTTAGTTTAATCTAAATTTTTTAGTTCCAGATCCATCCTCAGCTAGTATGCCAGTACCACAGTTTAGGAATGACAGTCGATATAGGGCACCAGGCTTCAAAACCCAGGGTAGTATGAGAAGTGGTTGAACTAATCCGCTTTGCAAAAAATATCGTAAAAATCTCCTAGGTATGTGTAAAGCTAGCAACGATATGTGTTTTTGATATGGTAAGCCAGGCCACAGGATGCAGGAGTGTAGAGTACAGGCTCAAAAAGGAAAATATTTACGTCAACAAACTTAGTTCAACCATCCTCAAGTCCCATTTGGTCGTCTAATTCTGTAGGGCACCACTTCCAGTACCACTAGTGGTCAATGCTAGAACAGATTTTATACACTTTAGTCTTGCCATTATCAGGAAGTTATCCTGATATAGTTACAGATACATTATAAGTCATATATATTTATGTTTATGCCTTGTTAGATCTCGAGGATTTACATTCTTTGTAACCCCTATGAAGCCGTCACCTTTGGTGTCAGACACAAATTATTAGTAGAGCCCTCCTTAGTGTCTACCCCAGACTTTAGAGTAAAGTGGTGACAACTCAGTTGAAAATTGTTGATTAAGCGGCTAACAGATTTAGAATGATGGCTTGAAGCTTAGAGAGAGATGGTAGAACAAGTAACTAAGTCAGGCTTTCAAATTTTAGTAAGTAATGTTAGTAATGTTAGTAATCATGCTTTACATGCCAGCTCTGCGATCCTATCTCATATTTAGGCATGTAATCGACAATTAGGTATGCTTACAGTTCCTAGTAGAAGGAGTCCTAGTTCACTCAATATAATGAATCATGTTCCATGAATACAAAAACTCCAAACTCAGGTCATGCAACTCATGACTCATGTACTCATGCCTTACAGTGTTCTCAGTTTCCATGACTTATGCTATAATCCTAGCGATCAGTTAAATCCAGATTATGTCATGTATATCCTCTGTCTAAATCTCTTGATAAATCTAGGATGTTGATGGTCTATTCCTCAGGCCTTAGTTAAATGTCAAGTTTAGTAAAGTGTCCATTCATGCTTCAGGTCCTCATATTTTAACCTTCAGTGAACTCTTCTTTTGAAATAATATAGTGATGAGGAGTTTCTTAGATGGGAGAGAAAAATGGTTCATGTTAAGAAAACATTATTACATGTTTGTTTTACATGAGGTTTTAGTTATGAAGATAGGCTTGAATGTCATGTTGATGTGTAAGTGTCTAAATGTATTTCATAGATTTGAGTAGGCTTGAACTTAGCGGGAGAATTCAGTTAATCCCAGACCTCAGTAGGTAGGGTTATCAGTGCCTATATTACAAAATTTTAGCCATGTTATGGTTTCTTATTCAGATATCTTATTCAGACCATACCAGGGTTCCTTACTCCCTAAAGTTATTAGAACCATATAGAAAAAGTGTCTCAGAAATACTTTAATTGAGTATAAATTTTCAGTATAAGTTAGTTTGTAAAGCCAGCAATTCAGTTTAGCAGTCAGGCAGACAAATTAGGATGGTTTCTCATCTTTTAATCTAATCGTCCTATCCCATAATGGAAATCCTAGTAGTTATGAGTTCATCCTAGTTTATGTATCATGCCTCAGTTTAAGATCCCAGATATTCAGTCACGATTCATTTCGTAGGTGCCCCATGCATCGTCTCATGCTTTTCCTTAGTATCTCAGCCAAGTCAGCATTCTCGAGGGACATAGTGTCCCAAGGGGGAGATGCACTATAATTCCCGAGCTTTCATGTTCTAAACTTTTTATTCTCTATTCATGTCATGAATCCAGTTCGCGATAACGGGTACTCATAATTTCACCCTCTCGTTCCAACCTCACCTATATGACCATTCCAAAGTCATGGCATATATTAAAGGAATCAGTTCAGTTTACGTATTAAGTTCATGAATTATGTTTCAGGCTTCGTCTTTCCATCATGTTTCCATTCATACATGTTTAGTAAATGATCTCAGGTTCATCAGTTTTCTCTCCTTACCATAACAGTCTTTCTTAGCTATTCCCATCTCCATGTTCAGTTATAGTTATAATCTTGATACTCTATTACCATTGTACATTCGGTCACACATTCTTGAATCAGATCAGTCATGTACTCATGCATCAGATATGCATGTTCAGTGTAATAACTCAGTTTGTCAGTAGTTCAGTCATCTAGTCAGGTTTCAGTTTTGCGTGTTAAGCATGTAAACTCAGTCTGTCATATTTCTCAACTTAATCAGTCTCATTCGAGGACGAATGTTCCCAAAGGGGAGATATTGTAATACCCCGTAATTCCCTAGATTTATTTAAGTCATTGTACATGATTAATCCCATAAAAATTTTTTGAAATACTCTGTATATTTAAGTTTATATCCTACCATTGCATAGAAAATTCAATTAGCTTTCCAACGATATAAAGTTTGCCAAAATCTGACACCCAGACGAAGAGTTAGAGCCATTTTAGTAAGATAGTTTGCTACCTGAGCCATTAACGCATCACAGAGCATGAACAAATGGAAATTGTCAATTCCAGTATTGCCCTGAAATATTGGCGCATCGCGCTATAGACCCAGTTCATAATTGTCAATTTCCAGTTAGGCAACGTGATTCCACCGCGTCGCGCTAAGGACCAAAAATTGCATCCAGCAAGATACCGTGAGGCACCGCATCACGCCACCAGTACAGTTCCCAGTTGTCCATTTTCCGGTGATACTGCGCGATAGAACTGGGTCGCGCCGGGTGCCAAAATTGTCAATTGTCAGTAATTCTGTATTTTAAATCTGAGGGCATTAAAGTCTTTTACCCCTCCCCCCAGTCAGTCTTTAATACAAAATTCACCTTTAGTTAACCTAGTTTCTTCATTATTCACCCAATATTCACCTAAATTAAAACATTTTATCTAAAGAAGCAAAAACCCTACTTCAAGAAATCAAGCACAAAGTTCAAGGATTCACCAAGAACTTCAAGAAACTCATAAATCAAGGTATGTTAGGTGTTCATCTATGGGTACCTTTCACCCATAGAGTCGAAGAATCCATTTTTAAAGCTTCAAGATTCGTGATTCATGATTTACATGTATGAAATTGGATTGTATTCATGCTATTACATTTATTGAGTTTTTAATCCATGTAATAGTAGATTCCATGAAATTGAATAATATATATATTGAATTGAGTAATACCTATGTTATAATCCATGAATTTGCAAGTTTGGGCATTGTAATTTCCATGCTTATGTGTTATCCATGATTTAAATTCTAAGTTTCAAGAATTGCTCCTAGTATGAGTTGATTTACATGATATCCATGATAAACCCTTCAATTTGCAAGTTGATTGTTATAGTCATGTTTACCCTAAGTGTTTATGATTTAGTAAAACAAGAATGCCTCCTATGTGTTTGATAAATTGTCCATGAGAATGAAATAATGCCATTATAGCATGCTAACATGTATTCCCCATTCATGTACAAGTTAATGCATTACAAGTGTTTGATAAAATGTATCTATAGATGGATTATGACCAATTGAACATTATTATGTTATTCAAGATCATGCTTTGCTTTACTTTTCATGCTATTGAGTCCTGGGGAGATTTAATACCCAAATATTTAGCTGTTTACCAAGATCCAATGTTAGTGACATAATTGGATCGGTCATGTCAAGATCAATAGAACTCAGTCAGTTACAAAACTCAGAAAAACTTAGTAAACACTGTATCAGTTCAGTCCATTTTAGTATTCTCAGATCAGTGTCTTTCAGTTAGGAGTAGGATTAAGCACCGAGAGAGCCTAGGGATTTGGTCTTACCCGTTAGTTAGGACTAGGTCCCTAGAAGCAATCCCTAAGTTCTATAACTATGTAGCAAGCGTAGGTTATGAGATGTCACCTTTTATATAGGACTGACATACTCAGGGATCACCTGCTAGCTTAGGAATGATCTCAGGGGTCACTCGTTAGTTAGGACTTACTCTACAGTAGTTTTTAGTAACCATGGCATGGTGATAATGCCCTTCCAATGGGGTTATAGATTTTACCCCAACTCAGTTATCTTATCTTTTTTCAGGAATGTCGGTTAGATAATTACCTCCAAAAGATTTAGTTTCAGTCTTCAGTATAGAACTCAGTTTATTTTACAGTATCAGCACTATCAGACATAGTCAATCAATATCAGTAAATCAGTTATAAGTAACTTCAGATATTAGTTACTCAGTTAACAAAAACATAGTGCTCAGCTTCAGAAAACCTCAGTTATAGTATACATATATGCACAGTATTACATATTTAGTATTTATAGTAGTTTCAGTTATCCATGTACTCCTATATTTAGTTACTCTATATCATTCAGTCAGTTACTGTTCATGCATTTAAACCCTTACATTCATCCTTACCTCATCTAGCCTACTAGTACATTCCACGTACTGACACTCAGTCTTTCTTTGTGCTATGATGTCTCATATTATAGGTTCGAATGCTCAAGTTCTCGATCACACTTAGAAAGATCTAGTCAGTAGTTGCAAATTTAGTAGTGATTCCTCATCTATCAAGGATAGGATTTTATTTTAGTATTTTAGTTTATCAGTATTTTAATAGTTAGAGTTAGTTCGGGGCTTATCCCATCAACTCCACTTTTTAGATAGTTTAGTTAGAGGCTTTTAGACTAGAACAGTTCAGGCAATGTTTAGTTTTCAGATGTTTTATTAGATGTTACATGTTTATTTGTATTTTAGATGTTTTGAACCTTAATTCAATTCAGCCTAATTTGGCATTATATACGGTACTATTATTCAGTGCTCATAGAAGATATCAATCATGGGTTAGCTTATGTTCCTTCGAGGTCGTAAGCATCATGTAACAACTAGGGGTAGTCTAGGGTTGTTACAAACTTTGTATCAGAGCCTAAGTTTCAACAGTCCTAAGGAGTCTGAAAGCCGCATCAAGTAGAGTCTTGTGCATGGGTGTGTAGTGCGCCACACTTACAGAAAGGAGGCTATGAGATGTTTTAGGAATAGTTTCCCTTCTTTTAGTATTCATGTCGTGCGAGTGAGTATGATCTCTAGTAAAAAACTCTCATTTTTTGTCCAATTTTTTTGTTCTATCTTTATCCTCAGCTAGTGTACCAGTACAAAAGTTTAGGAATGAAAGTCGAGATGGGGCACCAAGCTCCAAAACCTAGGGTAGTGTGAGTAGTAGTCGTACCCATCAGCTTCGCAAAGAATGTGGTAAAAATTACCTAGGTGTATTCAGAGAAGGCAACGATGTGTGTTTTGGATATGGTAAGCCAGGCCATAGGATGCGGGAGTGTAGAGTACTAGCTTAGAGAGGAAAAGATTTGCATCAACAGGGTCAGTTCGACCATCCTCCAGTCTTATCTGGTCCCCCAACTCAGTAGGGCGCCACTTTCAGTACCACTAGTGGTCAATGCATAAATAGATTTTATGCACTCTAGACTCACCATGATTAGGGAAGTTCTCCTGATATAGTTATGGGTAAATTATAAGTCTTTCATCTTTATGTTTATGCCTTGTTAGATCCTGAGGCCTTACTTCCTTTGTAACCCCTATGAAGCCGTTAACATTGGTGTTAGAACCAAAATATTTGCAAAGCCCTCCTCAGTGTCTACCCTGGACTTTAGAGTAAAGTGTTGACAACTCATTTTAGAATTATTGATTAAGTGGTTCACAACTTTAGAATGATGGATTTAAGCTAAGGGGGAGATGGTAGAACTAGTAAGTAATGTGATTAATGTCAGTACTCATGCCTTACATGTCAACTCTATGATCCTAGCTCATATTTGGCCACGTTATCAAAAATTAGGTATGCTTATAGTTCCTAGTATAAGGAGTCCCAGTTCACTAAGTATAATGAATCATGTTACATAAATACAGAAACTCCAAACTCATGTCATGTAGCTCATGACTCATGTACTCATGTTTTACAGTATGCTCAGTTTCCATGACTTATGCTATACGCCTAGTGACCAACTAAATCCAGATTATGTCAAGTATATCCTCAGTCTCGATCTCTTGATAAATCCAGGATGTTGATGTTCTATTCCTTAAGCATCAGTTTAATGTCAAGTTCAGTATAGTTTCTATTAATGCTTCAAGTCCTCATGTTTTAACCTTTAGCGAAATCTCCTTATGAAATAATGTAGTAATGAGCAGTTTCTTAGATGGGAGAGAAAAAATAGTTCATGTTAAGAAAACATTGTTACATGCTTGTTTTACAAGGTTTTAGTTATGAAGATAGGCTTGAATATCATGTTGATGTGTAAGTGTCTAAATGTATTTTGAAGATTTGAGTAGGCTAGAACTTAGCGGGATAATTCAGTTCAGCCCAAAACTTAGTAGGTAGGGTTATTCGTGCCTATATTATAGAATTTTAGCCATGTTATGGTTTCTTATTCAGATATTTTATTTAGACCATATAAAGTTTCCTTATTACTAAAGTCATTAGAACGTTATAGAAAGAGTGTATCAAAAATGCTTCAATCGAGTATTAGTTTTTAGTATGAGTATGTTCATAAAGACAACAATTTATTTTAGCAGTCAGGCGGACAAAATCTGATGGTTTCCAATCTTTTAATCTAGTCGTCCTATCCCAAAATGTAACATCCTAGAAGTTATGATTTAATCCCAGTTTATGTATTATGTCTCAGTTTCAGATCCCAGATATTCAGTCACGATTTAGTTCATAGGTACTGTAATACCCTGTATTTTCGTGTGGGAATTCTAACTGTTGTTTCTACGTGTCTAAGCTCTAATACAAGTGATTCTCACGTGAATATAAATTTCATGATCATCATCCTAGTTTATGGAATAGTTTAGAGGTGAAAAATGTACATAGCAATGCCCTAGAACAAAGTTGAGCTAAGATCAATTAATTCGTCCAAAGTTTGACAGTCGATTCTATAAGGGTCTACTTCAAATGTATATATATCTTAATATACATGAAATTTTTCATCCAATACCTATAAAATTATAGATAATTGAATTAGCTTTCCAAAGATACCAATTTCACAAAAATCCAATACCCGAGCGAAAAGTTATGACCATTTTAGTGGCTGAGGCAGTAGCACCATGCGTTATGTGTGTGACGCACGCTCTATCGCACGCCAATAATTTTCATGTTCTATTTACGCGTTTTTAAGGGTAAAAGTAGTATTGCACAACCCCTATCTAGCTATAACATGGGATTAAACACCCATAACACCAAAATAAGTTTACTTTCTCTCAAAATCACCAAGAACATTCATTAGGGTTTCAACCTAAAAATCCAAATATCTCAAGATTCAACCATAGGTTTTCTATAATTTTTCAAGATTCGGATTACCCATTCTGAGGGCTATGAGAAGCACCCATTAATCTCAAGAATAGCAATCCAAAGTTAAGAGTTCATCCAAAGCTTAAATTTCAAGGTATGTGGGGTTTGAACAAGAACACCCTTTCATTCTTGTGCCTAAAACTTATTTCAAATTATAAATTACTGAATTTTTTATTATTTTCCATGAAATTCTAGTTGGGGTTTATACCCATGGTTGTTAATTACAAGCTTATAAGGTTCCCAATGATTTTGAAGTGTAATTGTATGACTAATTTCACATATTTATGCAAGTAATGTGATTTTCCAGATTTTTTCTAGTGAGTTTAAGCATTATATTGTGATTCTTGATTTCTATATTTTGACATTGTTGAAGTATTTTCAAGAAGTATATTGAGTATGATGTTTTTCTATGATATTACATGGGTATGTTTATATTTTCATGCTTATTGCTGAAATTTTCAGATTTTGAGTTGATTCATCAATATTTACATTATCAAGCATGACTCTTTTGGTGTTTTAATGCGAGTTTGACATATGGATCATTAACCCCTATTGAAAGATTGTTATTTTGAGAACGAGTTATTGAGGACTTCTAAATAATTGCAAGAAGTATGTTTATATTTCCATTATTATGAGATCTTTAAATC
Organism: Capsicum pubescens; assembly: GCA_030864215.1. Classification (NCBI taxonomy): domain Eukaryota; kingdom Viridiplantae; phylum Streptophyta; class Magnoliopsida; order Solanales; family Solanaceae; genus Capsicum; species Capsicum pubescens. The sequence goes on from CM061542.1 coordinate 126,010,628, forward strand.
TTTGATGATGAGTCTATCAAGATTTCAGGAAAGAGTTGTTTTTTTAACCCAAGTAAGAAAAAAAATCCACATTTCATTGATTTATGATAAAGGGATAGCATATTGGCTCCCGATGCAAATTGTTGAATTGTTTATTTTGGATTTTCTTTAAAGTTCTAAGCTAAGTCCGAGAGTAGTATTTAGCATCGAGTGGAAAGTGTGGTACTTCCCTAGAACTACGTGCCCCCATAGGATGTGAGCCTGAGGATGATATAGTGATCACCAATGAACTAAAAAGTTAAGGTTCTATCTGATGGAAAAGATTAAACAACTCTCCCCAATGTGGGTAAGACGTTGGACTCCATGTAGCTCACATGGTTTTTGTTGGTTAAGAGAAACTCCCAAAGTAGTCCCTCACTCTATCTAAGATAAAGGTATATGTTTTTTGAAAGCTATGATTCCAAGATTTCTAAGGTTCTCAAGTGTCAAAATCTTTAAGTTTTCAAAGAAGTTCTTAGTTTTCATGAGGTTAAAGTGTATGTTCAGAAAAATGTTGTTTTAAGACATTATCTATACCACAAGTTTGAGAACAAAGAAAGAATACAGATTTAGAATGAAGTGAAATGACTCATGAGATTTATACTAAATGTTTCATTATTCATGATTTTTGAGATATATATTTCTGGTATTATTCAAGCTATGTGGGTCATTTAGGTCAGCATGCATAATTTTATAAACTGGAATGATATTGAGATATTATTTTATATATGCATTTTACCCCCATATACTCAGTACATCCTCAAAGTACTGATCTAGATATACGTCTATGTGCTACATTATCTCATAATGTAGGTACAAGTTTTAGTACGCACATCAGACTCAGCCAGTTGCAGATTTCAGCCAGCAGATGATATGTCCTCCTTCTTTGGGGATTTAAGTTAGATGTCATTATATATTTTCTTTCTTTATTGTTCTTATATATTGATTAGCGATAGTTGGGGTCGCGTCCTAGCTATCTATAGTCAGTATTAGTAGAGGCTTCATAGACAGTCAGTAGAGTCATTGTATTTATCTTATTTTCATTGTAAAAGCAGAGTTGTAATCATGTGAATTCACTTTTGTATTGATCAAATTCAGAAAAGATGTATCTTCCGCTTACTTTGATCATATTTATCTATCTTATTCAGTTGCTTATGAGTTATGCCAGTAGAATGGTTATCTTGGGGTCACTTGTGATCCTAAGCACCGTGTGGCGTCTTGGGACCCAATAATGAGGTGTTACAAACTTGGTATCAGTGCACAGAGTTCAAGTACCCTAGGCTGTCTGTGAAGCTGTGTCTAGTAGAGTCTTGCAGAATGGTACGGAGACGTCTGTACTTTTCTTTGAGAGGCTATAAGGCATTTAGGAAATGTTTCTATTCTTTCAAGTCTCAGATGGTGCTATAGAAAGGGTCTCTAAGAAACTCATACAGATTCTCATCTTGCTCTATTCGAGCCATTTTTGTATTATTCCTAAGGTATCAGAAATAGTCAAGCTTAAATCCTTACTGCTAGAGCTTTCTCAAAATAGTCCCACAAATAGTTATGGGATTATAAGAAGCCTATAAAGTATCCCATTAGTACTTTTAAGTTCCAAAGTTTGAAGAGCTTTATTCATGATTATGAAAAGTCGTGCACTAAGCCCAAGTCAGATGTGCTTTGAGATTCCTCCTGAGAATCTATGATGATAATCTATACTTCCCTATCCATGTATTATTCTTGAGATAACATGATCGGCAAGTTCTAATTTCCTTCCCTGATAATGCTCTCAGACTTGCTAGCAAGAAGTTTCAAAAGTTTCATAAAACGGCATGAGAGGAGCCTTCAAGTGTGTTATAAGTCCCTCAAATTTAAAGTTATACCCTTATTCTTATGAGTCATTTAGTTAAGACAAAACAAGGTGTGTATTCTTAGATCATTGACTATTGTGTGTCAAGCTTCTATACTTTGTAATATGTAATCTTGTCATCATGGTGTTTTTGAAACTCAAAGTCTAGTGAAGCCATGTAGGGATCTTTTGATTCACTAGCATAGTTGCTTTGTTATTCATCTAATTTTCTTGTTCCAAACATAAAATCAAAGTCTAGTAAAGCCGCGTGGGGCTCTTTCGATTCACTAGCATAGTTGCTTTGTTATTTATCTCATTTTCTTATTCAAAACACAAAACCAAAGTCTAGTGAAGCCGTGTGAGGCCTATTTCGATTCACTAGCAACTTGTTGTTTATCTTGTTGTTCTTGTGTTAGTTGAAAGTGTGGATTTAGAAGTGTTGTTACAAGAAAGGTGTTAAGGGAAATTTATTGAATATATATAGCTGAATTTTCGCTTATGATTGAATTAGTAATGAAGTGATATACCCTTGTTTGTCAGTTTAGTGAAAGTTAGAAAAGGGGATTATTAGTTAAGGTGGATTGTTGTTTTCTTAAGGTAAGAAAAGAGTTACTGTGCTAGAAAAGTATAGGTTTTGATGGAAGTACTTAGTGGATGACTGTTGTTAATTTAGGCTTTCCTGAGATTGCAAGAGAAAGTTTAGTTAAAACTTATAACGCTATGAAGGAGTTTAGATGTATAAGAAGGGTAAATAGTAATGAGGTGTAGAAGAAAGTGGTTCTGGAAAATCATAATAATATAGACCATAGGATTGTGATTGATCATTATTGTTATGAGATTTTAGCGGACTAGCATTTTTTAATGTTTGGCAAGTAAGAATAGTTGTTAAGATTGTTGTTAATCATAGCTAGAACGAGTTACTAAGTTCAAATAGTAGATGATGAGCAAGGTGGGGATAACGATTGCTTGGTTAGTGATGTTAGTTATATGGAGGTGAACCAATAGGCTTGAAACAGTGAATGCAAGAATTTAAGTTAATTGATTTGAGATTAAGTATGATGTTGTAGGTATGAGGTAAAGACGTGCCCAAGGTGATATGAGGTTGCATTATTTTCAAAGTTTATTAAGTATTGTGTATGGTTAGTAGTACCCTTGAGTTTTAAGTGGAAGAAGCATAGTGTCTAGTACATGGTACTCTGGATAGCCAAGTTAAAGATGATATATGAAAGGAGGTTGTTCAAAAATGAAGTCAGTAAGTTTGAAATATAGCTTATGCGTGCGAGTGTAGCATTTAAGCGTGGACCGTTAGAGCAAAGATATTTTGAATCACTCCTAGGAATGTGAGATAGATCCATAAGTTTAGAAGATGGCTTTAAATCTAAGGGGAGATAGTATAATACCCTTTAATATTCTAGCTCTTTTCACTTCCTTGTTGCATGACAAAATAGTTCCCAAAACTTAGAAATTTTCAGCTAAGTGCCAAGACTTAGTCTTTTCCAAAGCCTTCAAACATTGAGGATTTTGTTCATGACCTTCCTGACCTTCAAAAGTTGATTTTCAAGTTGATTCATAATCAGGGGAGTCAATAGTATATCTTGGGTGAGTTTTGGAATTTTTGAAATCCGTTTAGGGCATGTTTGGAATTCAAAATAGTGACATCGTGCGATTAGCGTGCGACACACGCTCTAGTCCACCCCTAGTAGTATGTGATAGAGAATAGAGCGTACGCTCTATTCCGGTGCTCCATAGCATGCGACGCACGCTCCATATCATGCTCCCTTGTTTATCCAGCTCTTGTTTCATCTATCTACGGGACAATGATTATATACTTCATGTGTATTTAAGTTCATTATCAACTTTTAGTATGTAAGTAATAGTTTCACTCTATTATTCGAGTTATCCCTCAAAAAAATCTATAGACTCCAGTCTTATGATTGAATAGCTCATGATAAGTATGAACTCATGTTTCAGAGTATGACCAGTTTTAGAACTCATGATACTAGTGAAGTTCGCATTATATCATGTATGTCCTCAGCATAGATTTCTTTAATGAATCCATGCCTTTGATATTTTATTCCTCAGGCCTAGGATAAGTGTTAAGGTTATGTATTGTAGCCTTTTGTGCTTCAGGTTCTTATGTGTTATCCCTTTGGTGACCTCTTCCTAATTTAAGATAGTGGCGATGATATTGGATAAGCAATGGTTTAGATGATAAAGAGTTGATGACCCTCATTAAGAAAGATTATTTGCTCTTTTCTATCTAAGGCTAAAGTGTGAAGCAAGATTGAGGCCAAGTCTTTGATACATGTCATGGTTAGTTAGAGATTGTGTGTATGTTCTTAAGAATAGTGCAAGAAAATTATTATTGATAAAGGTTTAGAAAATATGCGAAGTATGCCTTTATGAGGTTTTTCCTTGAAGTTCATATAGTTTTTTTTATGATAGGCTTGAATGTCATGTTGGGTGTAAGTGGATGGATGAAATATGCGCAAGTGAATCAATAGTAAGTGTTTTGAGTTAGTCATTGAAGTTGTAAGGCATGTTATGCTTAGGGTGTGAACTCTAAAAAGATATGGAATAGTGAACCTTGTGGTTTAGACTAGTATTGTGGTTTGGCATGTTGTATCTTATGATTTAGAGTTAGGCTTGACCTTGGTGAGAGGACTTAGTTTAGTTTAGACCTTGCAGAATGATTTATCAGTGGCCATGTGAGAATTATAAGTTGAATCAAGCGAGTGTGATATTTGAAGGGAATAGCATAGTCAAGGAAACATTTGAGAAATATTGCTAATACCCTGAGTTTTCATGACATAAACCTCTCATCTTTTTCTCATGAGATCAGATCCAGCGCAAAGTAATGGTTACTGATAAGTTGACACTCTCGTCTCTATCTTAGCCATATAGCTATTTTCATGAGAATTTATGCACTTGCAGATCAGTTCAGTGGCACATTATGTTTGAGATTCAGTGATTCAGTTAATATCAGTTGCATATGATAGCTTAAATACTGAGATTCCTCTGTGTTTCAGATTAATTATCCACATTCGACGACGAATGTTCCCAAGGGGTAGATAATGTAATACCCTGTATTTTCGTGCAGGAATTCTAACCGTAGTTTTTATGCATCTAAGATCTAATCCAAGAGATTATCACATGAATATAAGTTTCATGATCATCATCCTTGTCTATGGAGTAGTTCAGAGGTGAAAAATGTTTATAGCAATGCCCTAGAAAAAAGCTGAGCTAAGATAAATTTATTCGTCCAAAAGTTTGGCATTCGATTCTACAAGGGTCTACTTCAAATGTGTATATATCTTAATATACATGGAATTTTTCATCCTAAGAACTATCAAATTGTAGATAATTGAATTAGCTTTCCAACGATACCAATTTCGCAAAAATCCGATACCCAACCGAAAAGTTATGGCCATTTTAGTGGCTGAGGCAGTAGCACCATGCAATAAGCATGTGACGCACGCTCTATCGCACACTAATAATTTTCAGGTTCTATTTTCGCGTTTTTAAGGGCAAAAATGGTATTTTTCAACCCCTATCCAGCTATAAATGGGATTAAACTCCCATAGCACCAAAATAAGTTTACTTTTTCTCAAAATCACCAAGAACATTCATTAGCGTTTCAACCTAAAAATCCAAATATCTCAAGATTCAACCGTAGGTTTTCGATTATTTTTCAAGATTCGGATTCCCCATTCCGAGGGCTATGAGAAGCACCCATTAATCTCAAGAATATCAATCCGAAGATAAGAGTTCATCCAAATCTTAAATTTCAAGGTATGTGGGGTTTGAACAAGAACACCCTTTCGTTCTTGTGCCTAAAACTTATTTTAGATTATAAATTACTGAATTTTTAATTATTTTTCATGAAATTCTAGTTGGGGTTTATACCCATGGTTGTTAATTACTAGCTTATAAGTTTCCCAATGATTTAGAAGTGTAATTGTATGACTAATTTCACATATTTATGCAAGTAATGTGATTTTCCAGATTTTTTCAAGTGAGTTTAAGTATTATATTGTTATTCTTGATTTCTATATTTTGACATTGTTGAAGTATTTTCAAGAAGTATACTGAGTATGATGTTTCACTATGACATGACATGAGTATGTTTATATTTTCATGCTTATTGCTGAAATTTTCAGATTTTGAGTTGATTCGTCCATATTTACACTATCAAGCATGAATCTTTTGGTGTTTTATTACGAGTTTGATATATGGGTCACTAACCCCTATTTAAAGATTGTTATTTTGATAACGAGTTATTGAGGGCTTCTAAAGAATTGGAAGAAGTATGTTTATATTTCCATTATTATGAGATCTTTAAAGCTTTGATGATAAGTCTATCAAGATTTTAGGAAAGTGTTGTTTTTTTGAACCCAAGTAAGAAAAGAAATCCACATTTGATTGATTTATGATAAAGGGGTAACATATTGGCTTCCGATGCAAATTGTTGAATTTGTTATTGTGGATTTTCTTTAAAGTTCTGAGCTAAGTTCGGGAGTAGTATTTAGCACCGAGCGGGAAGTGTGGTACTTCCCTAGAACTATGTTCCCCCATAGGATGTGAGCTTGAGGCTGATATAGTGATCACTAATGAACTAAAAAGTTAAGGTTCTATCTGAGGGAAAGGATTGAACAGCCCTCCCGAATGTGGGTAAGACGTTGGACTCCATGTAGCTCACATGATTTATGTCGGTTAAGAGAAACTCCCAAAGTAGTCCCCCACTCTATCTAAGATAAAGGTATATGTTTTTCGAAAGCTATGATTCCAAGATTTCTAAGGTTCTGAAGTGTCAAAATATGTAAGTTTTCAAAGAAATTCTTAGTTTCCATAAGGCTAAAGTGTATGTTCGGAAAGATGTTGTTTTAATACATTTTCGATACCTTAAGTTTGAGAACAAAGAAAGAATGCAGATTTAGAATGAAGTGAAATGACTCACGAGATTTATACAAAATATTTCATTATTCATGATTTATGAGATCTATATTTCATGTAATATTCAAGCTATGTGTGTCATTTATGTCAGCATGCATAATTTTATAAACTGTGATGATATTGAGATATTATTTTATATATGCATTGCACCCCCATATGCTCAGTACATCCTCAAAGTACTGATCCATATATACGTCTCGTCGGGTGGCAAAATTGGGAATTTTCAGTAATTTCGAGTTTTAAATCTGAGGGCATTAAAGTCTTTTTCCCCTCACCCCAGTCAGCCTTTAACACGAAATTCACCTTTAGTTAACCTAGTTGCTTCATTATTCACCCAATATTCCTCCAAATTAAACCATTTTCTCTCAAGAGGCAAAAACCCTAGTTCAAGAAATCAAGCACAAAGTTCAAGGATTCATCAAGAACTTCAAGAAACTCACAAACCAAGGTATGTTAGGTGTTCATATATAGGTCCCTTTCACCCATAGAGTCCAAGAATCTATTTTTAAAGCTTCAAGATTCGTGATTCATGATTTACATGTATGAAACTGGATTGTATTCATGCTATGACATTTATTGAGTTTGAAATTCATGATTAATGGTAGATTCCATGAAATTGAATAACATATATATTGAATTGAATAATCCCTATGTTATAATTCAAGAATTTTTCCTAGTATAAGTTTATTTACATGATATCCATGATATTCAATTTGTAAGTTGATTGTTATAACCATGTTTTGCCCTAAGTATTTATGATTTAGTAAAACAAGAATGCCTCCCATGTGTTGGATAAATTGTCCATCAAAATGAAATAATGCCATTATATCATGCTAACATGTATTCAACATTCATGTACAAGTTAATGCATTACAAGAGTTTGATAAAATGTCTCTATAGATGGATTATGACTAATTGAACATTATTATGTTATTCAAGATCATGCTTTGCTTTACTTTTCATGATATTGAGTCCTGGGGGGATTTAATACCCGACAATTTAGCTGTTTACCAAGAGCCAATGACAGTGACATAATTGTATCAGTCATGTCATGATCAATAGAACTCAGTTAGTTATAAAACTCGGAAAAACTCAAAAAACACTGTATCAGTCCAGTTCAGTTCAATATTCTTAGTTTAGTCTCTTTCAGTTAGGAGTAGGATTAAGTACCGAGAGAGCCTAGGGATTGAGTCTTACCCGTTAGTTTGAAGTAGGTCCATAGAATAAATCCCTAAGTTCCAGAACTATATAGAAAGCGTAGGTTATGAGATATCACCTGTTATATAGGATTAACATACTAAGGGATCACCCGCTGTCTTAGGAATCATCTCAGGGGTCACTCGTTAGTTAGGACTTACTCTACAGCAGTTGTCAGTACCCGTGGCATGGTGCTAACACTCTTCCAATTGGGGTTATAGATTGGACCCCAACTCAGTTATCTTATCTTTTTTTAGGAATATCGGTTAGATGATTACCTCCCACAGTTTTAGTTTCAGTCTTTAGTATAGAACTTAATTTATTTTACAGGATCAGAACTATCAGACCCAGTCAAACAATATCAGTAAATCAGTTATAAGTAACTTCAAATATCAGTTACTCAGTTAACAAAAACACAGTGCTCTGCTTCAGAAAAGTTCAGTTATAGTATACATATATGTACAGTATTACATATTCAGTATTTATAGCAGTTTCAATTAACCATGTTCTCCCATATTCAGTTACTCTATATCATTTAGTTAGTTACAGTTCATGTAAATGAACCCTTGCATTCAGCCTTACCTCATCTAGCATACTAGTACATTCCGCATACTAATACATACTCTTTCTTTGCTCTATGATGTCTTATATCATAGGTTCAGATGCTCAGGTTCCCGATCATGCTTAGACTAATCCAGTCAGCAGTCGTAGATTTAGTAGTGAGTCCTCGTCTACCGAGGATAGGCTTTTATTTCAGTATTTCAGTTTATCAGTTGTTAAGTAGTTGGAGTAAGTTGGGGGCTTGTCCCATCAACTCCACTTTACAGATAGTTTAGTTAGAGGCTTTCAGACTAGACTAGTTCAGGTAGTGTTGAGTTTTCAGATGTTTTATCAGATGTAACATTATTATCAGTATTTCAAATATTTTGAACCTTATGGCTATTCAACCCAATTTCATATTATATACAGTATTATTACTCAGTTCTCAGAGCAGATATCAATCATGGGTTAGCTTGTGGTCCTTCGGGGTCGTATGCATCGTGTAACGACTAGAGGGTAGTCTCGGGTCGTTACATGTAAACATTGAAGGAAATAGTAATACATCATATGTACGAAAGGTAAGCTGATAAGATACTATAAAATTGGAAACTAAAGTTCGTATCAAAACATGTCAAAAATATCTGATGGAAAACTAGAAACCAACTGTCTATCTAAAAATAATTTATAACACTAAAATGACTGTCTAACGGATTTCTAAAAGCCTCTAAGCATCACGAGGATTTTATGGGATAGACCCCAACTAACTCCAACTGGTTGAACATAAGAAAATGCTGAAGTAACTTAAATAATAAATCATGTCCCCGAAGGATGAGGACTCTTGATCTTGGGCATATTTATATGTTCAAAGAAACAATATGCACCCAGATTTGGACTTGTTTTGAGAGCTTTTATATAAATTCTTGAGAATATTTTTTCTTTAATTCTGTTTCATGCCTAATGGATATGATTAGTGCTTTCAAGCTAAGATCATGAAGAATTGAATGTAATTGGAAACCGTGATGATATGGAATGATTGAAGGAATATAAGGTATTGAAATATATCTCAAAAAGGAAAGCTGGAAGTCAGAAATTCCCATTTGCAGAGACTTCGCATCGCGCAGACTAACAAAATGGCATTAGTCGAATTCTAGTGGAGGAGCGCAATTATGGCGCATTGTGGAGTGGATCAACTTCCCATTTGGAAAAATCCAGTGAAGTTTTGTGATTTTGGCACATCGCAAAGAAGAAGAAAGTCATAGATGTCACTTTCCGATGTTCGTTCGTGATACCACCGCATCACGGTGCACTCCCAATTGTAAATTTGTGTGACTTGGAAGTTTAGCACATTGCGGATGAAAGATATTTCACAATTCTCTAAATGCAGTGGTGCATCACGATGAGGGTGTATTTCATAATTTCACTAAATAATTGAATTCCGCGATTGCCCTGATTTTGATTGAAAATGACATTAGATGGCATGGTGGGACGTGCCTTCTGGCAAAATTGGGAAGATTTTTAGTATTTTGTTCCAACTATAAAAGAAAAATTCCAGGATAATTGGGGTGACTTTTGGTAAGCAGAGCAGTGGCAGAAAAGTACAAAGTTCTCTCTTTTAGGGTTCTTAGACATTTATTTCAACTTCTTTAATCCAAAATTCATTCTTTTTATGATTAATTACTTATTTTTTATATCGAAACATGAGTGGCTAAATCCCCTAATTTTTTTTGTTAAGGCCAAGAACATGATTACTCTTTGATTTTCTTTATAGTAGTTTCTTTTTGAATTATCATTTGGGTTGTTCTTAATTTCTTGATCTTACTATTTTAATGCTTGACCGCCATTATAATAAATTTATATTTTTATGTGAATCCGGGTGTAGAATCATAGATTAAAATGAGAAAAGTAAGAAGCAAGGTTCTTTGTCTTTTATAAAATAAGGGGTTTGAATTAGCATCTAGGATAGGGATATACGTAGAAGCTTTGTTTGGTTCAATTGCAAGAAGAGTACTCAATGAATCTGGAAGAATTGTTGTATCTCTGTGGGAGTTGTAGCTGCAATATTCAATAGATACAAGATTTAAAGTCGGGAGACAAAACTCGATGCCTAAACCTTGCGAACCAATAACCTGATAACCAATTAGACTACTATAAGAATGGATATTTATATGATTGTTCGAAAAGCCTCAACCCTGGAATTCATATTATTATTTTTTTCAAACGTTGCTTTCTTTGCTCTAGTCATTCACTTTTATTTCTTATTTAATAATTTATATTTTTATTCTCAAATTTAAAATCAATTTGATACCTTACCACACTTAATACTCATTGTCTAAAACTTAAAAGTTGGTTAAATTTCTAGTTGCTTAGTCCTCGTGGGAATGATATCTGATTGTCTAAATAACTATATTACTTGAACGATCACGTACACTTGCGTGTGCATCTGAGTCCCAACAAGTTTTTGGCGCTGTTTCCAGGGACTAATATAATTAGTAAATTGCTAAATTTTTGGTTTTTGATATTAAGTTTAAGTGTTAACAACTTGATCTTAGTGGCTGAATTTTAGCAAGTTTAGCTGAATATAGGACTAGTGAGAAACAAAGATTTGGAAGAGTCTTTTGCAGAACCAGAATAGATCTTTCAACAAAGGTGAAGAATCACTGAACAAACAAATGAACCAGTCAATCCAAATATCGGAAATGTCCAACCTCCAGTTATTCCAGTTGTTCCTGCTCAACTTGCTGCTAGACCTAATCGTGAGGTGGTAATCCCTCTCACGAACCAAGTGACGAGCAGTATTCACAAGCCCAAACTAGGAGGTCGATTTGAGTTAAAGTAGAATATGGTGCAATTATTGAATTTAGTGGGGCAATTTCATGCCTTTTTACACGAAGATCTGCAGCAACACATACAGACCTTCTTCGAAATAAGCGATACTTATATTCCTGAAGGAGTGAGTTCTAATTATGTTAGGTTGACACTCTTTCCCTTCTCTCTAATGATGGAAGCGAAAATGTGGTTATATGCTGAATCACCACTCTCCATCACTACATGGGAAGATCTAGCTCAAAAATTCCTTATTTGATTCTTTCTATCTGGAAAGATAGCACGTTTGAGGTGTGAGATCTTGAGTTTCAGACAAAAGGAAGGAGACAGTCTTACCAAGCTTGGGAGAGATATAAGGGTATGCTCAGAAATTACCCTAGACATCATCAGTCAAATGATGTTCTTGTGCATATTTTCATTTAGGGATTGGAGACAAATACAAAGATTCTCTTAGATTTAGCAGCAGGTGGACAAGCTTTTGAGAAGACATATGAAGAATTGTAAACACTGCTGAATCGGATTTCACAAGGGAACCCTAATTGGCATGCAGATTCGAGGAACACTCCTAGAAAGGTTGCAGGGGTATTAGAGGTAGATTAGTTCACTTCTTTACAGGCAAAGATCGCAGCCATGCAAAATCATATGATTACTCAACTTAATAACATAAAGTTCGGTGTTACTCAACTAGAAGCCACAACAAATGTAGCCCTACAGGTGAATTCTTAGAGTAAAGTTTACAGAAGTGGTGAACACATAGCTGATGCATGTTCTGTTAATCATGATTTTGTCAACTGTGTGGTAAACATGAATTGGCAAAGACAACAAAATTTTGGTAACACTTATAATCCCAATTGAAGGAACCATCCTAATTTCTCATGGGGTAGAAATTAGGCGCAAAATGCAAATCAGTACAAGGGACAAGTGCAACCAAATCAATAGCCGAATCAAAACAATCAAGCTACCACTGCTTAAACTAGAAATATGGAGGAATTAATGAAGCCTTTTATGGCTCAACAAGTGCAATTTGCAACTGAAATTAAGACTTAACAGACACAATTTACAGCTGAGTTAAAGAGTCAACAAATGCTTACGAGAAATCTAGAGTTACAACTGGGTCAAATTGAAGGAGAACATAATACAAGTCCTCAAGGAGCATTACCCAATGATACAGAGGCAAATCCTATGTAGGTGAATACGGTTACAATAAGGAGTGGACTGTAAACTAAGGAGACAGTTCAGAAGCAGGCTAATCCCACAGTCACTGATGAGGGTTCTAAAAACAATGTAAAGAAAGAAGTCAAGGAAAAAATGGCAAGTGAAGAAATTCAGGTGGAGAAGAAGACTCTTCCCTTACCTTTTTCTCAAAAGGAAAGGAAACATGAAGAGGAAGCGAGTTACAAGAAGTTCTTAGATCTTCTGAAGCAGTTTAAAGTTAATCTTTCTCTTGTTGACATTCTGCAAAGTGTGCCAAAATATACAAAGTACTTAAAGGAAATAGTTATGAATAAGAACCGATTGACCGAGTATGCTAGAATTGTACTTACTCAAGAGTGCACATGCAAGATTCAAAACAAATTGCCCACAAAACTTAAGGATCTAGGTAGTTTAACCTTGCAGATTACCATTGGACAGACCATTAGTGCACGGGGATTGTGTGACTTGAGAGCTAGCATAAATTTTATTCCCACATCGTGGTACCAGAAGATAGGTCTTGGGAGTCCCAAACCCACTACTATTATTTTGCAGTTAGTAGATTGATCACTTGCTAGGCCGAATGGTATTATTGAAGATGTGTTGGTGCAATTAAGATCTTTAATATTTCTGGTAGATTGTGTAATTCTTCACTTTGAGGCTGATCCAGTGGTTCTATTTATTTTGGGATGACCCTTCTTACTAACTGGACAGTCACTAATTGATGTAGCAGTAGGGAAAATGACAATGCGAGTACATGATAAAGTAGAAGTCTTTGGTTTGTACAAGGCACTGAAACTGCAAGCTATATATGAAGAGTTGTCATTTATATCGGTTATTGACCTTGCTTCAGATTAGCATTTTCTGTTGTCTAACGATCCATTAGAGCGATCTTTGATATTTCCTAATATTTATGGAGATGTGGAAGAATTGTCATTGGTATAGGTTATGAATTTTGCAGTGATTGAGATGAAGAAAGTGCCTTTCGAGCCATTGAATTGACCAATTGGTACATCACCCAATGCCTCAGTTGAAAAAGCTCCTCAACTGGAACTTAAGGTTTTCCCTCCCCATTTACAATATGTTTTTCTTGGTGATTAAGATACTTTGCCTGTTATTTTGTCTGCAGGGTTATCAAATGTAGAGGTAAAGGAATCCATAGCAATTCAAAAGAGGAGAAGAAAGGCTATTAGTTGGAAAATATCTGATGTTACAGGAATCAATCTAGCATTTTTCATTCATAATATCTACATAGAAGAGGGTTACATACCGAGAGTGCAACAACAAAGAAGGTTGAATCCTGTAATGAAGGAGGTGGTTAGAAAAAAGTGATCAAGTGGTTAGATAGTGGTATTGTCTACCCAATTTCCGATAGCTAATAGGTGAGTTCAGTGAACTATGTACCAAAAAAAGAAGGGATGACTGTGGTAACTAATTATGATAATGAGTTGATACTTAAATGCATGGTGACCGGTTGAAGGATATGTATTGACTATCGAATGTTGAATGAAGCGACTCCTAAAGATCATTATCTTATTCCTTTCATTGACCAAGTGCTGCATAGATTGGCGGGACAAGAGTATTATTGTTTTATGGATGGGTACTCCGACTACAATCAGATTACTATAGCATCGGAAGACCAGGAGAAGACCACTTTCCCTTGTCCCTACGACACATACGCATTCAGATGCATGCCCTTTGGCCTATGCAATGCACCTGCTACATTCTATAAATGTATGATGGTGATATTCTTTGACATGGTTGAAGACATTGTGGAGGTATTCATGGATGATTTCTCTATGTATGGTAATTCTTTTGAAAAGTGCTTATAGAATCTTGACAGAGTCCTATCTTAATGCGAATAGACAAACTTGATGCTAAATTAGGAAAAGTGCCACTTTATGGTTAAGAAAGGAATTGTCCTAGGCCATAAAGTTTCATGTAAAGGACTCGAAGTAGATAAGGCAAAGGTTGAAGTAATGGAAAAGTTGCCACATCCAGTCACAGTCAAAGGCGTGCGGAGCTTTCTAGGACAAACAGGTTTATATAGGCGGTTAATTCAAGATTTCTCAAAGATTACAAGACCCATGTGCAAATTATTAGAGAAAGAGTCCAAGTTTGAGTTCAAGGTAGATTGCCAGGAAGCTTTTGAAAAACTAAAGAAGAATTGACTGAAGCACCTATTCTGATCGCACTAGATTGGGAGTTACCATTTGAGCTGATGTGTGATGCTAGTAACATTGTTGTGGGTGTGGTTTTGGGTTAGAGAAGAGATAAAGTATTTCTCTAGATCTAATATGCTAGCAAAGTGTTGAATGATGCTCAACTTAATTATACGATTATAGAGAAAGAGATGTTGGTAGTATTGTACGCATTCGACATGTTTAGATCTTACTTAGTTGGAACTAAGGTCATTTTTCATACCGACACGCTGCTATTAAGTATCTTGTGAACAAAAAGGATTAAAAGCCTTTACTGATTAGGTGGATTCTTCTACTATAAGAATTTAATCTTGAGGTTCGAGATTTGAAAAAAGCTAAAAATCAAGTTGCTGACTACTTGTCACGATTGGAAAGTTGAAACCATATTGTTGATGCCTCTCTTAGTATTAAGGAAGTGTTTCTTGATGAAAAGTTGTTGTCTTTAGATGTAGTTGATTTCCCATGGTATGCTGATATTGTGAAATTGATAGCTTGTGAGGTGTACCCTCCTGATGCCACCACAAAACAAAGGAAGAAATTGCATCATGATTCACGTACTTATACTTGGGAAGAACCATATCTCTTCAAGCAGGGTCAAGATGGAGTTATTCGTAGGTTTATCCCAGAGGCTGAATTTTCAAAGGTGCTTTAATATTACCACTTATATCCTTATGGTGGACATCACAAGGGTGAGAGGACTTCTAGAAAAGTGTTGCAATCTGTTTTTTTCTGGCCTACATTCTTTAGAGATGCAATTTCTTTCGTGAAGAATTCTGATAAATGTCAAAGGTTGGGCACAATATCTAGGTATCATGAGATTCCCCTTAACAATATTCTCGAAGTTGAAGTCTTTGATTTTTGGGGGATCGATTTCATGGTCCCATTCCCACCTTCAAAAGGCAATTTGTACATTCTTGTAGTGGTTGACTACGTGTCTAAATGTGTGGAAGCTATGGCTAGTCTGACTAATAATGCAAGGGTGGTGCTAAAATTTGTGAAAAAGAAAATATTTTCCCAATTCGGTACATTGAGAGCGATAATTAGTGATGGAGGTACGCACTTTATAAAAACTTGGTTTAAGAATCTCCTTTTTAAATACGACGTTAGACAAAAGGTTTCCACTGCGTACCATCCCCAAACAAGTGGACAAGTTGAGGTGCCGAATCGGGAGATTAAGCAGATATTACAAAAGACTGTGAATGGATAGCGAAAAGATTGGGCCAAGAAATTGGATGACGCACTTTGGGCATATAGAATAGCTTATGAGATGGAAATTGGGATATCACCATATCGGTTGGTTTATGGTAAAGCATGCCATCTGCCTGAGGAGTTAGAAAATCAAGAATATTGGGCTGCGAAAAAGTTAAATTTTGAGATTAAAGCCACGGGAGAGAAACGATTATCGCAACTGAATGAGCTTGATAAGTTTAGGCTTCATGCCTACGAAAATGCCAAGCTATATAAGGAAAAGACTAAAAGGTGGCATGATAAACAAATTCAAGAGAGTGTTTGAACCCAAACAACTTGTTTTGTTATTCAATTAAAAACTTAAATTGTTCTCGGATAAATTGAGATCTAAATAGTCTAGACCTTTTGAGGTGGTGCGAATGACACCTCATGGAGATGTAGAGTTGTGGAATAAACAGAAGACAGAGAAATTCTTGGTGAATGGACAACATGTAAAGCATTATTGGGTGGATCATTCAGATAAATACAAGGAGTCCATCACTTTTGTTGACGAGTAGAACTGAGCTGAATCGTGCCACGACGTAAAATAAGGCGCTATTTGGGAAGCGACCCACACTTGTAATGTAATAGGTAGTTTAATTTTTAGCTTGTCAAATCAAAAAGAAAAGAAAAATACAAAAAAATGAGTCGTTCCACGACCAAAACTAAGGCATTGAGTGGGAGGCAACTCATTTTTTCTTAAAATATTTATTGTCTTTGTTTAAGATGTAGGGATTTGGGAAGAAAAAATAAGAGGATTACCATATTTGAGGAGAGCAATCAGGTTTGCAAAATGATGTGTGTAAGTTAGGGTCCTCCTCAGGTAAGAAAAGATTTAAAAAATATACTGGAAATCTAATTTATGAGAATGGTGCATCGTGAAACCAGGTGGATTAACAATTGTTGAATTTCTATCAAGGTCCGTGATTCTTCTGCATCGTGGAGAGGGGTAATTTAACAAATGTCAAATTCCAGTGTCCTGGAAGGATATTAACGCATCACGTCGTTTGTAAAATTAAAGATTGTCCAATTCCAGTGACTTATCGCGATACTATCGTATCCGGTGGATGGTAAATTGGCAATTTGTACTTTCCATTGGATCGATGGAATACCACCGCATCGCGGTGGAGGTAAAAGTCGGACATAAAATTTTAAATTAACCTACCCCAACCCGCCCCTCTATGCATACCCCCTAAACCCTAAACCCCTTCACTCCTTCTCTTTAGCTACACCTTCCATCCCCTTTACACCAACTAATTCTCTCAAAATTCCCTTAAGATATCATTCTTCTCTCAACTATTGAGGTAAGTTCTTATAGACTTCTATTTTCCTTTTGTTATACTAAGAATTCTGACACTCCTTGGGAATGATGTGGTTTTATGGTTTTTACATTATAGCACCGAATGCTCTAATTTTCTTGAATTTGTTATGATTTCTTCATCATACTCTTCACAATCTTTTGTTTATTTAATAAATTGGTAAGGTGATGACAGAATAGGTAGAGTACGGGTATATTCATGTTGATTTGGGAGATTTTTACTGCTTTGGTCTATTAATTATTGAGAGGTTTGTGGACATAGGGTGTTGTCACTAGATGTTTTAAGCAATGAGGTTTAGAAATTAGGGGTATTTTGATTCTTTGTTCTTAGGATGAAATCTTGTTGATTATACTTTATGTTTTGATTGTGTATATACAGTGTTTGATTTGCTAATCATGGGGTAAATTTCACTCCTTTATTATGGAATTTTCATTGCTTTGAGGTTATATGATCCATATCAATGTGTAAGGGGGGGGAGGGCTAGATCTTGTGTTTTCAATTTTTTTCTGATTTCTCTTGCATTGGAGAACCTTAACTTTGGGAATTCTAGCATTGTAGTTGATTCAGTCGAATTTTATATAAATACCCCTATATGCAAAATTCTTTTTGAATTAGTAATGTTTATAGCCTCTTCCTTAGTAATTCAATTTGAATAGATGTGAAAGTACTGTGTAGTGAGGAAATGATTATTTTCTAAATGTAAAGGTGTTATCTTTATATGGAATTAATTATAACTAGACTGCATATTTGTGTGGCATCTAAGTTTATTACTTCATAGTGGGTGCAAACGTAGGACTAGGCCATATGTGGTGTGTGAGGGGACCATGATTGTGTTCACTTGTGATGTATTGCCACAGGGACTATTGGGAAATGGTTTCAGATTAGTTTATACCAAAACTTTAAGCCACGTGCATCTGCATGAAAATGAAACTGTAGGGGTGAAGTATATATGTATCATCTTGGTTCACATTAGCTTATCTGGTAGTTGTCAAAATACTTAAAATGTGCTAATGGTGTTACAAAAAGGGAAAGAATGAGTACCCTATATTTTGATTCATATTCCCTAGATAACAACTAAGTGTGGGGTGGTCTTTACCTATATTCACTGCTAGTCTCATTTACCCTTCTTAATTATGTGTTGCATCCATGGTTTAATACAGGTATTATGGAGCCCCAACCAATCAAAGAAAAGGCAAAGTCCAGCATTCTGCACCAGTAAGGAAAAAGAGTAGGCCATCTGAAAGTCAACTCACTAGGGTACCTTGGTCACCATCACTTCAGTGTGGGCAGGTTCGCAAATTTGGAATCAAAGCTGTTAACAAGGCTGGAAAGAAGTGGTATTCCAAGAATACGGATGCCAAGTACATTCCTGAGTGTTTATCGATTGTGCAAGTCTACTGAGGGAATGCCCATCCATGGTATGAAGGATTAAGGCTTTAAATATGAATTTCATCTTCTATCAACCAACTGAGTGCAATTTTCACTTAGTTCGAGAGTTTTATGCCAACTGGGACCCAAGTGACCCTGATAATGAGTTGAAGATTTGCGGGAAGGTAATTTATTTCACTGCTGCTGATATTAATGAGTTGTTGGGGATACCGGAGGCAAACCCAAATTTCTTGAGGTAGTTCATTGTTACTCCCCTATATGCTCTTATCAGGCATCTATTGTGTCGGGTACATTCTTCATCTTGTTAGACTAGGCATCATGTCATTGTCCTACATTATTCTTTTCTTTATGCTCATATGAACAAGGAGGCCAGGATGTGGGGTCGTATTTTCTACTCTTGCTTGATTTAGGTCAAGTAGATCGCGGAGGTCACTAGGAATAGAGTGTGTTTGATTTATGCGCTGATGTGAGATGATGTTGATGTTTATGTGGGGCATGTAATTTTTTTAGCTATTAAGAAGGCGTGCTTCCAGGCTGGGCTCATTTTTAGTTTTGGAGGATTAGTGACCCAATTTTTGCGGAGCGTAATGTTTTGACTCGCCCTATGGATATCACTACAGCCAGGAGCACATCTCGGGTAAGTGGGCCAATTTTTAACATAGTTGAGCATCAAACCAGAGCGGATGATATTTCCGCTAGAATGTATGTTGTTCAAATGCTGCAGCTGAGTATTGGGGGTAGACCAACCACACCTGAGGAGCTCCGAGCCGTTGAGTTAGATTACCCCCTGGGGCATCATGCTAAGACCATGCTGTGGATCGGTCCAGACTTTGTGGACCCTGTTGATGATGATATTTCTACTGATGAAGAGCAGCGGTATAGTGATTCAGATATGGAGTCGGATGAGAAGGACTAGTCTGATGATGGAGCTGATGATGATAGTGATGAAGTGGACGGGACTATCGATAACATGACTACTATAGTTTCGTCTGACTAATCAGGGAGTATGATGCCACCCTACCATATGCTTATTTGAAAGCATTGGGATAGTGAGTTACCCTTTCCACACACCTCATCCAACCTATAAATTGCCCCCCACACAATTTTCACATTGTTATTCCCAAGCTAATGTACTCCCTTTACAAAAATCTAGCATCTAGGTTCAAGCCTAGTATCTATCAAACAATATGTATTACCACCAAAGTACCCCATATAGAATATGAACATATGGTCTACCCTACAAAGAGGACACCCTAAAATTACCTATTAACCCACCAACAACCTATTCATTTATAGGGAATCCTTTCCCCTTTTGATACTTTAACTCAACCAGAACCATTCTATAAAGAAAGAATAGTAATCCGACAAGTGTCCAAAACATGACCAATCCAAAACATAACCTCCCCATTGGAAAGACACCATAAGGGTCATAAAAAATGACCCTAAGAAATTCATGCATCACCAAAACTTAGTGCAAAGAAAGACCTTTCGAGTTAGAACCATTAACAAGAACCAAATAGTAGAGATATCTCTTGGAGACCAATCTCTAAATTCTAAGCTATAATGTAACCTTTCTCTTAATAGTTAGAAAATAAAACCATCCTTTCATTCCATAGCTGACTCACCATAGAGTGTAATGATAATCTTACATATTCGACAATCTAATAATGCATAGCACGAGTATAACCAATCCATCCCCCAAATGACATCAAAATCCATCATATCCGAGTCAAACCAATCCACCAAGAGCAATAGATACCACACACCCCTATAGACTCTTTAAGCAATCGTGGAGTTACCTACCGAGGTAGAAACAAAAAGAGAAGAATCCAAAATAACCGTAGGATCAAAACATAAATACACAACCATAAGTGGGGTCACAAAAAAGAGGGGACCCCAAGCCAAGAAAACCTTACACATATCATGAAAAAAGAGTTTTTAACATACCAGTGTCAGCATCAGAATATGTCTCAGACTCTTGATGTATAGTGAAGTCATTGAGACGATCTCGAATAATGTCAGAGCTAGAAGCAGCACCCCTTGGTGAAAGATCAAGAGAAGTGGTAACCGATGTCCTATTTTCCTAAGCAACAATTTTTATGGGACACTCTCATTGCATATAGCCCAATTAACCAAACTTTAAACAAAGATTCCTCCCTTTCTCGCAACAACTATGGTGCAACCAACCAGAAAATCTACAAGGAGGATAGGATGGTGATAATTGGGCCCCACTAGCCCGAGGTTGGCCACTTTATGCCCTAGAAGAAATACCAATCTAAAACATACTTGTCTTTTAACGACTACGGGTAGGGAGCACTGACCATAGAATAGGAGTTAGGACGACCAAACTCTGCCTCTTGGACCACTTACCACCATAATGTTGCCCTCTTCCTTGTCCAAAAAAATGAGACCTCTCACCTTGAATATTTCTTGACCTTGCCTTGTTCTCCCCCGAACTAATAGGATCGAACTGGTGTGATAGAGTTGTCACTGTCTGTGTCAATATATTAATAGAATGATCAAACTCGGAATTAGTAACTTCTCCTTGAGATAATCGAGAATGAGTACCACCTTGTGAAATAGGGTTGGTAGAGACCAGTGGGATTCCACATAGAAAACTAGAAGCTGCAACCCTTGATCGAGTATGTGCCCCATGAGCTAGACTATATCCATCCATGACGTCCTCATGTGGGATGGGTGAGTTTCTAAAAAAATTGGATCATGGAGAGGACATGATCTGTAAAATGAACCAAAAAAAGATTTAGGGAAGAGCTCAAGACCTTAGACTCCATAGCTCGAAAGTAGAACAATAAGAAAGTTGAACATTCATAAAGGCCTCGTAGCCTCTTGATTATAAGTTTGGTGCACGACACACCCATAAGAGAGAGTCTACTCGACATGGCTTTGTAGACACACTGTGACACCAAAACCTAGGCTTTGATACCAACTTGACACGACATAAATCAGGGCCTTATCGTAATAGACAATCTCAAGTCCAACTAGGATTGAAGACCACCACAGATACCCAAACAAACCAACCAACATGTATATCTTGAGTCATATGCACTCCGAACATATAACAAGACAACGTGATAACTATTTAATGACTTTGGAATAAGACTATATCTGAGGCCAACCCAACTAAGTTAATCCATCTAATAATCGAAACCATTAACCATACCAAAAGCATGAACCAAAATGTAAATGATAACCCAATGTGTATATATATAGAATATGATCAATTCATACCCAAGTCCATAGTTTTCCATTCAAAGCCTCTAAAATGAATCCAAAAAGTATCTAGTCGGGACATGCCCTCGACAATAGACAAAAGCATGTCTATAAAAGACTAATATATGTAAAGTAATCAATGACATGAAATAGGTTCCTTCCAAACTATGGAAGCTCACCACTTCAATCCAACACCGACTGTTCATAAATCTAATCAATAAGTAAGAGGAGTAGTATGGCCAGTTCCTGTATCATAAGGGGATACAATCGCCCGAAAATGGGTTAGTGGGTGAATGCTAGCATGCGCTCGGGATAAGTAAAAAATAATTCCTACCTTTAAAACAAAGTACCCCAACCATATGCATTTAAAACCATACGTACATATATCTATAACCATGCCGAGAAAGGGAACTAGGTTTAGCATGCCTTTAAAACCATTAACCTGAGTATGTGTAGCTTAACCATCCTAGAACCACCCAAAGTCTATATGGGTTTAATGTCACCCTTTGGATAGGCCCCGATATGTGTAGTCATATGAACTTGAGATATTATAGGAGTAGGGGATTCTCGCTTACCCTTTTCACTCCATGATACATATATACAAGTGTTAGGGGATTCCCATGTACCCCTCATGTATAGGGTCACCATGCATAATTATCAATTTGAAAAACATGAGTTTCAAGGATCCGTCCATTAGACTCACACCTTCACGATCAGATAGCACATCCCGCTATTATTGCCCTATTAAACCCATTACCATACAACTAAACCATTATTCCATTTAAAGTTCACGCCACCAAAGCAGCTCCCTGAAAGCTTAATTACTCGCACCAGGTACCAGATAGTTTTACTAAGTTCAAAATGCACTTCAACCGAGTGCTCGGGATTTATTTATAATACCGTGCATGCAAACAAATTATGATACCATTAAAAATTCAATATTTCGGACTTCGTGGTACCATAAAAACTTTCTTCTTAGATGGTTTTGAATAAATGTGGGGCCAATACCTATAGTTTAACTTTTTCACATAATTTACCTAGTAACCAAAAATGAGTTTGTAAGCCACAGGACCTGAAACAAGGGTCCCCTAGCCTAAAATTAATGTTCTGGATCTGATGACACAGTTGAAATTCTTATCTGAGGTTATCTATAAGGAATTTTGGGACAAGAACAAAACCTAAATAACGAAAGCTCCAAAATTGGGACAAGATCCAAAAATACAAATAAACTATTTGATAATCGAACCGACAACTTTGAGAAGTCAAAAATGACCTATAGCTACTGTGTGAAGGATTAAAATGTCACAAAATCATCAAAAAATGAGGAAATGACATGGAGGGCCATTACATCCTGCAACTACACTATATCTCAATATTGCATATAAAAATTAATATCACTACAAGTCATACGTACTGGTAAGTGTCATGGTCGACCCAATGAATATAACATAAATATCTAAAAAGAATATTGCTCTTTGAAATTCAACAACCAAAGTAATTTTGTTCGATGCTCATCCTTAAAACCCTCGGCTTTTGTCGCCTTACAATTTTGAACAACTTTGGTAATCATACTCAACCCTAACTACTTTTTATACTTTACACAATCAAGATAGAACCCTTTATATAAATATCTATAGGTTTTACATAACTAAACCTATTAGTTTTCTACCTTTAACAGCCCAAGCCTCCTTAGATCATTATAAGTTGCTTAACCTTCATCCCTTAATTCTATAATACATTAACACTCTAGCATTTATCTCACTTTATGGATATATAAATAAATTAACACGTTGTGAAATCCTTCCTTTTTAGACCATTACATAACCAAAAAAAATTGCTGACTATATAAGTATAATAATTTAGCAAAAAGACACTTAAAAGACTCCTCACCTTATGTTTGTAACACAAAGCCTTATTTAATGACAACATGTCAATACGAGTCAACACAGACATAAACAAGTCAAGTTACATTCACCAAAAAGACTCTAAGCCAACAAACATTAGTCAACATATGCATAAATTATATCCCAATTAAGCAAGTAAATAGACAACATAGAGTTATGTCACAACTTCCAATTAGCTTGGACCACTCAAGGATCGATAAATAAACAATATGACAATTAAAATCCATCCTAATTTACATAAGAAACTACCTATTGAAATTAAGCTCATAAACTCGGTTCACTTATGGAACTAACATAATAATGATAACACTTAAGCCAAGATCACTCAAGAAACCAACATAATCATAAAACACATAATCCCTAGTTCAATCAAGGAACCGTCACCCTAACATATATCTTATACTTACACACTAAGGTTCTTTTGTATGCACCTATTAGCTATGACCTACAGGGGACGAGCTCTTTTCTAAGTACCAAATACCACACATCATTTGTTAACCAACCTTATAAACACAAAATCCCATAAATATAATGAAAAACTGGTACATGCCATAATAATGAAAGATATCACTTTAATCATAACACCAATGATAAACAAACAACACATGTAAAATCCAAAAATCTTTACATGAAAGTTTGATGCATATGATTAACACGTAGGACATTTATAGCCATTTTCTTTCCTTGAGCATGCATTATGAAAAAAATACTAAAAATGATTTATAATGCACACATAAAACAAATTTTGTTCAAATACAATAAAACCTTACCTATGGTTTACACATATGACCTGTGGGTTATGACTTAACCCAATCATTTATCATGATCCTTGATAAATCACCTATTACACATCCCCTTTGTTACTATTATAAATCCTCATGAACCTAACAATAATAATTACCCTTATAAAATAAGTATTTATTTTGGTTAACCTAAATTCTGGTACAATTCCATCATCTAAACATGCAGGGAAGAACAATAATGGGTAATACAAAATTCTATGAAACATTTCAATAACATAAATAATAGTAAATTCTCACCTAATTACTTGGGTTTTATCCATTTATCCACCCTAACACCATGCCTTAAGGACTACATATGCAATCTCTTATTGATTTTGTCATCTCTATGTTTTCTGACCATTGTCAAAGCTACTAAGTTAAACTTACCTACCTAGAAACCAAGTAGTTACTATAGAGGTATGCATATGAGCTTTTGACACCATAGAGGTGAATCTTAATCTGCAATACATGGATAAACTATGGGTTTTACCTTATTAATGTGTAATCCTTCCTCTCTATTTCCCCAATCTATTAGGTTACCCTATAAGGGTTTGTAGAATAAACCTAGTCCTTTTTATAACTATAGAGGATAATTAGAAATATAAAATTACACTTGGGGTTTCTTGTCCCATCATCCTATTGTAGCAGCATGCCAACCACTATGTTGATGTTGCTATAGTGGGAAAATACCCATTGTGGTAGGATGATGTCAGAAACCCAAAATTCAGAAAACAAAATTTTAAGTTGTGTCACCTCAAATATAATCGAGATCGTATGTTTAAATATTCTTGATACACCTACCATAATGAGGTATCTTTTAATAATGACAAAATAGGTTGTTACAACATTACTGATCCACTATTCAACAGGACGTTCATGATATTATGAATGCATATAACCAATGCCAAAGTCATGAAGTTTTTTCCCAAAGACATGGGTTTAATTTGTCTCTAATTCTTGAGATAGAGGTGTTCGATGTTTGGGTAATAGACTTCATCGGTCCTTTTTTGAGTCTGTATAGCAAGAAATACATATTGGTTCCTATTCATTATGTATCAAAATAGGAAAAATCTACATCATATCATGATAATAAAGGTAAGAGTGTGACTATATTCTTTAAAAGGAAGACCTTTGAAAGATTTGATATTCCATGAATAATAATCAGTGTTGGGGGTTTGCACTTCTGTTATAAAGTGTTTAGTGCTTTGTTAGCTAAATATAGAGTAAAGCAACATAAAGTGGCTACTACATATCATCTTCAAACTAATAGAGAAGTGGAGGTGTCAAACTAAGATCAAAACTATTCTTACTAAGAATGTGACAACTTTAAAAATAGACTAGGCTCGAAATCTTGATAATACCCTATACGCTTAACGAACTACATATAAAAAACCTATCGATATGCCTCCTTACTAGTTGGATTTTTTCAAGGCATGTCACTTGATAGTAGATCTTGTGCATAAAGCCTTATGGGTGCTCAAGAAACTAAATTTGTGTTGGAGTGAAATAGATAATTTGAGGCTTGAGCAGATTAATAGCATAGATGAATTTTTGCTTAAAGCATATAAGAAAACAACGCTCTACTAAAAAAATAAAGTTATACCATGACCAAAGGATTAATAAGGGATAATTCAGTCTTGGGGACTTGGTATTATTGTTTAACTCTAGACTTTGCATGTTTCTAGGCAAGCTCAGGTCCAAATTTTCAAATCCTTTTTAGTTGACTCATATAGGAGCTATAGATCTTGAAAATAAGAAATGGAATTAATTCAAGGTAAATAGGAAATATGTCAAGAAGTACATTAGAGCTTTAGAAGTGGTAAAGTTACAAAAAGTGGTATACCTTGATGAATTCTACATCATCAAGGTACCAGAGTCATGTTGTGACTATAAGTCAGATGCTACATAAGAGGAAACCCAAGTGTGTTGTATGTAGAATCTTGGTTTGCATATACTTTATATTTTGGATTTTTTTGATTTGTATATATGTGTATAGTTGACGATTCAAATGATAAAAAAATAATTATAAATGTTGCAGAAAAATAATGCAGCCATGGATCCCTCGATGGAAAGTACAATAGCCCAAGTTCCATTTTTGCACTAATTGTTAAAGGAGGAATAGAACAACATTTACTAGAAAGTCACCATGGGTGATTCCATGAACCATAAGGAAACCAATGGTTTGTGGTACCAGACATCAATATTTAAACATAAAACTTGAGCTACCGTAAAAGAAATGCCATACAATGTGACAGACTATACGCCACTTTATGGGTCCTCATGTAAACTGTCTGAATTGATTATCTTGTTACTATTCCCATAGATTAAATAATGGACCATCAAACAAGTGTGGTCCATATGTTTTAATTATTGGACACGCATAAGTTTTTATTTTTAGTGATCCAAGCTAATCCAACACCCATTACATTTTCACCCAAATCAACTAGATTTAATAACCCTAATAGATTCAATAAAAATGTTGAATTCAAAGTTTAAAAACATTTTTTTTTCTACTTCTCACACCCGCATCTAAACCTCATCTATATTGTAACTATTCTTCTTTTTTCCATATCTCTTCCATAACCAAAATCAATATCACCCGTCACCCATATTTGCTTAATTTCAACTATAGACTTGAAATTTTAATTTATTTTGTAGTTCCTTAAAAATTTAAACACACTAATCTTTTAATTTTTGATAAACTTTATATTGAGATTAAGAACATAGATTTCCATGATTCAATTTGATCCACAAATAGAAATCCTATGTTAGATTTACACGATTTGTGCATATGTATTTGAAGTTGAATATAGGTTTTACTTTGTCTGGTCTAATAAAATATGTATTTTGTGGTGTTTTATTTGGATATTGATTGTAACTAACTTTTAATCGTTAGTTGGATGGGATCATAATTTTAGAATTTCAAAAATGAAGTACATTGAAAATTGTTTTGTCCACCAACTCCAAATGACGTTCTGGATGCTAGACAAATAGGTATATTCTGAGTAACCTTTATTCGTCGCGGATAAGAGTGAAAATTTCATCACAAAATGATATTTATGCCTTACTTAAGTCCATAATGTAACAATCTAAATTTTGCTGAAATATGTAAAATATTTTTTTCTATGCAATTTGACCATTTTACCCCTCTTTGTGGTTGCTTTGTGGTATTTTCCAGGGTGTGGAGATAGTTGGTACAATTCTCGGTGCATTTTGGAGTGAATTATGTAATATTGTGGTTTTTGGTGTCTTGAAAAACCTTATTGCTGATATTTGTCAATATCTTTTGATTCGTGTGATGGATAACAACTGAGACTTTCAAAATGCCAATATTAGGGTGGTAACTTTGTTAGTGTGGTTTTATGCCTATTAAATCTCATTTCAATTCGTGATTGGAAAGTTGTGATTTTGGGATTTTGGGGTTAATTTTGCTAAAATGACATCTTATTGGAAATCTGATATCACCATTGTGTTTGGAGCGTTGAATTTGATAAGGTAGAATAGTTTGTTTGCATTCACAGGATTCTTGGTGAATCCTCAAGGACCCACAGAGACTTGATATGCACCAAGTCCCCAACTAGTGCACCAACGATTGTGATACGCCTAACTTGTTCACGACATTTTTCCACAATCACGATCGCTGCTCCTAGTCTGGGATCACAATGGCTATGTTTATAAATACCTCTTTTTTCCCTTTTTAACCATTTTGAGACTTGGAGCTTAGAGTTTCACAATTTTGATTTATTTCTTCAACTTCTAAGCTTGAGTAAGGTCCATGTCACCCATTTCAATTATATTCTTCAATTTTTTTCATCTAGTTATTGTTATGAACTTCAATTTAAGTAATTTGGCCAGTAATACCTAAAAATTGTAATTCTCATATTCAAACCCGAATTTCAACCCTTTAAACTTAGATGAGTTTCTAACCTAATTATTATCAATTTTCATCCAATTAATCTTCAAAACAACTTCGATTCTTTATTTTAAAATGGATTTTGAGGATTTTGACCTGGTAAAACTTGAAAATGGTTAATCATCAATTTGGACCTTATTTTAACTTATTTTTCTTAGGTTTTAAGATGTAAACTCCTAAAATTATGGGAAACATATTTTTGAAATAAAGTTATGATTTTTTTCTTTTTTTAAAATCTATTTCGGGGGTCTGTTTTGACCCCGACTTGAAAATAGGTAATATGGGTGTTGTTATCTTTTGTTCATGCGTAGATTATATACTTCCATGTTTTAGTTGATTTTGGGTTCGTTCATAAGGAGTAAGTCTTTGGGATTAAAGTGTAGTAAATCGGTCTTCGGCCTTCTAGGTAAGTTATGGATTAACTCCTTTCAGAATAGGTTGGATAGTTAATGTTCATACAAAATCATGTTAAGGGTGCGAGAACTAATCGTAAAAAGGGCTATCTTATGTGGTGTGCCCATATGGGGGCCTCTATGTGATGTTATATGGTGGTTTTGGAACATTATGTGCTATGTGTGACCATGTGGGGTACTATATGATATGGATAACTTTGTATAAATGATGATAACTGTATCTTGTTTGATAAAAAATGTGTTGTCATAAAAATTATATGTTGTGATATATTCATACTCTATTATACCATGAATCATGTTGTATATCATGGATGGTTGGAAATAATGAGGGGATATTTGGCTCACGTGATGGTATATTGGTTGGTTGTGGAAATACTCATTGTAATTGGTCGTGGAAATACTCTTTATGGTTTTTTGTGAGCATTACATCCTTATACTCAATCATGAAACATTGGGAAAATACTGAGAAATATTTCTAATACCTTTTTCTGACAAAAAATATGGCATCTTATAAAACCTTCCTTGAGGGATGTACTGGGGAGGAGATATGGATATATGTGGATTGTATACGGGTTGATGAACCCCCATGGTTCCTATATCTTGTATCTTTTTCTCCATAGGTGACTAAGATGACTTTGCAATAGTCTCGAAGGCTGCATGACAATCTCGGAGGTTGTGTGACAACCTCGTGCATTACATCATTATCATCACACTTATTGTATTTAATTTATTAATCTTATAATGTGATTGTATATTCTGTTTGACTTGTTTCCAATCCATTGTTCTATATTCCCTTACTTATACTTGATGTCCCCATTTATGTTGTTCTCTTTTCATTGCTTATATGTTGTACAGAATGTATACTTGTATTCCTTTTAGGTGTTTTGTTGTGTTATATGTGGATATTATAGAACTGTTAGTGAAAGCTGTGTGGGATACCATTGCGGAACTTTTTCTTATTGCAGTTGTCATGCCCTTAGTGTGTATTTTTTATGTTTTATTTTCAACTTTACTCGCTCACCCTGTGATACCTACTGAGTACAAATGGATTGTATTCACGGTACATATTCATGTTCAGGTTAGCCTCACAATGTTTAATTTCAGGCGTTATTGGGAGCGAATCAAGGTAGTGGTTGATTTTAGCCGTTCGAAGCCTACTTTTATCCTTCTTTATTAGACTATGTATTTATTGTATTTAAGAGATAGAGTTATATTCTGTTTGGATGTCTTTTCTATTTGACTCGAGTTGTACTAGTTATGTTCTTACACGGTGACACCATGTTTTAGGATTTAGCATTATGGGTATGTTTCTTTTTGTATTTGTTATAATTTATGGTTCGACTTTATTCTAGAACCCTTTTCTTTGGGTCATATTTGTCTTTTCCCCCTTATGTATTGGTTTGGATGATAGGTTTACTTGTCAAGGTTTGCCATGACAAGTTCCATCATGACCCTTATATTTTGGGTCATGACACATAACCTAAATAATAGGGGTGAAAAATAACAATTTGAATGATTTTTGGCTTGTTTGAAAATTGGTATCATTGTCTCGAGATGATGGGTGAATCCATGGAATGTCCAATGGTCGATGATTTATTAACTCACACGTCATCTGCATATAAAGAGTGATGATCACTTGTATGGGACAACGTATTGATCCATGAACAGTTATATTCTCAATAGATTGTCCAATCCATCCATTAATTTTCTTAAACACATTGTTTTGATCCTATAATTCATATACAAACCTTCATCTAAATGATGGCTTATATTGTGATTCATCATTCACTCGATGATTTGTGGTGTATATATAAAAAAGGGTTTTAAGTTGTTTTTGTTTCATGCTTTTGTATTTTAGTTTTGATACAAATAATACTCCTCAATAGGTACTTATATCTCAAAAGTAATAACAAATTAAAGACGATGTTTGTAATGACCTAAATAGGCAGCCTCAAACTGCCAACTGTAAGATGAGACTTCTAAATATATGCTTAATGTTGAGGAGGTCTATGAAGTTCTCGCTTACTATAATAGGCAAATCACAAAACAAATTTTATGGATCCCCAGTCTAATGAGGGAGGAAAGTCATTGGAGAAGACTAGTGTGGAGGGATCTTATTTTGATGATGAGAGTGGCATTAATGCCACCGAGAGCCCAAAAATAGTTCCTAATCCCATGAGGGTCTTAATCATTAAAAATAAATCTAAAGTTCAAGATAACAATTGATGGAAAAGTAAGATTTTTTATTATTACTTCCAAGATGGATTTTCCATAATAGGTATGGGCAACATCAAGAGGAATATAGTAGATAACCTTTTTAGAACTATCCGAGTACACTGAGAAAATGTTCATGTACTTTTTATTGGGGTCGATGAGTCAGGATTTTCGGCACTACTACACCTTCATAGTTAACCTGCTTTACACCAATTATGTAGAAACATTGATAATAGATATAGAAAGGGAAAATGAAAGAGATCTATCACCTCTAGAGAGTATCTAGGTTTGAGGTGTTACAGTGGACATCTCAACATAAACAATAAATAAGTTTCTCTATGGGCCTTGTTATTTAGCACTAGAAAAACTCCAAACTATGATAAAAAGGTAGAAGAGAAGAACATCTAATGAAAATGTCTTGAACATGCTCTAGATCATGATTCTCCATTGTCGTCGAACGATGTAAAATCAAAAATTTAAAAGGACTCATTGAACTTTAAGATAAAGTTTTTAGGGGTAGTGATGTTCCACTGGTTAGTTTCCACTTATGTAAATAATCATCTGAATAAGGAAAGGTCATTGTAACTATTAACCTTACGTATAAGAACATTTTAAATTTTGGCAGGATCTGAGATATATGCTTGAGTATAATGGCATAGCACTTTATTACCATTTCCATGCCTTGTGACTCATATATGTAAACAGGCAAAAGTACCAGTATCAATTAGGATAGATGATCATATAATAACTTTTAAGACCCAATATATTAAGGAGTTGAGATATGAGACAAAACATGATCTTTAAGTACACAAAATAGTGTCCATAGTGTTTATGTTTAGTAGTCAAAACAAGATCATTGTTGCTACCACCATAGAGGGGTTTCCTACTATTAAAAAAAGTGATTAGGAGAATCCACCGATATTTATTTATCTCCCATAATAGGTCTATCTATGTAGTGACTCTCAAGGTTATTTTTTTCATTTTCAGACCATTTCAATGTCTAATCTTTCCCATTATTTCCCTAAGTCATTTATGACTTTCTAGAGCTGGAAGTTCAGTTAGTGGGCTGTTTATTTGTTTTTTTAGAGCCAATTCACTATTTTGAAGTTTTTGATGTTAAGAATTAGGTATAGAGCCTAAACGATATGTAAATGCTCTTGTATGCATATTTTGATAGTTCCATTAGATCCAAAACATAGATTAATGCTAGAGGATTTGGTCATACACCTTCAAGAATCATTTTGGACTACTAGGTTTATATTAGTTAAAACAACCTTTGGGTGTGGGACTGATATTTCATTGAAACAACCTCAGATGAAATTCCAATGACACCACTGTGTCTGGAAAGTCAAATTTTGTAGGGTAGAATAGTTCATTTCCATTCATGGGATGTTAAACAAAATACAAGGGTGAGATCGAAACTTGGCATGTTTTGCTAAGTTGTTAGTGCAATCCTCAACTGGTGCTACAACTTAAGTTCCCATTTGGCTTCTAAAACAAAGGTCGATAAAGTGTAAAATAGACCATATTAGTGGAATCCAAAGCTTTTCTCTCACCTCTTGTTGCTAAAGAGATCCTATTACATACTTATTTACACCTTCTAGGCTTATAGAGGTGTCACAACTATAACCAGGGCCTGGCCATGACGGGTATCTTAATCCATCGAGGATAGAAGACCACCTCCTTTTCCTATCCAAACATAAAACAATACAACTAGCAGCGGATGAATCCCAAACATATAACAATATAGAGTTGAGTTCCAAACATATAATAAGATAGTCAAGCAACTAGCACAAAAAGAAATTTAAAAACTTTAACATCCATCCTAATCCACAGTAATCTAAAAAGCCTCTAGTAACCAAGAACCACCTATGCTGGGATATTCCATCAACCATTGCAAAAATGAGTTTAAAGGGGATAAGCCATAACATGTATGAAACAAGACCATAAAATGGTGGTCTTCCGGAGAATGGAAGCTCACCATATCAATGCTAACTCACGAGATATGAAAGAATCACCTATCACTTTGCAGGGAAAGCATAAATGTCTTTGTTCCCTACATCAGCTAGGGATACAACATTTGGAAACGGTTAATAGGATAAGAACTAGCATGTAACTCTCGATAGGGATAAATTGATGCCAATTCAAAATCATGTCAAAACTCAATGTACATGTTCACATACATGCACACACACACATATATATATATATATAAATAAGATGTTATGATAGGGAACATGGTTTAGTATGAGATTTTAAACTATTAACCTGGACTGTATAGTTCTAACCATCCTAAGGGAACCCATGAGCTATATGTGTGTAGCTCCCCCTACTGAAAAGATCCTACTGAATGGTAGCCACACGAACCAGGAAAATCCAAGGATGAGCTAGGGAATCCCTCGACCTCAGCCAATCAAAAATATATATAAGTATGAACTATGCACCTGGTCATAAAGACTCCTACGCCGACAAATTTGGTTTCTAGTAGCATGTCCTTCGGGACCTCCACCTTCCATATAGAGCTACACAACCCCCTTTATGTCTAATAAAAAAACATTTCACATGACCCAAACATTTAATATATGAATTATTCGTTAACACATAAACCACATTTATCATCATACCATTACACTTGCAAGAATATAATTAGGCCATACCAGTTCAATCCACATGGGAGAATTCCAAGACCCCTCTTTGTTTATTAAATCAAGTTAACCCTTTGTTCAATAAATGATGTTTTAAAAAAACATGGCCAACAAGGCCTTCAAAACCCTTTTTATCCGTTTAACCATTTATGCAATGGAATAGTTTAGGGAAATAATCCAAATCATATGATTAAACATATTTTAAATCAAATTATGCAAGTGGGTTGAGGGAACACAATTTTCAAAAAAAATGCATAACCAAAATCATCAATTTGGGGGAATAACTCGACCCCTATCCCATTCACCATGATAGGTTTCAAAACACATAAATAAAACATAAACACTTGTATTAAAACCATGGGAATTCAAATCAACTGATAATCCATTCAAAACACTCAACACAATTCAAAATCCATATCAATAACTATTTAAATGCATGCTTTAAGTAAAACAAGTTTAACGGGTGGGTACATTACTGAAAATATTGGGAATTATGGAGGGAGATTAGCCTCTGACCCCTAGATGATTAATATTGAGAAACCCTAGCCCTGTTCTTGCTTTGAGAAATTTATGAGAAGAGAAGTGTATTTTGATTACTTTATAGAGTGGTACTAAGACCCTAAAGTAGCTATCATTCGTGGGTCATAATTGTGGTAAGAGTTAAATAACCAAAGTACCCTTAATCAAAACACAGGAAAAACAATCACTATTGACTACGAGTCATGTCAGGACTCATAACGTCTGGTTACGAGTAATCATCATGACTCATATCCTAGGCAAAGACATGGGGACTCCTCACTGTTTACACTATGATTCGTACCCTACAACTCATACAAGGACCTTGTGACTCGTAGATTCCTAGTCATAGCCAAATCAGTGACTTGGGCACCTACACAGGATTGACTATGGAAAGCATCCTAGGACTCATGAATAGTCATTACAACTGGTGACATCCCAGTCATAGTCACAATATAAACATTGGAAACCCTCAATTTTCATCCTATGACTTGAGCCTTATGACCAGTAAAGAGACCTTATGACTCATTCGATGAGTCGTAGTCTGAGTAGTGAGCTCCAAACTTAAGAAATTTCTAGAGGAAAAAATCTAACATTACCCCTACTATAGGATCATTTACCTTCGAATGAGGAATCAAGGCATTCATTAGAAGGATTATTAGATAAACACACAACCATAATTTTGCTTAACAAAGCCAGAAAAAAGAGAGTAGAAAGACCCATACCTTATACACGATTATCCAATTTCGGCAAAACAAGAACGGATACTTGCACTTCATGTCCTCTTCAACTTCCCAAGTTTCTTGTTCAACCCTTTAGTTCCTCTGTAGAACCTTTACCAAAGAAACATCCTTAGTTCTCAAACAATGGACTTGTCTATCCAAAAATCTCCATCAAGACTTCCTTGTAAGAAAAGAAATCTGAGATAACAAAACTTTTAACATGCACTACAAAAGAACGAACACCGACACACATCTTAAACATCAAAACATTAAAAATTTGGTGAATGAAACCCAAAATCGATGGAAAATTAAACTCATAAGCAACCTTCCCCACTCTGCTCAAAATCAACTATGGACCAATATATCAAGGGATGAGCTTCCCTTTTTTCCCAAAACTCATCACTCGATTCATAGGATATACCTTTAAGAACACCTAATCACCGATCTTAAACTCCATCTCACTTTGTCTCACATTGACATATGACTTTTGGCTACTCTGAGCATTCTTAAGTCTATCTCAAATAACCTTCACTTTCTCTATAGCTTGGTGAATCAAGTTTGGACCAAACAATCTGGTCTTACCAACCTTAAACCACCCGATAGGAGTTCTACACCTTCTACCATAAAATGGTTCAAAAGTAGCCATCTAAGTACTAGAATGATAACTATTATCATACGCAATATCAATGAGAGGAAAATAATCCCCCCAATTACCTCCAAAATTGATAACACAAGCCCTTAGAATATCTTCCAAAGTCTGAATAGTCCTTTTGACTTGTCCATCCATCTGAGGGTGGAATGCAATGCTAAGGTTCACCCATATGCCCAAGACTTGTTGAAACAAATGCTAAAAATGAGAATAAAACCTTTTACTCTGATCCAAAATGATGAAAACTGGAGTACCATGCAATTTGACGATTTCCAGAATGCAACTTTCCATAATTCTCTACCGTTTAAGTAGTCGTTAGAGGTAAGAAGTGATCAGACTAAGTCATCCTATCCATGATGACCCAAATTGAATAATACTGATATTGATACTGTGGAAGACCAGTAATAAAGATGATGTTTATCACCTCCCAATTCCACATAGGCAACTCTACCTCTTGATACATGTCAACAGGCCTCAAGTGCTTAAACTTGAACTACTGACACACCACAAACATAGCCACAAAGTTAGCCATATTGCTCTTTATTTTGTTCACCAATAAATCTCCTTCGGGTCATGATACATCTTCGTTGAGCCTAGATGAACTATATACCCTGACTCATTAGACATAGTCATAAATATTTCCCACAACCCATCAATATCAGGAACACACAATCAAACTTAGTACCTCAAGATAACATCTCAATAAATCTGAAATCCCATGACCTTTTGCTGACCCATATTATCCTTAAGCTGCATAAAGATAGGTTCTAAAACCTACTTCTCCTTTATCTCTGCACTAAGAGATGACTTCACTACCTTTTCCAAAATCAGACCACCATCCTCAGAATACCAATGACAAATTCTATGATGAGCCAACAGGTGAATGTTTTTCAACAATCCTTGTTTGTTCTTATCCATATGGGATAAGATACCCATGGGCAACCTACTAATAGCATCAATTATATTAGTCTTACCTGGATGGTAATGAAGACTCATATCATAGTTCTTGAGAAACTCAAGCCATCTCCTTTGTTTGAGATTCAACTCCTTCTGGGTGGACACATACTGCAAGCTTTTATGATCAAAATAGATACTAACATAAACTGCATACAAGTAATAACACAAAATATTCAAAGCAAACACAACTATTGCCAACTCCAAACCATAAGTCAGATAATTCCTTTCATGAACTTTCAGCTACCTAGAAGCATAGGCCACAACCTTACCATGTTGTATCAAGACACAACCTAGTCCCACACGCAATTCATCATAATAAACAAAGAACCCATTAGAACTTTGGGTAGGGTCATAACTGGAGTAGAAGTTAACTTATACTTCAGCTTCTCAAAGCTACCATCACAAACATCGAACCATAGAAACTTTACCTTTTTATGAGTAAACTTAGTCAACGGTACAACAATAAATGAAAAACATTCCACAAATCTCCTATAATACCCAGCTTAACCCAAGAAGCTTAAAATGTTGGTTTGAGTCATGGGTCTAGGCTTGTTAGTAACTACCTCAATTCTCTGTGTATCTACCATGATCCCCTCACTAGACTCAAAATAACCTATAAAGGTCACAACATTCAACAAAAACTCACACTTTGAAAACATAGCATACAATCGCTGATGCTTAAGAGTCTGCAACACTACTCGAAGGTAATTTCCATGGTCCTCCTCACCTGTAGAATATACCAAGTTGACATCAATATACACGATAAAAAAAAATCAGAAATGCCTGAATACCCAATTCATCAAGTTCATGAATGTAGTCGGCGCATTAGTCAACCGAAATGACATCACAAGAAAGTCACAATGACCATATCAGATTAAAAAGTCATTCTTAGGGATATCCTCCCCAATAATGTTCTATTAATGATAACTCAATCAAAGATCAATCTTATAAAAACATCTAGCACATTGGACCTGGTCAAAGCGGTCATCTATCCTAGTAAGAGGATATTTATTCTTCACCATCACCTTATTTAGCTATTGATAATCTATACACATCCAAAGGGAACCATCCTTCTTATGCACAATACGCATTGAAGTACCCCATGGGGACACGCTAGGACAAATGAAACCCATATCAAGAAGATCTTTTAACTGCTCCTTAACTTCTTTTAACTCATCTAGAGCCATTTTATAAGGAGAAATAGAGATTGGATGGGTATTCGGTAGAAGATCGATCACATAGTCTATTTCCTTAATAGGAGGAATAGCAGAAAGATCATCGAGAAATATTTCAAAAAATTCATTAACAACAGGGACAGGTTCTAGAGAGGGAACCCTAGGGAAAAAACTTTAACCCAATCTAGATGGTATAGACAGCCCTTGAAAATCAACGTCTGGTTTCTAAGATAAGAAATAAATCATTCCTTAGGAACTAAGAAACTTTCCTCACATTCCATTAATGATTCATTTTGAAATTAGAAGATGACCTTACGATTGCGATAATCAAGAGAAGAGCAGCAAAAATTGAGCCAATCCATTACCAAGATCACATCTAAATCTACCATATGCAATTCAATCAGATCAACCAATGTCTCCCTATCAATAATAGATATAACATTACCTCTATACACCCTTTTAGCCATAATAGAATCACCGATCGGGGTACATACAAAGAAGGGATCAGAAATACTCTCAGGAATAAAACAAAAGTAAACAGCCACATAAGGGGTCACATAAAAAAGGGTAGACTTCAGATCATGTAAACAATACACATCATTAGAGAAAATCTATAACACACTAGTGATAATATTAGGAGAAGCCTCAGATTCTTGATGTGTGGAAAAAGTATAAAGATAGTTCTGACCAGTACTGATACTAGAAGTAGCATCTCTTTTGTGCAGGAGCTGAAAAAAAAGAACCCAAAACCTTAGTAGATCTAGTGGAAACATTTTTTGATGGAAAACTCCTCTGAAATTGACCAGGCTATCCACTTTTGAAACGTAGATTCCTAACCTTATCATAATAACCATGGTGTATCGGTCCACATAATATGCGAGAAGGATATGATGGAGCTAAATGAGCTCCACTAGCCTGGTTTTGGGCACCCTAGGTCTTAAAGCCACTGTCAGCCTAAAAGCAACATCACCAGATGGCGTAGGATATGTAGAACTAGTCGTAGAATAAGAACAAAAATTTCCCCAAGCTTTCTTCTTGCCCCACTGCCTACCATCTCTACCACTATTATGCTAGCCTCTACCTTGCTCTAAATATCTTAACTTCTTACTTTATCTCTCTCCCATCTCTGTCAGTTTTTTCTTTTCATCTTTAATAAGCTGTATATACACCAGTAGCCTAGAGATATACATGTCATTATTCAACATCATTGCCTTACACTCTAATACCAAGTCTCGAGAAAAACCTGAAGTAAATTCATAATTTTTTCCCTCATACTAGACATAATCTTTGTGGTATAATGAGAAAGACATGTGAAAATTTAAGGCATACTCTTTTACAGTCATTCTTCCCTACTTCAAGTTCACAAACTCTTTGGCTTTTATCTCCCTTAACTACCAGGGAAAGAAATGATCAAGGAAAGCATCAAGAAATTCCTCCTACATAGCCTGCTCAGCATCATCACACCTAGACTACTCCCACTGCTTATAATACTGAAGCCATACCCTTTAACTGATATGCGGAAAACTCCATACCCTCCTCATCAGTAATAGGTATCACCCTAAATATCTTCTCCATCTCATTCTCAAACTATTGAGGATTCTCCTCAACCTTAGAGCCTATGAAAGTTGGGGGATTTAACCTCATGAACTGGCCAACTCTAGTGACCTCAGAAGATAGAGAAATGAAACCAACACATCAGGCTAATAATACAAAGAAACAACCAGCACAGTTAACAGAAGAATAAATTAATGAAATTCAATATTAGAAATATATCTTTCGGGTGGTGGGGTATGAATATTATAATCACGAGAAGCCCAAGGAGGACTGGTATGTATCGATAGTACTTCATATAGGCAGTTAGAGGTAAGGGCCCTAGACTAAGCCTATACGCTATAAATAGGATGAGTTCCATCCAAATTGTCCACAAGTGGGATAGAAGAGTTTCCATGATTACCAAATCTTCAGAGAGGCATGATGTAATGCCCCAAATATGGTAATCGGAATGTTACACGGTGCTCATGATCCCAAAGGACCACAAGATAACCCATGACTGATATCTATAACTGAGCACTGAATAATATACTGTAAATATGCGAAATATAAGCTGTAAGGCCATAAGGTTCAAAACTGAAATAATACTGAATATAAAACAATATCTGTAAAAGGGTATAACAATACCCAAAATTGAAATAAATTGTCTTAAACATGCTATAGTCTGAAAGCCTCTTAACTAACTCCGAACTACTTAAATAATAAAGTAATAAAATAATCATTCAATCTTCGAATGATGAGGACTCATTGCTAGTCTGGCTGCTAAATGTCTAATCTACTAAGGATGCTCAGGAGCTCTTACTTCTAAACCTATGGTATAAAACTCCATAGCATAAATGGGTCAGTACGATTGAATGTACTGGTATGAAAGTGAGCTAAGCTGAATATAAAGGGTTTATATGCATGAACAATACTAACTCACTATATATATGAATATGAGAATACATGCATGAATACATAACCGTAACTAAGGTCATAATATGGCTGAATACTTAGTTCTGACTACTGAGTCTACTAACAACTTGGATTTACTAATATCTGAGTTTACTAGTAACTGATAACTGAAAGACTATTTTTGACATTCCCGATTATAAATAACTGATCTAAGTGTTATACGGAGCTGGATGAAATCATCTGACAGACCTGAAATCTTATGGAAGTAGATGATACCCATACTAAACTGAGTGACTGTGTCTTACAGTCCTGTTTTCTATAAAACTGGACTAAGTTCTATTCTGAAGATTGAATCTGAAACTAAAACTATAGGAGGTAATCATCTAACTGACATGACCCGAATCAGAATTGGTGGGGTCCAACCTGTAACCTCAACTCGGAGGGTGTCAGTACGATGACACGATTAAATATAAGTTGTGAGTAAACCCTTCATTGCAAGGAGTTCTTCTGTCAACCCCTCTTGTAAGGAAATCTCAAATGAGATGTATAGTCCCTAAACTCATAGGGGTATATCTCAACCTACGCTGGCAATGTAGTTCTGGAATGCAGGGATTGCTACTAAGGATCACACCCTCTACTGGATGACAGTGTGTGTCCTCATCCCTGGGTTTACTTGGTGCTGAATCCAACTCCCAACTGAATAGACACAAAACTAATTTCCTAGTTCATACTAGGTTGGACTGATCTGTTACTGATTTTGCTGATTAACTAGATTAAACTGAGTTCACTAGATTTTTGTTGACTGACGGAATACTATTAAATTCTATTAACTGACAGAATGTTACTGAGTTTTGCTAGCTGATTGAGGTTACTAAGGTCTGAACTGAATACTACTGAGACATGATGACTGGCTGAGATCCCTGAGATCCCTGAGATTACTGAGATTACTAAATGGGACTAGACTAATAGTGAGTTTACTGAGTTTTCCTGAGTCACATGATTGACTGAATTCTACTAATGATGGCTTGACTGAGAGTATCATGAAAACATGACACTGGATCTAGGAATACAACTAAATTATAAGGTATTTAATACCCCTGGACTCAATAGCATAAAAGTAAATCATGGTACAAGCTTTAAAGGACAACAATGTCTAGATATATCCATAATTTATTAACTAAGACATTTCATCAAACACTTTACATACACTAACTGGTACATGAATGGGGATTTCATAATAACATGCTATGAAGGCACTATTTTCTACACAGGCATTTTATCAAACACATGGGGAGCAAGCTTTGGTTATGCAATAATCAATAAATCAAATTATCATGGATACATAATTCAACTTGTAGATTGAAGGTTTTCGCATGAATATTATGCAAAACATCACATACTAGGATCAATCATTGGAATATGTAATTTGAAACATAAATCAAAACCCAACAAAAATATGAACATGAATTTCAATTCAACTAAATCATGAACATTCATAAATACAAAATCTTTTGATTTTTAAAAAATATTATTGAGCTTCATGGGTCAAAGGAACCCATGAATCAACACTTGACATATCTTGATTGTGAGTTTCTTGAATTTTTTTGAGGGATTCTTGAGATTTGCTTTTAAAACATGGGGATAATGTTTCCTATCTTTGAGAGAGAGTGATTTATCTCTTGATATATGTGGGTTAACAATGAGATAATATGTCTTTTTAGGGTTTAATTAATGTCGTGACAAGCTGATTTGGTTTTTTTTGGAATTTACCAAATAGCCCCTAAAATTAAATGACGGAACCTGAAAAATCCCAATCTTACACACTGGCGCGATGCGGTGAAATTGTGCCAGCTCAGTGGAAACTGGATAATTGGGAAACCAATTGGTGGCGCGACGTGGTGGAAATCTCTTTGCCACATTGGTTGCGAACTGGACTGGCACCACGACGCGGTGGATTTGCGCTGGTGCACTAGAAATTTACAATTCTATAATCGAGCATTGGAGCGATGCGCTAATATCATAGAGGCACACTGGATTTTGAAAAATGTCATTTTTGCGAGCTCCGTAATGCGCTAAAGTACCAGGTGGTACACTGTCTTACTAAAATGGCTCTAACTCTTCACTCGAGTGTTGGATTTGGATGAATTTAGTGTTGACGGAAAGCTTATTCAATTTCCCACACAATAAAAAGTCAAAATCTTGAAAATTCCACATGTATAAAAGTGGATTCATCTTTTAAATCAAGTCTTTAACATTTTTGGGACAAATTTAAGTTAGGTAAAAGTATGGGGTATTAAAATATCTCCCCCTTGGGAATCTTCGTCCTCAAATAAGACTTATTGAAATGGGAGAAATGATAAGCTGTAGTACCTACTGAACATGATCAACTGAGACATTAGTACATGACTGACATAATTGATAAACTGAATGTAACATACTGAACATACATATCTGATTGATGAATACATGACTGAACTTACACACGAATGCATTACAAAATATGCAATGGTAATTATTACTTGTTTTGTAATGGAAATACCTGATACCAAGTTTTTGATAGAAATCTAAGCATAAAACTAAATAAGTTCAAGGAAAACTGTTTCCTTAAACTGAAAATGCTAATGAGCCTGAGATTAATTACTAAATATGCATGAGCAGAGACATGAGAATGTAACTGATTCTGGAACGTGATATATGTGCTAAATATAATGATCTGAACTTAGTACCTTGAATACGTGGCTTTCGGCTGAGATCAAAGTTTGAGGGTCAACTCATGAGCACTCCTTACCCTAAACTGGATTCAGTACGAGAAGAGAGCGGCATGTTTATGTCAGAAAGTTTTGGGGAATTATAGTGTATCTCCCCCTTGGGACACTATGCCCACTTGAAGAATACTAGGATGAATTTGCTGTGCAATGAGGAAAACAAATGTGATGCACAAGGCACCTACAAACTAAATTGTAACTAAATATAAGAGATACAAAACTAAGACATA
Source organism: Capsicum pubescens (assembly GCA_030864215.1). Taxonomy (NCBI): domain Eukaryota; kingdom Viridiplantae; phylum Streptophyta; class Magnoliopsida; order Solanales; family Solanaceae; genus Capsicum; species Capsicum pubescens. Next base: position 126,053,875 of record CM061542.1, read on the forward strand.
ATACATGAACTAGGATTAACACACAATTAATTGGTTACTCCATCTTAGAATGATCACAATTATGAGAATCCGGATAGTGCGACTAGATGGAAAAATGGAAACCATGTCGTCTGAACTTGTTCGCCTGACTGCTAAACTGAATTACTGGATCTGCGGACTAACTCATGCTGAAAAGTTATACTCGACTGGAGAGTTTCTATGTCACTCTTTCTATAGAGTTCTAATGAATGTAGAGAGAAAGTGAATCTTAGCCTGGTCTGAGTAGGACATCTGAATGGGAGGTCGCTACATGGTTGAGATTCTTGTATTAGGAGGCAAGACCTATGAAACATCATCTAAGATAAAGTGAGTAAACCTCATGCACTGCAACTGAGACTACTGAAAAGGTTTACATAGTGTTGAGCATGAATGCATAAATATACTAACTGATCTGATTAACTAAATAAAAGATAGATGAATGTTGGGCATATAAGACTGAACTGTACTTAGTCTAAATAACTAGCCTGAGGTTGTAGAGTATTATGCATAGGAGATAAGGACTGACTTATTGACATGAGGTGATTGGGCATGGATTCATGAAAACTATATTACTTGAAATTATGAGACCAAGTGTATGACATGATTCAAAAATATTCTGTAACTGAGGTACTAAAATACTAATAACATAGTGAATAATTGCCATATGCTATGGTCGGGTAATCCTGAAAGTGAACTAAGTTTCTGATCTGGCTGGAATAGGACTGGGACTGAGATTGTAGCTAAGATGATAATTGAGACTGTAACCATAACTAAGACTGTAACTGGGAAGGAATGTTAGTTTTCTTATAACTGAAGTTTCAACTGATAAAAATGCACTAAATTTTGATGGTTAAGTAACTGATAGTTGAAAGCCATAGTCCTGCAAAACTATTTGAGTCCTTTACTGAATATTGATTACTGAACTGACGCTGTAACTAAGGACTAAGGGACGGAACATTAACACCACAGATTCTCTAAGGGATCTAAACTGAGAGTATATATGGCATAATCTGAGTTTGGCTGATCACTAGGAGTGGAGCATGAGTCATGTAGGCTGAACATACTATAAAACAGGATATGAGTTCATGAGTTATAAGCTGAATCACCTAAGTCTGATGTTTCTGTACTCATGGAACATGATTCGTAACCCTGGGTAAGCCGAAACTACTCATACTAGGAACTTAAAACACACACTATTTTATAGAAAGCGCATAAATATAAGTTGGGTGCATAGAATTATGACGTGAAGCATACATAGGTATCGTGATAGTGAAGTACATAAATTCACATTGAGACAGGAATGGGCTAGGAATCATCTTCCCTTATTAATTTCCTACATATACTGGTATTACTACTAGAACCTGAAGGCTTGTCTTTCTGAGATATCATAACCGGACAGTTTCGGTATACCCGTCGGGCTATGATTATTTTACCCACTAGGGTAGAGAATAAAGTCCTGTTAAGATCTAATCTGACCTTAAAGTGTACTAGTATGTAAAGAGTTACAAAAGAAAAAAAAATTCCCTGAATCTGAAGAAGTATGAATATGTAAATGAGAGATCTGTAACATACCAATGGCTGCTTCAGGAGGACATTCCTTATCTTGTCGGTACTAAAGTTCATATAGTTTACTTAGGTGTTAGCCACTGGCGGCACTGGAAATGGCACCCTGCTACTTTGGGCGACCAGATTGAGTTGAAGGACGACTATGCTGACTTTATGGACCGGGTTTAGGACAGTCTCGGACCTTTTGACCTGACTCACCATATCCGAACCACACATTACAATCGACTCTACACACACCCTTATGATACTTTCCACATTCTTTGCAAAGCGAATGAGTGAAAATAATGCTTGCACTATTCTAAAATTTAGAGCCTGGCACCTTATCTTTTCTACTAGTTCTGAACTTAGGAACTGGAGAACTGGCTGAGGAAGGAGCTGGAACTGAAAATTGTTTGCTATGCTGAGAATGGTTACCACCCTGCGACCCTGGCTGAGAAAAACTATAACCACCTATTCTGGCTCTCTTATTCTCTCTCTCCTTCTTCTAAAGTTTCTGCTCTTCAATCTAATTAGCATGGACCATAAGTATAGATATGTCCATTTCCTTAATCAACATCGCAGTCCTAAAATTTTTAACCACTCTACCTAAAACCCCAGACACAAACTTACTCATTCTAGATCTACTGTCTACTACTTCATGAGGAGCATACCTGGCTAACTAGGTGAACTTGAGCGAGTATTTTTTACACTCATTCTACCTTATCTGAGATTGATGAACTCTAACACTTTGGCTTCTTTCTATTATGGGGGAAGTATCAATCTAAGAATGTCGTAGAAAAATCCTCCCATTCCATAGGCCCTGCATCTGTACCCCTGTCTACTTTCCACTACTTAAACCATGTATGGGCTACATCTTATAGCTGATAGGCGGCTAACTCGGTACTCTCACTGGAAGTCAGTCTGATGATATCTGTGAATTTTTGAACCTGGTGGAGGAACTCCTGTGGACCATCTTTGGACTTAGAACTAGCGAATAGGGGAGGATTCATTCGGGTGAAGTTCTGAATCTTAGCTGCAGCTGAATTGGCCACTGGGTTGGCCGGAATAATAGCTGGAGTAGTAAATGCAGTCCTGAATTATGCATGGTAAACATATTCATCTAGGGGATCTGCCTAAACGGGATTAGATGCTGTCTAATTACCGATTCTCCTTTCGCTAGCCCCTTTGGAAGACGTATTCTGTAAGCGGGAGGAAGAAGCAGATTAGATTGAGAAAATAATTGGAGGTTATGTTCACTGGCATGACATAAATACTGAAAGAAGGGAAACTATTCCTAAAATATTTCATAGCCTTCTGCACATAAGTGTGGTGCACAACACACCCATGCACAAGACTCTACTAGATGCAGCTTTGCAGACTTCCTAGGACACTGTTGAACCTTAGTATCTGATACCAAGTTTGTAACACCCCAAATATGGTACCCAGAATGTTAAAAGGTTCTATGTCCCCAAAGGAAAACAAGCTAACCCATGACTGATATCTGTAACTGAGAACTTAATAAGTTACAGTAAATATGCAGAATATAAGCTGTAAGGCCATAAGGTTCAAAACTGAACTAATACTAAATATAAAATAATGTCTGTAATGGGGTATAATAATACCTAAAATTGAAATAAAATATCCGAAACATGCTGTAGTCTAAAAGCCTCTAAACTGTCTGAAATTTATAGAGTTGATGGGACATGTCCCCAACTAACTCCAAACTATAGAAATAATAATGTAATAAAATAATCATGCTATCCTCGAATGATGATGACTCAATGCTAGTTTTGTTGTTGAGCATCTGATCTACTAAGGATGCTATGGAGCTCGTGCTTCTAAACCTATGGTATAAAACACCATAGCGCAAATGCATCAGTATGATTAAATATACTGGTATGCAAGTGAGGTAAGCTGAATGCAAAGAGTTAATATGCATGAAAAATACTAACTAACTATATACATAAACGTGAGATTACATGTATGAATACATAACTGTAACTGAGGTCATGATAGGACTGAATACTGAGTTCTGACTACTGAGTTTACTGAAAACATGGATTTACAGATATCTGAGTTTACTAGTAACTGATAACTGAAACACTATTTTTGACAGTCCTGATTATAAATAACTAATTTAAATGTTATACAGAGCTGGATGACTATATCTGAAAGTCCTGAAATCTGATGGAACTAGCTGAGTCCCGTACTGAAATGTGTAACAGTGTCTGATAGTCTTGATTTCTATAAAACTGGATTGTGTTCTATTCTAAATACTAAATCTGAAACTAAAACTGTGGGAGGTAATTATCTAATCGAAATTCCCCGAATCTAAACTGGTAGGGTCCAATCTATAGCCCCAACTGAAAGGGTGTCAGTACCATGCAATGGGTAAAGACAAGTTGTGAGTAAACCCTCTCTGACAGGGAGCTCTTCCGTCAACCTCTCTTGTAAGGAAAACTCAAATAAGATGTATAGTCCCTAGACTCGTAGGGTTACATCTCAACCTATGCTGTCTACATAGTTTCGGAACGTAGGGATTGCTACTAATGATCACACCCTTTACTGGCTGATAGTTTTGTTCTCATTCCTGGGTTAACTTGGTTCGGAATCCTACTCCCAACTAAATAGACACAGAACTGATTTCTTAGTTCATACTAGGCTGGACTGATCTATTACTGATTTTGCTGATTAACTAGATTGAACTAATTTCACTGGATTTCCTTTGAATGACAATATACTACTGAATTCTGTTAACTGACAAAATGCTACTGAGTTCTACTAGCTGACTGAGTTTACTAAGGGCTTAACTAAATACTACTGAGACATGATGACTGACTAAGATCACTGAGATTGCTGAGATTACTGAGATTACTGAATGGGACTGGACTAATATTGAGTTTACTGAGTTCTCCTGAGTCACATGACTGACTGAATTCTACTGATCATGGCTTGACTGAGAGTATCATGAAAACATAACACTAGCTCTAGGCGCACAACTAAATTGTCAGGTATTTAATACCCCCAGAACTCGATAGCATAAAAGTAAATCATGGCATGATCTTGAAAGAAAAACAATGGTTATATATATCCATACTTCATTGACTAAGAAATTTCATCAAACACTTTACATGCACTAACTTGTACATGAATGGGGATTTCATAATAACGTGCTACGAAGGCACTATTTTCTTCATATGGGCAGTTTATCAGACACATGGGGAGCATGCTTTGGTTATGCAATAATCTATAAATCAAATTATCTTGTCTACATAATTAAACTTGCAAATTGAAGGTTTTCTCATGAATATTATGCAAAACATCACATACTAGGATCAATCATTAGAACATGTAATTTGAAACATGAATCAAAACCCAACAACAACATGAACATGAATTTCAATTCAACAAAATCATGAACATTCATAAATACAAAATCTTTGGATTTTGAAAGGAGATTCATGAGATTCATGGGTGAACAGGACCCATGAATAAACACTTGACATACCTTGATTGTGAGTTTCTTCAAGTTCTTGGAGGGATTCTTGAGATTTGCTTTTGAAAATTTAGGCTAAGTTTTCCTATCTTTGAGAGAGAGTGATTTATTTCTTGACAGACGTGGGTTAACAATGAGATAATAGGTCTTTTTAGGGTTTAATGTCGTGTATAGGCTGATTTGGGTTTTATTGGAATTTACCAAACAACCCCTGAAATTAAATGACGGAACCTAAAAAATCTCAATTTTACATGCTGGCGCGATGCATTGAAATCGTACCAGCTCACTAGAAACTGGACAATTGGGAAACTGGTTGGTGGCGCGATGCGGTGGAAATCTCGTTGCCACCTTGGTTGAAAATTAGAATGGCACCGCGACATGGTAGAATTGCATTGGTGCACTGGAAATTGATAATTTTGAAATTGAGCTTTAGCGCAATGTGCCACTATCATGGAGGCTCAGTGGATTTTGACAAATGCCACTTTGGCTGGCTCCGCGACGCGTTAAAGTACCAGGTGCTACACTTTCTTACTAAAATGGCTCTAACTCTTTGTCTGGGTGTCGGATTTGGGTAAATTTGGTATAGATGGAAAGCTTATTCAATTTCCAACACAATAAAAAGTCAAAATATTTAAAATTCCGCATGTATTAAAGTGGATTCATCTTTTAAAGAAAGTCTTTAATATTTTGGGGACGAATTTAAGTTAGGTAGTAGTACGGGGTATTACACAAGATCTGAAAAGCGAAAAATAGAACTAGAGGAGATTACAAGAACTTAGTCTTTATAGCCTTGTAAAATTGATCTCAAGAAAGAGAATCATTCCTAAATGCCCAGTATATAATCCCTTATATATGTGGCTTGATATACACCCATAAAAGAGACTTTACTTGACACGTCTTTGTGGATACCCAATAACCATGAATCTACACTTTGATACCAATCTGGTCATGACCCTGAACAAGGGCCTAGCGATGATGAGCATCTCATGTTCACTGAGAACTAGAGACCACCCACTTTTGCCTATAAAAATAAAACATAATACAACTAGCCAGGAATTAATTTTAAAAATATAACAAGATAAAGTTGAGTTCCAAACATATAACAAAATAGTTAAGAAACTAGCTCAAAAAGAAATCTAAGAACTTTAACACCTATCCTAATCCACAGTAAACCACAAAGCCTCTGGTAACCAAGAACAACCTAATTTGGGACATGCACTCGACCATAGCCAAAATGAGTCCAGAAGGAATAGCCAAGAACATGAATAAAACAAGACCATAAAATGAGGTTCTTTTGAAGAATGAAAGCTCATCACTTAAAATATGACTTATGAGCTCGCCAAAAATCCCATATTACTGTATAGGGAAAGTAGAAGTTTATCTATTCCCTACATTACATGGGGATACAACGTATTGAGATGGTTAGCATGGTAAGTGCTAGAATGTAACTCAAGATAGAGATAAGATAATTCTAATTAAAACTCAAGGCTAAACTCAATGTACATGTTCACATACATATATACATGCATATATATATGATTCTGGGATAGGGAAGAAGGTTTAGCATAGGATTTAAAACCTATGTGATTTAAAACCATTAACTTAGACCATGTATCTTAAATCGTACTAAGGATACCCATGGGCGATACGTGTTTAGCTCCCCCTGCAGAATGGAACCTAGTGTGTGTTAGCCGCACAAACTAGGAAATCCAAGGATGAGCCAGGGAATTCCTCAGCACTAGGCAATCTAAACTATATAAAAGTGTGAACTATGCATACATTCATAAAGAAGCCCACGCCAAAAAATGTGGTTTCAAGTATCGATTCCCCCTGGGTCCACCATCATCCAGGGCGAGATATAGATCCTTCTTTAAGCTAAATTACAACAAGTTTCACATAACCCATTAATTTAACAATGTAATTATCTATTAAGGCCTTAATTGTTGGTACCGTCATACGATTACACTGGAAAGCATATAATTATGAAATACAAATTCCATTGAAATAGTGAAATGCCATGACCTCTTTATTTATTAAATAAAGGTAGGGGAATTCCATGACTCCCTTTGTTCTTTAAATCAAGTTTAAAATAAAAAATAGGGCCAACAAGTCCTTCAAAATTCTTTTTATCCATTTAGCCATTTATACAATGTAATAGTGTAAGGAAATAACCCAAATTATGTAATTAACCATATTATAAATCAAATTATGTGAGTAGGTGAAGGGAATATAATTTCCAAAAAAAATCATAAATTTAGAGGAATACCTCAACCTCCATACCATTTACCATACCTATGTACCCCTACAGGTTTAAAAATACTTAAATAAAACATTAACACTTTTATTAAAACCATGGGAATTCAAATCAAGTAACAATCCTTCTAAAACCCACCCCTCAACTCGATTACAAATCCATATTCAAATCTACATGAATAACCATTTAAAATCATAATTTAAGTAAAACAAGGTTAAGGAGAGAGATACATGCCTGAATGTATTAGGAATTTGAAAGGGAAATTAACCTTTGAGCCCTAGATGATCATCCTTGATAAACCCTAGAATTGTTTTTGCTTTGAGGAATGTAAAATAAGAGAAGTGTGTTTTTATTTATTTATGGAGTCGTAATAAGATCTTAATGTGTCTTTAAGTAAAATCAAAATAAGGGAAAGAGTGAAATGACTAAAGTTCCCTCAATTAAAACACAAGAAAATTATAGCCAGTGACTACGAGTCACATCATGACTAATGATGTTCGGTTATGATTCATCACCATGACTTGTAGTTTAGGCTGAGACATAGGGCCTACTCACTTTTTACCCTATGAGTCATTCTCAACAACTCAAACATGGTCCTTGTGACTCGTAGGGTTCGAGTTATAACCACATCAAAGACTTTACAAAAAGTACCGTATGACTCATTAAAAGTCATTACGACTTGTGAAATCCCAGTCAGAGTCACAAAATAAACATGAGAAACCCTTACTGGTCACCCTAAGACTTAAAGCCTATGGCCCGTAAGTAGACCTTACCATTCGTTAGCTGAGTCATAGTCTGAGCAGTGACCTCCAAACTCAAGAAATTTTCAAAGGCAGAAAATTTGGGTGTTACAGAAGGTTCAGCTAGGTTATAGTTAGACTTCTTTTATTTTTATTTACTTATTATCAATGATTATTACTTTATTTTTACTTGGAGTAGCATAATATATATCATCTTTATCTATGACTTTATATGACTTTCAAATATTTTGTTATACTTTTATTATGATCTAGCTTAGTGAACCAATGATGCCTACTGAGTACCTATTATTTTTATACTAATGCTACACTTTTTCATTATTTTTTTTGTAGTTTTGAGTACAAATTTTCACCACTGATGCTCTGCTCAAGGTTCTTTTGGATTCAAAGATAGGGCAAGTTTTTAGAGATAGATGAGATCTTTTCTCCCTATACTACATATTAAGGGTCTTTACTTTTTGAAATTACTTGTACATAGGATACTATTTAATACTCTTATTGTTTTGGATTTTTTGGATTTTGTACCAACCTTACTAGGTCATTGATATTACTTGATCTTTCTATCTCTCTCTAATTTGTTTTTTGACTAGCATACTTTTATTTCTATTGATTACAAATCTAATGTGTACTTATCTTTGGTATCAATTATTTCTTTAAAAATATAGCCCATTACTCATCATTTTGGGCTACTATTTATCATACCTATTAGAAAGTTAAAGTAGGTTCCATCAGACTCCTGAATTGGGTTGTGATATATTTTTATCAAAGCCTACATTCAGTGATATTATTGGTACTAGATAAAGTTCCTAGTAGAGTCAGTAGATTAGTACAATGATGTGTGTAACCAATCTTTTGGAGGTTATGATGTTGGGTATATTTATGCATTCTAGCGTTGCTAGTCTAGCTTATTAAGCTTTGTTATTAGGATTATTCTCGTTATTTATGTGTGATGATGATACAAATTATCATATAAGTGTTCAAGAATATGATTACAATGTTTAAAAGTGTTTTCAAACAAGTTTGGGTTCAAATCGATCATTTAAAGTTCAACCGAGAAAACTAGTTTTACTAGCTTGAGCTAGGTATGTTTTAGTCTATCTCATTGGATTCTAATGTGTTGAATGAGTTACTATTTGTTTTATTATGTTATTATGTAACAACTTATATATAATTTTCAAAGTGTAATAAAGTTAAGTCAAGAGACAATGCAGAATGATAATGATAAAAGTTATGTTATTATGTCTCATTGAATTCTAGTCTAAGCTCGTGTTTGTTGCTCAACGTTGTGGACGTTGTGTTATGTTGAACTCTAATACTTGGTGTTTGATCATGCAGGGTGATTATGGGATGAATATTGATGATGAATTAATGTGGAACAAGCTATAAGTTAAGGCAAAATAATGGGAAAAGAGAAGAATTGAGTATCAACACTTAGCCGATTTTTTGGAAACAACTTCCAGTGGCATCACGCGATATGCCCTTGTCGCCTTCTCGAAACCAGGTAGATAGAGCTCACATGACCACTCAAAACCAGGGCTAGGGACCTCATATCTCCCTCTCAAAAGTGATGCTACAAGGCATGCGATGCAGACATCATTCAAAGGGTCTTATGCACACAACATTCTACTCCTACACGACTTATGATTAGTTTACTATAAATACATTACAATGTACACACATTAGGGGGATCTTGGATCTTGTTATAACATGGAGATTATTATGGAGGCTACTGCTACTACATTGTATGTTTTATAATTCTTGTTTTAGCTTTTTAATAATTTATAACATGAATTCAACCCTTTGTATCATGATTATGAGTATTAGTGGATAAAAACTCCCTTTTCGGGGTTAAAGCCAAGAACATTAAGACCATCATTTGGAAATAATTTTATAGGATTTTCTTATCATTATTGGTTGTTTGTTTATTCTTATTTTTATTATTTTGAGGATTGATCACCCTTGGAATACATATATTATCAACCTTGTGATCTCAGGAGAGGGAATAGGAAGATAGAAAGTAGGGATTAACAAAGTATGTTTCTTGTTCTTTTATAAAATAAAGAATTTGAATTACTATCTAGGACAGGGATGTACCTAGAAGCCTTACTTGCTTCACACGTAGGATGATAGTCTTAAGCAATTAATTGGATTATTACATCCCCACTCAATGATGTACTTGTAATGTCCAAGTTAGGTAAACGATTAGAGGTCGGGGGACCATGAACATGCAATTAACCCTACAAATCAACAACCAAGATAAGCAAGTTAACAAATGAAGTTCAATAACATAGTATGATTGTTCGAAGTGTTTTAATCCTGGGCTTTCTCCTATTGGTTGTCTCATGTGTTTTATTTTATACACTGTTTACTTTACTTTTAGTTTACAATTAGCCAAAACTCTCTTTATGGTTACTCTTGCACCAAAAAAATCTGAATTGTAAAGTGAAATTAAATAGTTGTTGGAGAAAATCCCTGTGGGATCGATATTCTTCTTTCTTGAAGTCCACTGTATTACATGGTAGACCATGTACACTTCAATGTGAGCTTGTTCACAGTCAGTTTACATGCCATTTTAAAGAAAAAACTCATCTTTATTATTCATTTTCATGCATTGAGTTTATTTTGGTCTTTAAACTTTTCATTATTTTACTATTTTGTAGATAGTGATGATGAAAGCTACAATTACCAAAGAGTAGGATCTCGAGTTGGAAACGAGGGCATCCACTAGATGTTGTGGCCATTGCATAGTTCAAGACCAGGCAAAAGATGTATCCCCAGCTAGGAGTTAGGATAGATAGACTTTACTAGACCATATAATTAATCTCGAGCTAGAGGTAGCTCCATAGGTTCTGTCACCCCAGCCACTAGTGGGCCTAAGAGACCTCAATCGAAGTTTATTTCTTCTTTAATACATAATGATACTTAATTTAGGTTTTGGGACTTGTAGATAATCCATTGTCTGATGGTGCTTAGTTAATAAATAAAAGTCGTACTGATTTAGGAGTCCAGGCTACATTGTAGCTTTTAGAGTTGATATTCGTCAAGCATAAGTCTTTCCACAAAAAATAGTTTCACAGCTAGCAATGATAGTTGAGGATCAAAAGATGTTGGATTTATTACTTAGATAGACTCTACCTATATTTGTAGGGTCCCAATAGAGGATACATTTTAGTTTCTGATTAGTTCAAAGGAGAGTCTTGATATTTTAGGCTTCGTTGAGGTGCCTTGAGTAGACTACACTACTTTTTGATTGCACTTGGTATCTAAGCATTTATTGAGTATTAATGTTGATTCCTGACAAGCTAGATCTCTTTCTTTGACATGGACTCGATTCTATAAGGCTTTCTTGGAGAAGTATATGCTTAGGAGACTATATGAGAAACTGAGGGATAAATTTTCCATTTTAGAGAAGGTTTTTTTTATTGGTTATTCAGTATGAGTTTAGATTCTATGATATGGAAAGACATGCTACTGTGATCTTGCCTATCGAGTATGAGTAAATTTAGAGGTAAATTAGAGGGTTGAAAATTTCTCTTTGCATGGATACTCAGAGTTTAGTTTCAAACCCTTATATCCTTTATCGATATTTTTGATTATTTCAAGACTATGGAGAAGATGCATTATGAGGCCTAAAGGGCCGGCGATAAGAGTCCGCGTCAGTAGGGTAGTTTCAATAGGGGCCAAAGTGGCTCACAGTTTAAAAGTAAAGGTTCTTAGGATAGGTACCCTTTAAATTAGTCTTATCCGCATTATGTCAATCTATTAGATCTGTTTAGGTAGAACTTTATATTATTGATAGGGTAATCCCAGCTATAGCATTTACAAAGGCTCGAGAAGTGTATAGTCTTTGAGAGGTGCATAGTAAGTGTCTTTAAGATGAGGTGGAAATTTTATGTTTATCGTATCTTCTTGATCGAAAAGAGTGCATGTGGCTTGTTATGATATTGCAATTGTTAGTTATTACTATAAATAGTTTTCGAGTAGGATAATTTAACCTATAATGCAGAGTGTTCAACTTATTAGAGAGGTATCACCCTCAACTAGATATGTTATGTAGGTTGTAGGTGTTTTCCCAAGGTTTCTATAGGAGGTCCTTAGATAGGAACAATATATGGTCAATCAGGTACCTAGTCTGGATATAGATGTGGTCATTTGTATATCGGACCTGGTAGGTTGAAGGTAGAGTCTTTAGAGGCTGATATTATAGGTATGATTTTAGTATTATTGCCAGCCAACTATTACCTTATTTTATTTGAGATCAACTTATTCATATGTTTTTTCTTAATATGTGTCATTATTATAGTTGTCGTGGAAGCCTTTATATGTACCATTTCATGTATCTACTTATGTGGTTGATTATTTAGTAGTGGATCGGGTTTACAGATCATGTGTTGTGATATATTTATTGTTTGATACTCAGGCTGGCTTTATTGTGGTAGAGATGGTGGACTTGATATGATTCAAAGGATGGATCAGTTATTACCCTATCATACAGACTTGGGTTGTATTGTCAAGACGATTACTTTAGCTATGGCCGACTTACCTTGGTTGTATCGCAGGGTTTTAGATGTGTACTAATGGGGATTATTTTTTATGTTTGGTCTAGGAGATTAGCGTCGAGGGTTTGCGAGTCTTTTCTTTCTTGTGTTCCTGTTATTAGGGAATAGAGTCCTTTGTTTGATTGTATTCCTATTATTTATGTGTTTTTTGATGTTTTCCCTACTTACCTACCTTGCCTTCCTCTTGATTATGATACCGAGTTTTCTATCGATACTGAGTCGGTCACTCAACATATTTATATGGAACCTTTATATGACTTCTGTTGAGCTTAAGAAGATTAAGTCTCATGTTTAGGATCTCTTGTGTAAGGATTTCATTAGGATGAGTGTATCGTCTTGGGGTGCTCAATCTTGCTCATGAATAAGCAAAATGGTTCTATGCATATGTGTATAGACTGTAGGTAGCTGAATAAGGTGACAGTGAGTAATAAGTATCATATGCCTCATATTAATGATTTGCTTTACCAACATTAGTGTGTGACAATGTTCTCAAATATTAACTTAAGATTCGATCACCATAATTCAAGGATTCCGCTAACGACATCCCTAAAACAGCCTTGAGTACTCGCTAGGGCTATTATGAGTTCTTTGATATGTCTTTTGATTTCACCAATTATATAAAAGATTTCATAGATTTAATTAACCAAGTTTTTACCCCTATTAAGAAAATTTGATGAACATTTTCATTGATGATATCTGTGTGTACTACAAGAGCATGGAGGACCACGAGTAAAGTCTAAGGACTGTGCTCTACAATTTGAAAGACCATAGGCTTTTTGCAAAATTTTCAAAGTATGAGTTTTTGAAAGAGCTTGTGACATTCCAAGGAACGTGGTGTATATAGATGGGATTATGGTTGATCTGCCAATGATTGACTCTATTTGTAATAGGCCAGACCTACATCTCAAACTAAGGTTTGTGGTTTTAATAGTTTGGAAGGGTACTATAGGAGTTTTGTCGAGAGATTTTCTACTATTGGAACCCCTAGGATAAGATTGACTTGAAAGGAAGTTTCCATTAAGTGGTCAAATGAGTAGGACTCGAGCTTTTTTAAGCTTAAGGAATTGATCAATTTTTCTACTATTTTGTTCTTCTAATTGAGCCCGAGGGGTTTAAAATTTATTTTGATGTTTCCGGTGTTGGTTTTTCCTGTGTTTTTATATAGAAGGGTAATATATTTCTTATGCATTAAGGTTGATAAAGGTTCTTTAGTGTAACTACCTCACTCATGATTTTGAGTTGGCGGTAGTAGTTTCACTCTTAAGATTTGGAAGAAATACTTGTACAATGTTCATTGTGAGATCTATACTAACCATCATAGTCTTCGGTATATTATGAGTCTGAGGGTCCTTAATTCAATACAACATAGGTGGATTAAGTTGTTGAAGGACAATGATCATACGACCCCAACCGGGGCCTTATCATAATGGGCATCCCAAGCCCAACACGGGCCGGAGAATGCCCCACTATCCAATTCATTCAAACATCACATGCTTTCAGATGGATAATTTCCGAACATATAACAAGATAGAACCATTTGCAACACAAGACTTTGACATAGGTCCAATGCATTGACCAACCCAAACAATTTCAACCATCGAATATGATACACAACAAACAAACATAACAAGATCAAGTAATAACCGAGTCTATCCATTCTATACCCAAGTCCATAGTTTATCCATATAAAGTCTCTAAAAGAAATCCGAAAGTATCCGGTTTGGACATGTCCCCGACCATAGCCAAAAGACAACATCCACGTCTAAACCATTAAAGACATAAGAAAATTCAAACAAGAAATAGAACCTTCCGAAGTATCGAAGCTCACTATTTCAAGTCAACAAAAGCTGATCCCATGTCCAATCACTGAGTAGGAGGTGTAGTATGACCAACACCTACATCATGTGGGGATACAACATCGAAGACGATTAGTGGTTGGAACGTTAGAAATTAACTAAAAGATAAGGATAAAATAGTGCCAACACTACAAAAACAATCCATCAAAGCATATATCAATGCAACATATACATATACATAAACATATACATATACATATACATATATATAGGTATACCATGCCGGGGTAGGGAAAAAGATTAGCATGAACTTTGAAATCATTAACCTGGGTTGTGTATAACAAGGCACCCATGAGCTCTATGGGCCCAACTCTCCCCTAACTGGAAGGGATCCAGTGTGTGTAGCCGCACAAACCAGAGAATATCCAAAACCTTATATTCCCAAATGGGGAACTCAAACATCCCGGCATAAGCAACGTGAACTATGCCCCAATACAAGTGTAAGGGGGACTCGAACCTCCCTTTCATATGTTTATTTGGAGGATTTGAACCACTCGATCATATAGACACTTGACCGGCTAGTGCGGTTACCAATGTTAGTCCTTTGGACTCCACTTTCTCGGCCCTGTTTCATATGCCGCTTTAAATCCCAAATTAAAACCACCATTTCTCACATGCAACCATTTAGCCAATTACTTACAAAAGGCACTTCCACAGTATCATCATACCAACAATACTTGAAATTATACCACATAACATTACCATTATCAATCAAGCATTTATTCATTTGACTTTGCGACTTGAACCCATCTTCTAACATAGGCACTGGTTAAATTCAAATTTAGGGACTTGAACCCATTGGCTAACACAACATAAACCATGTTTACATTTACGAACTCAAACCTATTTCACAATTTAAAGCACCAAGGTTACCATTTAACCCATTACCTGGACAACAAGGCATTCACAAACCATTTACCAACCATTAGTAGTCATAAGACCAAGCCTTATTAAAAAATACCATTGTTATGTGACTATTTCCTTCTCTTAGACATTTTCACAAACACCTAGAGGGCATGCTATTATCAAGACCAAAATAAAGGTTAAAACCATCATGTTTAGGGTAAACCATGACCCATTTGTTAAGCCATAATTACCAAGCACCAACATGTGGAAACCATGTTTAAACACAGGTTAAGCAAAGAGTAGACATAACTCCATCATATGCAACAAAACCCTCAATTTTGGTTTTAAAAACCACCATTTATTAATCATAATTACATGTTAAAACACATGATATTTGAGAACTAACAATGAAGGAAAAGTCAAATGCCTTATACAAGAAGATTCATGGAAGGAACTTGTCCTCTTGAGCCTCTAGATGAACACTTGTAGAAACCCTAGCCCCAATCTTCGAGAGAGAGTTTAGAGAGTAATTTTGGTGTGTTTGATATTCCAATAGTGTGTTATGAGAGGATACAACATGTTATAAGATATGGGGACTTAAAGGTCTTGGGGTGGGATATGTCTAAAATGTCCCTAGCATAAAATATGAAAAACACACATAAGGGTACGACTCATCCTCACCTAAACCAAACCCTAGGGTATGAGTGGTACCCCTAACTCATATCATAGACCTCACCTTGGACCCCAATACTAACCATCATACGACCACACCTGGATAAGTCATATATTATCACAAGACTAGTACCCATCCTAGTCGTAACTTAGATAGAATGCACTAGACTAACTTAGGGGATCATTCGACAAAGTAACATATTACTCGTACCCTGTTATACGAATAGTATGATACCTATCGTACCTTGGATAGAAATCAACCCCGTCTTTACTGACTAACATACGAGTGTGAGTCCCTAACCCGTACCGATGTATACTACTAGTACCCTCTAGTTGAATGTTGTCAAGAAACTCCAACTTAGGCAACTTTCTAAGGGTAGAAAGCCAAAGTGTTTCAATTCTCCCCCACTTGGATCATTCATCCTTGAATGAAGACTAAAGGCAAGCAAAAGAACTAGTTAATACATTATTACATACCAAACTAACCCTTAACCAATTTAGAAAACAAAGACACACAACAAAGGTAAGAAGATCAACACATACCACAAGCACGAGTTTTCAAAAAGGGTAACAAATTCGGATAAATGGACTTTATGTCCTCTTCCACTTCACAAGTAGTTTCTTCAACCTTATGGTTCCTCCAAATAACCTTTAGCAAAGGAATATCCTTTGTCCGCAACTGACGAACATGATGATTTAAAATATCAATCGAAAATACTTCATTAGATAAGGAATCTGAGATACCCAAACATTACAAAGGAACAATCGACGAAAAATCACCCACAAATTTTCTAAACATAGAGACATGGAAAACTGGATGAATGGAGCTCAAACTAGGATGTAACTCCAACTTATAGGAACCTTTACTCATCCTCCTCAGAACCAAGTAGGGGCCAACATATCGGAGACTAAGATTCCCCTTCTTCCCAAACCGCCTCACTCCCTTCATAGGAGATACAATCAAGAATACCAAATAGTAAACATTAAACTCCAAGTCAATATGACTCATATTCGAATAGGACTTTTGGAGACTTTGAGCGGATTTCAACCTATAATGAATCACCATCACCTTTTCTAAGCCTTAGTGAACCAATTTAGGGCCAAAAAACTTACCCTCACAAACTTCATACCACCTAATAGGAGAACGACATCTCCTACCATACACTGCCTCAAAAGAAGCCATGTGAATGCTAGAGTGGTAACTATTATTGTAGGTGAATTCAATAAATGGAAAACAGACATACCAACTACCAACATAATAAATCACATATGCACAAAGCATATACTCTAGTGTATGAATGGTCCTCTCCACTTGTCCATCTGACTGTATGTGGAAAGCGGTACTAAGGCACACCATAGTTCCCAAACCTTTTTAAAATGATTTACAAAATTAAGATGAGAACGGAGCACCACGACTAGAAATTATAGAAACCAAAGCTCCCTGCAACTTCACAATCTCAACAAGGTGCATCTTAGCATAATCCTTCACCTAATAACTAGTCCTTACCGGCAAGAAGTGAGCGAATTTTCTTATTCAATCCATAATAACCCAAATAGAATCACATTGATTCCGAGACTGAGAAAGACTGGTAATAATATCTATTTCAATTACTTCCCAATTTTATTCATGCAACTCAATCTCGTGGTACAAACCTAGGGTCTCATGTGCTCAACTTTAACTCGTTGACACACCATACACTTAGCCACATATTTCTTCATATTATTCAACTAATAAAACTCTTCAAGATCATGATACATCTTTGTAGTACCAGCATGAATAGCATGAAGAGATTCATGAGCTTCAGCTAAAATCATTCCCTCAATCCATCCAAATTAGGAATAGATAACCTACATTGGTACCTCAAGATACCATCACCACCAGTCACAAAATCAATAACTTTCTGCTAACCCATATTCCCCTTAATCAACATCAAATCAGGATCCAATATTTGTTTTTCCGTTATTAAAACAGAGAAGACGACTGCGATACCATATGCACAAACACACCATCATTTTCAGAGTCTGTCAGACGAACTCCAAGACTAGCCAAACTGTGGATGCAATTCACCAAATCCTTTTTTCCTCATCCACATAAGCTAAACTCCCCATGGATAAAATGCTAAGAGCATCAACAACAATGTTAGCTTTACCTTGATGGTAGTAGAGACTCATATTGTATTCCTTCATCAACTCAAGCTATCTCTTTTTCCTGAGATTCAACTCCTTTTGAGTAAACACATTATAGGCTCTTATGATTAGAAAAAATATCAACATTAACCCCATAGAGATAGTGAAGCCAAATCATCAATGGAAATACCATCGCTAACAACTCTAAGTTATGAGTATGCTAGTTCTTATCATGAACTTTCAAATGTCTAGAAGCATAGGCCACCACCCTACCATGCTGCATCAACACACAACCAAACCCAACACGAGAAGCATCACAATACACTAAAAACAATCATTAATCTCGGGCAAGGTCAATACCAGAGCTGAAGTTAAATTATCCTTCAACTTCACAAAACTACCCTCAAATGCATTCGACCATAACTTGACAATCTTCTGGGTCATAGGTCTCCTAAATTATCCTATAGTAACTGGTTAAACCCAAGAAGCCCCAACTATCAGTTATAGTCATAGGTCTAGGCAAGTTCTTAAGCACCACAACCTTTTGTGGATCCACCATTCACATAAAACAAATCGAGACCTTGTCATAATGGGCATCCCAAGTCCAACTAGGACAGAGGACCACCCCCATTACCCAACTTAAACTTCAAATACATACCTTGAGTCATATGAATTTCAAACATATAGCAAGAAAGCATTTTTCACAATTCCAGACAATAGGGTAGGTCCATAACAGTGACCAACCCAAGCAAGTCCAACTATCCAATACCCAACCAATTACCATACCAAAACCAAAACAATAACAAAGTACGAGTCCATAACATAATAGGATGGAACAATCTTAGAATATAGTCAATTGGTATAAACAAAAATAACAATACCAATGCCAAGGACCACTACTGACACTGCCCTTACTTACCCATAGTAGTCCCATAAGTCCTCTAACCAAAAGTAAAACAATATCTGATTGGGATATGACCCCGACCATAGCAAAAACCATAGTATATATAATGACCAAAGTATGTAAAAACATCATGACAAGAAATGGAGCTTTCCAAAATATGAAATATCACCACTTAGATCTAACCTAGATGATCCCAAATCCAGTCACTGAGCAGGAAGAGTAGAACGACTGATTCCTACATTGCATGGGGATAGGGCCGCCTGAATATGGTTTAGCGAGTGAACGCTACCATGCACTCAAGATAAGGATAAAATAATGCAAACGTTTAAAACCAAGTAAACCAACCATAAGCATTCACAACCATACATACATATATATAACAATGTTGGGAAAAAAAACTGGGTTTAGCATTCCTTTAAAACCATTAACTTGGGTATGTGAAGCTTAACTGTCCTATAACCACCCATGAACTAGATGGGTCCAGTGTAAACCTCTAAATGGTACTTGGCGTATCTAGCTATATGAATCGAAGATACCATAGGATTAGGGGATTCTCAAGTACCCTTTTATCTTTATGATACATATCTACAAGTATACTTAGGGTATGCACATGTACCCCGTAAGTATCATATATCATCTCCATGACCAATCCTCATGTTCACAAGCAAGATTTTCCAATGTCCGTCCATTGGAATCACACCTTTACGATTAGCTATCATACCCCGTCATTGTTGCCCAATAAAAACCATTACCACACAACCAAGCCACCAATTCATATATTATTAACCAAAGCCAAAAGTAGTGGAATCATTAACCAACTATACCTTGCCAGCAATGTACTTAGCCATCTTTTTTATGAAGAAGGAATTCCCATGTACCCATAGATTACATTATTAAGTTGACTTAAGGGAATCACATGTATGCCAAGAGATGTTTGTTATTAAGATTTCTTGGGGGATCCCCTTATAACCCACAAGGCTTTCAATTAGACCAACCATAACTAGCAAGACCTTAGCATTTAACCATTCCAAACCATTTAGGGTTCCATTACCAAGTTATACCATGTATAGTTCAATGAAAGTCCAACAATTTAACCATAAACATTCTCATAGGCATTTTTTCAATTAAGTTGGGGGCACAGTGTTTTCTAAGACAAAACCATGTACCAATTAACCATTCCCATGCAACCCAATGTTCAAATGACCATAAAAATTTGAAAGCCATAAGTAAAGGACATAAGAAAACCATAACCAACCATAGTAACGAAAACCCCAACATTTATTTGAAAAACCAAAACCATACAATATTTATGCCATAAAAACAATTCATCCAACATGCCTTTATTTGGAATAAATAATGAGGGAGGTGTAAATAACCTTAGATTATGAAGATGATGTAGAGAAATCACCTTTGTAATCCCTAAATTTATCCTATTGATGAAACCTTGGCCTTCTTTAACCCAAGACAACCTTAAGAGAATTTTAGAGTGTTTGGGTGATTGGAAATAGGTTATATGATGTCCCAAGAGTGATATAAGTTGTGTGGCCTTAGTAGGTTAAGATGGGAAATGTCTAAATTAACCGCACCTTAAACTTCTTTAATTTCCCACAGGATGGTAAGACCACCCACCCAACTGTACAATATGATACAAGTGGTAACCTTAAATCCTGTCTTTTGCCTCCACTTGGATCCCAACACTGTCCATCATACGACCTTCTAATCCAAAACGTACCCAACCATATGACTAGTATCATGAAACCAAAATAAAATCACCTAGGCTAACTTAGGGGAATATACTATTGATTTCTTACCATTAGTACCCTAAGGTCCAACTAGTATGATAAAACCATACCTTGGAAAAAAACCAACCTATCTACACTTGTTACCATACGATCATGACTTACAAAACCGTACCACATCATACAACTAGTACCCCAAGTCTTATGATATCCAGAAGCCAAAAATGGAGAAATTTTCCAAGGGTCAAAACCCATGATATTTCAGTCTCCCCTACTAGGATCATTCAACCTCGAATGACAGACAAGGTAGTAAAAGAATGAACTACACCCTAACATATACCATTAAAACCTTTAACTAACTTAGAAAATAAAGATGCAAGGAAATCAACCTTCCTTTAACAAAGTTAGGAAACAAATATGTGATCAAGAACACACACCTTCTACATCAATATCCAGAGCATAAAACAAATGAGGATACCTGAACTTTGTGTCCTCTTCCACTTACTAAGTACCTTCTTCCCTCTTGTGGTTTCGCCATAAAACCTTAATCAAAGGTACATCCTTGGTCCGTTACCGATGAACCTGTTGATCGAAGATCTCAATCAGGATCTCTTCATGTGACAAAGAATCAGACATACCCAATCCTTCTACAGTAAAAAACACAGAAGGATCACCAATGAACTTTCTCAACATAGAGACATGAAATACTGGATGAACGTAGTCCAAACTAGAAAGAAAATTCAATTCATAAGCAAGATTACCAAGCCTCATCAAAACCACTTATAGATCAACAAAATGGGGACTGAGCTTTCTCTTCTTTCCAAACTGTATTAATCCCTTCATGGGAGACACCTTTAGGTATACCCTATCCCCAATCTCACACTCCAAGTCCCTATAACTTATATTTGTATAGGACTTTTGGTGACTTTCGACAACCTTAAGCTTATCTCAAATCACATTCACATTCTCCATAGCCTGATAAACAAAATTTGGGCAAAATTAATCTGCCACAATGAGCTTGAACCACCCAATAGAAGATCTACACCTCCTACCATATAATGCCTTAAAATGAGCCATCCCAATGCTATAATGGTAATTGTTATTATAAGAAAACTCTACAAGAGGTAGATGCTCAACCGAATTACCATCATAATCAATCACAAACATATGAATCATATCTTTCAATGTTTGAATAGTCGTTTCTACTTACCCATCTATCTGCGGGTGGAAAGTAGTACTCATACTAACCTTAGTACCCAACCCCTTATAAAATGATTGAAAAAAGTGAGATGAAAACTGCTTACTACGATCAAAGATAATAGAAATAGGTACCCTATAGAGATTCACAATCTCATGAAGATATAACCTCACATAATCCTCAGTCAAAAAGTTAGTCCTAACTTGCAACAAGTAAGCCGACTTTTTCATCCTATCCAAGATGACCCAAACAGAATCAAATTAGTTTCGTGAAAGAGGAAGACATGTAATGAAATCTTTGTTGATCAAATTCCATTTCCATTTAGGAAATTCAATTTCCTGACATAAGCCTCAAGACCTCATGTGCTCATCTTTCACTTATTGACACACCAAACATTTTGCAACAAAATCAGCCACATCCTTCTTCATACCATTCCACCAACACATCTCCTTGAGAACACGGATAAACGACCTAGAGCGATTCAAATACCTCAGTCAATACCTTTCCTAAAAAACCATCAACGTTAGGAACACATAACCTCTCTTGATACAACAAGGTACTTTTACTACTTATCTCAAATATCGTTAGCTTTTTCTCACCTACATCACTCTTGATTTTCATCAAGAAACGATATAGAATTTATTTGTCCTAGATATCTATACCAAAAGATGATCGAATCATTTCCTGTACCAACACACCACCCTTTTCGTACTCCAAAAGAAACACTCCAAGATTAGCCAAGCGGTGAATATCCTTCACCATATCCAGCATCTCCTTATCCATATGAGCTAAACTCCCCATGGACAACCTGCTAAGAGCATCCGCAACTACATTAGCCTTACCTGTATGGTAGTGAAGACTCATGTCATCTTCCTTGAGAACAACAAGCCATATCCTCTACCTGAGGTTAAGCTCTTTCTAAGTAAACACATACTATTGACTCTTATGATCCGAGAAGAAGTCCACGTGCACTCCATAAAAAAAGTGACACTAGATTTTCAATGCAAACACTACAACTAATAATTCTTGATCATGTGTTGGATAATTCTTCTCATGCACCTTTTGCTTCTTAGAAGCATAGGCAATCACATTACCCTTCTACATCAAAACACATCCAAGTCCCACCAGGATGCATCACAGTAAACCTTAAACACCTCATTGCCTTCAGGCAAGGTCAAAATTAAAGCCCAAGTTAGCTTATAGTTTAGCTTCTCAAAACTACCCTAAAAAGTATCTGACAAAGTGAACTTTACCTTCTAGTGAGTCAACATAGTCAACGGGGCCCTATCATTGGAAATTTCTCCATAAACCACCTATAATACCTGACAAAACCCAAGAATCTCCGAATGTCGATTAGAGTAATGGGTCTAGGCCACTTCTTTGCCACCTCCACCTTTTGTGGATCCACCACGATCCCCTCACTTGAAATAGTATCACCTAGAAATGCGATAATGTTCTACCAAAATTCACATTTCGAGAATTTGGCATACAACTGCTACTTTTTCAAGGTCTGCAACACCACATAGAGGTGAATGACATGATCCATCTCACTCTTACAGTAGATCAAAATGTCATCAATTAATATAATGATAAAAATATACAAAAACTTAGGAAATACCCTATTCATCAAATCCATGAATGTCACCAGGGCATTGGTCAAATCAAATGACATAACAAAGAGCTCAAAGTGCCTATACTGGATAGAAATGTTGTCATAGGGATCTCCACCTCCATAACCTTAAGGTGATGATACCCAGAACAAAGATGTATCCTTGAAAAGAATTTGTCACATTGTAACTAATTAAACAAGTTATCTATTATAGGAATAGGATACTTGTACTTAACTATCACCTTATTCAACTGCTGATAGTCAATAGACATCTGAAGGGAACCATTTTTTTTATGCATGAATAACAGCGGTGCACCCACGGGGACACAATAGAATGGATGAAACCCTTATCTAAAAGATCCTTATGTTGCTCATTGAGTTCCTTCAACTCAGCCAGAGTCATTCTATTAGAAGGAATTGATATTGGACGAGTGTCCGAACCAAATAAATCCCCAAATCAATCTCCTTATTTGGAGAAACACTAACAAGATAATTCTGAAAGACCTCAGGAAACTCATTCACCATCGGAGTTGAATATAAAAAAAGACCTCCTGAGTTAGAGTCTTTTACCTGAACCATAATATAGACACCCTTTAGAGATTAACCTCTAATCTCAAAGATATGAATAAACTTCCCCTTAGTATCTAGGGAACCACCTTTCTATTTAATAATCGATAAACCAGGGAACTTAAGGATAACCTTACGGGTCCTATAATCTAAGAACATGTAGCACGAGTGTAACCAATCTATCCCCAGAATGACATCAAAACCTAACCATATCTAAATTAAACAAATACACCAAAGTCTATATACTACTAAGAAATACCATACATTCCCTGTAGACTCTTTTAGCAACCTAGAGTCACCTATATGGGTAGAAAAAGAAAAAGGATCTGAAATAATCTATGGATCAAAACGAAAATATACATCCATAATTAGGGTCACATAAGAGAGAGTGGACCCCGAATAAAGTAAATAATAAATAACATGAGAAAATAGTTGTAACTTACCAGTCACGACATCAGGCGATGCCTCTTAGTCACTAGATCAGGCGATGCCTTAGAGTTCTATTGGGATGCTAGAAAATATAACCTATTTCAGCTTATGCTGGTATCTAAAGCAGAAATAGATATAGAAGCAACGCCCATAGGTGCAGGAGCAGATAAAGAGGAAACCAGAACCTTGTTCACTCCCGAAGAAGCTGTACCAACTCAATAATTTCCTAGCATATGGCCTAGCTGACCATATTTGAAGCACATGTCCCTCCCCTCATCAAAGAATCTTTAATTCAATCGACCACAAAACCTATAAGGAGGATATGATATAGTCAACTAAACCCCACTAGCCTTAGATTAGGTACCCTATGCCCCAAACATATCACCACCCTACTGACGTCAGTCTCCCAAAAAATTTGGGTAAAGAGCACCAGCCATGGAAAAAAAAAACAAAACTCCCCCACTTCTTCTTTGGACACTTATAACCAACCTGACCACTTTGTTGTTGTCCACCCTTCTCAGAGAAACTAAAAATCTTTCCTTGTCTTTCTTCTACCTCAACCAGTTTTCTCTTTTCCTCTTCCACTTGTCGCTATAAACAACTAGCCTAGAGATATCCATGTCCTTAATCAACAATGCAGTTTTGCTTTCAAGAATAAAATCATGAGACAGTCCTGAAGAAATCTTTCTCATCCAACCCCTCATATCTGACAACATTTATAGAGCACACCTAGTCTGCTGGTGAAATTTCAAGGCATACTCCTTGACCAACATCTTCCCCTATTTCAGAATTACAAATTCCTCCTCTTTCGCTTTTACAACTTCTGAGGAAAAAAGCAATCCAAAAAATCATTAGAGAAAGTCTCCCAAAAAGATGACTCATCAACTTCACCTTTTTCCTGATTCCATTCTTCGTACCATTAATATGCCACATCTTTTAGATCAAAGGTAACAAAATTCACCCATTCCCTATTAATATCCTGTATGATCCTAAATATCTTTTCCATCTCATCTAAAAATTGATGAGGATCCTCCTCCACTTTAACACCAGTAAAAGTTAGAGCAATCAACTTCATAAACTTGATAACCCTTTTGCCCTCAGAAGATGCAATGCCAGATACACCACGCTCATCTTGAGAAACTACCAATTGAGAAATCATATTGATTGGTAGATGAAACTACTCATTTATCACATCTTCTTGAGGAGCCTATGGAGGACTAGAAGGAACTTGTGGAACTTATAAGAAATTAGGGATGGGACTGCTATACCAAGTATAGATCCTATGAGTAAAGCGTGTCACATCAACATCATCCCCAGTTGGGACAAAGGAGTTTTTGTCTACATCAAAATGTTGAGGCATGATCTGAAAGGCGAACAAATAAGAATTAAAGAAGATTCCAGGACTTAGACTCCAAGAATGAAAATAGAACACAAAGAAAGAGAAATATTCCTAAATACCTTGTAGCCTCTCTCTTATAATTATGGAGCACTACACACCCTTAAAAGAGACAATACTCGACACGACTTTGTGGAATCCCAATTAACCAAGAACCAAAAGCACTAATACCAACTTCACACGACCCCAACTGATGCCTTATCGTAATTTGCATCCCAAGTCCAACCATTATCGGGGACCACCACTATTAACCAACCCAGTATCCAAACACGTACCCTCAGTCAGATTAATTTTAAACATTTAATAGGATAGCATTTTGTACAATTCTAGACTCTGAGAGAGGTCCATAACCATGAAACCCCCAATCAAGTTTACCCATCCAATACCCAACAAATAACCATACCAAAACCAAAATAATAACTAAGTATAAGTCCATAACATATTTGGATGGAACAATCATCAATAAAGTCAAATGATATCTACCATAGCACCAATACTAATGCTAGAGGTGACACTACTACCAATACCTCCCATACCAACCCATAGTAGTCCCACAAAGCCTTTAACCGAAAGTAAAATAATATCCGATTAGGACATGCTCCCTATAATAGCCAAAACCATAGTCTATAAAATAACCAAAGTATGTATAAACATCCATGATATAAAATGGAGCCTTTCAGTATAAAAAATCTCACCACTATAATCCAACCGAGATGATCCTAAATTTGATCACTAAAAATGAGGAGTAGAACAACCCATTCCTGGTTCACGTGGGGATACAACCGCTCGAAGATGGGTTAGCGGGTGAATGCCAATATGCACTAAAGATAAGGACAAAATAATGCCGACCTTTTAAAATCTAAATCAACCATATGCATTCACAACCATATATATATATACCATGCTGGGAAAAGGAACCAGTTTTAGCATGCCTTTAAAACAATTAACATGGGTATGTGTAGATTAACTATCCTAGAACCACCCAAGGGTTATATGGGTCCAGTTTAATCCCTTGAACGGGCCATGATGTAGGTAGCCATAGGAATCAGAGATATCATAGGAGTAGGGGATTCCCAAGTACCCTTCTCTCTCTGTGATACATATATATAAGTGTACTTAGGGGATTATAATGTACCCCATAAGTATAATATATGGTATCCATGACCAATCCTCATACTGGAAAATATGAGTTTCGAATGTCCATCCACTGGACTCATACCTTCACTGTTAGCTATCATACCCTGCCATTATTGCCTAATTAAAACCATTACCACATCACAAAACCACCATTACATTTATTATATACCAAGGCAATAAGTAGTGGTATAGTCATACTAAATATTGCTTATAAGGAATGTCCTTAGCCATCCTTTTTAAGAAGAAGGGATTCCCATGTACCCATAGATTACATTATTAAGTTCACTTGGAGGAATCCCACGCCCCCAATAAAATGTTTGTTATTTAGTTTTCTTGGGGGATTCCCTTGTACCCCACAAGGCTTTCAATTAGACCAACCATAACAACCAAGACCTTACCATTTAACCCATCCAAACTATTTAAACCACTTATACCATTTAGGGTTCCATTACCAAGTTATACCATGCATAATACAATAAATGTCCAAACATTTAACCAAAAACATTCTCATATGCATTTTACAAAACAAGTTGGGGCACTGTATTTCCAAATTTAAAAACCAAGTACCAATTAACCATTCCCATGCAACCAAATGTTCAAACCACCATAATAATATCAAAACCATAAGTAAAACACATGGGGAAATGATAATAAACCATTGGAACAAAAAACCCCAACATGTATTTGAAGATCCAAAACCATACAACAATTATTCTGTGAAGACAATTCATATGACATGCCTTTAGTTTTAACAAACAATAAGGGAGGACTAACATTCCTTAGATTATGAAGATGACGAACAAGGTAGTTGAAGCACGAACTACACCCCAACATATAACATTCAAACCTTTAACTAAGTTAGAAAACAAATATTAAAAGAAATCCACCTTTCTTTATCAAAGTTAGACAACAAAGATGTGATAAAGAACACATACCTTTCGCATGAATATCCAGAGAAGAAAACAAATGATTATACTTGGAAGTCATATCCTCTTCTGCAACTTAAGTACGTTCTTCAACCTTGTGGTTCCATCATAGAACCTTAACCAAAGCTACATCCTTGTTCTGTAACCGATAAACCGATCGATCCATGATCTAAACTAATATCTCTTGATATTACTATGAATCCGACATACCTAATCCATCCAAAGAAACAACCGAAGAAGGATAACCAATACATTTTCTCAACATACTGACATGATACAAGATAAACAGAGTTGTAACTAGAAGGTAACTCAGATCCATAAGTAACATTACCAACCCTTCTAAAAAAATAATGACCAATAAATCTGTGACTGAGCTTTCCCTTCATCCCAGTCCGCATTACTCCCTTTATGGGAGACCTCTTTAGGAATACCCTATCCCCAACCTCAAACTACATATCCATACACATTATATCCACGTAGGACTTTTTGCAACTTTGGGCGCCCTCAAGCCTATGTCAAATCACCTTTACCTTCTCCATAGCTTGATAAACAAAATTTAGTTCAAACATAACAACCTTACCAAGATCGAACCACCCAATAGGAGATCTATACCTCCTACAATAAAATTCCTCAAAAGGGATAATCCCAATGCTAGATGGTAAGTATTATCGTAGGCAAACTCTACAAGAGGTAGATGCTCAACCCATTTACCATCATAATCAATCACAAACACTCGAAGCATACCCTCTAACATCTGAATAGTCCTCTATACTTGTCTATCCATCTGCAGGTGGAAAGTTGTACTCAAACTAATCTTAGTACCCAACACTTTCTGAAACAACTGCCAAAAGTGAGATAAAAAATGCATACCACAATAAAAGATAATCAAAATATCTACCCAATAGAGATTTACAATCTCATGAAGATATAATCTCACATAATTCTCAAATGAAAACTTAGTCCATACTGGCAAGAAGTGAGTTGACTTTGTCATCCTATCCACGATGACCTAAATAAAATCAAATTTTTTCTAATATAGAGGAAAAAAGGTAACAAAATCCATCTTGATCACATCCCATTTCAATTTAGGCAATTCAATTTCCTGATAGAAGCCTCCAAGCCTCATGTGCTCAATTTTAACTTGTTGTCACACCAAACATTTGGCCATAAAATTAGCCACATCTTTCTTTATACCATTCAACCAATACATCTCCCTAATATCATGATATATTTTCATTAAACTAGGATGAATGACATAGAGCTATTGATATGCCTCAGCCAATACTTTTTTTAGAAAACTATCAATGTCATAACCTCCCTTGATACTACAAGGTACTATCACTACTGATCTCAAATACCATTAGCTTTTGCTCACCTATATCACCCTTGATTTTAATTAAGACAAGATATATCATTTTTTTCGCCTTGATCTCTGCACCAAAAGATGACTGAACCACTTCCTTTACAAACACACCACCAATTTTGGAGTCCAAAAGGTAAACTCCAAGATTCGCCAAGTGGTGAATATCCTTCACCAAATCCCTCTTCTCCTTATCTAAATAAGCTAAACTTCCCATGTTATTAGCCTTACATGGATAGTAGTGAAAACTCTTGTCATAGTCCTTGAGAAGATAAAGCTATCTCCTCTGTCTGATGTTATGCTCTTTCTAAGTAAACACATACTGTAGACTCTATGTGAGAAGATATTCACGTGCACTCCGTCATGCCATAGTTTCTATACAAACACCATAACTAATAATTCCAGATCATGAGTTGGATAATTCCTTTCATGCACCTTTAACTGCACAAAAGCATAGGCAATCACTTTACCATGCTGCATTAAAACACAACCAAGTCCCACACGAGATGCATCACAGTAAGCTACAAACAACTTATAGACTTCAGGCAAGGTCGAAATTGGATCCCATGTTAGCTTGTTATTCAGCTTCTTGAAACTACCCTCACAAGCATCTGACCAAGAGAACTTTACCTTCTTCAGAGTAAACTTAGTCAATGGGGTAGCTATAATTTTAATAACTCTTCACAAACCTCCTATAATACCAGGCCAAACCCATGATTCTCAGAATGTCTATTGGAGTCATGGGTCTAGGTCACTCCTTAAACACTGCCCCTCTTGTGCATCCACCATGATCCCTCACTAGAAATAGAAACACCTTAAAAAGTGACATCATTTTTCAAAAATTCACATTTCAAGAATTTGGCATACAACTACTACTCTATCAAGGTCTATAACACCATATAGAGGTGATTGGCATGATCCACCTCACTCTTAGACTACACTAAAATGTCATCAATGAACACAATGACAAACAGATACAAAAATTGATGGAATACCCTATTTATCAAATTCATTAATGTCACCATGGCATTGGTCAAACCAAATGACATAACAAAGAACTCAAAGTACCCATACCTAGTATGGAATAATGTCTTGGGATATCCACCTTTTTATTCTTAAGTTGATGATACCCAGACCAAAGATCTATCTTTGAAAAGAATTTGACACTTTTAAAATAATCAAACAAGTCATCTATTATAGGAAGAGGATACTTGTTCTTAACTTTCACCTTATTCAATAGTTGATAGTCAATAGATATCCGAAGGGAACCGATATTTTTATCCAAGAATAACATCGGTATACCCTATGGGGACACACTAGGATGGATGAAACCTTTATCCAAAAGATCTTTAAGTTGCTTCGTGAGCTCATACAACTCAGTCAGAGCCATTTTATAAGGAGGAATTGTTATTGGATGAGTTTCCTGAACCAAATAAATCCCTAACTCAATAAATCTATTTGGGGGAACACTAAGAAGATCACCTGGAAAGACCTCAAGAACCTCATTCACCACCGTAAGATAATGCAAAGAAGGACCTTCCGAGTTAGAGTCTTTAACCCAGACCAAATTATAGAGACACCCTTTAGTGATTAACCTATAACCTATAAGCTCCAAGATATGATATATACTTCTCCTTAGGAGATAGGGAAGCACCCTCTTATTCAGTAATCAATTCACCAGGGAACATAAGGATAACCTTACGAGTCCAACAATCTAAAGACGCGTAGTATAAGTGTAACCAATCCATCCCTAGAATGATATAAAAATCTAATTTATCTAATTTGAACAAATCTACCAATGTATCCTAATTACCAAAATATATCACACACCCCCTATAGACTCTTTTAGAAACCACAGAGTCACCTATAGAGGTAGAAAAATAAAAAGGTCCTGAAATAACATCGGGATCAAAACCAAAATATACAACCACAAATAAGATCACAAAAGAGAGAATGGACCCCAAATCAAGTAAACAGTACACATCATAAAAAAATAGTGCACATCAAGAGATGACTCAAACTCCTATCGGTACACAAGAGCACATAACTTATTTTCTGCTTGTGCCAATACCATTAAAAGAAACAGATACAGAAGCAGAACCCCTGGGTACAGGAGAAAATAAAGAGGCAACGGGAGCCTTGTTTACCCCCGAAGAAACCTTACCAATTGGATAATTTCTAAGCATATGGCTTGTTGAAAATATTTGAAGCACCTGTCCTTCCCCTCAACACAAAATCCCCAATACAACTGACAACAGAACCTATAAGGAGGATATAATGTAGTAGACTGAGACCCACTAGCCTGAGATTAGGCACCCAGTTCCTTGAACGTATTGCCACCCTGCTAATGCATGTCTCTCAATGGCTTCGGGTAATGAGCAGTAGCCGTAGAGAAAGAAGAAAAACTCCCTTACTTCTTCTTTGGCCACATACAATTATCCCGACCACTTTGTTGATGTCCACCCTATTCAAAGAACATAAATCTCTACCCTGCCTTTCACCTATCTCAGCCTGTTTTCTTATTTTCTCCTCTAGTTATTGTATATGATCAACCAACCTAGAGATATCCATGTCCTTGATTAGTAATGCAGTCTTGCTTTCAAGAATCAACTCACGAGATAGTTCTAAAGCAAAATTTCTCATCCTCGCCCTCATATCTAACTATATTTTTGGAGAATAACTAGACTGCTAGTGAAATTTCAAGGCATACTCCTTGACCAAAATCTTCCCCTATTTTAGATTAGCAAATTCCTCTACTTTTCCTTCCTACAACTCTTGAGGAAAGAAGCGATCCAAAAATGTTTTAGAGAAAATCTCCCACTGAAATGACTCATTAACCTCACCCCTTGCCTGATCCCATCCTCATACCATTGGTATGCCACATTCTTTAGCTGATAGGTAACAAAATTAATCCTTTTAACATTCGTGGACTGCATGACCTTGAAGATCATTTCCATCATATCTAGAGAACCCTGATGATCCTCCTCCACCTTAACACTAGTAAAATTTAGAGAAATTAACCTCATACACTGGCCAAACCTCATGGCCTTAGACGATGCAATACTAGATGCACTACTCTTAGCCTGAGAATCTACCAACTGAGCGATCACATGAATCGGCTGATAAAACTCCAAAATCATCACATCTACCTGAGGAGCAGAAGAGGACTAGAAGGAACTGGTGGAACTTCCAAGATATCAAGTATTGGATCCCTAGACCAAGTATGGATCCCATGAATAGAGCGTGTCCCAACAACCTCATCCTTAGTTTGAATAGAGGAGTTTTTGTGAACATTAGAATGTCGAGGCATTATCGGAAAGACAAAAAAATAGGAATTAAAGAATATTCTAGGACTTTGACTCAAAGCTTGAAAGTAGAACCCAAAGAAAGAGAAATATTCCTAAATGAGTTGTAGACCCTCTCTTATGAGTGTGATCACAACAGACCCTTAAAAGAGACTATACTTGCCATGACTTTGTGGACTCCCAATTGACCATGAACCTAAAGCTATCATACCAACTTGACACAACCCAAATTAAGACCCTGTCGTAATTGGCATCCCAGGTCCAACCAGGACAGGGGACTGCCCCCATTACCTAACCCAACCTCCAAACATGTATCTTGATTAGGATGAATTCTGAACATATAACAAGATATCATTTTGTAAAATTCTGTACTCTAAGCTAGGTCCGTAATTGTAAAAATCCTTAGCAAGTCCAAACATCTAATACCCAACAATAACCATACCAAAAATAAAACAATAACAAAGTATGAGTCGAAAACATAATTGGATGGACCAATCATCAATAAAGTCAAATGGTATCATCCATAATACCGATACTAATGCCAAAGAGGACACCACTACCGACACCGCGCATACAAACCCATAGTATTCCTACAAAGCCTCTACCCAAAAGTAAAATAATATCTAGTTGGGACATACCCCAACCATAGCCAAAACCTTAGTCTATATAATGTGCAAAGTATGTAAAAACATCTATGACATAAAATTGAGCCTTTTGGAATATGGAAGTTCACCACTTCAATCCAATAGAGATGATCTCAAATCTAATCATAGAGATAGAGGAGTAGAAAGGCTGATTCCCGCATCGCGTGGGGATATAGCCACTGGAAGATGGGTTAGCGGGTGAATGCTAGAATGCACTCAAGTTAAGGATAAAATAATGTTAACCTTTAAAACTAAGTAAACCAACCATTTATATTCACAAACATACATGTATATATACCTTTCTGGGAAAGGGAACCCGGTTTAGCATGCCTTTAAAATAATTAACCTGGGTATGTGTAGGTTAACTATACTAGGACCCCCTAGGGCTATACGGATCCAGTGTAACACCTTGAATGGGCCCTGATGAGTGTATCTATGTGAATCAGAGATACCATAAGAGTATAGGATTCCCAAGTATCCTTCGTTCTCCATGATACATATGTACAAGTGTACTTATGGGATTCTCACGTACCCCATAAGTATTATCTATGGTCTCAATAACATATCCTTATTTTGGCAAACATGAGTTTCTAGTGTCAGTCCATTGGACTCACACCTTCACGGTTAGCTATCGCACCCTGCCATTATTACCAACTAAAACCATTACCACACAACCAAACTACCATTCCATTTATTATTAACAAAGGAAATAAGTAGTTTTATAATCATAACAACTATAGCTTGCAAGGAATTACCCTAGACATCTCTTTTAAGAAAAAAGATTCTGATGTACCCATAGATTATATTATTAAGTTGACTTGGGTGTGATCCCATGTACCCCATTAGATATTTGTTATTAAGTTTTCTTGGGGGATTCCCTTATACCCCACAAGGCTTTAAATTTGACCAAACATAACCGCAAAGACCTTACTATTTAACCCATCTAATCCATATAAACCACTTATACCATTTAGGGTCCCATTACCAAGTTATACCATGCATAGTTTAATGAATGTCCAACAATTTTACCAAGAACATTCTCATAGATATTTTATCAAACAAGTTGGGGGCACAGTATTTCCAAAGCCAAAAAACTGTACCAATTAACCATTCCTATGTAACCAAATATTCAAACAATAATAATAAAATGAAAAACATAAGTAAAAGACATGGGAACACCATAACCAACCATTGTTATAAAAAACCCAACATGTATTTGAAAATCCAAAACCATAACATATTTATGCCATGAAAATATTTCATATAACATGCCTATAGTTTGTACTGAAAATAAGTGTGGAGTAACATGCCATACATTAGGAAGAAGATGAAGGAAAATCACCCTTTTAAGCCTTAAATTGATCATATTGATGAAAACCTTACCTTCTTTGTCCCAAGAGCCTTCATAGAATTTGAGAGTGTTTTAAGTGAGTTTGAGTGATTACAAATAAGTTAAATGATATCCCAAGAGTGTTATAAGTTGTAGGGACTTAAAAGGTTGAGAGGGGAAATATACAGATTACCCCTAACTTAAACTGCTTAAAAGTCCCACAGGATGGTACGACCACCCCACCCTAACTATACCCTAGTGCACGAGTGGTACTCTAACTCATACTCGACGTTTCCCCTTAGATACCAACACTGTCAAACATAGAACCTCCTAAGACAAATCATACCCAACCATACTACTAGTACCATGAAAATATACCCTAGGAAGAATAGAATCACTTAGGCTTAACTTAGGGTAACATAGAATTGACATCTTACCATTAGTACCCTAAGGTAAGACTAGTATGATCAAACCATACCTTGTCTAGAAACCAACCAACCTACACTGTTTACCATACGACCATGATCCACCATACCTTACCACATTTTACAACTAGTACCCCAAGTCATACAATCTCCAAAAGCCAAAAATAGAGAAATTTTCCAGGGGTTCAAACCCAGGGTGTTTCAGCCATGATCTCTTCATTAGAGATAACATGAACAAGGACAATTACCACCTTCAACCAAAACTCACATTTAGAGAACTTAGCATATAAAGAATGATCTTTCAAGGTTTGCAACACAACACAAAGGTGATCGACATGATCCGCCTTACTCTTAATGTAGACTAAGATGTCATAAATGAAGACAATGATAAACAAATTCAATAAATGATAGAATACCTTAGTCATAAAATCCATAAATACTACAGGAGCATTGGACAACTCAAAGGACATAACTAGGAACCCATACATACCAAACCGGATCCTAAAGGCAGTCTTAAGGATATCCACTTGCCTAATCATAAGCTGATGATAACCTGACCTAAGATCAATCATTAAGAATTTTTTTCACCTTGAGGTTGATCTAACAAATTATGGATCCTAGGAAGAGGATACATATTCTTTAACCTTATGCAGATGATGATAGTTAATATGCATCCAAAGTGAACTATCCTTTTTAAGCACGAACAACACCGTAGCACCCTAAAGAGACACAATAGAATGGATTAAACCTTTATCTAAGAGATCATTCAATTGATCCTTATGCTCCTTCAATTCAATTGAAGCCATCCTATAAGGAGGGATAAAGATAGGATGAGTGTCAAAAATAAGATCAATCCTAAAATAAATTTCCTTATCGGGAAAAATTCCAGGAAGATTATCAGGGAAAACTTTGAGAAACTCATTTACCATATGAATGTATTATAGAGAAGGACCATCCGAGTTAGAAACTTTAACCCATACCAATTGATACAAATACCCTTCGGAGATCAACTTTTGGTTTTTAAGATAAGAGATTAACCTCCCTTTAGGCACTAAAGAACCTCCTTCCCATACAATGACAGGCTCAATAGGGAATTTAAACATCACCTTATGGGTTTGACAATATAGGGAATCATATCACGAATGGAACCAACACATCCCCAATATGATTTTAAAGTCAACCATATCAAACTCTACAAAATCCATAAGAGTTTTTTTAGTACCAACAGCTACCACACACCCTCTATTAAATCTTTTAGCAACCACAGAGTCTCCTACTGGGGTAGAAATAGAAAAAGGGACCGACAGACACTCGAGACCAAAACCAAAATGCACATCCACAAATGGGGTTACATAAGAAAGAGTGAATCGTGGATCAAGTAAATAATACACATCATGAGAAAAAAGTTTCAACATATAAGTTAGTACATTGGGGGATGCCTTAGAATCCTAGTGAGATTAAAAAGCATATTACCAATAATTTCCAGTGTCGGTACTAGAAGTAGAAGCAACACCCTTTGATACAAGAGCAGATGAAGAGCCAAATGGAACCTTTTTATCCCCAGAAGCCATTCTAACATGACAATCATGCTTTAGGTGACCAATCTGACCTTAATTAAAATACCTATTCTCTCCTACCTTACAGAATCCAAGGTAGGACCGGCCACAAAACATACAAGGAGAGTGAGATAAAGTTGACTGAGCCCTACTAACTTGATATTGGGCACCCTATTTCCGAAATCCCCCACCAAACTACGACTGATGATCTTATGACGACTTAAGGTAAGGGGCACTAGTCATGGAAAAAGAACCAAAAATCACCCATTTCTTCCTTGGACACTTACCACCTTGCTTAGAAGGCCTATATTTCTTCCTATGCCTGTCAGGAAACTAAACTTGTTTCTTTTTCTCCTCTTCTATTTGTTGCATATACACAACCAATCTAAATAAGTCCATGTCTTTGATCAATAAAGCATTCTTACTCAACAAAATCAACTCACAAGACAATCTTAATGCAAACTTACGCATTCTATCCCCCATGCCTGAAATTATGTCCAGAGCATATCAAGATAATTGGTGAAATTTCTAGGCATACTCCATGATAGATATCCTACCTTGCCTCAAATTAACATACTCCTGCACCTTCGTGTAAGACCCCGAAAAATTTTCAATCTTTATTCAGTCCTTTAAACTTTCCAAGGGGTTCAAGACTAAGAAATATCTAGCTAAGTTTCCAGACTTAGTTTATTTTTTGGCCTTAAAAAGTTGGCAATCTCATTTTTTGACCTTAACGTCCTTTAATGGTTGGTATTCTTACTAATTCATGATAAGGGAGGTCAATAGGTATTTTCGGGCATGTTTTGGATTTTGTCGAACCTCGTTTAAACCATGTTTAGTGTCCTAAAATAGTGGACCAATACGATCTTAGGGCGCCACGTATCCTATCGCATTGGTTAACCTTAGTGCAGGTTGTCAGAGCCAAAAGTACTGAGGCTTGGTGCGATCATGGCACGACACATCGAGTATCGCATCGGTGTCATTGACGTGTCGTGTTGCTAATCGCATCAACTCCTAGTTTTTAGTCATTAAATGTCCACATCATTAAGGGAAAAAGGGTCAATTTCCTACCCCTATATGAACCTATAACAGGAGATTTAACTAGGTTTACACCAAAATATAGTTGTTTCTTTCAAATTTCCTCAAGAATAAGTCTAGGGTTTTTAATTAAATGTTCTAATCCCAGAGATTCCACTGTTAATATTCAAGAAAACTTCAATCGAAGGTATGTAAAGAGTTGATTCATGGGTTTTTTTCACCATTGAGGCACAAAAAACCCTTTCAAAAATATAGATTTTAAATACCATATTGTGAATTGAATCATATCCATGTCTATGTTGTTGTATGATTACCAAGTTGAAATCTTTAATACATATAATGAAATTATGTTAGCATGTGGTTGGAATTCTTGTATTCGAAGTGTAAGATATTGCCATGATGTATTATTTTAATGTTCATGCATAAACGTCAAGTTATACATGCAAGGTGGTGGCTAAAATGCCTAAGAGAATAATGATTATTCTTTATGACTCAATTGTGACCAAATTGATGAATCCATGCTTTACCTTTATGTTCACAATGACCTCCATATTATTATTATGCATTGTAATGGTTTGGTGGAATGCTAATGAGATTATACTTACAAAACTATGACATGTTTAAATGTATTCCTATTCATGTGTAAGCTTATGACATACAAATACTTCATGAAAATCCCCAAGGTTTGTACTATGAATTTTTAACTATGGTCATGTGTTCAAGAAGTTCTATGTCTTGCCAGTATCAGGCTATCGAGTCCTGGGGGTACTTGTACCCGACAATTTAGCCGTGTGCCTAGAGACAGTGTTTGTTTCAAGAGAATCTTAGTCATACCATGATTAGTAGTATTCTCAGTCAATTTCAGAACTTAGTAGAATTCAGTCAGTTACATGACTCAGGAAAACTTAGTAATCTCATGAACTTAGTCAATTAACAGAATTCAGTAACATTTTGTCAGTCCACAAAACTCAGTGAACTCAGTCCAGTTCTTCTCAGAATAAATAGTTTAGTGTCAATTCAATTGGGAGTAGGATTCAGCATCGAACAAACCCAAGGATGAGGGCACCCACTGACAGTAGAGGGTGTGGCCCTTAGAAGCATTCCTTATATTCCAGAACTATGTAGCCAACGTAGATTGATATGTACCCCTATGATTCTAGGGATTATACATCTCATTTGAGTTCTCCTACTAGCAGGGGTTGACGAAAGTGCTACCTATCATAGAGGGTTAACTCATAGCTTGTCCTTACCTATGGCACGATACTAACACCCTTCCAACTGGAGTTACAAGTTGGACCCCACTAGTTCAGATTCAGGGTATGTCATTTAGATGATTACCTCCCACAGTCTCAGTAAAAGAACTCAGATAGTTTTTCAGATTTAGGACTGTCAAATGTAATCACTCAGCTCAGTACGGAACTCAGCTAGTTCCATCAGAATCAGGACTATCAGACAGAGTCACTTAGTTAATAGTATATCTATTACACGAAACTCATGTTATCATTATTCAGACTCAGTAGTCAGTATTATCATGATCTCATTTACAGTTACATATTCATGCATGTAATCTTATGTTTATGTTATTCAGTCAGTTAGTATTATTCATGCATATGAACCCCATGTATTCACCCTACCACACTTTGCATACCAGTACATTCAGACATACTTATGCATATTTTTCATCTGTGCTATGGTGTTTTTTACCATACGTTTGGAAGCTCAAGTTCCCAATTGTACTTAGCTTTATATTCAGCCAGCAACAGTAGAATTGCAGTGAGTCCTCATCATTCGAGGATCACATAATTATTTTATTACTTTATTATTTTTGTTTTAGTAGATGGAGTTAGTTGGGGACATATCCCATAAACTCTACAATTTTTAGATAGTTTAGAGGATTTCAGACTAGCATGTTCAGACGGTTTATTTTAGTTTTGGTATTGATATACCATATTTTCATATGTTATATTTTATCAGATATTTGAAACTTATGTCCTTTCAGAGTTTTATTCTGTATTTATACAATATATTATGCAGTGCTCAGGTACAGATATTAGTGATGGGTTAGCTTGGGGTCTTTCATAGTCATGAGCACTGTGTAACATTCCGATTATCAAATTCGAGGCATTACAAACTTGGTATCAGAGCCTGGGCTTCAATAGAGTCCTAGGAAGTCTGAAAATCAACATCTAGTACAGTCTTGTGCATGGGTGTGTTGCATGCCACATTTATGTATAGGAGGCTATAAGTTGTTTTAGGTTCAGTTTCCCTTCTTTTAGTATTCATGTCGTGTCAGTGAGCATGAGCTCAAATTTTCCTTTCACTCTGATCCGTTTCTCCCTTTATGTTTACAAAACATGCCTCCCAAAATAATAAGTGAAAATCAGTCAGCCCCTCAGTACGTTCAGGCAAATCCCCTGGACGAGCATGTCTCCCATGCAGAATTTAGTACTGCATTCCCTACTCCAGCCAAGTCGGTCAAAACTCAGTATGAATAGCTAGCTACTATTCTGTCCAACTCAGTGGCCAATACTGGGGCAGCCAAGATATGGGAATTCACCCGAGTAAATCCTACCCTATTCTAAGGTTCTAAATCTAAAGAGGATCCACAAGAGTTTCTCAACAAAGATCTGAAAGACACAAATATCATGGGAGTGACTCCAGTGAGAGTGCTGAGTTAGCCATTTATCAGCTACAAGATGTAGCTCATACATGGTTTAAGTAATAAAAGGTAGACAGGGGTACAAATGTAGAGCCCATAGAGTGGGAAGAGTTTGCTACTATATTTTTAGACTAATTCTTTCCCCCAGAGTAGAAAGAAGCCAACGTGTTAGAGTTCATCAATCTCATACAAGGTTGCATGAGCGTAAAAGAATACTCCTTCAAGTTTACTTAGTTAACCAATCATGCTCCCCATGTAGTAGCAGACACTAGATAAAAAATGAGCCAGTTTATGTCTGGGGTATCAGGTAGAGTGGTTAAGGAGTGCAGGACTGCGATGTTTATTAAGGAGATGAACATATCTAGTGTTATGGTCTATTCTCAACAAATTGAAGAGGAGAGGCTTACAAAAAAGGACAAAGAGAATAATGAAGCCATAACAGGTTGTTATAGTTTTCTCAGCTAGGGTCGCAGGGTGGTAACCATTCGCAGCATAGTCAGAAGTTTTCAATCCTAGTTCCATCCTTAGCTAGTGCGCCAGTACGAAAGTTTAGAAATGACCGTAAGGATGAGGCACCGGGCCCTTAATCCCGGTGTAGTGAGAGCAGGAGTTTTACTAATCCGCTTTGCGAAGAGTGTGGTAACTATCATAAGAGGGTCGATAGAGCCAAAAATGATGTGTGTTTCGGATGTGGAAAGTTGGGTCACAAGGTTTGAGACTGTCCTAAACCCGACCCTCAAAGTCAGCACGGTAGTCCTTCAGCCCAGTTCGGTCGGCTGAATCAGCAGGGTGCAAATTCCAGCGCTATCAGCGGGAAACTCCCAAATAGACTCTATGCTCTTAAGTCCCGACAAAATAAAGAAAATCCTCCTGATGCATCCACTAGTATGTTACCGATCCCTCATTTATATGTTCATATTTCTTCATATTCAGGAGCTTCTTTTTCTTTTGTAACTCTTTACATAGCAGTCAATTTTAAGGTCAGACCAAATGTTAATAGGACCTTTCTCAGTCTCCATCCATTGGGTCAGCCCATCATAGCCTGGCAAGTATACAGGGACTATCCAGTTTTGATATCTTAGAAAGTCAGGCCTTCAGGTTCCATTAGTAATACCAGTATTTGTAGGAAATCCTTAAGGGAAGATGGTTCTCGGACCATTCCTACCTCAGTGCAATGTTTTGTACTTCAACCATCACGATACTTACGCATGCTTTACATTTTAGTCCCACAAATACAACTTATATCCATGCGTTTTCATAGAATACTGTGTGTTTCAAGTTTATAGTATGAGTAGTTCCAGTTCACCCAATGTTACGAATTATGTACCATGAACATACAAATTCTAGTCTTAGGTCATGCAGCTCATGACTTATGCTCCAGTCCTATTGATTAGCCAAACTCAGATTATGTCAAATATACTCTCAGTTTAGATCCCTCAATGAATCTGTGGTGTTGATACTCTATCCCTCAAGACTTAGTTGCAGTGTTTTTTCAATAATCAATATTCAGTAAAGGACTCAGATAGTCCTAAATGACCATGTCTTTAAGTTATCAGTTACTTAGCCATAAGAATTCAGTACTTCAGTACCAGTCTAAACCTTGGTTATTAAAAACTATCATTCAGTTTTAGTTACAGTCTTAGTTAGGGTTACAATCTCAATTACCGTCTTAACTACAATCTTAGTCACAATCCTAGCCCAGTAATAAATTCAGTAACTCAATTTAGTTTCAAAATTTACCGACCATAGCATATGGCCATCAGTTACTTAGTTATCAGTATTTTAGTACCCTAGTTTATAGAATGTTTCCGAAACATGTTAGATGCCTGATCTTGTATTCTTA
This sequence comes from Capsicum pubescens, assembly GCA_030864215.1. NCBI lineage: Eukaryota > Viridiplantae > Streptophyta > Magnoliopsida > Solanales > Solanaceae > Capsicum > Capsicum pubescens. Next base: position 126,096,071 of record CM061542.1, read on the forward strand.
AGGTAATATAGTTTTCATTTACTCATTCTCAGTTAACCCATGTTACCTAGTCAGTCATTCCCTTCTATGCATTATACTCTACAGTTTTAGTCTAGTTGTACAAACTAAGTTTATTTAAGTCTTGTTGACTCATTATTCAGTTATCAATCCTTCAGTTAATTAGATCAGCAGTATATTTAAACAATCATGCTCAATACCTATGTGAATGTTTTCGGTAGTCTCGAGTGACATGTTGCACTAAGGTGGAGAGTATAGTTGAAAGAGTGACGGAGAAGTACATCAGTTAAGTATAAGTTTTTTGTATGAGTTAGTTTAAGCAGCCAGTAATTCAGTTTAGCAGACAGGCAAACAGGTTCGAATGGTGTGGTTTCCCTTCATTCCATCTAGTCGCACTATCTGGAGTCCCATGAACATGATCATTCTAAGATGGACCAACCAAGTAGATGCATTCTCATCTTAGTTCATATATCACATCTTAGTTTCAGATCCTAGACATTCAGTCATAATCCAGTTCGTAGGTACCTTGTACATCGCCTTAGTTTTCCTCAGTATCTCAGCAAAATCAGTATTCTTTGTGGGACCTAGTGTCCTAAGGGGGAGACTATAATACCCCAAACTCTCATGACATAAACATGCCACTCTCTCTCCTTATAATGCATACAGTTAGGAGTAAGGGGTACTCATTATTGACCCTCAAACTCTAACCTCAGCCGCAAGTAATGTATTCAAGGTGCTCAGGTTAGATCACGATATTCAGTTTATATACCACGTCTCAGGCTCAAATATGTTCCCATGTTCTCATTCATGCGTGCCCAGTAAGTGATCTCGGGTTCATCAATATTTTTCTTTTAAGGTAACAGTCTTCCATGAATTCACTCAGTTCCTTATTCAGATTCCATTAAAAACTTTGTATTCAGTTTCCTACTCAAATTCTTATTATAAACTTGGTATCAATTACCATTGAATATTTAGTCATATGTTCATGTGTCAGTTCATTCATGTAGTCACACATCACATATGCATGTTCAGATTGATAAATTTAGCTTACCATTAATCCCAGTCATGAATTCATTGAGTCAGCTATACATCAATTAGATATGCATGTTCAGTATAATACATTCATCATATCAGTCATCTCAGTCATGTACTCATGTTTCAGTTGTTCATGTTCAGTATGTACATCAACTTATCATTTCTCCCATCTCAGTCAGTCCCATTCGAGGACGAATATTCCCAAGGGGGAGATATTGTAAGACCCTGCAAAGTTCCTAAGCTTAATTCGGTCCTTTAAGCTTGTCAAGGGGGTCCCAAACTTAGAAAAATCTAGCTAAGTTTCCTGACTTAGTTAATTTTTTGGCCTTCGAAATTTGGCAATATCATTTTCGGTCCTTAATGTCCTTTAATGGTCGGTATTCTTACTAATTCATGATCAAGGAGGTCAATAGGTGTTCTCGGGCAAATTTTGAATTTTTCAGACTTCGTTTAAACCACGCTTGGTCTCCAAAAATAGTGGACCAATGCTATCTTGGCGTGCCGCGTCGCCTATTGCATTGGTTAACATTATTGCTGGTTGTCAGAGCCAAAAGTACTGAGGCTTAGTGCGATCATGGTGCGACATGTTGAGTATTGTGTCGGTTCCATTGACGCATCACATCCCCAATCGTGTCGATGCCCAATTTTTATTCATTAAATGTCCACATCATTAAGAGCAAAAGGGTCAATTTCCCACCCTTATATAAGCCTATAACACGAGATTCATCTAGGTTTTCACAAAAATGTTGTTTTTTCTCTCAAATTCCCTCAAGAAAAAGTCTAGGGTTTTTAATTGAAGGTTCTAATCTAGGATATTCCACCGTTAATCTTCAAGAAAACTTCCATCGAAGGTATGTAAAGTGTTGATTCATGGGTTCCTTTCACCCATGAATCTCAAGAAACCCTTTCAAAAATATAAATTTTGAATTCTATGTTATGAATTGAATTATATCCATTTCTATGTTGTTGTATGATTACCAAGTTGAATTCTTTAATACATATAGTGACATTATGTTAGCATGTGGTTGGAATTCTTGTATTTGAAGTAAAAGATGTTTTCATGATATATTATTTTAATGTTCATGCCTAAGCCTCAAGTTATGCATGCAAAGTGGTTGCTAAAATGCCTAAGCTAATAAGAATTATGCTTTATGACTCAATTGTGACCAAATTGAAGAATCCATGCTTTACCCTTATATTCACAATGACCTCCATGTTATTGTTATGCATTGAAATGGTTTGGTGGAATTCTCATGAGATTAGAATTACAAATTATGACATGTTTAAATGTATTCCTATTCATGTGTAAGCTTATGACATACAAATACTTCATGAAAATCCCCAACGTTTGTACTATGAATTGTTGACTATGGTCATGTGTTCAAGAAGTGTCATGTCTTTCCAATATCATGCTATTGAGTCCTGGGGGTACTTGTACCCAAAAATTTAGTTGTGTGCCTAGATCCAATGTCAGTTTCAAGATAATCTGAATCACTCCATGATCAGTAGTATTCTTAGTCAGTTTCAAAACTCAGTAGAATTCAGTCAGTTACATGACTCAGGAAAACTCAGTAATCTTGTGAACTAAGTAAGTCAGTTAACAGATTTCAGTAACATTTGGTAAGTCCACAAAACTCAGTGAACTCAATATAGTTCATCTCAGTATAATTAGTTCAGTGTCTATTCAGTTGGGAGTAGGATTTAGCACTGAGCAAACCCAAGGAGGAGGGCACACACTGACAGTAGAGGGTGTGACCCTTAGAAGCAATCCTTGCGTTCCAGAACTATGTAGCCAGCGTAGGTTGTGATGTACCCCTACGAGTATAGGGATTATACATCTTATTTAAGTTCTCTTACTAGGAGGGGTTGATAGAAGAGATCCTTGTCAGAGAGGGTTAACTCACAACTTGTCCTTACTCGTAGCACAGTACTAACACCCTTCCAGCTGGGGTTACAGGTTGGAACTCACCAGTTCAAATTTAGGGCATGTCAGTTAGATGTTTACCGACCACAGTCTCAGTCATATTCTCTGTAAAAAAAACTTGGATAGTTCTTCAGATTTAGGACTATCAGCTACAATCACTCAATACAGTACGGAACTCACCTAGTTCTATTAGAATCTGGACGGTCAGACACAATCAATCAGTTAATAGTATATCAGTTATACGAAACTCATGTTATCAGTATTCAGACTCAGTAGTCAGTATTATCACAATCTCATTTCCAGTTACGTATTCATGTATGTATTCTCACGTTCATGTTATTCAGTCAGTTGTATTATTCATGCATATGAACCCCATATATTCAGCCTACCTCACTATGCATACCAGTACATTCAGATGTACTAACGCATACATTTCTTCTGCGCTATGGTGTTTGATACCATAGGTTCGGATGCTTAAGTTACCATTTGCACTTAGCTTTAGATTCAGCCTGTAGAAGTAGATTTGTAGTGAGTCCACATCATTCAAGGATCACGTGATTATTTCATTTCTTTAGTATTTCAATTATAGTAGACGAAATTAGTTGGGGACATGTCCCATTAACTCTAAAAGTTTTAGACAGTTTAGAGGCTTTCAGACTAGCATGTTCAGACGGTTTATTTTAGTTTTTGTATTGATATACAGTATTTCTAGATGTTATGTTTTATCAGATATTTGAACCTTATGACCTTTTAGCCTTTTATTCCTCGTTTATAATATATATTATACAGTACTCAGGTACAAATATAAGTCATGGGTTAGCTTGTGGTCCTTCTGGGTCATGAGCACCGTGTAGCATTCGGGTATCAGATTCGGGGCGTTACACTTTGCTTCCCTCAACTCTTAAGGAAAGAAGCAGTCCCAAAATGCATTCAAGAAAATTTCCCAAAAAGATGACGCATTAACATAACCCATTGGTTGATTCTATTCTTTGTACCATTGTTACGCCACACCATTCACTTAATAGGCTGCAAACTCTACCCTTCCATATTCGTGGAAAGTATAAGTCTTGTAAATCATTTTCATCTCATCTAAAAAACATTAAGGATATTCCTTCACATTAACACCAGTAAAGGTCGGAGGACTCAACCTTATGTATTGTCCAACCCTTGTGGCCTTATAAGATAGAGTAATAGATGCACCATGCTCAACCTTAGAAGCTACCATCTGTGAAATCATATGAATAAACTGATAAAACTCAGCATTCATCACGTCTACCTGAGGAGTCAAAGAAGGACTAAAAGGAACCGGTGGAACTCTAGGGTAGGGAATAAGATTAGAATGAACTTTGAATCATCAACCTGACCTATGTAGCATAACCATCAAAGAACAAGCGACTCACGATCTATATGGGAATAACTCTCCCCTATCTGGAAGGGCCCTAGTGCATTTAACTGTGCAAACCAAAGAATATTATTTACAGTATATGCCTAGATAGGGGACTCGAACCACCCAGCATAATCAAGGTGACTTAAGAACCAATATAAGTGTAAAGGGAATAGAACCTCCCTTTTATCTGTTCATTTGGAGGACTCAAGCCACCCGGTCATATAGACACCCGCATCAAATATTGAAATTTCTAGTGTTATTCCGTTGGATTCCCCTTTTATGGAACTCCTACAGATCCCTCTTTAAAGCCCAATTTAAGACCACCGTTTCACACATGCAACCATTGAGCCAATTACTTACCAATGGCACTTCGTTGATATCTTCATAACAATACTACATGAAAGTATACCATATTCTATTACAATTATCAATCATATATCCATTCATTTGAATTTGGGACTCAAACCCATCATCTAACAAACACACTAGTTTAATTCAAAGTTAGAGACTTAAACCCATTATCTAAAAACGACATAAACTGTAATACCCCAAAAAATCAAACTCAATATTAGCTCCATGTTTCAAGATCATGCATAGTACATAATGGTTCATTGGTAGTTTCATGATCAAGGTTGATGTGAATTAAGGTCTAAAATATGTCCTAGCTATTGTGCGAATCAAATATTCCTTACCGATTGAATTCTTGAGAAGGATATTGGTATTGTCAACTTCAAATGAGCATATCTATCATTTTAATACAAATTTTTGATCCTATGACCTACCAACGGATATATAATTTAATAATATTTCCGTTGATACCAAATTCGCCTAAAACGGACACTCGGTGAAGAAGTTATGGCTATTTTAAGTTTGTGCTGTAAGATGAATCCCATTTCAGTGCATGGCGCGTCACGCCGGAGGCCAAAATGGCACTCGTCAATTTCCAGAAAGTCTTTGTAAAAGCGTTGCTTTGCTCCAAGCTTCCAAGTTGCAATAATTGGCATTTTACCAAGCTCCTCATCATGCCGGGGCCCTAAATCGGGACAAATTTTGCGTAGTTTTCAGTTTTCATTTTAAACTCCTTAAGGGCAATGTGGTAACTTCCCAAAACCCTATATATACTCTTTAAACATGGGATTGAATCCCCATAGCATCCCTTTGCATTAATTTTATCTAATTTCACTCAAGATTAGTCAAGAACAAGTCTAGGGATTCTATTGGGGTTTCAAGCTTTAAGCAAATTCAACCGTAGATTCCACGAATTCTTAATCTAAGGTATGCGTAGTGTTCATCTATGGATCCAATCCATTAATAGAGCTCAAGAACCCTATTTTTAAATGTTATTTTGTAAACTTTTTGTGGTGATATAAGCATGTACATGTTGATGATTGTTGTTTAAGTTTCAAAATGATATCTAAAGATCTTTTCATGCAATTATGTGGTTGTTAGTTAAAAAACATGAAATTCAGGTGGTTTGATGTGATGCAAGTATGAAATACACCTATTATTTAAAGAATGCATGCAAGGTGTTTGATAAAATACCTAGGATGCTAGAAACCCATAATTATATGATTCCATGATATCCAAATGAAAAGTCCATAATAGCTAGACACTTTCATATGAATTTCCATGCTAATTATGTGTTGTTTTTGTTGTGGCATGAAGCATGTGTGATAGTGGAAATATGAATAATATACAAGAAATGTATCCATGCTCTCCCTACCATATTGAGATGGGAATAAATACATGAAGTATACTATCCCCTACTTATTATATTGTGAATTGTGGACTCTAATCTTGTGATCAAGTCATGTCATGTGTGCCAGTTTCCTTCTATCGAGTACTGGGGGTATTCGTACCAAAAAAATATAGTTGTATGCCAAGAGCCATGTCTTGTGCCACGATAAATCTCAGTCAAGCTATACTCTATAAAACACAGTCAGTTATGTGACTCAGGAAATATTAGAAATCTCATGATCTCAGTTAACTCTCAGATAATAGTACTACTCTGTCAGTTAATGGATGTCAGTTATTCAGTCCATGTACAGACAGTTGAATTATGTTCAGTCCCTTTATATGGGAGTAGAATTTAGCACCGAGTGAACCCAAGGATGGGAATTCACCTGCCAGTTTAGGGTGTGATTCTTAGCAGTCATCCTTGTGTTCCAGAACTACGTAGCCAGCTTAGGTTGAGACATCTTAACCTATCAGATTAGGGTTAATGAGGTGGATTAACCTATCAGTTTAGGGTCCCACCGTTCTTACTTTGAGTACCTGCCAGATATGGGTCGCTCACAACTATCATTACCAGTGTCGCGGTATTGACACCCCTCCAGTCGGGACATAGATTGGACCCCAACTTAGCCGTAATAGAATATATGGGGCATATCGGTTAAACAAATACCTCCCACAGTTTCAGTATCAGTCTCAGTAAAAGAACTCAGATAGTTCTTCAGATATCAATATACAAGTACTGTTAGATACAGTCAAATTCATTCATAGCACGGGACTTATAGAGTTCTACCAGATTCAGGACTGTCAGACACAGTCGCTCATGTAATCAATACTACAGTTCCAGTCATGTATTAGTGTACTGATTTAGCTACCACATACTCACGATCTCAGTTACTATGTATGTATGTTCGTATTCTCACGTTCATATAAGTTAGCATTATTTATGCATGTAAAAACTTTGCATTATCCTACCTCACTCGAATACTCAGTAATCCAGTTGTACTGATGCATTTGCGCTATGGTGTTTTCTTTTTATGTTACACCATAGGTCCAAAGCCACGAGTTCCAGATCAGCAGTAGCTTTCCAGTCGCAGTGTTCCAGTGAGTCCTCATCCATTCGAGGATAATATGATTTGATTTATTCATTTATTACTCCAGTTCACTTTTAAAGAGTTAGTTGGAGACATGTTCCGTCAACTCCTTATTCAGACAATACTTAGAGGCTTTCAGATTTTGTCAGATTTAGCTATCAGATTCAATATTTAGTTATATATTTAGTTATTTTGGGTATTCATTACCCTATGGATGTTACTATATCTCTTCAGTTGAACCTTATGGCCTACATGTTTAGGTTTTCCATGTATTATATGTATATTATGCAGTCTATAGGTACAGATATCAGTCATGGGTTAGCTTGTGGTCCCTCGGGGTCATGAGTACCATGTAGCATTTTGATTTAGAAAATTGGGGTATTACAAACTTGGTATCAGATCTTAAGGTTCAATAGAATCCTAGGAATTGTGAAAGCCGTATCTAGTAGAGTCTTGTGCTTGGATGTGTTGCGTGCCACATTTATGTATAGGAGTCTTTAAGATGTTTTAGGAACAATTTCCCTTCTTTTAGTATTCATGTCATTCTAGTGAGCATAATCTCAAGTTAAACTCCCATTCCAATCTGTTCTTCTCTTGTTTTAGAATATGACCTTAGCTAGACTCATGACCCATGATCAATAGATAGTGGAGAAGAAGGTTAGGACTAGAGAATAGAAGAAAAAAAAGCAAAATTAGGCAGTTTAAGTATTGCTCAGGCCAAATAAGAGGGAGGGAATCATTCACAGTTTTATCCCAAGTCAGCAGCTCCAGCTCCTTACTCCGCTAGTGCCCCAGTGGCGAAATTCAGAGACGACAATAGAGGCAAAGCGCCAGGCTATAAATTTTAGGGTAGTGTTAGCAGTGCTCGAACAAATCCTCTTTGTCAGGCTTGTGGTAAGAACCACAAGGGTATTTGTAGAGTCAGTAGTGATGTATGTTTTAGTTGTGGAAAGCTAGGACACAAGATTAGAGAGTGTCCACAGTCAGGTCTTCAGGATCAGCAAATTCGTTCCACAGCTCAGTTCGGTTGCCCGAACTAGCAGGTTGCCACTTCCAGTGCTACTTGTCGGCAACACCCAAATAGACTCTATGCTCTTCAGACCCGACAGGATCAAGAAAATTCTCCTGATGTCGTTACTGGTACGTTACAAATTTTTCATGTTTATGTTTATGCTTTGCTAGACCCAGGTCCATCCTTGTATTTTGTTACTCCATACATAGAAGGCAATTTCAGAATCAGACTTGAGATTTTAGCAGAGCCCTTTTCAGTGTCTACCCCAGTGGGCATAACCATCATAGATCGACGGGAATACAAGAACTGCCCGATTATGATATTTCAGAAATCCACGTCAGCAGATTTAGTCGAGTTAGAGATAACGGACTTTGATGTCATTATTGACATGGATTGGCTACATTCCTTCTATGTCACAGTAGACTGCAGAAACAAGATAGTTCAGTTTCAATTCCCGAATGAGACCGCCTTAGAGTGGAAGGGTAGTGTTTCAGCATTCAGGGGTCAGCTTGTTTCCTACCTCCGGGCAAGAAAAATGATTTCTAAGGGGTGTGTGTATCATCTCGTGCATGTTAAAGATTCCAGTTCCGAATCTCCCAGTCTCGAATCAGTCCCAGTGGTTATTGAATATTTATATGTCTTTCCCGAAGATATTCAAGGCATTCCTCTCAAAAGAGAAATAGACTTCGGCATAGACCTTCTCCCAAATACTCAGCCTATCTCTATCCCTCCATACAGAATGGCTCCAGCAAAACATAAGGAACTAAAAGATCAGTTGAAGAATCTCTTAGATAAGGGATTCATCAGGTCTAGTGTATCCCTATGGGGTGCACTAGTATTTTTCGTGTGCAAAAAGACAGTTCTCTCAGGATGTGTATTGATTGTTGTCAGCTCAACAAAGTTACAGTCAAGAATAGGTATCCACTTCCCAGAATAGATGATCTATTTGACCAACTTTAGGGTGCCAGTTATTTCCCCAAGATAGACCTCAGATCAGGCTATCATCATCTCAGAGTTAGAGAATGTGACATCCCGAAGATAGTTTTTCGTACTCGGTATGGTCACTTCAAATTTCTAGTCACGTCTTTTGGTCTAACCAATTCCCTTGCAGCTTTCATGGACTTGATGAACCATGTGTTCAAGAAGTACTTGGACAGGTTCATCATAGTCTTTATAGATGATATTCTGGTCTATTCTCGCACTGAGCGTGATCATTCAAACCATCTTTGAATTGTTCTTCAGACTCTCAAAAATCATCAGTTATTCGCCAAGTTCAGTAAGTTCGAGTTTTGGCTAAGATCAGTAGTATTCCTTGTACATATTATTTTCGGTGAGGTCATTAGAGTAGATCCTCAGAAAACCAAAGTGGTAAGAAACTGGCCCAAACCCGTATCTCCAATAGATATCAGGATTTTCTTGGGTTTGGTTGGCTATTACAGACGGTTTGTCGAGGGATTTTATTTTATTGTGTCTCCTATATCAAGATTGATTCAGAAAAAGGTCAAGTTTCAGTGGTCAGATTCATGCGAGAAGGGTTTTCAGGAATTGAAGACTCAACTCACTACAACTCCAGTTCTAGATCTTCCAGATGGTTTAGATGGGTTCGTAGTATATTGTGATACATCCAGAGTGGGTTTAGGTTGTGTCTCATGTAGTATGGTAAGGTCGTAGCCTACGCTTCCAGAAAATTAAATCCCCATGGGAAAAATTATCCTACTCATGATCTTGAGTTAGCAGCCGTAGTTTTTTCCTTGAAGATTTGGAGGCATTATCTTTACGGAGTTCATGTAGACATCTTCACAGATCATAAGAGTCTCCAGTTTGTCTTTTCTCAAAAATATCTCAATCTTCATTAGAGAATGTGGTTAGATCTCTTGAAGAAATATGACATGAGTGTCCTTTATCATCCGGGAAAGGTCAACATTGTGGACGAGCCTCTCAGTAGACTCTCCATGGGCAGTATTTCTCACATTAAGGATAGCAAGAAAAAGATAGCTCAGGAAATCCATCAGCCTTCCAGACTAGGTGTTCTCTTAGTCGACTCTTCATAGGGTGGTGTATGTGTTCAGAGTAGTTCAGAGTCACCTCTAGGTTCTGAGGTGAAAGAAAATCAAGACATGGATCCTAGCCTTGTCAAGCTGAAAGAGTCAGTTCAGAATTAGAAAGTTCAGGTTTTCTCCCAAGGGGGAGATGACATTTTTTATTGTTAGGGTTGTTTGTGCGTTCCAGGTGTAGATGACTTGAGGCAATGAATTCTTGCAGAAGCGTATAGTGAGAGATACTCCATTCATTCAGGGGCCACTAAGATGTACCATATTTTGTGGGAGATCTATTGGTGGAGTGGGATGAAGAGTGATGTTGCAGAGTTTGTGGCTAAGTTCTCTATATGTCAGCAAGTTAAGATAGAGTATCAGAAACCTAGTGGTTCTATGTAGGAGTTCACAATTCCTACTTTGAAGTGGGAAGAAGTGAATGTGGACTTCGTGACGGGTTTTCCTGGAACTCATCATCAATATGATTCAGTTTGGGTCATTATAGATAGAATGATCAAGTCAGCCTATTTCCTTTCAGTTCATACCTCCTATTTAGCCGAGGATTATGCCAAACTCTACATCAAGGAGTTGGTCAGATTACACAGTGTTTCCTCAGCTATCATCTCAGACAGAGGTACCCAGTTCACCTCTCAATTCTGGAAAGCATTCCAAAAGGGTCTCGGTACCCAAGTTCATCTCAGTACAGCGTTTCATCCTCAGACAAATGGTCAAGAAGAAAGGACCATTCAGACTCTTGAAGATATGCCAAGGGCATGTGCAATTGAGTTCAAGGGAAGTTGGGATGACCACTTAGCCTTAATTGAGTTTGCATACAATAATATCTATCATTCTAGTATTAAGATGGCCCCATTCAAAGATTTTTATAGTAGGAGATGTAGATCTCTGATCGGTTGGTTTGAAGTTAGTGAGGCCTCAGTCATAGGTCCTAACTTAGTATTCGATTCCTAGAGAAATTTCAGTTGATCAGAGATAAACTCTGGGCTTCTCAGAGACGACAGAAGTCTTATGCAGATGTTCATACAAAGGATCTCGAGTTCGAGGTCGATGACTATGTCTATATTAATATCTCTCCCATGAAGGGAGTGAGGAGGTTTAGCAAGAAGGAAACTCAGTCCCCGATATGTCGGTCCCTTCAGGATTCTCAGTCGCTTTGGCAAGGTAGCTTATGAGCTAGAATTGCCTTCAGATCTAGCCTCAGTTCATCAAGTCTTCAATGTCTCTTTTCTGAGGAAGTGCATAGGTGACCCAGTAGTGTAGTCCCAGTTCAGAGCATTGACATTCAGAACATGCTCTCTTATGAAGAGATTCTAGTTGAAATCTTAGACTATCAGACTCGTTGATTGAGGAACAAAGAAGTCCCTCTAGTTAAGGTTCATTGGCAAAATCAGTCTCATGAGGGAGCTACTTGAAAACAGAAACAAATATGAGTACCAAGTATCCTCACCAGTTGGAGTAATGCTCCATACCTGTGTGATAGACTTTAGAGATCAGTGGGATAAACACATGGCCTTAATGGAGTTTGCTAAAAATAATAGCTATCATTTGAGTATTGAGATGGTACATTTTGACAAGTTTTTTGGTAGGCTTTGTTGATCTCCTATTAGCTGCACTGATACATCTAAGGTTAGGGTACCAATTTTCTTTATTATTCCATGGATAGTGTGTGGGTTATTCAATAAAAGTTATGCATATTATAGAGTAGGTAGAAAAGTTATGCTTTCCATAGACTTTGACCCTTGATATTTGGAGTTGGTAGTCGAGTTTTCCTTTGAGCATCCCTATGAATGATGTAATGAGGTTTGAGAGGTGGGCCAAGCTTAGAGCCAATTATATTGGGCCATTTGACATACAGTAGACCATTGGAGAGTTGATATATGAGTTTGACATCCTCTATTAATTTTCAATTATTCACCCATCTTTCATGTATCCATATTATTGTGCTACATTCTTGATGATTCACATATGGTTTGGTCATACTTTTTTCATAAGAAGAGAGGTTGACCTTTGTAGAGGAGTCGATCCTTATACTAGGCAGGTATGTTAGATGTTTTCACTCTAGAGATATTCTAGTAGTTAATGTTCAAGAGACACCATCTAGTTAAGGAGGATCCTAGGAGATCAAGAGTGAGATGTTGGCCCAATATCTCCACCTATTTGAGCCTTCAAGAACATCATGATCCTTTACATTTATGGACCAAAGTCCTTTTAGTAGTGGATATTGTAATGACCCTCCATGTCATTATTTAAATTTCAGCACTATTTGAGTATTTAGTGCTTTCCTATAGATTCCCCATATAATTTATTACTTGCTAGAGTAGATAGTTCGGTTAACGGGTAGTCATTTGTTTTTTAGAGCCAATTGCTAATTTAAAAGTTTTCTCTGTTAGAACTAGCTATCAGGCCTAAACTATATGTAAATGACTTTATATTCCAATTATGAGAGTTTCATTAGATTCAAAACATTTATCTTAGTCTTAGGGGACCTTTGTCTTGTGTCCCATGACTTCTGGACTCATTTTGGGCTATTGGGTGGATTTTGGTTAAATAATACTTTAGGTGTTGGATTGATATTTCTTCTAAACAACTCGGATAGAAATGTCATTAGTGTTATTGAGTCTACAATGTCAAATTTGGTAGGGTAGTATAGTTCGTTTGAACACACGGTATTCCAAAAGAATCGCAATAGTTCTTATTAAAACATAGCAAGTTTTGCTGAGTTTTTGGTTCCACTGCCATAAACATCCATTATGTTATTAAAGAAACCAATGGACTTCTTTATAAGAACCTCAATCTTCCCCTTGTCTCTTAAGAGACCTTATTACCACTTTAGCGATAGTCGCTTAATCGGTCATTTAGCCTTTATAGTAGCCATCGCTGCTATTTATGATGGGAACTCAATTTTTTCTCTCTTACTTAAAGTTTCTACTTCCATAAACTTTAGAACTCTTACAATCTCAAGGATATCGATCATTAGGTGTAGGGAACGATTTAACAACATCATTTGGTCATATTCTCACTTCTGTTTTCATAAGTTCACATAAAATTCATAATTAATTTTTTGATTTAAATCCAAATACCTAGTTTACTTTATGGGATAATTTAGGGTTCATTTGTACTTGAATTTCTCTTATTTTTAAGGTAAATAATCCATGAACTTAGAGGGATGTGTTGTCATTTTCAAATTAGTGATTCCAAATTGGCCCTACATAGGATTTTAAGATCAATTTATGACCTGGAGCTTTTATATGCATATGGGTATTATTATTCGCTTGTTAATGCAAAGATTATTTCTATATCTTTCTATGATTATGGTCATTTGACAACAAGAGACCAGGTCCCTAGGTCTTCATGAAAACATACATCTGTCAGATCTCTGCAGAGTTTTGTCTCTTACTGTAACACACTACACAGGTGAGCTGTGTACCAGACAGGACAACTGGCCCAATAAAAATTCTACCCTAATAATTATCATTCTATAAATAGAAAAGAATGCCTCTCAATTCAATAGTTTTCCAATTTGAATATTCAAGAATAAAATGGTGAAAACTTAATATTGGTCAAGTTCTAAGTTCTTGTATGCTGGAGAGAAATTGTTCTTGAGTCTAGTCATGGTCTATAATAAAATTACTAATATTATAAGAGTAATTCTTTTCTTGTGTCTGTAAAGTGCTCAGGTAGAGTTACATGTGTTGATATTGGTTATAGTTACTCAATATTGAGAATAGATATTGATAGAGTTGTCAAGGACAATTTTAAATAGAGTTACTACAAATTTGTGGAGCTTAAAGTTAAGTTCCAATGGAGTTTGTAATCATGAGTTTGATTATTGTGGATTCTTGAGTTCTTGTGAGGGCAAGCCATGTTTTTCCTCCTTTGATCAATGAGGTTTCAACATTAAATCATTGTGTTATTTACTTTCATGCAAAGTTTCGTTTCCTTACTGCTTTACTACTCTGTAGGTTGTATCTGACTCTAAGGGACCTTGTCCTTTATAATGTCGTGCACTCCCCCCACCCCAATTTATCACTTGGTATCAGAGCAAGGACATTATAAAATGTTCACACCGTTAGTGATTTATTGATCATGGTTGTTCCACCTAATCTAGAAAAAGAGAAATCTACCACTAGACCACATCACTTTAATGGGCAGTACTATGGGTTGTGAAAAACTAGGATGTATTACTTTATTATGGTTGAGGATAGTGGGATGATGGATGTTATACTTAATGGTCCTCATGTGACTTTTAAGGAGATTAAGGAAACATAATAAGGATCGTTATCAAAACCAGGATAGAGTATAATGATGAAGATAAAAAAAATGGAGATGAATTACAAGGCTAGAAATTGCTTGTCTATGGCATAGGACCTGATGAATATAACTAGATTTTTTCTTGTAAAAATGCATAAGAAATCTCGATTTGCTTGTGGACTGCTCTTGATGGAACCACTGATGTGAAGTATTAAAAAGTTGATATGATGACTACTCAATATGAAACCTTCAACATGTAAGAAGGAGAAACTATAAAAGATATGCATACTTGATTCACTTTAATCACCAATGCGTTGCACTACAAAGGAGAAGTTATTCCAATGTATAAATAGGTGAGAAAATTTTTGGGAGTTCTTCCTTAATCCTGGGAAACAAAAGTAGATGCTATCACTGAGGAAAGAAACCTAAAAACTCTTACTATATATAAACTCGTTAGTAATCTGAAGACTCATGAACTCAAGAAGCAGCAAGGGCAAGAGAAGAAGGAAGCAAAATAGAAAAATATCTGGCATTGAAGGCTTGAAAGTCTTAATCAATTCAGGAGGACAATAATGTTACGTATTTGACAAAAAAAATTGTTAGATCAATGAATAAAACTGGTCAGTTTCAAGGAAGAGAAAGAATAGTAAAAAGTGATGTATAGTTAAAGTTTGCCACAAATGAGGAAAACCTGGGCATTTCATCAAATATTACCCAATGCACAAAATGGATTATCAAGAATATCTAAAGTCTATAGGTGAAAAAGGAAAGAACAAGAAATAGGTCCTTGAAAAGTCAAGAAGAAAGGTTGTTGCAGATTATGCAGTGAAACAAACTTTGGTTATCTAGGGAGATTCATTTAGTGAATATGAGAAAGATAAAAATCTTGAAGATGTTTTTATGCTTGTAGTGGAGGATTATAATGTCACCTTAGACTCCTTGTTTTCTATTATGGCAAACACTAAAGATGAGAAAGAAAATTAGGTAACTATTTCTGACATAAACGAAAATTTTGATAACTACTCTGCTAGAAGGATAAATTTTTTTACAAATATATTGATTGATACTATGTGTGAATTGACTGTTGAGAAAAATATATTAGATGAGAAAGTAGAAAATCAAGATATTTAATTAATTTCCATAACTCTCCAGTTATCTAAAATAGAGCAATAGTTCACTAAGTTAAAATCTAATGATCTGAGTTTAATAAATCAACTGAAGAACGTGAAACCTCTAGGCTTCAAATTAATCCTGAAGTAAAATCAATAAAGTCTCAAAAGAATTTCATGATTGCTCTCAATAATAATGAGGAACTAGAAAGGGACCTGGTCAATGTAAGAGGAGAACTTAAAAAATCCTTAAAATAGACCACATCGTCACCAATCCTTTCTAATTTAACTGTTCAGGGTGTCAATAATAGTAAAGGCCTTAGATATCAGTATTAAACCCAATCACTTGGGTATCAAGGGAAATCTGTACATGGTGTTAGAAACAAGGTCAACAAACCTCTATGCACTCATATGGAAAAGATGTGAACTTTAAGAAAAACTATCAATGTTTTCTTGGAGCTAGAATATGCAATGCAAGATACATATAGCAGGAGTATTGTTATCTTAATGGTTCCATACCCTTGAAAAATATGAAGAAGAACTCTTTACCTAGATAGGCCAAAAAATATTTGATCACACCTTTATCTTCTTTTTTGGAACTCAAACTCAAGTGGGATCCCAAATCTAACCAATAAAATTTATTTCAGGTAGGAGAAAGAGAATACAGTTAGAACTGGTTTATCGTTAATGGATGCTCAAATTACAAGACTGGGAGGACTGACTGTTTCCTCTCTCTCAAGACATTTTATGGTCGATTTATATCTTTTGGAAATGGTGAAAAGGTCTATATCCATGGTGTGGGAAAGAATGAAAAATTAGTTGATCAAGCAATAGAAGATGCATTCTATGTCAATGGACTCAAATACAATATTCTAGTTGTTTCTTAAATACATGATAAAGGTTATAAAGTGAAGTTCTCATATGATAGATGTACTGTGTCAAGCTTGAAGTCTTGGAGAGTTATTCTCAACGAAAAAAGTTTTAGAAATATGTTTGTGGATGATTTAGAGTCTGTAGATGATGCAAAATTAACTCTCTTAAGTGTTCAAAGTAAAGATATTGATCTATGGAACATAAGGCTAGGACATGTAAGTTCCTCTTTATTGAACAAGTTGATTTCAAACGACCTATTCTGTGTCATGCCAAAGGTGAAATTAAGACTACAAAGTTTGTGATGCTTGTGTTAAGGGTAAAAAAACTAGGTCTTCCTTTAAGCTAAAGAAGCAGGTGAGTAATCCTAGACCTCTTGAGTTGTTGCATATAGATCTATCTGGACCAGTTAAAGTCCAATGTAGAGGAGGAAAAAGATATGTATTTTTCATTGTGGATACCTACTCAAGGTTCACCAATACAATGTTCTAGAGAACCAACGATGAAACCTATGAGGTTCTGGCAACTTTTTCCACGTGAATCCAAATAAAGAAGAAATATAAAATTGTTGAATTCTTGTCTGATCATAGAACTTAATTTGAGAACTCCCGAGTTGTAGAATTGTATTTAATATGGAATCAGTCATAAATTCTATGGTTCTAGGACTCATTAAGGAAATAAAGTTGTTAAAATAAAGAATAGAACCCTTATAAACATTTCCATGATCATGATAATTAACATTGGGCTTCCAAAAAGCTTTTAGGCTTAAGCTATTAATACTGCATGTTATGTGAGAAAAAAGTGTTTGATAAAATCTTTCATAAACAAGATCCCATATTAGCTGGTGTTCAATAGAAAGCCTAATCTTGACTACTACAAACCTTTTAGGTGTAAGTGCTTTGTTCTAAATAATTGAAAAAATGAACTAGGAAAGTTTTACCCAAAAGTGATGAAGCAATATTTGTGGGATACTCCTCAACAAGAAAATAATATAGCATTTTTAATAAAAAAACTCTGTGGGTATAAGAAAGCTTACATATGGTCTTTCATGAGTCAGGAAAGTTAGTGAATCCAGGTGATGATGAAGATTCTGATATTAAAGAACTCATCTTGTTAAATGGTATGAAATTGTTGAAGATGATGGTCAAGGACAGATGATGCATTTGGGAATAACGCAGGTGATAGTGATCGAGGATCTCAGTTACTGGCCCTTGCTCCAGTTGAAAAACATCAAGAAGGGTCTACACAAAATCTTCAGGGACTTAGTCCTAGTGGAACTCAACATAGAAGGTCAAACTGGAGGCACAAATCAGCTTACCCACTTGAGAATTTGAGTTTACCTTTTTGAATTTGGAGTCCAATTAAGATCTCGACCTAGAAATTTCATAGTATTCTTAACATTCTTTTCCCTAATAATGTGAAAAATCTTAAAAAGATATTGACAAAATTGACCCAATGCAGGAGGAGCTTCAATAATTTGAAAGAAGTAAAGTCTGGAACCTGGTCACCAGACCTGTTGACAAAATAATTATTGGGACCAAATTGGTGAAAAAAAATAAGCATTATGAGCATGGATCTATCAACACAAATAAAGTAAGGATGGTTGTTTAATGTTATAACTAGGATGAAAGAATTGACTATGATGATACATTTCCGTCTGTAGCAAAGATAGAGGCTATCAAAATTCACATTGCATTTGTTGCATACATAGGGTTCAAACACTTCTAAATAGATGTCAAAAGGTCTTTTCTGAATCAAAACTTGAACGTATATTTCTATGTTAATGAACCTCCAGATTTTGAAGATGCAGATTTTCCTCATCATGTGCTTAAATTAGACCAAGCCATGGTTTAAAGAAAGAACAAAGGGCTTAGTATGAGAGACTTTCAAATTTTTGTTCCAGATAATGGCTTTAAAAGAGTGAAAATTGAAAATACTCTCTTTGTGAAGTCCAGAAGTAGCAACTTTCAAATTTTTCAGATCAATATTGATGGTGTAACCTTTGTAGCTACTTTTGAATCACAATCTTAAGAGTTTGCAAATCTAATGTGGAGTGAATTTGAAGTATGAATGATCGATGAATTGAGTTTCTTCTTAGGCCTGCAGACAGAGCAAACTTTTAAAGTGATAATGATTTATAAAGAGAAATACATCAAGGAGCGACTGAAGAGATATAATATGGTAGATACCAAGCAAATTAAAACACCAATTTAAACCAGTTCAAAGATGGATAGTGATGAACCTGGTTCTTCAGTTGATGACACCATGTATATAGGGATTATTTGATTATTACTACATCTCACTAAAAGCAAGATAAATATTGTATTCAGAATGGTAATGTGTGCCATATTTCACGCTTGCCCAAAGAAGTCTCATTTGAAAGCAGCAAAAGAAATTCTTAGGTACTTGAAATGGATAGGGTACCTTGTCATACACTATCTATCTGGAGACAGTTTTGATCTGATAGGATATGTTGATGATAATTATACTGGATATTTGATGGAAAGAAAAAACACCTGGGGAATGGATTATTTTTGGGTTCTTATTTAATCTCCTAGGGTTCTAAGAAGCAAAATTTTGTTGCTTTATCTACTGCTGAAGCTGAGTATGTGGTTGCAACTTTAGGTTGTGCTCAATTATTACTGATCAAATAATAACTGAAGGATTTTAGGATTGTCTCAGACACTTTCCCTATGATGTGTGACAATATAAGTGCTCTTAACATAGCTATGAATCTAGTGCAACATAAGATGGAAAATCATATCAATGTAAGGCATCATTTTCCGAGAGACAATGTTTAGAAAAGAGCTATCTGCATGAAGTTTTGCAAGACTGAGGATCAGATAGTAGACATCTTTACTATGGTTTTTCATAACGAACTATTTGTAGAGAACATGTTAAGGCTGGGGTTGATAAAAATAACATGACCTTAAAAAATGAATTAATTTTTCTTCATAAAATTGGCTATGATCAAGATACATGTATTCTTGATAAAGTATGTACTTGTTTGTCTAACTCAGTACCATACCATTGTATGTACCTATACATGGGAATAAATTTGGTAAAGAACAATTGAGATAGACACAAGTTTGAGGATTCACTCAAGAAAGAGAGGGACCTCATACCATCTCACATGTTACAACCAAACAGTGTGCTTAAAAAATCATAATATTATGTCTAAAAAGCCATGTGTCTTTCCTTCTGTGAGTAAAAGCTGTCAAATATTTAGTAAGGTGAAGGGTTGCACCTATTACGAATAGACATGTATTTTCAATCAAAAGTTCTATCAATGAAAACAGTCACTTCCCTTAAAAACAAAATCAAACTCATTACATTCCATTATCTTTAAAATTAATTCACAAATCATATTCCTCAATCATTCGTCCTCTAAAAAACAAATTCTTTTCATTCTCTCTCTCACAAAAGCTCTAAATGGCTAAAATTCCCACTCACTTGAGCCTCACTAAAGACCCAAAAATTAGTCAATCCCTAGAAATTTAGTCTAAAAAGCCCCAAATAGAACATTCCTATTTGTCAAAACCAAAAATTATCAAAGATCGCTCCTCAAACCCAAAATAAGAATCTTAGTCATTGCAACCTACTATGTCCTCTCTGGAAACTACTGAAACTCTAGGTGTGTTTGTTCCTTTTGAAACTTCAACAGTTATAGAAACCCTTACTAAATCAACCAGGGTGGTGTACCTAAATAAGGTCTTTGGTTCACCAATTGAACCCAAAGTTTCTAAACCCAAAGTTTCTCTTTCCTCAAAAGAACCAAAAATACCTTAAGACTTTAAAATACTTAAGGTACCTTTTCCCCTACTCCCTCAGAGCCAAAACCCATTTTTTCTCAGTTGTTCTATAATGAAATTCAAGTGAAAAGGTATAAACTTTCCATCCCTAAGAATTTGGTAGCTGAGAATTTAATTTTGCTCGAAAATGATCCTAAGGAAGTCTTCTTTGGTTTAGAAGAGTAATAGGAGATAAAAAGCCTGATGTCATAAAGGTTGGAGAGTTTGTGCAACCTCCAAATAAGGAAGATGAAGTTAAAGATGAGAAATTACCTATAAGATAGTTAGTTCAAAAGAAGAGGGGTAGTAAAGACAAAGTAAAGGTGATTGAAACTGGTGTTAAGGTTACTATAGCATACTCAACTAGGAGTTCTGATAATAAGTTAGTAAAGGACTCTATGATGGCTAGCAAATCATCTACTTATGGGAAACGTAGACTGAAGAAAGCTAGTGTTGTAGAGAATAAAAATGTGGAAGTTATTAAAATTTGAGAAGGTTAAAATATTGATCCTGATGAATATTCTGCACACAAAAATTGAGAAATAAAGTTTATGAAGATGGAGGTAGTAGGTACTCCACTGTGAAGTCAAGATGTTCCACTAGGGTGAAATAGTAACATATTGTTGTAAGTTAGAAGAAAGTCTCTGAGGAAGTGGTTTCAAGAAGAGAAAAGATCATGAAGATGAACCAAATAGTGATTCCAAAAGAAGAAAGAAAAGGGAATAAAATAAGTCTATGTCGAGAAAAAAAAGAAATGAGATCTTGAAAACTAAAAAGTACTATCTGGTAGTGTTTTTGATCCCAAGATTTATGAAAAACTTAGTATGGTAGAGTTGGTGGAGTATGTAAGACATCAATAATGGTTATACCTCCTAGATTAAATAGCTCCCATGGTTTTTGAAAGAAAAATAAGATAATTCTATAATATTATGGATTTCTCAGATGATAGGCTAAGACTAACTGTCTAGGAGTAAGAAAAACAGATAAAGTTTGATTAAGAGGCAATGGGAAAAATCATAGATGTTCCTATTATGGGTGTGATCACATTTTTAAAGCAACAGGCTTAACCAAGTTTATTATTGATGCCTCAAAAGTTTAAGGAACATCAGTAGCTGACATAAGAAAGAAGTTTCTCATAAGTGAGTTTTAGTTGATGTTTGAATTGGTCAACAAGGTCATTCTGCCAAGGTCATAGAAAAGGACTATATCTTCCACTATTGATTTGTTTATTAAAGAATGTCTTAGTAAATTTAAGTTGATAAGTCTACCTGCTCCAATGATAAGGAACATATGTAAGGTTAACCAGGAGAAAGAAGAAAAACATGGTATGCCTTATGGGTATTTCCTGTAAAGGGACTTTAATACTTTTGGAATTGTGTGTACTTAAGGGACTCTTATAACAATGAAAAAAATATTTAGTCTGACAACTTTGGTTGAAAAAGAGTGTGTAGAAGGAAAAGTAGGGAGTGTTTCTGAAGTATTAGAGCTATTGGTTGTTCAACAAAACTTGAGCAAAGAAATGGAGATGATAAGGGTAAATTTGGCTGCAAATAATGCAGAAATTCTGCACCTATAGATAAAGAATAAAAAATCATCCTCAGAGGGACTAGGTGCTGTTGAGGCACTAACAGCTAAAACTATAGAATTATAGACTAAAGCTGAAGAACTCACTAAGGAGGTTCAAGGGTCGAAAAATGAAATTAAGGACCTCACTAAGCATCTACTGAATGATCAAGTTAAAAGTGCCAGGATAGAGATGCTACTCAAAAACCTCTCCCCTAAACCATTCTTTACATAATTCATATCACCGTTGTCCCTTTGTTATTCCTGTATCAGTTTCCTATCCGTGCTTCTGATTTGTCTTTTTGAGGATTAGATTTTTTATGTTGTTTTTGGTAAACTATAATGGTATTGATCCTATTTAATATGAATGAATCCTTGTTTGTGTGTTTCATCTATCTTTTCTTTACTTTAAAATTTATTATTCATGTTAATGTTTCCCCAGTTCCCATGAGTTAACTAACCTGTGCTTATTTTATTCTTGGTTTACTGTTCATACTTTTCAATTATTCCAAAAGTGGGGAACACAGTATTCATGTAGTACGAACCAGTCATCAGGTGTGACATATGTACTGAATGATGTGTTAAAGTGCAAGTATATTGACATGGGGAAGCATGTTAGCATGTTTGTACATTGACAGGGGGAATCATGGTGCATAGTGATAGGGGAAATTCACTTACAGTAGTGGTGATCAATCCGATTGAATGAAGTGAATGAATTTTGATGAACCAAAATTTTTGGTTTTCTATTATTAAAAAGGGGGGAAATGGTTATATCTTTTTTTGATGATGATTAGTTGACAACAAAGGACCAGGTTCCTAGGACTTTATGAAAACATACAACTATTATATATCTTCACAGTTTCTGCTAGTGTAACAAACTACGTTGGTGAGCAGTGTACCAGACAGGACACCTGGCCCTATAAAAATTCTACCTAATAATTATCCTACTATAAATAAAAAAGAATTCTTCTCAATTCCACTATTTTTTTCAATTTGATTATTCGAGAAGATAATGGCTAAAACTTAATATTGCTTAAGTTTCAAGTTTCTTTTTTCTAAGAGAGTAATTGATATTGAGTCATGTCTTTCTATGTAATATAACTGCTCATCTTATAAGAGTAATGGTTTCTTGTGTCTATAGAGTTCTTAGGTAGAGTTACTTGAGTTCATGTAGGTTAGAGTTAATCAATATTAAGAATATATCTTTACAGAGTTGTTAAGGAGAGTTTGTAATAGAGTTATAAGAAATTAGTGAGGCTTAGAGTTAAGTACCAATGGAGTCTGTAACCATGAGTTTGACTATAGTGGATCCTTGAGTGATTGTGAGGGCAAACTGTGGTTCTTTCTCCGTTGATCAAGGAGGTTTCCATGATAAATCATTGTGTTCTTTACTTTCTTAAATGTTTTATTTCCTTACTGCTTTACTAATTTATTCCCTATATTTAATTCTAAGGGACCTAGTAGCTTATAAGATGGTGCACCCCCCACTATTCATCAATTATTATTTTTATTGTGTGGCATGCAGGGGTTTCTCCAAAGGGAAAAGCTTTGAATTAGTGGACTTTATTGGGGTTTTGGTGGCATCCGGGTTGGTAGGATTAATTCTCTCATAGATTGAGATTTATAGCTATATTTGGTAACTCCACCATCAATCAGAAGATTATGCAGCCGTTGACAAATATAGTAACCCAACAAAGGTTGGGGTCGAATAGCAATGGAATATGTGGAATTGTGGATCTCAGCTATTGTATTCCATACGTAGAGCTGGAAAAGTAAATAGGGGTTTTTGTGTACGAATATCTAACAAGTGGAAAATATTAACTTCAGTTGTAATCAGTGTAGGTGGACACTAGGATTTTGTTTCCCCTGGATTCTCGACTCGGTAGGATTATCATTCTTTGTTGAACAAACCTATTACCTTGCATGCAAAATTTAATAAGTTATGTAGCATCTACAAACTTTTGGATGAGAAAATAGATTTTACCCTTTACCTTTTGAGTGTTAGGATGTCACCTTACTAACCCTTATCTTTATCCTAGTTAACAATTACCGTTTAAGCCTCTAATTATTACATAAAAGTTAACTATCTTACTTAGATAATACCAAGTAGCGTGGATCGACAACAAAACTCCAAATTACAATTGTAATTATCTTTTCCTAGTCCCTACTCCTATTTGGCCATAAGTAGAAATAATCTAGGTGGGATCCTAACATATACAACCTCTAACATATCTATTAAAGTGAATATAATATAACACATGGATGGAATAGGTTCAGAACAACAATAGCACTTCTCTTACTTGGCCAATTTGCCAGGTGATACGCCCAAATTACAACTCTCGTAAGAAGTGTAAGCGATCGCTGTCAAATATAAAACCTAACTAGGTTGGGTGTCGAATCCCACAGGGAATACTGTGCTCACTAACTCTTATAATCATTACTGCACTGTTGATCAGAGATTCCTGAATATGGGAGGGTTTTGATTGGTAACTTATAAAGTAATTAATTATAACAAGAGTATTTGGACGAATGAATCTCTTTGCAATTAGTACTTTAATGAGATTAAACAATCCAGGGCTATGGTTACCAAATTTCTCGCACAACTAGGGTTGTGAATCACTTAAGAGTTCTAATTAATAAATTCAATTGCAAGATGGGTTGAAACCTATTCTTTATCCCTTAGTTACTCAACCTAAGTGGATAGATTATCCTATAATTCTTTCAAACTCAAAGGATACATTTTTCTTTCAACCATTTTCTCATGTAAGCTAATCTTGTTAAGGCATTTTCCCTTAATCCAAAGGTTAAAGCCCTTAGAATTCATGTAAACACTTCTTTTTTCCCAACAAACACTTTCCTTTCAAACAAATGATGTTCATGGGCTCAATTCTCATGTTTTCAACCAAGAAAATCATTAACTTGAAGAAAGGTTTATACAATATCAACTATTCATGTAACTCAATAAGATTGACAACCCATAGATGCTTTTCACATTAAGGATCCCATAACCCTAGTTATGGGAACTTATCCACAAAATTCCATAAACGAAGAAGAAATAATTTTTGTATTATTCATAAATATATTTAGAATTAATTTACAAAAATCTTAAGAATCAGTTGTTGAATCTTCAATAAAAGATTGAATGATTAACTTCCCCAAAGATATGCTTTAATCCCCTAAAGTACTAGGTTATAGAGAATTTCTATAGATGTAAAACTTGTAAAAGATAAAAAGCTACCCTTGTAACCCTAAAATTTAGTATTTATATGTTCCCAGGTAAAAAGGAATTTAAAATTTGAAATTAGAAAAACCACGTCCAAGTCGACAACCAAAGTGTTGGTCCGTCGAAAGTCTGAAGGTCCACCATTTGGTCCATCACTGTGTCTTTCAGAAGAGTGGTTTCTGGATATGGCCTGACGGTCTAACTGGTGGTCCATCACAAGGCTGACGGTCCACCATTTTGTCCTTCATTGAGTCCTTAAGAAGAGTGGTATCTGGATAAGGCCCGACCTGTCCAACTGGTGGTCCGTCGTAAGACTGAAGGTCCACCATTTGGTCTGTCACTGACTTGTTTAGAAGAGTACTTTTTAGATAATGCCTGACGGCCCAACAGGTGGTCCATCGAAATACTAACGGTCCACCATTTGGTCCATCACTGAGTCCTTCGGGAGGCCATGTCCTCATTAAGCCTGACGATCCACCTGGTGGTCCGTCGCAAGACTGACGGTCCACTATTTTGACCGTCAAATTCCCTTTTTTTTCTACTTTTTTTCAAGTTTCTTCTGTGGTTCACTCCTTCCCAAAAATTCTAAAAAGAATTAATAAGTAGCACTTTGGTTACCTGAAAACATACAATTTTCCCAAGAAGATGATGCTAAATGTTCCGTCAAAAGCCAGAACATGAACACCCTCAACTTAAGATAATTGGTTGTCCTCAAGTAACATAGCACCTAATTGCGAACATGAACAATTCAATGAACTGCGACCAACCACTGAAATATTTTGATAAAACTATTCACTCATCATTTTACTCACATAAATTTATCACATCAGGGTCTACACCCGGCATTGATCACAATTCAGCATGCAAACATGGATGTTACATCCCACAGAGAACAAAAAAACTCTGTGAATCTCAAGTTGCCCTCACAATAAAGAAATTCACCACTCATCACATGATGTGGACGCAATCTAAACTCTCACACTCATCAAAAAAGTTACAAGGATAGTCCAAAATACCCATAGGCTTTCCCTAGACATACAACACCTTCTCAAGGTCTACTCACTAGGATCAAATAGGTCTTTTCAAGGCTTGTAATGAGGCTTTAGGTTAGGTAAGGATATGCTTTTGGATAAAGTTACTCATTAAGACTTAATTCTCCTTGCCTTGGCATTTCTGTAGCCCAGATCATCTCATTACTACCTCCAATAATAGGTTCTTCTTCAGACGTACCAATTTTTTTTTGTGGAGTGAAGAAGACAAACATCAGCCACCCTCAACTTATGTTGATGCATTCAGTTAAGGTGCATAATATCTTTGACTTGATCAGGGCCAAAAACTTTTAGATTAAAATTTACACTCACTTTCCATTTGGCATATGCACCTTGACAAAAGTCACCCTCAACTTAGGTGGTTTGCCTAAGATAAAGTGAACAATATCAAAATATTGGGCCAAGGTCAGAGTAGGAAGCTAGCACCCTACAGAGAGTAAAGGAATGTTATTGGAATTGAAAAAAATCCTAAAGGCAGAAAACGTGTTCAAATGAGATAAAAATCTTTTTGGTGAGGGTTATTTATTTAGGCTAAGTGGGCTAAAATTACAAGGCGTCCTATTAGCCTATCTTATTGAGTCTACTAAAAGACCATATCAATGACTCAGGCAAGTTCTAGGCATTAGACTACGCAAAAACTGAAGGTAAATCCTCACACCCACAATCAACTGAGCTAAACTTCTTCTGCAACTCTTAGAATGTTCATCACATGATTCATGCACTTCTTACAGAATAATGCCAGATGCAAATTAAATGAAGGTTATGTACACATGTTTACATGAATAAAGTAAATAATTACATACACATGATCATACTCTTATGCCAACATCATTCATTATGTATATTTACAATGAAGTACTGAAACAAAACATTTTATAGATAATCATTAAATACAGATATTTACATCACAAGCTGCAGAATTTGAAATTCAATAATAAAAACACACTAGGCATACTGTTTCTACTAGATAGAACATGGTTGGATTCAAAATATTGGCAAAAACATCCAACCATGATGCAAATACACCTACCCCCACACAAAAAGATATGTATTATCCTCAAAGCAATAAAATACCGTACATGGTTGGATTAGGATATTTACTTTGCCTCCTATTCCACTGAGCATTTTTCAGGTGGGGTGAGGTACACGTGTCCTCCCCTAGTGCAATGTTGGCCCCTATAGTGGTAGGAGAACTCACAACTTCACCCTCCATAATTTGAGGGATCGTCTTCCGAACAGAACCTGCACTTCGCCCCCCTGCTGGGGCAGTACTAGTAGATACTCCTTCCACTTAATTTTTTGCTTCTCTTTTCTTCCTTTCAGGTTCTTTGTTTGACTTCATTATATCTCATTTTAGGCTATGTTGGTCTAACTCCTCAGGTGACATTATTTCTCTTTTTTTTTTTTTTATTTCCTTGTTGCTTTTTCATCCATTTGTTGCTTGACTTTGTCCTTCATGAGTCTACCCATCAGATCTAGAATTCCCTTATCATCATCACTTACCTCTAATGATAGGTCAAATACAGGCGGCTGTGATTGTTTCCCCTTTAACTCTGTTATGTCATCCTTTGCTTGCTCGAACTCTGCCATGAGCTTGGCAAGATCAGGGAGCGCCAGTGAATCTAGCCTTTTATTTATGTGAGCTTCCATGTTATCCATCCTGCCTTGAGTAGTTTGAAATGGGCTGACTTCTTCGGTTACAATTTAATCCACAAAACGTTTGAAATCTCTAGCCCACTTTTCTAACTGTTTCTGAAACCGCTTTTGATTCTTCACCACCTTAACAAAGTTTTCTGGGTTGAACTTGTATTCTGCAAACTCTGCTTCACTAGCAAACTGTGTAGAACCTGACCCTATAGATTTACCCTGGGGCACATAATCAGGTAGTATATACATGGTGATAGGTAAAGGCATACGTTCGGGCATTTTTATGGCCTCAGGAGATGGTGTAGACTGAGATTGATATGCCGGAGGCTTGGTCACGAGAATTTCAAACTTTGATTCGTCTTTCGACTTCTCAATATCCTTTCTATGGCTAGCCTGTACTTTGTTATTAGCCCTACAGATGAGTAGCACAACGACTCATTTTTATATCTTAGTGATCAAATAAGAGAAGGGTATAAAAGTGGTCACTTTATGTGCCCGTACGAACATCTCGTCTGCAATTAGCTGGCCAAAATCAATTGGTAGCCTTGAAAACAAACTGGCTACTACTACTGCTCTGTGATGATCCAGGTTCCCATCTCCTTTGGTTGGCATTAACCTCAACTGAACAATAGCCCACCAGAACTTAGCTTTAAAGCCAACAGTGAACTTTGCAATGAGCTCTTTGGAATTAGTCAACCAGGAAGGATTTCCATCATAAGTCAGTAAAGAAGTTGCCCAACGTCTTTGACTGGAAGCATTTCTTATTCTATAGTCAAAATCTGGGACAGTGAGTGGAGCCTCATATCCTGGCCCGAATAACATCCTGTTAATTGTTTGGGCTTAAGATATCAACGGTGACCTCTCAGACTGGGACAGACTCCCTATTGGGTCTATTTGAGATTGGAGGCCCCTTTGGGCATTCTTCTTTCAATAAACATAGATAATTTGCAATGAATTCCCTCACCCAGTTTGGTTGGTACTCTCTTAGTGGTCTGCTCACCCATTCCAGTCCATATTTATTGAACCGGTGCTCTAACTCGGGATATTCATAAAGTTCTGTTGTCATAATCTGATGTTCTTCTATGAATGATCTTCTGATCCCTCGAGTTGTGGGTGTCAACCCGTCATAGAACTTTTTTTGTGCTCTCTCTATCTTCCACCTGATATCCTCTAAAATCTATGGATCCTTCTGCCTAATAACGTTATCACCCTCCAGTTCTGCTACATCATTAGGAACTTCCATTTTATCCTCTACATTTACATTTTCAGTATCACCCTCTACAGGCAATGGTTGAGTTGCAACAACAGTTGCCTTATCGGGGCTTAAACTTGTACTGCTTGAGGTACTTTCACTCTCCTCCTTAGACTGGGAGAGTATGAGAGCTTCTTTATTATTTTGCCTAGTCTTGCAACCATTACATGACCTTTAGTTGTTCCACTTCATTAAGATTCAAAGAACTTGAAGGGAATTATCCTATATGAGACTCCCTAACTCCTCTATTTTATAACCTTATTTAAACAAGCTCACTTCTTCCCTCTCTTCATCACAAATAAAGAGTAACGAAAGAGCTAGAATCTGTAAAGTAGCTTTGTCTCGTAAGAAGTGTAAGTGGTCGTTGTCAAATATATAACTCAACTAGGCTGGGTGTCGAATCCCACAGAGAATATTGTGCTCACTAAGTATTGTAATCGTTACTGGACTGTTGATCAGAGGTTCCTGAATATGGGGGGGTTTGATTGGTAACTTATAAAGTAATTAATTATAACAAGAGTATTCCGACAAATGATTTTTTTTGCAATTAGTACTTTAATGAGATTAAACAAACTAGGTCTATGGTTACCAAAATACTAGCACAACTAGGGTTGTGAATCTCTTATGAGTTCCAATTAATAAATTCAATTGCAAGAAGGGTTGAAACCTATTCTTTATCCCTTAGTTTCTCAACCTAAGTGGATAGATTATCCTTTTATTCTCTTAAACTCAAAGGATACATTGTTCTTTCAACCTTTTTCTCATGTAAGCTAATCCTGTCAAGGAATTTTCCATTAATCCAAAGGTTAAAGCCCTTAGAATACATGTAAATACTTCCTTTTTCCCATCAAATACTTTCCTTTCATACAAGTGATGTTCTTGGGCTAACTTCTCAAGTTTGCAACCAAGAAAAGTCATTAACTTGAAGAATGGTTTATACAATATCAGTTATTCATAGAACTCAACTAGATTCACAACCCATAGATGATTTTCATATTAAGGATCCTATAACCCTAGTTATGGGAAGTTAGCCACAAAATTCCATAAACAAAGAAGAAATAATTCTTGTATTATTCATAAATAGATTTAGAATTCACTTACAAAAATCTCAAGAATCAGTTCTTGAATATTTAATAAAAGATTGAATGATTAACTTCCCCAAAGAGATGCTTCAATCCCCCAAAGTACTAGGTTATAGAGAATTTCTATAGATGTAAAACTTGTAAAAGATAAAAAGCTACCCTGCTAACCCTAAAATTTAGTATTTATATGTTCCCAAGTAAAAAGGAAATTAAAATTTAAAATCAGAAAAACTATGTCCAATTCGAGGGCTAAAGTGGTGGTCCGTCAAAAGTCTGACGATCCACCATTTGGTCCGCCACTGAGTCCTTTAAAAGAGTGGTTTCTGGATAAGGCTTGACAGTCCAACTGGTGGTTCGTCATAAGACTGACGGTCCACCAAATGGTCCGTCACTGAGTCCTTCAGAATATTGGTATCTGGATAAGGATCGACGGTCCAACAGGTAGTCCGCCGCAAGAATAACGGTCCACCATTTGGTCCGTCAGTGAGTCCTTCAGAAGAATGATTTCTGGATAAGGCCTGACGGTCCAACTGGCGATCCATCGAAATATTGACGGTCCACCATTTGGTCCGTCACTAAGTCCTTCGGGAGACCATGTTCTGATTAAGCTTGACGATCCACCTGGTGGCTCATCGCAAGACTGATGGTCCACCATTTGGACCGTCAAATTCCCTTTCTTTTCTACTTTTTCCAAGTTTCTTCTGTGGTTCACTCCTTTCCCTAAAACACTAAAAAGACTCATTAAATACCACTTTGGTTTCTTGAAAACGTATAATTTTACCAATAAGATAATGCTAAATGTTCCATAAAACGCCGGAACATCACCAGGATTTCTACAATCTTAGCTAAGGTTTTTAGCCACTCATGCTTGTGAAGTAAAGAACAATATTCATGATTGATAGAATAAGACTAAATCACAATAATCATAAGTAAAAACCCAAAACAGAAACTTAATTAATCAACCAAAATCAATAAAAGAGAATTCCAAGACCAAAATTGAATATCAAAAACAAAATATATTTGTATGTATCAAAAGTTCATAACGACTATTAGAAATACAAAAGGGGAATTTATAGTACATGAAAAAACTCTAAAATCAAAGCTTGGACGAAAAAGGAAAAAAAAGGGTCAATAGACATATGTGGTATCCATATGAGGCCTTGCATTAGGCATATGTGGCACATGCAACCATAAGATGGACACAAGTGGAATCTGAATCTGCTCAGACAAAAAATCTTGTAGCTCTGTTATTGAGATTTTGGACTTTGGAAACATGCTTTTCCCATATACGGTTAACATATGCTACATATAGTCCATATGTTGACTTAGGTAGGTGACAGAAGTTCTTTTCAACACTTTCACTCTCTGGATCTTCAATTTAAGCGCTTACATAAGTCTCATACATACCACATATGCTAGATGTGGTCCACATGTAGACATAGGGAAGTGTTAGGCCTCTCAACACTTGCAACCAAGCCTCAAATCTTCAACATTCATCATATGCATTAGTGACGTACAATCGAAAAAGTTTAACAAATACTAGAGATTGGCCACGTATGTAGCAAAAAAAAAATATTTTCACCTTTTTCATGAACTTAGCATCCAAAACCTAGTTTTGTGCAGAACATACCCAAAACACACCATATAAAAAAAATAACCTAAGAAACTTGGCTTTTTCATAGTTTTAAGCAATTGAAAGTGCTATATTTCTATAGAATATTAACACCTCAATTTAGAACGTTTGCATGTCCTTAGGCAATAAAAAATAAAACAAAAAAAACTGACACTTAACTGGGTAATTCTAATCTATTCAAGCCAGCTAGTCAACACTTTAAGCTTAAACCACAATACAACAATTGTGTGTGTAAACATGAAGCATAACTATTTGACATAATGGGATCAAGGTATGACATTAAATTATCAACAGACAACTATGTATATATAGATAAGTTAAACTACCCAAAACTGACATGTAGCTAGCTGTATGACTTGAGTTCTATCACAGTAAAGAAGTCCCACTCACTCATAAGAAATAATGCATTTCAATGTAGGGATAGTTAAGAGAATCTCACACTCAGAAGAGAAGTTCCAATAAATATACATCAAATAACATAGGCTTGCCCTTATTTTCTTTACCTTAGCATTCATATAGTCAAGTTAGGATCACAATAGGATTTTTCTGGTCTTTTAATGTATGTTTGGGGGGCTATTATGGAACATATGGACATATAAAGTTACTAAGCCTCCTTATCACTACACTAACTTTGGGGTCTCACTTATTAGCCAATTTTCTTTTTATTCCACACTTATTTCTCCATTTTTATTCTTCATTGCACATTCAGGTTGGGTGTGGTCTTTTATTCTTTCTTTTTCACTTTTTATAGAATTTTTATTTTGCAATAAGACCCATCCCTACTCACCCTTTCTCTTATTTTACCCATTTTATACCATAGACACCCACAACTTAGGCGATTTGCCCGAGTTGAGGTACACAATGTCAAAGGAGGACCAGGGCCAAAATACACCGCTGCAATAGAAATGTGAAGGTGAAAGATGAAATAAGAAAAATAGTCTATGAGGACCAAAAAAGGGATAAAGGAATACTTTTTCACATTAGGAAGGTCATTTAGGATACAAGCGGACTAAAGTTAAAAATGGTCTATTATCTTTTCATAACCAACTATCCTACAACCTAGGCAAGACTAACAACACAAGTTCTGAATTCAACACACAAAGGGAACTAAGTAGCATCTCACACACACATGGCATAGAGTTAATATTAAAAGCTACTATTTATCCAGCTCATACAATTGTAGAAAGTGATTATCATATACTTTATCCTACTGCCATATTTAGATCCACATTGTTCACACATATGTACTTTCACACAGTTCTAAAACATAATTTTTGGATGGGTATCATCAAAATATGACTACTACCCTAATTTCTTAATAATTTCCTAATTATATAAAAACATAACACAATACCAAAGAAAAACACAATATGGCACAAATTTTAATCTAGACATGTCGGTTATACAACCATACCGCGGATAACAAGAAAATAAGCATGGAAACAAAAACCTACAACGGTTGTGGTATACCCCACCCCTAACAAAAAGTTGTACACTATACCCAATGTACTAAAAGAATATAAAACAAAGGAAATTAGGAAATACTTTTGATATACTAAGAGTCTGTGTCATGAGTATCCCAAGATGGGGGCATATCATTTGGCACAAACGGTGGTGGTGGTGGTGCACTACTAAAAGATGTGCCACTTTTATCTCTACACACCTCTACCTCTCAACAACTGAATAATCCATCAATTTATATAAGTCCCTTTTATGGTCCTAGTCATATGGCATATCTAGATTATGTAAATCTCTCATGTGACCTCACTTGCCACCATCTATTGGGACTAACTCGTCATCATATATGAAGAAACCAAAATATTTGTGTTCATATAGAGGTGATATCTGGACCACTAGGGGTATGACTAAAGGAGTGTATACCATATGGCTCTTTGTGAGAGAGCGTACCTCTTCTTGCAATATATCCATCTCTTTTCTCATCTAGGCTAGATCCAGCTACTCTATCTTTATAAATTAGGTTGTAACCTATCTCTCAAAAACATAAGGACATGCCTATAAATTAGCATGTAACATATATTGCGCAGCTCTCTATGCGGCCTCCCATCTAGCCACTACCATCTCAAATCTAGTTTGAACCCCTAAATGCATCTTCTCGTATAGAGTAGTCATCTGGGTCTCAACAACTGAGAACCAAGAATCAGTGTCCCTCTGACTATACACTAAGCTCTGCAAAGAACTCTCGAGATATAGTAATCATACCTATATTAGGAGCTGTAGTGGATGGGTGAGGATCCTCTAAAGACACACCAACTGGCTCTGAGGTCAAAGTCGGGCTAATAAACAATTGGTTGGTGTCCTCTCGCCTTGAGTACTCAATTTTGGTCCCTCTCTCTACTCCCCTATCTGAATATTAACACTATCTTCCACATATCCTCTATGTACATTACCAGGCTCTGTGGAAACTAAAGGGCCATCAGTCTGTCCCTGAGATACTGCGGTAGCTCACTAGATCTCTTAAGAAGGGCTGGTGTGTTAGATCCTTCATACTCTTTGTCTGTGAAGTGGCTTTCACATGTAATCTCTCATCTACTACTGATATCTATGGTGCACCTAGCGTATTACATAATATCTGAATCAAGTAAGGGAATATAAAATTCATCATCTTCGTAAATACACTTTCATAAATCTCATGTCAGAGGATGGATACAAAATAAATAGCATATCCAGCCATTAAACTAGAAATAAGGGTTTCTTTCTCCCATGTCAATAAAATATCTAAAATAATAGGGAATAGTCGATACCATATATGCAA
This sequence comes from Capsicum pubescens, assembly GCA_030864215.1. Classification (NCBI taxonomy): domain Eukaryota; kingdom Viridiplantae; phylum Streptophyta; class Magnoliopsida; order Solanales; family Solanaceae; genus Capsicum; species Capsicum pubescens. The sequence goes on from CM061542.1 coordinate 126,130,545, forward strand.
CCACCAAAATATGGCATCAAAGGTCAACAAACCCTTCTTTATTATACCATGACCATCGATCCATGGGGTCTCCTCCCCCAAAGGTTAAATATAGTTGGCAATACACCTAGCCACCTCAACTCTTTTTTTCTATGCTCAGCCTTTAGCATAATATGTTTATCTTGTGTGACTCTTAGTCTATAGTCATACTCTATTGTAGATGCGAGAGTGATATAGTCTTGACCAAAAATGACTCAATCGATAGTCTCTGCTGAAATATCAACCCTGACACCTCTTATAAGAGTTTGATCAAGTTGTGTTTACTCCATGTTTCTCATAAATCTTGGAGATCTATGTATTAGAATAACTACCTTGGCACAACATGATGTATAACACTTTCACACCACAGCCGGGCTATATGAACCTAGTGGTCTAGTCATCTACTCTAACTTATAATGATCAATGAAAGCCTGCAACTATGGTACTCAGCTATGCCCAGATAGATAAATCCTATTCTCCTAATAAATAAGCCTCTTAGGCATGCCAGTCTCTAATATATGACTTTTTATATCAAATATACTTCATTTCCAATCCATACACGACCTCAAATTTTCCTCCTCAAGAGGTGCCTCTGAGGCATGTATAGTTGCGGAGCTCTTCCCCTTCTGCACTAGTGCCTTATGGGAAGCCTACTACGCACACTCCTTAAACAAGGTGACTTTGAATATTGTACATGAACAACGGTTCCTTCTTCAGACTGCGGTACTACTAATTGCTCCTCGTGCTCTGTAGCCTCAGATGAATCATGGGACCCCTTCTTAAACTAGGAGTCCTGAGTGACTCTTTTTGTATATGGATCAAAATCTTTCACATCATCATCATCATCATCTGGAAGATGAGAATATGGAGGTATTAACTATGTTGACTTCAGCCACGGTCGGGCTAGATTTTCTCAGATAACCTTGACAGCATATGTGGCCTCAGTCCGAGACCTGGGTCGAGTGAAAGATGGCCAACTCCCCCACTATAACTTCTCAGGTAGCAGTTGTCCCCTTATCCTGATTTAAATAGTCTTTAATATTTGGCTCTTCTTTCCTATACTCACTTTGTATGTCACACTACCTATAACCTCTCTATGTTATAAAACTGGGTACTACTCCACCAATCCTCTGGGCTCGAGTGACTTATCCCATCTCCTCAATGTTTTAACCTTAATCTTCTTAGAATATTTTGGTGTTATGTGTACCTGAAAAATAGTCATTAGTTTCCAACAAAAACAAGGGATTACAAGTGTTGAAGAAAAGTTAAAAATTTAATAAGTTTGAATTTTTACTCAATTTTCACACAACTATAACTTATTTGAAGCCTCAAAAAGTCCAATATACCCATATATATCGAGAATCATGATTCTCAATGCTAATTAAAATGCCCAACCTTTAGTATTACTCTACTTTTCTGAGTTCAACTTTTGTTTGGCACCAAACATTAGAATTTAATTAAAAATAAGACCCCACATTAAGATTAAGCCTACTTAAGGGATTTTACATAAAAGCATGATAGATTCTATATATTTGTCATGGTAATACACATATCAACTTGTTTATTTAATAAATAATTTAATACATAACCATTAGGAGCTGAGAAAGTTACCTCTTTTATGATAATTTGGAAGAGAACAATGAAACAATAAAGAAAAACCCAAGTTGGAATTTTTTTTTAGTATGTTGGGACAATTTGGTACCTCAAACAAGTTTCAATTAAGCCTTTGTTTATGTGCGATATTAGTTTGTTATTGAGAGGGAAGTTTGAACTTAAAGTGAAAAGTGATGTTTTGAGGATTTGAATGAGTTAGAATGTGGCTAAAAGTACTTAAATATAGGGTAGGATTTAGGTCTTAATTATACATTAGTAGGCCAAAAATTATAATTAAAATTTAATCCCAAAATTAAGCTACCCGTGACACCAAATGTGCTACCACATGTGGCCCTCAATGAGGAGTAGTGCCACATACGTTCTGCATGTGCAGGGCACATGTGGGCCAAAACTTTTGGCCCACTTTCGTGCATTCTGCACTTGGAATTTTGATTTTTTTCCAAGTACTTATGGTCTTGTAAATTGATTTTAAGGTCCCAAAAGTATGATTATATACCAAAGTCCACTACTTTCAATTCTCATCCTCAAAAAATTAATTTATTAATTATTTCTAAACTTACAAGGATCGTATGGGACTTGTGACCCTGATGGGTTTGTCACATAGTCTCCTTACCTGGAAATTTTTGCTCGTAGCAATTATACCATATTCCGGCTAAGTCGAATAACTATAAAACTACAAAAGATAAACAAAAAAGTGAACACTAAAATAGTGGGTTGCCTCCTACTAAGCGCTTGATCTAACATATAGCATGATGTGGATGTGTTGGTTACTAAGAATTAACCCACAATCCCATAGGCCTCCTTCCATCCAGTACTTGATTTAGTGTCGTGGCATAATGTGAGTACCTTGATTACTCAGAATTAATCAAGATACCTATAAGAGTACCCTCGAGCGTCATCAATAAAATCTATCACCAAGACTACCCTCATATCGGGTGGCTGCATCATTGATTTTTGGACGTTGAATGTGGCATCCTTACAATAGACTTTGAGCTTTAGATCTCCCTTTTCCATGTCAACAATTGCACTACATTCAGTCATAAATAGTCTCCCTAATATGATGGGCATCTTGGTGTCAAGCTCACTACCCAGAATGATTAAGTCATCAAGAAAGATGAAGTTTTCAACTCTCACAATCATATCAAAAAATACCCACATGTTTCTTCACCATGCAGTCAATAATCAATAGCCGCATTGCAGTCGGTTCAGGTGGCTCAAGACCAATTTCTTGAATACAACCAGGGGCATCAAATTTATGTTTGCTCACAAGTCACATAAGGCTCTGGCTGATCAGGATGATCTAATAGTGCAAGGTATAGGGAATGCTCCGGGATCAACCTTTTACTATGCCAGAGACCTATTAGTAACAATACTATAGTGGTGCAAGACATCAACATTCTAAATCATAGATCCTTTCTTCTTTGTCACCAATTGTTCATTAACATGGCATATCCAGGAATCTTCTCCAACTCCTCAAGAAGAGAAATATTCAAGCTTAACTCTTTTAGGATATCAATGAATCAATTAAAGTTTACATCCACACTTTTCTCTTTAGTCGCTTAGTAAAATATTGGGTGGTCTTGGAATTTGAATTATTTCTTTCTCAACAACCAGACCCTTACCACTTTCCTTACCAACTATATCATCACAACCCATTGATTTTTCTGACTCCACAATAGATGTCTCATCAATAGAAGATTCATCATGTCTTGGAAGTTCCATAATAGGTAATGGTAGGTCCACAGTTGTCATAGAACTCCTTGTGGTAATGGAAAGAACATGACCATCATTTTATGGATTTTGCATAGTGTTTCTCGAAAGGGTGCCGGTTTACTTCTGGTTCAGTGTTGCTGACATCTTTTTGAACTGGTGCCCCAACTTTTTGATGGAAGTGGCATTCGAAATAAACTTTTGGGTCAACCATTAAATGTTAGCATTAGTCTTCTTAAGGGTTATCTCCTGATTTTCTTGAAACGTTACTAGCTTAGTCAGCATTTCTTCCATCCTTGACTTTGCGTCTTTTCTGCCTGGTGAAATGTACCGATCTCCTTTCTCTCAATCGTTTTCCTTCTTCCTCCAGTCACTATATCACTCCTTATTATGGTTTTTGTATCTATCATAGTAGTTTCTACCTTTGTTCCCTTGATCTTGGGAAAAAAAACACGTCAACTAATAATCAAGATAGTTTTCTTCCTCCTCTAATTATGACTTGTAAGCTTTGGAACCTAAATGTTGTACTCCTACTGCATTCAATTTCTTGAAACATGCTACTGCAAAATGTTTTTCTAGTAACCCAAGATCGATTCTTAGTAGTGCAATCTCTTGCGCTACTAAATCTTCAGCTATTTATCTGTCTTAGAGGCACCAATAGCATATGTGACAGATACCATGTCAGCCTCTCGAGTTTTCCACCCTTGGTTAGTGAGATAGATCTGATCTAGCATCTCCTAAGCTTCCTCCCAGTGTAGTCTCACAAAATATCCTCCAGATATGATGTCTTTTATGGCTTTCGAACTGATAGTCAAAGCTCTGTAAAAATATCTCCAATAAGCTCCTCATTGATATTCAATGGTTGGGCACCATATGCAGCTTCTTCTTAAACTTGAACCATGCCTCATATATAGATTCTAACAGCAACTACTTGAAATTATTCATCTCTTCATTAAGCTGCAACATCCTGGATGAAAGAAAGAACCGGTTCAAGAATTGCATGTTCTACTCGTTATATGTAGTGATAGATCCTCTTGGAGGTTAAAATAAACATAATTATGGTTTTCCTATAAGTGAAAAGGGAAAAACCTTAGTCTAAGAACTTTCTAAATCACTCCTAGAATAGTATATCAACTGCAAATCCCAATAAAATTCTTAAGCTTGATGCCAGGGGGTAAAACTGGAGGAATAGTGGCTCTAGTATCTGTCGGCTCAAAATATCCCAAATCTTATTCATCACCCTTATTAGGTTGCACATACTGATATTCTAGGATCACTTGAACATGGCCATCTCTAGCTCTATTTTGTTTTCCACTGAGTTTAGCTGGATGGTCTGCTTCTTGTATCTGCTAAGCTAGATCTGGATCCATAGTTATCCACTGAGGTTCTTCTATTTCCCTAATATTATAAGAGGCTTTTGATAAAAGTACACTCATTTGCAGGATCAATAATATCCTGAAATCTTTTGGGCATGTGTTAGGCATATGCTGGCATATACCCATCCTAGAATAAAAATAAAAAAACTTTATAACTCCAACAACCTCAATTCACAAATCAACACCGTACTCCTCGACAACGGCGCCAAAATTTTGTAATGCCCAAGCTATACCTTCACTCTTAAAATTTTGTGGTACTTGTACAATATTGATACCTAACAAAGTTTGGGTTCAAATACCATGGGAATACGTGAAATCATGACTCTCACTTGTTCTAATCAACGAGAAAAATTTGAAAAATAATTTGGGGGTTTTGAGTAACAATATCAAATAAGTGGAAAATATTAACTTCAATTGTAATCCATTATAGGGAAACAATGGGATTTTTTTACCCTGACTTCTGCATTTCATAAGATTATCATTATTTATCGAACCAACCTGATACCTTACATGCAGAATCTGCTAAGTTATGGGCCATCTACAGTCTTTTAAATGAACAAATAGATTTCACCCTTTACCTTTTGAATTTTTGGATGTCGGCTTACTATCCTTTAGCTTGATCCCAGTTAACTATTACCTTTTGAGTCTCTAGTTATTAGATAAAAGTTAACCATCTTACTTAGATAATACATAGTAAAATGGATCCACACCTAAACTTCAAATTATTTGTGTAATTCTCTTTTCCAAGTCACTGCTCCTCTGTTGGAGTAAGTACCAATAATCTAGGTAGGATCCTAACATTTTCAACTGCAAAGATATCTATTAAAATGAAGATAATAAAATGCATGCATGAGTATCAGGTCAGAACAACAATAGCGCTTCCCCTACTTTATCATTCCTCTAGGGTTTCCACAACCCTAGCAAAGGGTTTTTAGCCACTTATGCTTGGAAAGTAATCAAAAACATTCATGATTGAAAACATAATATGAAATCACAGTAATCACATGTAAAAACACAATACCGTAATTGAATTAATCAACTAAAATCAATAAAAGAGAATTCCATGACCAAAATCGAATCTCGTAATCAAAATATATTTGTAATTATCAAGAGTATGAAATATCTAATAAATAACATATACGGGGTATTTATTGTACTTGAGGAAACCCTAAATTAAAAGCCCAGATGGAAAACGACAAAAAAAGGGCGGTGGCCACATGTGGTTTCGATATTCGACCTCGACTTGGGCGCATGTGGCACATGCACCCTAAGGCTAGGCACATGTGGTCACTGCATATGCTTAGACAAAAAATACCAAAGGTATGCTCTTGGGATTTTGGACTTTTGACAAATATTTTGCCCACATGCGGTCCACATGTGCTATATGTGCTTCATATGTTGACATCGGTAGGTGTCCTAAGTTCTTTTTTAGGTTTTTCACACTCTGGATCATCAATTCCAGTACATACCTTAGTCTCAAACACACCACATGTGCTACATGTGGTCCACATGTAGACATAGTAAGTGTTAGGCCTCTTAACACTTGATACCATGCTTCAAATCTTTAACTTTCATCACATGCATTGGTCACTTACCATTTGGAAAGCTTCACAAATACAAATGATTAATCACATAAGAAGCGAAAAATACCATATTTTCACCTTTTTCATTAACATAGTATCCAATTCCTAGTTTCCTATAGAAAATACCCAAAATCCATCATATCTAGCAAAACAACCTAAGAAACATGAATTTTTTCTTAGTTTTAAGTGACAAAAGTGTTATATCTCTATAGAACATTCGTATTAGTTTAATGTTTTGCTAGCAATGGGCAGGGTTTAATGACTTGGTTATTATTTTAGTATTTTATTGGTTATGTTAGCCATTTTGTGGTCATTTTAATAGAATACAACCTCATCACTCCTCCTAATGAATATAGTAATATTTTACGACAAGTTTTAGTTTACCTCATACATTAGGTTTAAATTGAAAAGTATAAGTTTTGGTAGGTGCTTGTGTTAGAATGGATTTATAGAACTAGTAGCAGGGCCCATTGACCATCTCTGTGGGGAAAATATTTGAATAATTTCCATGTAGATGTAGTACACCTTCTTGGAACCTTTTAAGGAAATTCTTGAACCTTAGAGTGACTTAGGCATTCTATCGATTTTTGGTTAGTTGAAATATCTAAAGTAGAATATGATTAACCTTTAAGCTTATTTATTAGACTTATTTATTAACCTAGCTACTCTAGTAAACTATTCACTGGTGTTGGTAATTTGATATTAAATTGTGTTTTAAGGACGTTATCGCTTTAGATTATTATTATTTGAAATTTAATTACAAGTTCGAATCCAAGTCATACAATTGTGATATGTTTAAGGCATCATTATGATAATATTATTGTACAGCTTGGGTTTAAGTACTACACTATGGTCTAAGGGGTTTTTAAAGTATGGTCTCACTATTGGTTACTCAATGTTTTGATTACTAGTATTCTCTTCTTTGTTTGCATCCACCAGCCTTATGGGTGATCGAATAGGTTACTTACTCACTTTCTTGCACCTTTTGGGCTTATAGGGGTCTAGTTAGGGTATAATTATAATGCATTTGCTTTTACTTACAGATTTTGTATGATTATTGCTTTATCTCGTCTTATAGTAGCATACTAGATATCACCTTTATCCATGACTTTAAATTAATTTCTCTCATTTTATTATACTTTTATAATGAATTAACTCAATCGGTCAATGATACCAATTGAGTACTCATTGTTTTTAGTACTCATACAACACTTTTGCATCTTTATCTAACATAAATACAAGTATAAGTAACTGTCACTGGTGCTATACTCATATTGATTTTGTGATTTATAGATAGAGTGAGTTTTCATAGTGGGAGTTGTTCTTTCTTTGTCTACTACTCATGGATGCTCTTTACTAGTTGAGACTACCTATACGTTGGATACTATTTAGAACACTTATTCTTTTCAATTTAGTGGCTCTTGTACCGACCTTACTAGGTCATGGGATATTCCTTTGTTCGCTCTCTTTCTTATTAGATATTTGTATTGTCATACTTATATTTCTATTTCTTACAACTCTATTGTATGTTGACTTTTGGTATCAATATTGTCTTCCACTTTCTAGTCCATTATGTTTTATTTTGGGCTATGATTTGGCTTACCTAATGTTGGGTTAAAGTAGATTCCATCATTAATCCCCAAATTGGATTGTAACAAGCTACTAGCTTCATACCTTCTACATCTAATGTTGTTTCCACCACTCGGACTTCTAGTTATTCTTACACTACTTCCACTACAACATGGATCTCAGCCTATCCATTCACACCCTTAAAACGTCATGAAGTGGTAAAAAAGGCTTAGAGATCAGAGTGCTAAATAGTGTTGTTTGCACTACAGCTGCTCCTATTTGTAGAGTGTGCTATTTCTACTACACATGCTATGAACCCAACCCTTCATGATCAAATAGATGATATGAAGGCATGGGTAAATGAGATATTAAAAGTTTTTTATATTTATTTATATGAGTAAGTTTTCTTAGAAGTTAGCACAGGCATGACTTATGACTTTTGAGTTACACTCTTGGCCAACCCAAGTATACCCATTCATTTCTATGTATGTTTAAAGGAAGAGGATAATTTTCTTTAATTATTAGGCAACCCTCCCAAGGTTGTGGGAAAGAGATTAGTTGATATTGATTGATAATGAAGGAAAACTAAAAAGAGATTCAAAAGTTAAGGAAATAAATAGATAAATAGAGCCCACTAAGTGTCTAAAGGTATGCAACATAGGTTAAAGATGGAGATGAGGGCTAGAGCTAATAGAACCTCTTTGAATATGACACATGAGAATGCCAGATACACCGGAGAAGTTGATGTGAGGTTATATTATTTATCTTTAATCACTTCACTATCAGCCAATACTAAGGAGAAGACCACTCTCACCACTACTCTATTGATCACTAATAGGAGGTTTCTGTGCTGATTACTACACCATAACCCACTACACAGACCACCACTACTGAAGATAACAAACCTTTAATCATTAATTATACTAAGGTTGTATCTACAGTAGATACACCAACTGATGGAACAAGAGGCACCAAAGGTAAGTTCTCACCTCTATTGCTTTGTATTTATATGCTCTGGGGCAATTGATTTTATTTTTTATGGTGGTGGGGGTTTTATGTGTCACCTCAGGTTTTTCTTTTTGTGCTTCTTTTTCAAAGGATATATCATTTTATTAAACTTGCATGTCTTGAATAGTATGTTATATATTTCATTTTTTAGTATGTTTCAGGCATTGTTGAATCTATAATAGGGAGAATACAACTAAAGAGACTTTTGTGGCCACAATAAAGCAACTAGCTATGCATATTGTCTGAAAATGCTAAACCCTCCTAAATTTTGTTATGTGTATTATTGATTTTCTTATTAGCCTATATGGATAAGTTTAGGACATTAGGATGATGATTTCAAAAATAATTTATGTATTTAGACTGAAGCATTGTTTGATTGACTTATAATCAATCATATAAACCTTTTCCATGTGTGAGAGGTACTCAATGGTTTCTATGTTGGTGGTTTAATTTAGAACATGCCCCGTTAGAACTATTATGGGATAACATAGGTTAGAAAAGGAGCATAAGCTTTCATTGTAAAAGAATGTTTGGTTTTGAAAAGTCCTACCTAATTGGTACATTATCCCTAGTTTCCTAAATTTGAGTTGTGAGACTTTTTCTTGAATTGCTAAAGGAGATGATAGACTTTATTCTACAAATAGAACCTTATTTTATGTCATTTCCCTCCTTGAGTACTAAAATTTAAAACTTAGGAAAAATGCCTAAGTTGGAGTGGTAAATATAGGTATAACAAGTCGAGAGTAAAAGTAAAAGGGTTTTTGTAGCTAGTTTGTGAAAAAATTAATATGGCATGTATATATGTACATCTAAAAGTATGATGATAATATGCAACAAAAAGATGCATTAGTTGTGACGGATAAACCACACCCAAAAGAAGGTAGAACAAGAATAAAATTAAGAAGTGTACTATATAAAAAAAGTTTAGTGACTATCCAAATAGTCCTTACGCATGATATAAACCTAGATTACAAACCAATAAAAGCCTTATAGTGATCATGGCTTTGTTTTCCAATGACAATAAGCCCAAAAAATAAGGGGAAGATTATGGTATTTTTCTTGAATATTTAAAGATTTTTGTGAGTGTAAGCATTTACTATAACTATCCCGGTATCATCATTATCTTATCTGAGGGGTGTTCTTTGGTTAGGACAATGCGTGATATCCAAAATTTTTTTGTTAAGATCTCATGTGATACGGGTTTGGTACAAAGTTATCTACTAATCACGTAATTTCAATCTTTGAATCATGTATTGTTGTCTTATTTAGCTTTAGATATTTGCACACCGGCGAGAACCATGGAGACGTACCTAATTGTACATTCTCAACTAGATAATGCAAAATAGAACAAATATAGATTTCCTAATTGTTTGATACCACAGTGTTTGCATAGATTGAGTCTTATTTTATCTACTTAAAGACAAGCAAGAGTTTTATGTTGGGGGTGTTGATGTTCCAATATTTAGCAGCAAAGTTAATGCTTTTTCCATTATTTATTGGAAGTTTATAAGTAATATTGGTTAGATTTAATCATGTTTGTGTTACATGTGCAAAAACATAAGCCAAAGATGTAAATATGTTTGAATCAACTAAAAAGAGTTTGATGATGAGTTGTAGATATCCCGTAAACCATCGGCTCTTCAACGAGCCATTATTTTATTAATGGAGTTGAAATAGCAAACAAGGATAAGGGACATTGAGTCAATGGGTGATGTAATGAATCGTTGAACCATCCATGAGATATAAGCATTTTAATTACATTAACTAGAACAAGATGACATTTCACCCTGATGAACCATTGCTCATATAATGTACCATGAATCAAAATGTGGGATGTGACACACCTAAGTTTTCTTAGGACAATAATGTTCAAATTTCTACCGGCTATAAATACATTATATTAGGTCTCAGTTAAGACACTTCACATTTTTTGAAGAAAATCGGTGATACTAATTGATTCTTTTGGTTTTGGCAAATTATTGGCCCATTTTATGAGATAAAACAATAGTGGTCTGTGATATAAGCATGCCACATAGCTATTTTGGTGCAATATCATATGCCACAGAACTAAAATGGTTCTCTGGCTAGCATGACACGTTGGGTGGTTTCCAGACATTAAAAACTCCTTTATTACTCATTTTTAGGGTAAATTAGTTCTTTGATCCTAAGTAACTTAAAGATTATTATAAAATGTTTTTCCTCAATCCTTAAAATAAAATCATCAATCTACGTCAATCCCAAACTCTCACGAACAAAATAAAGGAAGGGTTATCTAAAAATTCTAATTTAAAGGCTCCAAACTAATGAATTCCTTCAAAGGATCAACAAGACAAGGTATTTTTGGATTTAACAAGGATAATTCTTTCATCCTTATGCCCAAACTTAAACTTTTCAAACCCATAAATGTGGAATCTTATGTTAGGGGTTAATATCAAAGCTTTTAATTCAAATTCCCTTGTTCCATGTATGAGTTTCCCTATGTACTTGATAATATTAATGAATTCCTACGATTTAATTGCATTCTTTTCTATATGTTTTCAAACCCTTCTTTAAGATTTGATGGAACGTTGATGAAATACCTATGAATTGGTAACCTTTGGATTTTTCAAGAATTACATACCCTTAGTATGATATAAAGATTTCAAGAAGGAAATGAAAACAAGTTCTTTTCTTTGAGATGATTTAACCTTAATTTCAAGAAGATGCACGACATGGGTATGAATTAGCAAGGATTTTAAAGTTCATAATATGATTTATCATAATTTAGGATGAATAAACATGAACTTCATCCACGTACATTATATAAGCCTTGTTTACATATAATTTTCATGTTTTTGCATAAGTTACAAGATTTGGAGTTTTTACCACCAAAATTAGCATGAACTACACAAGATCATATGAATTGCAATATTTATCATTAATTACATGAGTTTGACATAGTTTGAACTTATGGTCTGAGTTTATTATGAACCAATGATTTTCAAGTGTATGATTCATGATTAGTATGAAAGTCGGATATGGAATTAATGTTTATGTAATATGACTTCCAGATATGTCATTTGTGATATATGAAATAGTAAAGAAGCATGACTAATTTTCAGCATGTTAGGACTATGGTCATCAATTTATTTTAAAGTTAGGTACATGATAATTTTATGTTGTTTGAGCAAGTAGTATAATTTTGAGAGTAGTATATAGCATTGAGGGGTTAGGGTTTAGAGTATCCTAGTTCCAAAAACTACCACTTTACATTAAATTTTGCCTTCAAACTCTATTTTGGATCGATAAATTATGGTATGTCTTATACCCTAGCAAGGTACATGATGGCTCTCCTCAATGTTGAAAAATATTGGACACCATGTTTTCTCATATGGTTTGTATCAGTTAAGTGAATCTCCTAGTAAAACACAATATTTTAACAAAGTATACAATGATTCACTTAACTAAGATTCTTTTGCATTCAAATGCACATGAAAGTGTACGTAGTTGTACATGTAATATAATGGCCCTTTCGAGCCAATTATCGATTTCATAGGAACATGGTGGCTAACAGCTATCTAATTCAAGCATTACATATTAGATGAAATAACTATTAGTTTGTAACACGAATATTATCTTTTTTATTATACTTAAGTAATAAAAACGAACAATTGTATGAAATGTTTATTGCAAAAAAATATACGTCGAGTTATAGGGTTGATGCTCAGATTACACACTTGAATATGTGTAGTGGGGGTTGACAATATATTCACCAAACTAATTGTGTAACACCTCGAATCTTCCATGAGTTAGCTCATGGTAATATGCTCTTAGAGTTAAAGACAAGAAAATTATTTTTTCCTAATTTCGACTTTTCATCACATAGGAAATTTGATAAGCTTTCCACCAATTTAAGATTCACCCAAATCCGATAACCGAGAAATAAATTATGGCTAATATAAGTCCTAGTAGAAAACACCATCATTTTTGTACTTGGCACATCATGGAGGGGGTCGATTTAACAATTGTCAAATTTTAGTAGCCTAGCACGATTGTGGTCCGTCGCGCTAAAATTCCAGGTCTCAACCAGTGGGACACCGCAATGGCTCCGTGTCTTACTGACCCTAATAATCCCATTCATCAATTTCCAGAGATCCACAACGATTGTGGCGCATCGCGGTGGCCCATAAAATCAGGCTCCCAGTTAAATTTTATTTTCTTATTAAGGGTATATTAGGTATTTTCCACCCCCTTATCAACTAAAACACGGGATTATACTCCTAAGTGACCAAATTATTCATATTCTCTTAAAAAAAATTAACAAGAACACTCTCTAGGTTTTCAAACTAAAAACCCAATTAACTCAAGATTCTACCGTGGATTTTTGAAACTGAGTAAAGATTTTGAATCCCTAAACCCTTAGGCTTCAAGAATCATCCATCAAATTTATAAATTGAGGTACATAGGGTTTATCTTAAAACTACATGGGCTTTTTAAAAACACCCAATTATGATTTAAAAATCATAAAGCATGAATTTGTAAAAAGGGTTTTTAGATCCATGATTTTATTATGCTTTATGCATGTTTAAGGATATTGTTGTTTTGGACTTTAGGCCTTTCCCATTTAAATTGATTTAAACCTATATGAATTTATATGATGTTGAATATTTGATAGATAGAATTATTATTGAAATTCCTTTCTTTGATGATTTAGAGTTGATGAACTTGTTGGGAATTATTTAAGATGCTGGTTTAATGTTTTGAAGGGGATCTTTTCAATGTTCAAGTATTTAACATGATTTTGATGATGATAAGAGGGAGTTTCTTGGTATGATTTTGTTTTTGTTTTAAAAAGAAATATTTCATATGATTGACTTATTTGACATGACCACCTTGTGTATTTGAATGTTCAAAAAAGAGAGGTTCTTGCATATGTTTACATGAGCTTTAAGAAAGAGTTTCTTGAAATGACTTATTGAAATGGTGGTCCCAGATATACCTTTTGAAACAAAGATTATTATATGCTAATAATGGATTAGAGATGTGACTTGCAATTTAGTGGTATAATGATACCATATAAATGTAAGCCATAACAGAGTTAGAGATTTCAGAGAATGTTTTTAGAGAATGCATGTCTTAAAGAGTTAAAAATGGTCATAAAGAGAGTTAGGTGGTTTCCTAAACAGGGTTAGAGTTCAAGTAACTCTTAGCCTAAAACCATGATCTGCCAATCCAGGTAGATTTTCTTATGTTTGCAACATTCGTATGGCATAGCAGAGTCAGAGACTCCAACCCTTGTGGCACACTTAGGTTGGAGGCTTCCCCGTCGAGTCAATGGTGGATTACCTACAACCCATGAAGATTCAGAGTTGTATGGTATACCACCTAGCGCAAAAGTAAAACAAAAAGTATCACAACGTTCAGATGATTTTACAGTCTTTAGAAAATGCATATGAGATTTCTTACTATATGATATGTTTATGAACAATTTTAAATTTCTCTCATATATGTTGAATATAAATTATTAGTTTGGATCTTCTCTGCTTACCAGTACATCTGTATTGACCCCGTACCTTCCAGGTTCGGAGTCTTAGTCCAAGGGTTCGGCTAATCAGTAGAGTATTCCATAGAGAAGTGATCTGTTAGGTGGTGAGCCTTCTTTGTTCCAGAAAGCCTGCTATTTTAGATTATGTTATTCCGTTGTTTTAGTCTACTAGGTCTTGTCCCAGTTTTCAGAATAGTTTTGAGATATAGTAGAGATTTTTCAGACTGAGTCAAATCTTATTCAGATATTTTGAATGGTAACTTTCATTCTCATGTCTTGAAATGCAGAGTTAATGATCATGTTTATGTGTCAGATTTTAATTCCACATATTTTATTATTACATGAATATTATGCATGACTATCAGATAGAGTAGGACATTCGAGCCTTCATAGTTTGGGATGTCCAACATGGGCAGGCCCTAGTTTGGGTTTTGACAAACTTGATATCTGAGCATGGTTCATTGTCCCAGGGTGTCTGCAAAATCACGTCGGGTAGAATCTTATTTATAGGTGTGTAGCACGCCACACATATAAGAAGGAGGCTACATGTAATACCCCACAAAGTTGCATGTCAAATTCAGATCATAAATCTCCATGAAAGATCCCAAGACTTAGAAAAATTTTCCTAAGTGTTCATGATTCAACACTTAGTCTTATTTTAGACCTCCAAACTTTGAGGATTTATTTGGAGACCTTCTCGATATCCGTTTTTCAATTTTTAAGTTGCGTTACTATCGGTAAATCTCGTAGTATATACCAGGTGAGTTTTGGAATTTTTGGAGTAGCATAAAGGCACGTTTGGGTTCCCAAAATAGAAGCCCCGGGCGATTAACCCGCGCCGCCTGCTAACTCCAGTGCTTGCCCAGTTTTTTTCCAGCATTTCAGGGTCAACTTCAAACAATCATAACTCACTGTAAATAACGAACTATGAGAGATGCTATATATAAAATGAAATCTATGAGAGTATTATTTCGAATGCAATTGTTTTCATCCAATTTGGGCATCTTAGTAAAAAGTTATGTTCAATTTACTTCAGCCTATCAGACAGTCAACAAAGGGACAGCTGCATCTTTTTCTCTTTTCTTAAGGGTATTTTGGTTATCTCCCACCCCATATATACCCATAAACACGGAATTAACCCTATTTTCAACCAAAATACACTCTTTTCTTCCATTTTCTCTCAAGAACAAGAAGATGGTTTTCAATTGGGGATTTAATTACAGGAATCTTTCCATCAATCTTCCAAGAATCACAAACTAAGGTATGCGTGTGTTGATTTATAGATTTCCTTCATCCATAAAGCTAAAAAAATCATCTTCTAAATTATGTATTATGATATTTATGATGTTGGTGGTTGATGATCATGTTGTTGAAATTTGATTATGTTTGTATGAAACTATGGTGGTATATGACGTATAAACATGTGAAATTGGTGGTTGAATACTTTTAATCTTGATGAATCCACCTATTCTAAAGATTTGCATGTAAGGTGTTTCTGAAAATACCTAAGAGACTAGAAATAATGCTTTTATGATATAATAGGTCCTAAATGACTAGTCCATGTTCTATGCTTATGTTCAACATAATTTCCATGCAAATTGTTACCCATTGTTGTTGTAATATGGAATGCTCAAGAAATTGAATTTATGCAAGTATTTACATATTATATGCATTCCCTTTTCATGACAAAAAATATGATAGCCATGTGTGGTATGAAATCCCCTACTGATGATATTATGAATTGTGGACTATATTCTTCTGATCAAGTCAGTCATGTATGTTAGTTTCATTCTATCGAGTCCTGGGGGTACTTGTACCTGAAAAATATAGTTGTGTGCCTAGAGCCATGCCATGTTGTCATGATATCCTCAGTCAATCCATGATCAGTAGAATTCAGTCAGTCATGTGACTCAGGAAATCTCAGTAATCTCATGAACTCAGTTAGTTACAAGACATCAGTAGTAATTCTGTTAGTCAATGGAAATTCAATAAACTCAGTACCAGTCCAGTTCTACTGAGTACTCAGTAACTTCAGTTCTCTCAGTCAGTCCTCAGATCTCAGTTGTATTCCGTCAGTAAATGGAACTCATTAAATTTAGCTTAGCTCTGCTAAGCAACACTATCGGTCCAGTTAATCAGTTCAGTTAATCATTTTAGTTAGTCATGCTCAGTGTCTATTAAGATGGGAGTAGAAGTTAGCACCGAGTAAACCCAAGGATGGGAACACACATTATTAGATGACGGTGTGATTCTTAGCAGTTATCCTTGCATTCCAGAACTATGCAGCTAGCATAGGTTGAAACATCAACATTGCCAGCTTGAGGGTTGATAAGGCGGACATCCGTCATTCTCTTTTGGGGACACTTCTAAATTTGAGGGTCACTCACAACTTGTCTTTACCTGTGGCACGGTATTGACACCCTTCCAATCAGGGAAAGGATTAGACCCCAGTTCAGCTACATTATCATACATGGGGCATGTCTGTTAAAATACCACCACCCACAGTTTCAGTCATTCAATATCAGAAAAAGAACTCATATAGTTCTTTAAAATATCAGGACTATCAGATACAATCAACTCAGATATAGTACGAAACTCAGATAGTTCCATAAGATTTAGGGCTGTCAGCTACAGTCACCCATGTTATCATTATCCAGTATCAAGGCTATCAGATATAGTCACTTATATTATAAGCTATATCAGCTATCAGAAATTATTTGCCAGTTGTATTAGATTTTAGTAAACTCATGCTATCAGTACTCAGTTTTAGGACTGTCAGATACAATCAATTAGACCATTCCTTCATAATCAGGACTTCTTGAAACAATTATTCCTTAATCAGTAGTAAATTTTAAGTCTCCTAGTATTCAATAATATAGTATCAGCTCCTCACTTACTAGTGATTCACAGATCAATATAAGTAAATGTAGTCATTTAGTATCTCAGAACCGATAAACTCATGTTGTCAGTATTTAGACTCAGTATTTAGTATCGTGACGAGTTCAGTAGCAGTTACTTATGTATGTATGTGTTCTCACGTTCATATCAGTCAGCATTGTTCATGCATACAAACCCTTTACAATTAGCCTACCTCACTCGTATACTCAGTACTCTCAGTTGTACTGACGCATTCGCGCTATGGTGATTTCTTTTATGATACACCATAGGTTCATATACATGATTTCTAGAACAGCAGTAGCAGTAGCATCTCAGTTGTCAGAATTCCAGCCGTGAATCCTCATCTCTCGAGGGCATGTTCATTACTTATGTTAAGGTTTATTTCAGTTCAGTTTTGCTAGTCGGAGTTAGTTGGGGACAAGTCCCATATACTCCCTATTTAGACAGTCATGTTAGAGGCTTTTTAGATGAGTATGTTCAGACTTCAGTTAGTATTATAGTTGTTTTGGGTATTCTATACCCCACTCTCATGTTATGATTATTCCATTTTGAACCTTATGGCCTTACAGTATTACATATTCCATATTTATGTTCTATATTATGTAGTGTACAAGTACAGATATCATCCATGGGTTAGCTTGTGGTCCTTCAGGGTCATGGTCACCATGTATCGTTCTGGTTTAGCAAATCGGGGTGTTACAAACTTGGTATTAGAGCCTAAGGTTTAACAGTGTCCAAGGAAGTCTGAAATCCGCATCTAGTAGAGTCTTGTACATGCGTGTGTTATGAACCACACTTATATGCAGGAGGCTATGAGGTGTTTAAGAAACAATTTCTCTTCTTTTATGTCTCAGATCATGCTAAAGAAAGGTTTTCTGAGAAAACTCATGTAGATTCGCATCATGCTCCACGCATGTCAACTCCACCTTACTTTCAAGGTAACAGACACAATGAACTCAAGGTCCTAAAGATAGGGCTTTCTCATATAGTCCCTACCGTCAGTTATGGGATTGGCTACAGACTCGGCAATGCCCTATCAATTCAGTTTTGTTCCAAAGTTATACAGATTTCCTTCATGATCATGAGAACTCCTTGTCGAACCCAAATCTATATATACCATCAGATAACTTCTCAGAATTCTATGATAGCATAGACCTAGAGTTAGATGCTTGAAATCAGAAGCTTAGCAGTAGTAGAGTTGGGATAGTATTATTCAGATTTATCAGATCATGTATTCATGGGGATAGTTATACCAATCAGTAGGCTTGAACAGTGCCAGCAAGAATGTAAGTCTATTGACTTGAAATTAGGTATGAAAGTGTGGATGTGATGTTAGTAGTATATGAGGAAACCACAACAGATGATGTGTTTAGTTAGACAGGCAGGTGTCAAAAAAAATGTAAGTATGTGATAGTAGATAGAGAAACCAAGTAAGGCTCTCAAATTCCAGTGATAGTGTCAGTATGACTAGAAAGCAGTAAGGGCAGATGATTCCCGACCCATTCTCATCTTAGTGCAGAGTTTTACACCTCAGCTATCACGAAGCCCACTTAGGAATGTATGTCAACTCTATGGTCATGAACCATGCTCATTTATTTTTTCCCCATAAATCATGTATGATTTTCGTTCATAGCATAAGGAGTCCCAATTTACTCCGCAGTACGAATCATGTTTCATGAACACAACTTACTTTCACGCACTTTCCACGGGATCATGCGTTCCTTCAATTCCCAGGATAAGGGGTTCAGTTCCATCTCCCTCAGTGTTACAAATCATTTCCCATGAATACAGAAGTTCCAAACTCAGGTCATGCTGCTCATGACTCATGTACACATATCATGTTTTACAGTATACTCAATTTCCATGACTTATGCTTTGCCCCTATATATCAGATAAATTAAGATTATGTCATGCATACTCTCACTTCATACCTTCTTGGTAAAAAAATCATGTTTTTGATATTCTATTTCTCAAAGTTTTAGTCATGTATTAAGATCAGCTAGTATCCATTCATAGTTCAGGTCCTCCTGATTTAATCCTTCAGAAACCTATCCTTGTGAAACTATGTAGTGATGAGCAGTTTCTTAGATGAAGAAGAGTAAATGTTTCATGTTAAGAAAAGTTTATTGCATGCTTGTTTTACAGAAGGGTGTAGTTATGCAGATAGGCTTGAACATCAAGTTAGTATGCAAGAAATTGGCTAACAACGGGGTTGTACTTAGAAGTTGTGAAAGTACAGAGTATGATTGTACGTTCAGATCCTTGACTTATGTCGTAACCCCTCACATAACTATCAATAATTCAATTACCAATTACTCAGCTATCAGTGCTTCAGTATCTCAGTCTATAGAATGCTTAGTCCTTGTGATCCATGTTACGCTACTAACGATCACATAAATTCATAATGTGTCATGCATACACTCAGTTTAGATTCCTCGGTGAATCCATAGGGTTGATGTTCCATCCCCCAGTCCTCAGATACTGCGTCAACTCAGTAATCAATATTCAGTAAAGGACTCAGACGGTCCTACAAGACTATGACTATTGGTAATCAGTTACTCAACCATCAAGATTCAATACTTCAGTATCAGTCTAAACTTCAGTTATCAATATTCAATTATTCGAACGCAGCACCAGTATGGGTTCTAGTTATAGCATTAGTTAGGATGTCATCTTCAGATCAGTGCTCAGCTTAGAAACACAGTTTGGTTTCAATTTTGCTTGACCACAGCATACAGTTATCAGCTACTCAGTTATAGGTATTTCCATACCTCAGTCAATGGAATGTTACCAACTCATGTAATGTGCTTGGTCCTGCATTTTCAATCAATATAGCTTTCAATAAATCTATGTTCAGTTACGTCATGTTACTCCGTCATTCCCTTCTTATACCTATGATACTCTATGGCATCAGCCTAGCTATTCAGATTAAGTAAAATTCAATCTTCCATACCAAGTATTCAGCTATCAATCATTCAGTTAATCAGATAAGTTAGGGTATTTATGCACTCATGTTCAGCTCAGTTAATACATCATGTCTCAGTTTCAGATCTCAGATATTCAGTCACGACTCAATTCGTAAGAGCCATGTGCATCACCTTAGTTTTCCTGAGTATCTCAGTCAAGTCAGTATTCTTCAAAGGACATAGTGTCCCAAGGGGGAGATACAATATAGCCTCCGAGCTTTCATGATTTAAACATGTTGTTTTCTTTGATGAATCTATCTTGGAGGAAGGGTTACTTATGAGCTGACCTTCTAACTCTAAAACTCAGCAGTAAGCTATGTACTCAATGGCTCAGTTTAATCCATGATATGATACTCCATCCATGTCATGCATGTTCTAGGCTCAGTTACGTCCTCATATTCCCGCTCTTGCATATTAAGTAATTGATCTCAGAATCATCGGTATTTTTAGTTCAAGGTAACATTCTTTATTGAACTTACTCATTATCATATTTAGATTTTAGTACGAAACTTGGTATTTAGTTCCATGCCCAGTTTTTAGTTCAAACTTGGTATCTGTTACCATTGCATATTCAGTCGCATGTTCTCCAGCCAGTTCAGCCATATATTCATATATCAGATATGCATGATTAGCTTATCGGTGCTTTTATTCAGGCATTCACGCATTATGTCAGACATATAATCATGCATCAGATATGCATGGATTCAACTTGTCAGTTATGCATCAGATATGCATTCTCATTTTGAGAAACTCAGTTCATCAGAGCACGCAGTCCTTCATTCATAAACTTGTATAATATGCTCAGTTTTCAGTCATATCATTCATGAACTCATGTCTCAGTAGTGAATGTCTTGTACATACTCTAGTTTATCATTTTTCCCCTCTCAGTCAGTCTCATTCGAGGACGAATGTTTTCAAAGGGGAGATATTATAATACCACAAAAAATCGCGTGTCAAATTTAGCTCATAAATCTCCATGAAGGATCCCAAGACATAGAAATTTTTTCTAAGTGTTCAAGATTCAACACTTAGTCTTATTTTAGACCTCCAAACTTCGGGGATTTATTTGGCGACCTTTCCGACATTCATTTTTCAATTTTCAAGTTGCGTTATGATCGGGAAAGCTCGTAGTATATCCCGAGTGAGTTTCAGAATTTTTTTAGTAGCGTAAGGGCACGTTTGGGTGACCAAAATAGAAGCCCCGGGCGATTAGCCCGCGCCGCCTGCTAACTCCAGTGTTTGCCCATTTTTTTTCAGCATTTCAGGGTCAACTTCAAATGATCATAACTCCCTTCATATAATGAACTGTGATATATGATATATATCAAATGAAATCTAAGAGAGTAGTCTTTCTAATGCAATTTGTTTCATCCAATTTTAGCATCTGAGTAAAAGGTTATGATCAATTTAGTTCAGCCTGTCAGACAGTCAAAAGAGGGACACCTACATCTTTTTCTCTTTTCTTAAGGGCATTTTGGTTATCTCCCACCCCATATATACCCATAAACACGGAATTAACCCTATTTTCAACCAAAATACACTATTTTCTTCCATTTTATCTAAAGAACAAGAAGATGGTTTTCAATTGGGGATTTAAATTCAAGAATCTTTTTATCAATCTTCCAAGAATCACAAACTAAGGTATGTGTGTGTTGATTTATGGATTCCTTTCATCCATAAAGCTCAAAAAAATCATCTTCTAAATTATGTATTATGATATTTATGATGTTGGTTGTTGATGATCATGTTGTTGAAATTTGATGATGCCCAAGATGGGATCTTAGTATGTTTGTATGAAACTATGGTGGTATATGATGTATAAACATTTGAAATTGGTGGTTGAATACTTGTAATCTTGATGAATCCACCTATGCTAAAGATTTGCATGTAAGGTATTTGTGAAAATAGCTAAGAGACTAGAAATCATGCTTTTATGACATAATAGGTCCTAAATGACTAGTCCATGTTCTATGCTTATATTCAACATGAATTCCATGCAAATTGTTACGCATTGTTGTTGTAATATGGAATGCTCATGAAATTGAATTTAAGAAAGTATTTACATGTTATATGCATTCCCTTTTCATAATCAATAATTTGATAGCCATGTGTAGTATGAAATTCCCTACTTATGATATTGTGAATTGTGGACTCTATTTTTATGATCAAGTCAGTCATATGTGTCAGTTTCCTTCCATCGAGTCCTGGGGGTACTTGTACCCGAAAAATATAGTTGTGTGCCTAGAGCTATGTCATGTTGTCACGATATCCTCAGTCAATCCATGCTCAGTAAAATTCAGTCAGTCATGTGACTCAGGAAATCTTAGTAATCTCATGAACCCAGTCAGTTACCAAACATTAATAGTAATTCCGTCAGTCAATGGAAATTCAGTAAACTCAGTACCAATCTAGTTCTACTCAGTATTCAGTAACTTCTGTTCTCTCAGTCAATTCTCAGATCTTAGTAGTATTTCGTCAGTCAATAGAACTATTAAATT
Organism: Capsicum pubescens; assembly: GCA_030864215.1. Lineage (NCBI taxonomy): Eukaryota > Viridiplantae > Streptophyta > Magnoliopsida > Solanales > Solanaceae > Capsicum > Capsicum pubescens. The sequence goes on from CM061542.1 coordinate 126,153,309, forward strand.
AAGCTTAGCTCAGCTAAGCAACACTAACAATCCAGTTAATTAGTTCAGTCAGTCATGCTCAGTGTCTATTCAGATGGGAGTAGAAGTTAGCACCGAGTGAACCCAAGGATGGGAACACACACTGTAAGAGAAGGTTGTGATTCTTAGCAGTCATTCTTGCATTCTAATACTATGTAGCCAGCATAGGTTGAGACACCAACACTCCCAGCTTGAGGGTTGATGAGGCGGACATCCGCCGTTCCCTTTTAGGGACACTGCCAGATTTGAGGGTCACTCACATCTTGTCTATACCCATGGCACGTTATTGACACCGTTCCAATCAGGACAAAAATTGGACCCCAGTTCAGCTACATTAGCATACATGGGGCATGTCGGTTAAACTACTACCTCCTGTAGTTTCATTTATTCAGTCTCAGTAAAAGAAATCAAACAGTTCTTCAAAATATCAACACTGTCAGATACAGTCAACTTAGATATAGTACAGAACTCAGATAGTTCCATCAGATTTAGGGGTGTCAGCTACAGTCACCCATGATATCAGTATCCAGTATCAAGGCTATCAGATATAGTCACTCAAGTTATCAGCTATCAAAAATCAGTTGCCAGTCATATTAGATTTCAATAAACTCATGCTATCAGTACTCAGTTTCAGAACTGTCAGATACAGTCAATTAGACCAGTCCTTCATAATCAGGACTGCCGGAAATAATTATTTCTTTATCAGTAATGAAGTATCAGTCTACTAGTATTCAGTAATACACTATCAGTTCCTTACTTATTAGTGATTCACACATCAATATCAGTAAACGCAGTCATTTAGTATCTCAAAACTGGTAATCTCATGCTGTCAGTATTCAGACTCAGTAGTCAGTATCGTCACGAGTTCAGTAGCAGTTACTTATGTATGTATGTGTTCTCACGTTCATATCAGTTAGCATTGTTCATTCATACAAACCCTTTGTATTTAGCCTACCTCACTCGTATACTCAGTACTCTCAGTTGTACTGACACATTTGCTCTAAAGGTGCTTTCTTTTATGTTACACCATAGGTTCAGATACCCAATTTCCAGACCAGCAGTAGAAGTAGCATCTCAGCTGTCAGAGATCCAGCAGTGAGTCCTCGTCTCTCGAGGGCATGATCATTACTCATGTTATGGTTTATTTCAGTTCAGTTTTGCTAGTCGGAGACATGTCCCATCAACTCCCTATTCAGAAAATTTTGTTAAAGGATTTTTAGACTAGTATGTTCAGACTTCAGATAGTATTACAGTTGTTTTGGGTATTCTATACCCCACTCTCATGTTATGATTATTCTATTTTGAACTTTATGGTCTTACAGTATTATATATTCCGCATTTATGTTCTATATTATGCAGTGTACAGGTACAGATATCATCCATGGGTTAACTTGTGGTACTTCGGGGTCATGGGAACCATGTACCATTTTGGTTCAGCAAATCGGGGCGTTACACTACAAGGCATTTAGGAATGTTTCTCTTCTTTGTTGTTTTGTTCGTGCTTTAGAGTCTGAATTATCCCCTAATCAATGGTCTCTTGTGTTTCAGTAAAATAATTATGCCTCTCTGTCATACTGTTGAACAGAATGCACAGACAGATGAGGTTTGTCCCACTCATGGGATGAGGACCCGAAATAGAGCTCAGACTCCGAAGATTGATGATACATCAGGAGTTCCACCTATTCAGATCAGCTCACCTAGGGCACCTAGAGCTCCATGGATAGGGACTAATAACACTCAGCCTCGCGATAGAAGGGTATCTAATACATAATTCAGGTAGTCCATTCACATGATTGCATAGTTGCTAGCCGCACAGACTCAGCGGTCAGAAGATATTGGGTTTGCATCTGTTATATCTGATGCTACAAGAGTGGGCCATTTCATGAGAATGAACCCGCCCAAGTTAATTGGTACCAAGGTAGAAGAGGATCCACATGAGTTAGTAGATGAGATAGAGAAGATCTTTAAGGTGATGCATGTAAATAAAGTAGAAGGGATTGAGTTAGCAGTTTACCAGCTTAAGGATGTAGTGAACCAATGGTATAATAAGTGGGAAGATTTAAAGAGTGAGAGTGTGGAGCCCATAGTTTGGGCCGAGTTCGTGGAAGCCTTCCTTGATCGGTTCTTTCCTCTTGAGCTGAGAGAGGCCAAATCTAAAGAGTTTATGAATCTAAAGGAAGGAAAGATTACTGTCCAGGAGTACACTTTGAGGTTAGACAAACTAGACCATTATGCTACAGAGATGACTAGTAACATGAGAGCCCGAATGAGGAATTTTGCATCCGGCATTTCGGATGACTTAGTGCTTGAATGTCAGGGATAATTGTTGAACCGGGACATAAATTTTTCCAGACTATCAGTCCACATGCACCATGTTGAGGAAAATAAAAAGAAAATTGCTGAATCTGGAGAGAAGGATAGGTAGGTAAAGAGAGACAATATAGTAGACCAGTGCCACAGTCAGCAGTAAAGTAGGAATTGGGGTAACAAATGGAAGAAGAAGAAGTTTTAGGGTAATGCACACTCTGTAGCCAGTTCTTCGGTGTCCATACCCCCAGTCGGACAGCACCCCCAGGATTTTCAATCAAGATAAGGACCGAGAATGTAGGGTTCACAGTCTCAAGGAAGTATAACTCAGACCTCTCGGACATACCCGCCCTGCGAGAGATATGGGAGGAATCATCTAGGGAGATATTAGTTTGGCTCTATGGTGTGTTAGTTTTGCAGCCAGCCAGGACATATCTAGAGATACTATCCGACAGAAAAGGGTAGTGTTGGTGGAGCCAAGTCACAGACTAATTCTTTTGCACCAGCACCGCCTCAGAAGGGTGCCACTATAGCCGTCGGAAGTGGCCGCAACTGGTTGTACGCCTTGACTAATTGCTAAGAGGCAGAGGCCTCACCGGATGTAGTTAATGGTATGTTTAAAATCTTTTCCCGTGATGTATATGTGTTACTTGATCTTGGGTCTACCCTGCCTTATGTGAAACCTTATGTGGCTGTTAGTTTTGGGTTCGAGCCCAATGTGATTGCCGAACCTTTTTCTATTTCTACTCCAGTGGGAGATTTTGTTATGGCTAGGAGGGTATATATAAATTATGTGGTGACTGTTTGTGGGAGGAAAATAGTGGCACACCTCGTAGACTTATTCATGGTTGATTTTGATGCTATCCTAGGGATGTATTGGCTTCATTCATGCTATACCACACTAAATTGTAGAACCCAAAAGGTTACTTTTTCCTTCACGAATAAACTAGTAATAGAATGGGAGGGACATTCCTTATCACCTAGAGGGCTCTTTATATTTTACCTCAGAGCCCATAAACTCATTTCAAGGGTTGCTTGTATCATCTTATTCGGGTTAGAGATTTGAATATCAAAAGTCGTTCTCTTCAGTCTGTCCCTATGGTGAATGAGTTCCGAAAAGTTTTTCCTGATGATCTCCCAGGCATACCACCTGATAGGGAGATAGTTTTTGTATTGATTTATTTCCCTATACCTATCCCATCTTTATTCCTCTATATAGAATAGCTCCTACAAAACTAAAAGAGGTGAAAGAACAGATAGTAGATCTTCTAGACAAAGGTTTTATCCATCCTGTATTTTCTTCTTGGGGTGCACCTGTACTCTTCATGTGAAAGAAAGATGGTTCCCTTCGTATGTGTATAGACTATCGCTAGTTGAACAAGGTTACTATTAAAAAGAAATATCCTATTCCTAGAACTGATGATTTTATTTACCATCTTCAAGGTGCTAGATGTTTATCAAAGATAGACCTTCATTCGAGATACCATCAGTTAAAAGTTAGAGAGTCAGCCATTCATAAAATAGCCTTCTGAACCAGATAAAATCATTATGAATTCATAGTCATGTCCTTTGGGTTAACTAACGACCCTTCAACCTTCATGGATCTTATGAACAGGGTGTTCCATTAGTTTCTGGATTTTTTTGTCATAGTTTTTATTGATGATATCTTGATTTATTCTATGAGTGAGGAGGATCATGCCAATCACCTCTAAATCATCCTTCAGACTTTCAAAGATTAGAAGTTGAATGCAATGTTTTTCAAGTATGAATTCTCTCTTAATACTATTGCTTTCTTGGGGCTTATTGTGTCTAGTAACGAGATTATAGTTGATCCTCAAAAGGTTGAGGCATTGAGAAAATGGCCAAGACCTACGATTCCAACCGACATTCAGAGCTTCTTGGGTTTGGCGGGGTATTACAGAAGGTTCGTAGTAAGTTTCTCTTCCATAGATGCACCACTCACTAAGTTGATGCAGAAAAATGTGAAGTTTGTGTGGTATGACTCCTATGAGAATAGTTTTGAGAAATAGAATAACAAGTTGACCACTATACCTGTTCTGACTCTTCCAGAAGGTACAGAGGGTTTTGTTGTGTACTGTGATGCATCCCGTGTGGGACTTAGGTGTGTACTTATACAGCACGATAAAGTGGTTGCTTATGAGTGTAGGTAGTTAAAACTGCATGAGATAAATTACCCCACCCATGACTTGGAGTTAGCGGTTGTGGTGTTTGCGCTTAAAATCTGGCGGCATTATCTCTATAGGGTATATGTTGATATATTTACTAACCACAAGAGTTTTCAGTATGTTTTCTTGCAGAAAGAATTGAATCTCAAACAACGACGTTGGTTAGAGATTTTGAAGAAATATGACATGAGTCTGCACTACTATCCGAGCAAGGAAAATCTGTTAGCCGACACCCTTAGCAGGTTATCTATAGGCAGCCTTTCGCATGTTGAAAAGTGGAAGAGGGAGATAGTGAAGGATATTCACCGACATGCAAATCTAGAAGTGCAACTCTTGGATTCCAAAGATGGGGGAGTGGTTGTTTAATAGGAAGATAATTCTCCTTTGTATTGAAGTTATAGAGAAGAATATTGAAGATCCCATCTTGATGTAGATCAAGAAGGATATGGTTCAATAAAAGGTGATGTCTTTTGAAATTAGTGGAGATAGAATTTTGAGATATCGGGGTAGAGTATGTGTGCCAGATGTAGATAGGTTATGAAAGAGGATCCTTAATGAAGCTCACACTTCAAGGTTTGTTGTTCACCCGGCTCTACTAAGATGTATTATGATCTGAAAACTATATACTGGTGGAATAATATGAAGCATGATGTGGCTAACTTTGTTACCAAGTGTTTGAATTGTCAACAAGTGAAAGTAGAGCATTTGTGGCCAGGTGGAACCTCCCAAGAGATATCTTTGCCCTTGTGGAAATGGGAGATGGTCAATATGGAATTTATCACGGGACTTCCGAGGTCCCAAAACCAGTATAATTCTAGTTGGGTAATTGTAGACCGGCTGACCAAGTCATCCCCGTTTCTGCCTATGAGAACCAACTATTCAGGAGATGACTATGCCAAGTTATACATCAAGGAGATAGTCTGTTTGCATGGATAAAATGTATCCATCATGTCTAATAAAGGTACACAATTCACTTCACAGTTTTTGAGGTCTTTTCAGAGGGGTTTTGGTACCCTAGTGAACCTGAGTACGGCTTTCCACCCTCAGACGGATGGGCAAGCTGAACGTACTATTCAGACCCTTAAAGATATGTTGAGATCTTGTGTGATTGACTTCAAAGATATTTGAGTAGATCACTTTCCATTGATAGTGTTCACTTATAATAACAGCTACCATGCCAGTATTAAGATGGCTCCATTTGAAAATTTGTATGGGAGAAGATGTAGATCACCGATAGGGTGGTATGAAGTGGGTGAGACTAAGTTGTTTAGGCCTGATCTTGTTCATCAGGTGATGGAGTACATGATAATTATTATATAATGACTTTAAACAACCTAGAGTAGACATAAATCCTGTGCCGATGTTCAGAGATGGGAGTTAGAATTTGACGTTGGTGATTGGGTATTTCTCAAAGTCTCCCCTATGAAGGTAGTTATGCGATTTGGGAAGAATGGTAAGCTGAGTCCTCTCTATATAGATCCATACAAGATTTTTAGATGAATAGGTGGGGTTGTCTATGAGTTAAAGTTGCCTGCAAGTTTGGGTTTTTTTCATCCGGTATTTCACATATCTTTGTTGAAGAAATGTATTGGAGACCATTCATTAGTGTTGCCTGTAGAGGAGGTCAATGTGAAAAACTCTTTATCCTATGAAGAGGAGCCTATTGCAATATTAGATCGTCAAGTGAGAAAGTTGAGGAGCAAGGCGACAACTTCGGTTAAAGTTGTTGTGGAAAAATCAAAAAGTTGAGAAAGCAACTTGGGAATCAGAAGATGTCATAAGAGATAGATACCCAGACTTATTTGATTTGGTGAATGACAAAATGGAAAGTACAATCCTTCTATTATTCTTTTATGGCCTTAGTATGTTTCAAATCGTTCTTGTATGTGTTTCACGTCATCATTCGGGGACGAATGATCCCAAAAGGGGATAACATAACACCCTGCATCGTCCATGAGTTTCCTCGTGGTAATATGCTTATAGAGTTAAAGACTATAAAATTAATTTTTGCTAGTTTTGACTTTTCATAACATGGGAAATTTGATAAGCTTTCTGCCGATTTAAGATTCACCCAAATTCGATACTCGGGCAAGAAATTATACCTAATTTAAGTCCTGGTCGAAAACACCATCATTTTTGTGCTTGGCGCGTTATGGAGGGGATCTATTTAACAATTGTCAAATTTTAGTAGACTAGCTTGATTATGGTCGCACAAAAATTCCAAGTCTCAACCAGTGGGACAACGCATTGGCTCCGTGTCGCGGTGACCCTAAGAATCCCATTCATCAATTTCTAGAGAGCCACCGTGATAGTGGCGCATCGTGGTGGCCCATAAAATCGGGCTCCCAGTTATATTTTATTTTATCTCATTAAGGGTATATTAGGTATTTTCCACCCCCCTTATCAGCTTAAACACGGGATTATAGTCCTAAGTGACCACATTATTCATATTCTCTTCAAAAAAAATTCACAAGAAAACTCTCTAGGGTTTTATACTAAAAACCCAATTAACTCAAGATTCAACTGTGGGTTTTCAAAATTGTGTGTAGATTTGGAATTCCCAAACCGTAGGCTTCAAGAATCATCCATCAAATTTTTAAATTGAGGTACGTGGAGTTTATCCTAAAACTACATGGGCTTGTTGAAAACACCCAATTATGATTTAAAAATTATCAAGCATGAATTTGTAAAAGGGGTTTTGAGATCCATTATTTTATTATTCTTTATGCATGTCTAATGATATTTTTGTTTTGGCCTTTAGGCCTTTCCCCTTAAATTAAGTGAAACCTATATGAATATGTATGATGTTGAAGATTTGATAGAGAGCATTATTATTAAAATCCCTCTCTTTGATAATTTAGAGTTGATGAACTTATTGGGAATGATTTAAGATGCTTGTTTAATGTTTTGAAGGGGATCTTATCAATGTTTAAGTATTTAACATAATTTTGATGATGATGAGAGGAAGTTTCTTGGTATGATTTCATTCTTGTTTTAAAAATAAAGAATTTCATGTGATTGACATTTTTGACAAGACTACCTTGTGTTTATGAGTGTTGAAAAAAGAAAGGTTCTTGCATATGTTTACATGAGCTTTAAGAAAGAGTTTCTTGAAATGACTTATTGATATGGAGGTCCCAGATTTATATTTTGAAATAGAGATTATTATTTGCTAATTAAGGCTCAGAGATGTGACTTGCAAGTCAATGGTATGACGATACCATATAAATGTATGCCATAATGGAGTTAGAGTTTTCAGAGAATGCATGTCTTAAAGAGTTAAAAATGGGCATAAACAGAGTTTGGTAGTTGCATGAAGAAGGATAGAGTTTAAGTAACTCTTAGCCTAAAACCATGATTTGTCGATCCGTGTAGATTATTTTTACGCTGGCAACGACCATGTGGTCTAGTAGGGCCAGAGACTCCAACCCTTGTGGGACACTTAGATTGGAGGCTTCCCCACTGAGTTAATGGCAGATTCCATATAGCCCATGGAATTTTAGAGTTATGGGGTATACCACCTAGCGCAGAAGTAAAATGAATAGTGTCACAGAGTTCAGATGATTTTATAGAGTCTTTTGAAAATGCCCATGATATTTCTTACTATATGATATGGTTATGAGCTATTTTAAATTTCTCTTATATATGTTAAATATAAATTATTATTTTGGATCTGCTCTCTGTACCAGTACATCTGTATTGACCCCCACCTCCCAGGTTCAGAGGCTCAGTCCAAAGGTCTAGCTAATAAGTAGAGTATTCCACAGAAAAGTGATCCTTTTGGTGGTGAGCCTTCTTTGTTCTAGAAGACCTATTATTTCAAATTATGTTATTCTATTGTTTTGGTCTACTGGGGGGCTTGTCCCAGTTTTCAGAACAGTTTTAAGATGTAGTAGAGATTTCGCAGACTTAGTCAGATCATATTCAGATGTTTTGAATTGTAACTTTCATTGTCATGTCTTGAAACTCAGATTTAATGACCATGTTTCCATATCTGATTGTATTTCCACATATTCACCTATTATATGAATGTTGTGCATGACTACCAGATAGAGTAAGACATTCGGGCCTTCATGGTTTGGGATGACCGTCATGGCTAGGACCTTGTTCGGGTTGTGAGAAATAGTTAAGTTTGATCAACTGGGAACAATGTGAGTGGTGATCAAATAAAAGACCTCTGATTCTTAGCCTATGGAAATTTCCTGAGCATTACGCTCACTCCTTGATTACGACTTAAACATACAAGTCGTACAGTGTCTTGATGAGTCAGGTGATGTTTATCAAAGGTTTTCTATAGGATGGTGGTTGGGTTTTCTATCTTAGTTATGACTTGGTTGTGACAAGTCTTTAAGACAAACCTTAACCAAATAAGTAACTTAGTGGCTTTCTTGCGGATGAGTAAGAGAGGCTCACGAAAAACTATTAGGATAGGTTACAAGTCGTTAGGTGAAGTAATAGGTTGTCCACTGTTTTACCTATTTGGGTATTATATGGTCACGACTAGACCCTATGGGTCATAGGGTCAGATTACGAGTGGGATCATGGAGTCTTAAGATGGACAGTGTATGGATATCGTACTAACTACCTAGGATATGACTCAAGGCTACGAGTTGTATGATGTGGAGACGAGTTAAAGTTTCGTCTCATAACCAAGGTCCCATTTTTGTACAGTTTTAAGTTGGGGGAATTTCGGGAAGTTCCTTCTTTAAGTCTCTTTGATATCATGACTTAAAATCTCTTTGAGACCTTATTAACACATAATTCCCAATAAAACACTCTAAAAATCATTGTTTAAGATACGGCTAGGCATTTGAAAAAAGTAGTAATCTAGGGTTCTAAGGGTGTAATTTCTTTAAAATTTCTTGGTATTTCAGGAATTCCACTCCTCCCTCATCGTTATTTTACTTAATGAACATTTTTTAATGTATGCCTTACATGGTATTATTATGGTTTTGAAATAAAGGCAAGGGGTTTTGAATGGTTATGGTTGAAAAATGTTTTACCATGGTTTAATTATGGTTTTTTATGTTTTAAATATAGTTTGAACATCTGGGTGCTTGGTATGGTAGTGGAATTTAATAATTGTAACTTTATATGAATTAGTGAGATTTGAAGTGGTTATGACCCCAACCCTGTATTGTAAAATTGGTTAGTAGTTATGAGAAAGATAGGACTTTGAATTAGGGGTACACTGGAATCCTCAAAGTGTTTGGATTGACTTATTTCTATAAACTAATGCATGGTATAATTGGTTAATTAGTTAGGGATGGTATTGAAAAACTTGTGGGGTGACAAGTATCCCACAAGTTATTATATAATGAAAACCTTGCAGAGTACATGGGAACACCCCAAGTAATTTTTATAATGGATTTTGTGGGGTACATGAGAATCCCCTAAGTGTTGGCTAAAGACTCAATATGACAATACCACTTAATAATTCAATAATAATTTAATCCTGAAATTCATGATTTGGTTATCTGCTAAATATTTTAATTAAGTGATAATGAGAGTTGTAATAGATAGCCTTGAAGGTGTGAGTCCAAAGGATGGATAGTGGAAGCTCATTTTTTAGAACATGAGGGTTGATCTTGGTGATCATATGCTTTTGGGGTACACGGAAATACCCAAGTCTATACTTATATATATGTATCATGGAGGGAAAAGGGTATAAACAAATCTCCCACCATTTATGGTAACTGCAATTCATGCGGCGATGTGCACTGGGCCTGTTCAGTGGGTAATATTGGACCCATGTAGATCATGTGTATACTTATGAAAGTAAATCTACACAATCCACGCTATGTTTTTAAATACATGCTAATGGTTTTTCCCTATCCTGGCATTTATATATATATATGTATTTCATGGCATTAGGTTATTTTAATTAGTTTTGAATTAATTATATTACTTTATCCTTATCCTTGACTTACATGCTAACGTTTACCTCGTTAACTATCTTTGGGTATTGTATCACTATGCGATGAAGGAAGCAACCTTACTTTTTCTCCTGCTGCTCAGTGACTTAGCGATTTGGGGACAACTTTTAAGTCAAACTGAAGTAGTGAGCATCCATACTCTTAAAGACTCTATTTCATGCGATGAACTTCTTTATATCAGATTTGCTTCTTTTGATTTGATTTTGGCTATAGTCATGGGCATGACTTTACAGGATATCCTTTGATTCTTGTTTGAATCTTTTTTACACAACTATAGGCATACACGGTGTTAGTATTAGTGTTAGCATTGGTATTGGTATTGGTATTAGCATTGGTAATGGATGGTTGATTGGTTATGGATTTCATTTTTTATTTTAAACATACTATCATTACATTAATTTGATTTTATCTTAGCTTGTTATATGCTCGAAATTGACCCAACAAGGGGTGTAGGGCAGTTAATGGTTGGGTATTAGGGGGTGGTCTTTAGCCCTGGTTGGACCTGGGATACCTATCACGACTAGTCCCTGGTTCAAGTCGTATAAGATTGGTATCAGAGATTAGGGATTATACTCAATTGGGCATCCCCAAAGATGTGTCTATTAAAGTCTTTTTAATGGTGTGTAGCACTCCATACTCAAAAGGGAGAGACTACAAGGCATTGAGAAATGTTTTTATTTCTTAAGAACTATTTTTGTGTTTTTGAGTCTAAGAACTTGGATCTCTATAATTCCTATTTGTTCACCTTTCAGATCATGCATCTGAGATGATTTGATATTGCAAGAACCCTTCTGTCCTAACTGAGGACAATGGAAATAGAGCCTGTCCTACCCTATTGGTTCATACTAGGTCTAGGGCCACTGACTATGATGGTCTGAATAAAGATCTATCAGTTTCTCCTATCCCTCCTCAAATACCTCAACTGATATGTCTAATGTTGTGTTTCTCCAGTCGATCCATTTTCTTACTAAGTTGGATGCCTCTAAAACTTAGTGAGTATATTTTGTTAGACTATCAATTGAGGCCACTATACTTTACCAATTTGTGAGGTTAATTCCTCTTGTGTTTACTAGCATGAAAGTTGAGAGGATCCTCAGGGCTTCATAGATTACATGGAAAAGATTTTTTGTATAATTCATATTACTATAGTGGAATATGTAGAGTTTGCAGCTACTAGTTGAAGGATGTAGCTCATCAGTGGTATGAAGAGTGTTAGCAGCTCAGACTTGTGGATGTTGAGTCTGCCTTATGGGAGGACTTTTCTAGAGATTTACTTGTCATTTCTTTCCTCAATAGCTGGGGAAGTTGAAGGCAGAAGATTTTGTTAACCTGAAGAAAGACAAGATGCCAGTCAAGGAGTATGCCTTAAAGTTTCACCAAGTATCCCGACATGCTCTAGGCAAGGTTTCTAGCATGAGGGATAGAATGAAGAAGTTCTCTTATGGGTTGTCCAAAAACTTGATTTTTTAGAGTAAGGTTGCCTTGTTGAAATAGGACTTTGCAATCTCCAGGCTATTTATATATATGCAATAAGTAGATAAAGAGAAGAGGATGTAGGTTGAGATTGGGAAAAGGTAGAGCAATAAATTTTGGCATTCATATCATAGGGAAGGTCAATAATAGACCAACAAGGATAGTTAAGACTGGTCCAAAAACAAGTAGGGGAGTTTTGGGTCAAACTTGATGGTTAGGGATCTATACCCTAAGATGTTCGGTGATAGATATTTTTAGGGTTGCAACAATTATAGGACACAAGGTGTTCAATCTTAGGTTGGGGGGGGGGGCTAATCAGCTCTATCATATCCTCCCAGCAGCTTTTATGGTCAATTCCATTGGGGTTTCTCTAATGAGGGAAGGGCAAGTGCTTAAACTATGGTCATCCTAGGCAGATGCTTAGAAACTGTCTAGTAGCTAGTATTTTTTCTAGGAAAATAGGGTTTTGGTTGCCTCATCTTCAACTACGGCAAAAAAGGGTACACCATCTGTCTCTAGCACTGGTTGGAATCAACTTTATGCTCTCACAACCCGTTAGGAGTATGAGGCATTGCCTTGTGTTGATACTGGTTTGGTGAAACTCTTTTCCTGTGATGTGTATTATTTACTTGACTAGGGTTCCACTCTTTCTTATGTAAACCTATTTATGGATGGGCATTTTGGTTTTGATACCATATGTATTTCATACCCCTTTTTCATTTCTATCCCAGTGGGTAACTCTATGGTTGCCAGGAGAGTCTATAGGGGTTGTGTAGTATCCGTGGGTGGTCGGGAGACTTCTGTGGATCTGTTTGAATTAGACATGGTTGATTTTGATGTCAAATTTAGGATGGATTGGTTGCACTAGTGCTATGCTTCTCTAGATTGTCGGACAAGTAAGGTCATCTTAAAATTCCCCATTGAGCTTGTTATTGAATGGAGTGGTTCTCTAGAACCCAAGGAAAGGTTCATATCATATCTTAGATCTCGAAAGTTAATCTCCAAGGGATGTCTTTATCATTTTGTATTGGTTAAAAATTCTAACTTGGAGGGTCCTTCATAATATTTTGTCCCATTGGTGAATGAATTTTTTGAGGTCTTCCCTGATGACCTTCCTAGTATCCCTCCAGATAAGGTGATTTTTTTGGGATTGATATTGTTCTTGACACTCGCCCATCCCTAATCCCCCGTATAGAATGCTCCAGTTGAGTTAAAAGATCTTAAGGATAAATTAAAGGATCTTTTAAAAATGGGTTTCATCCATCCTACTGTGTCTCTATAGGGTGCTCCAGTATTTTTCGTTCATAAGAAAGATGGTTACCTTCGTCTGTTTATTGATTACCAATAATTAAATATGGTTGCAGTAAAGAATAATTGCCCCCTTCTAACGATAGATGACTTGTTGGATCAGTTTTAGGGTGCTATGTTTTTCTCTAAGATCGAACTTTGATTAGGGTATCATTAGTTAATGATATGGGAGGTGAATATCCCTAGGGCTGCCTTTCATAATTGGTATGGGCACTTTGAGTTCCTAGTTATGTATTTTGAGTTGATTAATGCCTCGACGACATTCATGGACTTGATGAATAGAGCTTTTCATTAGTTTCTTGATTAGTTTGTCATAGAGTTCATAGACCATAATGTCGATTTGTGTACTCTAAGAGTGAGGTAGATAATGTCGATTACCTCTACATAGTTTTCTAGACATTGAAGGATCAGTAGTTGTATGTAAAATTTTCAAAATGTAAATTTTGGTTGAATGTTGTCACTTTTCTAGGTCATTCCATATCTAGTGAGGGGATCATGATCGATCCGCAGAAGGTTACAATGGTTAAGAAGTGTCCTAGACCTACGAATCTGTCCTATATTTAGAGCATCTTAGGTTTATCCAGTTACCATATGAGAAATATGAAAAGTTTCTCGACTATAGCTGCCCCGTTTACTAAGTTAACTCAGATAAAGGTGAAGCTCTTTTTGTTTGATACTTGTGAGGGTAATTTTAGGTAGCTGAAGGATAATCTAACTTCGACTCCAGCTTTGACTTTGCTTGAAGGCACTGACTGATTTGTGGTTTATTGTAATATGTCCTATATGGGGTTTGTTTGCATTTCAAGCAGCATGGAAAGGTGGTAGGTTATGCCTTTAGACAGTTGAAGTTACATGAGAAGAATTAACCAACTCATGACTTGGAGTTATTGACTGTGGTGTTCGCATAGAAAATATGGCGCCTCTATTTGGATTGGAGTGCACATGGATATCTTTTTAGATCATAAGAACCTGAAGTATGTGTTCTCTCATAAGGATCTAAATCTCATTCAAAGAAGATGACATGAGCTAATTAAGGATTGTGACATGAGTCTCCACTACAATCAAGGTAAAGCTAACATGGTTACTGATGATCTTAGTAGGTTATCCATGGAGAGTCTAGCTCGTGTGGATAAGGGAAAGTGAGAATTAGTGAGAGATATTCACTGTTTGGATAGCCTTGCAGTTCATCTCTCAGACTCTGATAAGGTAGTGTGTTTGTGTTGAGAAGGTAGCGCAGTCATCTCTAAGTATAGAAATAAAGGAGAAACAGTAATTGGATCCTATCTTGATAAGAATCAAGGGTGATATAGGTGGACAGAAAGTGATGTCCTTTGAGATTAGTGAGATGGTCCCTTGGGATACTAAGGGAAATTATGAATCCCTAACATAGATGGATTACGAGAAAGGATCTTGACTGAGTTGCAGGAGTCATGTTACCCTATTCATCCTAGTTTGATAAAAATGTAACATAAACATAAGGAGATGTATTGGTGTAACAATATGGAGCAGGATGTATCTAATTTTTTGGCAAAGTGCCTGGTGTATCAGCAAGTGAAAGTTGAGAATTTGAGGCTCTATCGATTGTATTAAGAAATTGAGTTCCTGTCTAGAAGTGGCAAATGATCAATATAGATTTTGGTACCATTTTTCCTCAGTCTTAGAATCTGTTTGATTCATTTTTGTTCATCATGGATAGGATGATAAAGGTTACTCCCTTCTTGCCACTGAGGAATAATTTCTCAGCAAAGGATTATGCAAGCTTATACCTCCAAGAGATTGTGAATTTACATGGGGTACCTATTTATATTATCTTGGATCATGGTATGCAACTTTCATCACACTTTTGGCATTATTTCATAGAGGTTTGGTGACTAAAGTAAGTCTTACTACGACATTCCACCTGCAGTCAGATGGGTAACCAAAAAGAACTATTCAGACATAGGAAGATATGTTTTAAGCTTATGTGATTAACTATGGTGGTAGTTGGGTTGAACACTTAACTCTTATAGATTTTGTGTATAATAATAGCTTCGACTCTATCATTTTCATGGATCTATTTGAGCCTTTGTATGGTAGGAGGTGCGGGTCTCCTATTATGTCATTTGATGTTAGTGAGGCGGAGATTTTTGGCTCAAATTTAGTTCACCAAGCCATGGAGAAGGTCATGGTTATTTGGGATAGGTTTAATTCCACCCAAAGTCACTAAAATTCATGTATGGATGTTAGGCATATGAAGTTAGAGTTTGAGGTTGGAGATAGGGTGTTCTTAAAAGGTATCTCCCTTGAAGGGGTAATGCATTTTGGGAAAAAGGGATGATCAGTCCCTGGTATATTGGTCCTTCTATGGTTTTAAAGATGGTTGGTAAGGTTGCATAAGAATTATAGTTTCCCTCTAGTTTGAGTTCAATACACCCGGTGTTCCACGTATATATGTTGAGAAAGTGTGTGGGTGATACGCCGCAAATTGCGCCTATCAACAATACTAGTATTTTAGATTCCTTGCCTAACGAGGAAGTCCCGATTTAAATCTTGGACCAAAAAGTTTGTAAGTTGTAAAAGAAGGACGTAGACTCGATAAAGGTTCTATGCAGGAACCACAAAGTTGAGGAGGCTACTTGGGAACCCAAATAGGACATGAAGTCAAACTATTAGTTCTTGTTCCCTATTCTGGAAAATCATTCTAAAGGTATGTGTTCTTCCAAACATATTTGTTATTTGTCTTTGTTAAAGAAAGATTGCAAATTACTTAGTAATCTATTTTCTGTCTTAAAGTTAAGGGTAGAAATGTTTGGAGTTTAATCATACTTGTCACTGCTTTGTCCCATCAATTAAGGATGAATGATCCAAGCGGGGGAGAATTAAAATATCCTAGATTTTTGTCCATTGGAAATTTCTTGAGCTTTGAGCTCATGTATTGATTATGACTTGACAATATGAGTTATATAGTGTCTTGATGGGTCAGGTGACCCTAGTCATAGGTTTCCAGAGGATAGTGTTTCGGTTTTTTGTCTTGGTTACAACTTGGTGGTGATGATTCGGTAAATTTGGTGATGATCCATTAGGACAAACCTTAACTAAATAAGTAACTTTGTGACTTGGCTTGGTTTAGAGTATGAGTTCTCACTAGGAGTTTTGAGGATACGTTAAGAGTCATATGGGAACTCATAGATTGTCCAATGTCTGACCAATTTGGATATTGTGTTGGTCATGACTAGACCCTATGTGTCATAGGGTCAGGTTACGAGTGAGATCATGAAATTGTAAGGTGGACAGTGTTTTGTTGTCTAACTCACTATGTAGGATAGGACTCGAGGCTATGAGTCATATGATGTGGTGACAAGTCAATGGGTCGACTAGTAACCAAGTATGACTTTTTTTAATATTTTAAGTTGGGTGAATTTTGTACCTTTCCCACTTTAATTCTCTTTGATACCATGAATTAAAATATCCATTGAGAGCTTATTAACACATCATTCTCAATAAAACACTAAAATTCACTCTCAAACTCTCTATTTAAGGTAAGGCTAGGGTTACAAAGAAAGTGGCCATCCTATGTTCTATGTGTGAAATTTCTTCCCAATTTCATGGTATTTTAGGCATGTCACTCCACCCTTATTGTTATTTTAATTAAAGCACATGTTTTAATGTATGGATTTCATGGTATTGTTATGGTTTTGAAATAAAGGTTGGGGGTTTTGAATGCTTACGGTTGAATAATGTTTTCCCTTGGTTTAATTATGGTTTTCTTTGTTGTTAATATGGTTCTGAACATTTTGGTTCATGGAATGGTAGTGGAATTTGATAATGGTAATTTTCTCTAAACTTATGACTTTTGAAGTGGTTATAACCCCAACCCGGTATGGTAAAATTTATTAGTAGTTATGAGAAAGGTGGGAATTTGAATTAGGAGTTCAATGGAATCCCCAAAGTGTATTGTTTGACTTATTTCTTAAAACAAATGAATGGTATAATTGGTTAAATGGTTACGAATGGTTTTGAAAACCTTGTGCGGTATACAAGAATCACAGAAGTGATTATATAATCAAAACCTTGCGGGGTACATGGGAATCCCCAAGTGATTTTAATATTGGAGTTTGCAAGGTACATGGAAATCCCCTAAGTATTGGCTAATGACATTGCTTTCAAGCTATAGTGATTATAAAGATACCACTTAATAATACCTCAATATTTCATACCTTTAATTGGTGATTTGATTATTTACTAAATGTTTTAATTGGGCGATAATGGGAGTTGTGATAGCAAGCCGTGAAGGAGTGAGTTCGAAGGACGTACACTTGAAACTCATGTGTGACGACATGAGGTTTTGTTTTGGTGACCATATTCTTGTGGTGTACATAAGAATCTCCTCTCCTTAATCAATATGTGTATATGTGTATCATGGAGGGAAAATGGTCTATGCAAATTCGTGGCCATCTATAATATCTTCTGTTTGCGCAGCTACACGCACTGGGGTCCATTCACGGGGTAACACGAGATCTATATACCGTGTGGATGAATTTATGATGGTAAATCTACACAATCTAGGTTAACGTTTTAAAAGCATACTAAACCTTGTTCTCTATCCTGGAATAATATATATGTGTCTGTATTTCATGGCATATAGTTATTTGATTTGGTTTTGAATAAATGCCATTACTTTATCTTTATCCCTGAGTAACATGCTAGCATTTACGACGCTAATAGTATTTGGATGTTGTATTCCCACGCGATGCAGGAATTGGACATACTTTCACTTCTCCTTCTCAGTGACTTAGCGATTCAGGGACAACTTTTCAGTCAGACTGAAGTGGTGAGCTTTCATACTCTAGAAGACCCTATTTCATTCTATTGGTATTGGTAATGGATGGTTAAAAGGCCATGGATTTATCTTTTGATTATAGAATAATTGTGAGGTATTTAATTTAATATTATCTTATCTTGTTATTTTCTCAAAATTCACCTGACATAGGGTGTAGGGTAGTTAACGGTCGGGTATTGGGGTTGGCCTCCAATCCTGGTTGGACCTGAGATACCCGACATAACTAAGCACTAGTTCGGGTTGTGTCATCAAGTGAGATAGAAATAAAAGAAACTTGCTCAACTAAAACCTATGATACAAGTATTTTGGTAGTTGTTGATAATAAAAGAGAAACACGAATAAAATCAATATAAAATATGAACAAGTGATCAACGACTATCAGAATAATGGAGAATGAGAAATATGACATTGGGAATCAAATCTATCAATAAGACATCAAATTTAACCAGCAACTCTTAACTAAATCACAGATCTAGTAAATTAGCCTTGGATTCAATATAACCTACTAACGTCCATCAAGCATGGAGGGTTTAGCCCGCACCTGCTCTATCAAAAAAAGCTTGGAAGCATGAAATATAAAACAAAATGTGGGCTATGCAAAGGATTTGGCTATGTCTAGCATCAAATTCTATAAGATAGGTCATATGACTCAAATACTGTGAAATTAATCATTCCTACCCACAATTACCTCTACTAAGCATTAATTGAAATGGATGGGAAACACCCTCTCCTATATCCTATTTCGATCTCAACAAGAGTAGGAATGGTAGAACACGATAATAATTTTGATAAACAAAACTCATTCTCCAGTCAAGATTAATCAATCAACATGAAAGCATAAGATAGATAAAAACCCAAATTCAATATTCATATCTTGAATTATGTCTAACAACAACACTCAAATGCCAAATCCAAATTACACCCAAATAATCTAAACAATGCAAGGAAAGTGGAATATTTTAAAGATTTAACAATGCAAAACATCAATCTTCAATTCTAAGGGTGTTTGGTTAAGAACCATAGCATCCAATATTGTGGATTATCCCAAAGATTTATTGAAATTGCTTGGGATTGACAATTTGATGAATTAGCATAAAAATATTGAAATTCCATCATTACCCCTTAAAAACTACCTGATGACTTCTAAAGAAGACCAATAGGCAGCTAAAACGGTCATGTTGACTTTGACCAACTAGTAAAGTGGTCTAATTTTCTGCTAAAGTAGTCCTTTGACTTTGACAGGCTGACTGCTAAAGCAGTCATTTTGGTGTTTAACCGCCTATTTACCAAATTTTACCAACTGCTAAAGCATTTAGTTTGGTGCTAAAGTGCCATTGACTTAAGATTTTGCTCTTCCGCTAAACACAAGATTAACACTAAAGTTCCATTTGACTACAGCTAAAGCGCCCCTCAGGCTGCTTTAGCGGTACTTGAGGGACTTTTTCTGCACATTTTTCTCGACTTTTCCATTTCGGCTCGATCTCATTTCCTTTCATCAAAACTTCTTGTAATACTAAGAATATTTGAAATTTAGACCATTCAAAGGATAATTAGCTTTCCATTATCAATTATCATTAATAAATCATATGAAACAAGATATAAATGAGCGGCCAAATCGCCACTCATCAGCACCATCTACTAAAGACTTTGCTTGTCTTCAAGTAAAACAATATCAAAAGTAGTAAGGCTATCAAATTAATCTCAACTCTAAAGTCAACACTTTCACATCACAGGATCACAATGCTAATCAAAACACTTTCTCAAATTCAAGCACATTTCAAGAACACAATTGAATTTCAAGAATAGTCAAGTAAAAACAACCAATTTACAATAAGTGACTCATAGTCAATAATCATTGAAGAATTATCATCTTCCCTATTAGTGAAATATATCAACTTCACCATTGTATCCTAGTTTACATGCCTTATCATAAAAGAATATCCAAAAAACACATAATATTTACAACACATGAAAATGGAGAAATACTCAAAAACTATAACTCACAAAAAACTTCTAATATAAACATGTATCCTATCATATGCTTGGCCATATTTTTTATCACTACTAACTCAAAAATTCATAGTTTGAAATCTTGAAGGACTTTTTCTAGCTTGTATTGTAGGCACGGGGAATGCTCATTTCATTTTTCAGAATGCAAGACTAACCATGTTAGTACCAAACAAGTAATAATCTCTCATTTTGACTCCAACAAGGGAAAAATACTAATTATTCATACCTCACCACAACCATTTACTACTCACACTCAATCATTATTACAATTTCTACCCTAATTTACTATGCTCTGGGTACTCAGACGTCCCTTACACTAAAGAGAAAAATGCCCAAAAATGATAATTTTCCCTTAAGAATGTCATCAATCAATCTATCATAGGGAAAATATCATCAAAAATAACCACCAAAAGAAGAACTAAGCTAGAAATATAAACAAAAGAAAAAATGACTAATCCAACAAAAATTCAATTAAAGTATTAGCCCAATAGAGGAACTCAATATCGATAACAATACATCATAAACATCAAAATAACAAAATCACATTAATAAAAAACATAAACACAAGGCACACCCCTAATATAATGATATCTCAATATCCTCACTGCATAACATCAAAATATAACAAAGTAAAGGGGCTCCCTGATTCTGCATAACTGACTCTCATCACTATAAATCTCCTCATCATCAATACCCTCAATATCATGCATGTTATCTGATATGATCCAAAGGGTAATCATAGCTTTTGAATACAATAGTTGAGTCCTATACATAAAGATTCAAGGTTTGGTCACATTTAGGGTACAAGGACATGCATGAAGGACTTGTTTTCAGATTACAATGGATTAAAACCGTGTTTAGAAGATTGCTTGGGACTTGTGTTGATGTCTACCAAAGGTTTCCAAAAGGCTTCACATTTTGAAGCTTGAAGGAGGGACCCACGACTTTGGAGCATTGGAGACTTGGAGTGTAAAAATTTATTAAGGGTGTTTTAGTCATTACTTTGGAGCATGGGAAAGGCTCTTATGGAGTGTTAATTTCATTAATGGCATTTTTGTAATTTAACCACTTTATGAAATAGTATAAATAGCCTTAGTTAGGTTATTTTCCCTTAGTTGATTTGAAATACATTGAAAGACTTCTTCTTCTTCTCTCTTCAAGATTATTATGTAGGACTTGGAAAAGCCATTATTGTTCTTTGCTTAGAAATGATTGTTGTAAGGCGGTGTTTATTCCCTTAACGGTCACCGTAAGTGTTTGGTGTTGTTATTGTGGGTCTTAGGGGTCTTATCACTTGATACATGGTTTGGTTGCTATTTTTTGCAATCTCATATATCAATCAATCTATCTTTCTTTATTGTATTTGTTTGCTATCTTGTTTCTATTAGTCTTTATCTCTTTAGGACATTTGGTATCAAAAGCAAGGTTTTTTTTGTTCCAAAAAAATCAATTTTGGGATTGTTATCTTGAAAATAAAAAAGATAGTGAAAAGGAAGAAAAAAAGAAAAAAGTTATTGTTCACTATTTTTAGGGTTTTTCAATTTTTGATACTTGATTTTTGTGTGTTTTGTATGTTTCTAGTGTTAGATTCTTCTTCCTAAAACTAGAATAAGTGTTCAAAAATCTGAAAATAAAAAAAAGTGGTGTATCACGTTTTTGTTCTTTGGGAAGAACTTTAGATCTTGGATCAACATTGTTTTTGTGTGCTTTGTCAGTTTCTTGTTTTAGATCCTTATTCCCTAGCACTAATAGGTTCTGGATCTAAGATTTGAGCCAAATCAGAGGTGTTTTGAACAATTCACCATTGTTGAGCTTGTGTATGAAGCTATTTTAAGGTGGATCTGACTTGGCTAGTGTGGTTGTGACGTTTTTGGGTTAATATTGTGATATTTGTATTTGGTTTGGCAAAGCGACCTTGTATCTTCTTGAAAAGACAAAATCCAACTTTGTTTTCTTGAAGGTAAACTTTTTGGTGTTCTTCAAGATCTTCATATCTTGTTGGAGAAGAATAGTCAAAAGTGGTTTTTTGATCTTAAAAAGGGAAGAAAGAGAGTGTAGGAGTTGTTGTAGAAAAAATATTCCAAGCATATTCTATGTTATCCCAAAGTAGATGGAAAAAAAAGAAATATTCAAGTACAATTGCATTACATGGGGGGCCAACTCAAATTCAAACACATTTGAGCTTAACGAAAGGCTCCAAACCTTGTATTTTCTTCCACAAAACCTAATTTCTACCTCATGAGTGAAGATTGACCAAAATTCAAGGTTGAAGAATAGAAAAAAATTTCATAACCCTCGACCAACCACAATCTGCCACATCATCATTCTTGTACAACTAAATTTTTAACTCAAATTTTGATTTCTTAGTTTCTAATCCTTGTTTCTTAGTTGCATTTTGTTGATTCTAGCACTAATTGACAAACTAGTAATTATCTACTAGGTTGTAGTTAGTTTTGAGTCCTTTCTTTGTGTTTTGTGTTCCTAGTGTGGTTTTGTCATTTTGATTCCTTGAATTTTTCTATTTCAAGTTCGTAAGTAGATTTTTCTATTTTGTGTCTTGAGTCGATCAAACAAGAATCTATTCCGGCCACTAAGTAGTGATTGACACATTAGTGACTACTGGAGCATAAACAACTTCAATATTCATCATTCCAATTGTGAGGATCACAAACGTGAGTGTATATGAGTGTTGGAGAGGAGATTTTACTACTAATCTTGTTTGTTTATTTTGTAGGTACAAGGTGACATAAGGGGAACATATCTTGGTAGCCTTAGATTATTGTGACTACAACATGGAAGACTATGATTTTAGTGAGGGATTTTATTGATACGATGATGTTGGAGATTATCGGGTCTATGAATATAGCTATGATCAAGACATGGGACAAATTGAGAGTTATGGTTTTGCGGGAGAAAATTAGGTGAATGAAGTGCCTAGTGCTTAAACTGAATATGGAGATGATGTAGAGACTTATGATGGTTCTTATGATAAAATTTGGGCATGTGAGTAGTCTTACACTTCCCACACTGAACCTAGAATTAGTGTAAGGTATAACCCCTTCATTTACAAAGATTACGAGAGCCATGGTGATAGTGCACATATGGATTATAAATATTCATATTCTTCACCTTGAGTACATCTTATCAAGGTCGAAGTGGTGTGAATGGGTATACTAGATATATTGTAGGTTGTCCTACGAGAAAAAGAAGGTATGCATCTCCAAAGCCAAAGGATACCTATGTGCCTTACAATGGTGATCCAAGAAGGAATGCTTACTCCAGAAAAGTTATCATTTGTCGGATACAGGGCTACCTCATTGTGCTAGATGATAGGTATCATAGAAACTATATCTTTCCATCAAATGGTTGACAATTTGGGATTATTTCGTGAACCTTTACTTGTTCCATATTCCTTGGATGGGTTTAAGTTCATTGAGACGGTGAAGGTTATCTTCTTCCAATTTAAATACCATGAGGAGGTGTGGTGTAATATTTTTCCCTTGACATATAGTCATTTAAGCTTGGGTACCAATTGGTTTGCACATATAAAGTTCCAAATGTGCAAAATTAGCCTAATGTTGTAAGAGACCGATAAGGAAATTATCTCATGATGTCCATTCTTCCCAAGCCACAAAAAAAGTACTCGCTTACTCTAATCCAAATAAGAATGAGAGACAAAAGATTGAGAGGAGTAAAGGTGTGCAAGGTAGAAATCTGAGAGTTGAAAAATAAGATCTTTGAGGAGTGAAGTAAGGGGGTTGCCACTAAACCGTGCTAACTTAGTTTGTCCTTATATTTCTAAAGATATTTGTGTGGGTACCAACATGGAAACAGAAGGTGAACAAGTGCTAAATGAGAAGATTTCCTTTGAAGAATTGATAAGGGAAAGCTTAGAAGCTATCAAAGCTCACGAAGGACATTCACGCCAAGGTAAAGAAGAACATGCTCAAGAACTTCAAGGTAAAATAGCTAATTCTTACACTTTCGTGCATGTGAATGATGATTGTGTTGCTAGTAGCCCATAGAGTATGCATAGTAGCTTACCTATTTATGAGTCTATTGATTTTGTGCCTCTTGCTAATGATGTACACATTGCGAGTGTGGATACACTAATTGATCCTATTTATGACCGAATTGACTCTTGTTGTATGAGTAATTTATGTCCACCTAGTCTTGAAGACATTGTGTTGAATGATAGTATATCATCTATTGATTTTTTGTCTATTGTTTATGATGTACACATTATGAGTATGGATACACTAGTTGATCCTATTGATGACCGAATTGACTCTTCTTGTAAGAGAAATTTATGTCCACCTAGTGTTGAAGCCATTGTGTTGAAGGAAAGTACATCATCTTCTAAAAATTGTGTTGATCAACTTATGTGTGGAATTTGTACACTACTTGAGGATGCATGTGATCTATTTAATGGGTCTCAAGTAAGTGATGATGTTGAAAATGTTGATCAAATGAATAAGAGTAAACCCTTGAGCTTTCCTTTTTATAAAGGAAACCCTATGGGTTGTCTGTCTCAGAGGGATGATTATGTGTATGAAACTTCTTTGGAACTTGATTGTTGTCCTTTATATAGTGAACTTGTGTTTTCTAAATCTACCCCAAGGGTAGATCCTACTCTCTTTAGGTATAATATCTTGATTGAAGATGCTATAGACATTCCTAATGAACCTAGTGGTGAGAATGAAGTTTAAGGTGTAGCTTTTCTTGAATGTTATAACCTATATTCTAACCCTCTATTATGTGACAACATTTCTCCTAAAATGGAAATCTCTTCTGGAAGATGAGAGTACTCTTAAGGGAAAGAAATATGTGGTCTTGGAAAGAAATGATCAATTAGGTGATGATAATATTAACTTTCTTAAATTCTTAAGAAACCCAAAAAGTTATTGTTCCTTGAAAATTGATCGTGGCTATGATCCTTTGTATGAAACCTCACCCATGTTTGATGACTTTAAGGATGACTCGCTTGCTTATTGTGAAGACTTAAGTAATAATCCCTTTGATTTTTATGGCGGTATGTGTCTACTTGAGGGTTCTTCCATAAAAGGAGAAATTGTCCATTGTTTGGAAATTACTTCTTCTTCTACTATATGTGACCTTATTATTGAGGGTACTCATGTTGATCATGTTGAAACTAGTAGTGAGTACATACATGAGGATATCTTAGTTGAAGCTGACTTGAGTGATACGTTACTCTACTCTCTATTTGATTTTGATGATGTGTATACTATTGTAAAGAGTATGTCTTTTATATTAGATGAAGCCTATGGGGTAAAAGAGTTTTTCCTAGACCCATTTCTATGGACACTCATTCTATTTGGCCCTTCTACAAAATTTGGATATGATGATGTTGGCATACCCAACTTATTATTTTTCTACTTGGCAAGACAAGTGACATTCTTTAAATCTTGAGGGAAAAGGTGTCATGGTCTCCTTGAGTTAATTCTACTAAATGTGAATCCTTGTTTGACACACTTATGCTTAATTTACACGATTCCCAACTTGTGGAAGCCAAGTTGACACTTTACTTGAAAGAAAGAGGTCATATGTGCTTATGTGTCTTGAATCCATACTTGTGTGCTTTGTGTGCTATATCTTTTGGGCCAAATGGAATTCATATAGATCCTATCACCTTGGATGATGCATTTTCACTTGATTCCTTCCAATACTACTTCTTTGCCTATGATGACATGCATAGTAGTTTCGGATTCGTATTGTGTAGAGGTAGGAAACTTATTGGTTGGTCCACTTGTTTGAATAAGAATGCTATATGGTATTGGTGGACCTAATATCAATAGTGGCACCACTTTTGATGAGGGAACTTGAAGAGGTAATAAAACAATTGTGTCTTATGTTTCCTAAGATAAAGGTAACCTTACCTTTTTGATTTAGTGATACCATAATGACCTCTGTAGTTTTTTTTATCTCTTGATACATGTCATAGCCATTTCCTTTGTGACATTTTCACTAAAATTTTCATTATTAAAACAAAGGATTCATGGTTATATTTCAAGTTGTACCCTCTTTGCATGATGATGTTATTTGTTGTACTAACCCTAACCCACATACCATGATGATGTTGTGCTTTTTTGTCCTTTCTTTGGTTTTATAAGGTGTGGATTTGAAGTTGAATCCTTTTCATGAAGTCGAGGATGATACAATCCAAATATCCATCATAGCATTTGAAAACATCATTTGAGGCCCATAATGAAGACTATAGCTTTGGTCATATTAAGGGTATAAGGACATGCATGGAGGACTTGTTTTAAGATTACAAAAGAGCAAAACCATGTTTTGAAGATTGATTGGGACTTATGTTGATGTCTACCAAAGGGTTCCAAGAGGTTTTTCATTTTGAAGCTTGAAGAACAAGAAGGGACCCATGACTTTGGAGTGTTGGATTGGCGGCCTTGGAGTGTAAACACTCATTAAGGGTGTTTTAGTCATTTCTTTGGAGGATGGAAAAGGTTCATATGGAGTGTTAAATTCATTAATGGCATTTTTGTAATTTCACTTGTTTATGTTATAGTATAAATAGCCACTAGTTAGGTCATTTTCACATAGTTGATTATGGATATTTTACAGTAATTGAAAGACTTTTTCTTCTCTTTTTGAGAGTATAGTGTAGGTCTTGGAAAAGCCATTATTGATCTTTGCATAGAAACGGTGGGTCTAAGGAAAAGTTGATTTCCTTAGCGGTCACCAGAAGAGTTTGGTGTTATTATTACGGGTCTTAGTGGTTTTATCATTTGATACAGTGTTTGGTTCCTATTTCTTGAAATCTCGTATGTCAAGCTATCTGTCTTACTTTATTGTATTTGTTTGCTATCTTGTTTCTCTTAGTATTCATCTCTTTAGGTCATTCTTGTTCATTATCTTTGTATCAATATGATGGAACATCATGATCATCCCTTTTCATTGATGAGGGGAGTGGATCTCTAGGCTTTACCACCTTCCACAAACCCTTCAAATTTTTCCACATCTGGGTATAGAATTTGTCCCCCTTCTTATATCGCCTCTTCATCTTCTCATGAGAATCACTCAACTCTCGGTGTGACCTAACCAAATTATTATATGCCTTCTCCAACCTAGAAATGTGAGTCCTTTCCCTCATCTAGTCATCTAAAAACCTATCATAATCTCTCTACGGGATATATCAGGTGGTTATCTTAGAAGTCTTTCTAATACCTGTGGGGAATTTTTATACCAACTATCTAACAATATGCAACTATCAGTCTACCCCTCAAATGATCTTGAGGATGACGGTGTGCATGATTAAGTCTATACTTGTGATGGCTTCAAAAATTCTTTTTTTTCCTTTTGACTTTTGGTGGTTGTCCCTTCATCTTGCTTCTTTAATGAGAGCATTTCTTCTGATGGTTTAAACTAATTATCTCCCTCAAACTCCTCTAATCACTCCCGTCAACAAAATTTAGTGATCAAGGAAGGAAATATAAGACATAGTTCATCATGCACCATAAATTCCTTTAGCTCCTTGATGATAAAGTAAGTAACATTTACCGGAATGTTATCTAAGAGACAAGTGACCATATCTTCCCTTACAAAGGGGATAGTGAACGTGTCTCTACATGGTAACACTCGACTAGAGATAATAGTAATCCAGTTCCCGGCCTCAACTTTAAATTCCATAGCAATGATCCCTGGTTTTGTTAACCTGATAACACTTATACCTATATTTAAATTAAAATGTAAGGCAGACAATGCGAATATAATTACACAACTAGATTTTGGTCGGGTCCACGAAGAGTTCAAACTTAGATTTCAAAGAATATATGTGTTTGAAATTAACAAGACATTAACCCATAATGTATTATTAAACAACAAGTAATATTAAATTGGGGGATTTCTTTGAACAATGTTAAACACAACTATAATCAATCACTACTGTGAGAATGATAAGTTTTTGATTGTTAAAAAATTGAGAGAAATCTTGGGGTTATGATATCCTATGAGGGAGTCATGCATGAGTTATCAACAATTAGTCAAAGTTTAGCTAAGGTTATTAGGTAGGCTAGATTTAGAGTCTTGGTGTTAATCTTTCATTGAAACACAAAATCTCACTCATGGTTTTTTTCAAACACCTTACGAGAGAACAAATCTACCACTCCACTACCTCAATTAACACCCTTATTTTTAATATGATGCTAGTAAATGAGATACCTCGAATAACATTCTTATTTCTAAGATGATGAGATTTAACAAGCTAACTCAAGTTATTCTTCACTATTAATCCTCACCCACATCCCTCTTTTAAAGATTATATGGTATCCAAAACAATTTGGGTTTTCACTCCTAGTTCTAAATTTAAACATTGAGAAAAATAAAAACCCATCACAATTAACTAACTGATTGGACTAAGAATAAAAATCCACACATTATTTACCACCTAATCAAACATAACCCCAAGAGATAAGTTTATCTCCACATCAAATTAAAGGAAAATAAATATACCCAAATTGGCATTGAATTAATCCATCATAAACAAATTCAGAATAATAAAAAACATCAATTTAAATTGAAAGCCAAAATCTCTCTTAAAAAATGTACCAACAACTGCTTTTCACTCACAATATTATTCTCTATCTCTCAGAACATTAAAATTTGATGCTGAAAATATGAAGGGTTGAGATGTTTTATATTTTAGGTCTAAGCAATGTGAAACTATAAGTCAGCCCTTAAAATAAACCTAACCAGTCCCAATCATCTTCTTAAATTGCAGTAGTGACTCTATGATCGTTTTCTTCTGTTGTGGTTGTGACTCAGTGATCTCGAGGCAGTGGATCGCGATCACATTACTTCTATATAATTATATATATTGTGATCATGATCCTCAGAGTGTGATCTCATCATTAAAGGTCGTCGCTTGATTTCTGATTTAAGACTTTATACATTTTTTATCCCTTTCCTTCCATTCTATCTTGGCCTTATTTTTTCCACCAGATTTCTATATAAGATCATAAATACTATAAATTAGTGCATGTCAAATATAGCTAGTCTCATATATTCAATTAACTTACCATAGTGTGCAAGAAATGAGATTCCAATGAGTGACAAATTTGTCACTTATCAACACCCTCATCTTAATGACTTTGGTTGTATTCAAGCAATACTACTTCACATTAATGAGACAACCTACCTTTGATTCTCATACTATACAATCAATGGCAACCATGATTTTGATCTTTATTAGCACTAACAATTAGTCAATAAGCATGAGAAGCTCTAAATATACAACCCCTTCAAATTCAATCACAACTTCAACGATTTAAAGAAATTTCAATAATAATCAAGCAACAACATCCAATATTCAATAAATGAATATCTATCGATAGCAAATAAAATATGTTCCTTTGCCTTGCTTTTGAAAGATGTAGACTTCACCTATCCATCCTAGTCTACAAGCTTCCTCACAAAAAAAAGTCCTAACACTGCAAATTTTCAACATGCAACAAGGAATGAATTATCAATCTCTCACACTCACAAAAAATTTTGGAATACCAAAATATATCATGCCATACACTTTCCATTATTTTCAATTGCTACTAACTCAAAGACATTTGATTGGAGAACTGGAAGAACGTATTCAAGCTTGCAATGTAGGTTTGGGGAAAGGTAGTATAAGAATTTAGGATTAAAGTAACGACACCCTCCTTGAAATCCACAAAAAAATAATAGCTCAAACTTGAATCATTGGTAAATCCATTAATTTCTAGATCACACAACTGCCTACTTTTTCATTTTAGTTCACCCATCTTTTGAAAGGATTTTCTTATCATTTATTTCCTTTTTGAAATTTCATGCTCTTGTTTCTTTTATAGATATCTTTCTTTTTTCTCTTTCATTGTCCATCATGGATTTTTTTTAGGTACTGATTTACAAGACCATGGTCATGATCACCTCTTCCAAGTCCACTGCACCCCAACATAGGCTTTCAGCCTCAAGTTGGCAATTTCATAATCAAGGAGGGTTAGGGTTCAAAAGATGGATAACTTTCAAATGGTTCAAGGCTTGTAATCTGGTTTCCATAGAAAGGTTAATTGGAACAAAATAGATGATGAGGGATATCATTCATACATGGATAGGCTTTTTTTGGCTAAAGGCTTTCAACAATTATAAAGGCGGCCTAAGATCATTTCACCAACCGTGTGTAATCAATATTAGCTTTTAAAGATCAATGGGTAATGTTCTAGATGACACAAGTAAGGAAAAGAATCAAAAAAATAGCACTCACCGCACATGGAATGCAAACTATTCTAGAAAGATTGATTGCTTTAATACTAAAGAACAAAAAGAGTTATTTATCACACTACTACCAACTTTAAAATTTATAGTAAAAAAAAGAGGCAAAAAAATGTAATAAAATCATTTAATTCAATCCCATCGATTCAAATTTTATAATGGAGGGGGATACTTATTATGCAATTCACCACATGAGATTAACTATCGATAGCACCAAGCAAGACACCATTTATCATTTAGGCTCTAATGATGAAAAAATTATGTTTATTCAGACTTCACCATAGTTATGATGTTAATTATAATTTGTAATTCCATGGGTACTCAGACTTCCCCTACATCTATCACTCCAACACCTCAACTTAATGATTTTTCCTTAAGAATGTTGTCACTCAATCAATCTGTAATACCCCAAGACTCTAACCAATAGTGTAACCATGAATCAAACTCATGATAAATAAATTATAATGTTTTGGGTTGTTTTCAGATCAAGTATGGTGTGTATTAAGTCTTGAAAGATGTTCTAACTATTTTGTGAATCAAAACATTCCTTACCGATTGAATTCTTGGAAAGGATATTCATATAGTCAACTTCAAATGAGAATATCTCTCATTATACGTGGAATTTTTGAGCTCATGACCTATCAACAGATATATAATTTAATTATCTTTCCAACGATGCCAATTTTTCCAAAATCTGATACCAGAGCAAAGAGTTATACCTATTTTACTATAACATGTCAATCTGGAAAAGGGTGACAACGTTTCTGACGGCCTGTAACGTTTCTGATGACATCTCTGACGTCGTTGTCATTTTTATGATGAAATTTCTGACAACTTCGTCATCCATAGACAGGAAATCATAAAATTCGACCCTTTTGTGATAACATTTTGTGACGGCCTATCATGGGTCTGACGGCCTGTCACGGATGTCGTCAGCTATTTTTTTCAGCAATTTAGAGACGTTTTTGCAAGGATATTTTTGTCTTATCCCATATTTTGGAGGCCTCTATAAATATGAGAATTCCATCCAAACCCTATTTTCCATCATTTTTTCTTCCAATTCTCCTGAGATAATATATTTAGGGTTATATCAAGAACAAAAATCTTCCAAGAATCATCCATGAATATTAAAAATTTCTTCAAGAAGTAAAGTTCCTCATAGTGTGGGCTTCACGAATTATTTATTTCAAGTGTGGATAAAGTCTCAAGCACTAAAGTTCATCCAATTTTAAATATTTAAGGTATGTGGGGTTCTGAACAGGAACACTTCTTTCCTGCATTTCTTGCCAGTGCATACATCTTTCACCGCTGAGGACTATGCTAAGTTGTACATTCAAGAATTAGTCAGGTTGCATGGAGTTTATTTGTCTATTATCTCCGACAGGAGTACTCAATTTACTTCTCATTTTTGGAGGGATTTTCAAAAGGGTCTTGGTAACCAAGTTCAACTTAGCTCCGCTTTTCATCCGCAGATCGATGGTCAGGCTGAGAGGACCATCCAGACCTTGGAGGATATGTTGAGGGCATATGTTCCTGATTTCAAAGAAAGTTGGGATGAACATTTGCCATTGATTGAATTTTCTTACAACAACAGTTTTCATGCTAGAATTGGAATGGCTCCATTTGAGGCTTTATACGGAAGGCGATGTTGATCACCCATACGTTGGTTTAAAATGGGTGAAGCTGATGTGAGTTGACTTTATGCTGTGTTTAAGGCTATGGAGAAAGTTAAGCTAATTCGGGAAAGGTTGAAGACAGCCTAGAGTCGTCAGAAGTCATATGAAGATGTGAGAAGAAGACCTCTTGATTTTGAGGTTAACGATCTAGTGTACTTTAAGATTTCACCCATGAAAGGGGTGAAAATATTTGGTAATAAAGGGAAGCTTAGTCCCCGATATGTTGGCCCTTATAGCATTTTGAATCGTGTTGGGAAAACAGCCTATGAGATTGAATTGCCTGCCGAGTTGTCAGTTTTCCATCCTATCTTTCACATTTCTATGCTCAAGTAGCACATTGGTGATTCTGTTGTTGTTGATCTATCAAAAAGTTTCGATGTTCAGGATAGCCTTTCGTATGATGAAGTTCCGATTGAAATAATAGATTATCATGTTCGTAGACTAAGAAATAACAAAGTTCTCTTGGTCAAAGTTTTGTGGAGAAATCAATCAGTGGAGGGTTCTACTTGGGAAGCAGAAGTAGATATGCAAACCAGATACCCTCATCTCTTCGCCGTGAGTTCAAATTAATTTGAAGGTACTATTTTTTCCTAATCTAGTTTTCTTCTAATCCAGTGTAGTTAGATATATGGTTATTCACTCTATGATTCATGCATTTTGTGAAGTACTTGAAAGTTTAGAATGAAGTAAGCCCTTTTAGTGAGTTATTCCAGCTATATGTCCTCATATTCTCTTGTTCTTGGCCTATCTAACCACATTCGAGGACGAATGTTTCCAAGGGGGAGATATTGTAATACCCCGAGACTCTAACCAATAGTGTAACCATGAATTAAGATCATGACAAATAACTTATAATGTTTTGGGTTATTTTCTAATCAAGGATGTTGTGTATTAAGCCCTTAAAGATGTCCTAATGATTGGGTGATTAAAAACATTCCTTACCGATTGAATTCTTGGGAAGGATATTGGTATTGTCAACTTCAAATGAACATATCTCTTGTTATATAGTTTAATTTTTGATCTTATAACCTATCAACAGTTAGATAATTGAATTATCTTTCTAATGATACCAATTTCGCTAAAATTCAAAACCGGAGCAAAGAATTATACCCATTTTACTCCAGCAAGTCAATCTAGAAAAGGGTAACGACGTTTCTGACGGCCTGTCACATTTCTGACGACATTTCTGATGACATCGTCAGCCTTAGGAAGAAAATCATAAAATTTGACCCTTTTGTGACCACATTTCGTGACGGCCTATCACGGGTCTAACGGCCTGTCACAGACGTCATCAGCTATTTTTTTAGCAATTTAGTGACATTTTTTCAAGGGTATTTTGGTCTTTTCCCATCTTTTGAAAGCCTCTATAAATATGAGAATCCCATCCAAACCCTAATTTCCATCATTTTCTCTTCCAATTCTCCTGAGATAATATATTTAGGGTTATATGAAGAACATAAATCTTCCAAGAATCATCCATGAATATTCAAAATTTCTTCAAGAACCAAGTTCCTCATAGTGTGGGCTTCAAGAATTATTTATTTCAAGTGTGGATAAAGTCTCAAGCACTAAAGTTCATCCAATTTCAAAGATATAAGGTATTTGGGGTTTTGAACAGGAAGACTTCTTTCGTTCTTGTGCCCAAAGATTTAATTTCTATTGAATTTCATGAATTTTGCAAAGTGGGTTTACACGCAAATTACTTTATCAAGGATTTATGAGATTTGAGCTATACAAGATTGACACATATGACTACTTCATTGTCTTATTTCTTAAATTAAGAATTTATGTCATGAGTTGTATATTGTTATCATGAAATGATAATTTCTAAGTGATTTATGATAAGTGTCATGATTTATGTTTTTCCATGAGAAGTTTGTCTATTGAATATATATTGATATTGAGATTGAGAGTCAAGAACGAGTTCTATGATGTTTTCTGGAAGATTTGATACTTGATATGATTTGATAAGCAAGTGTACTTTATGATGAGAAATATTATTTTGCGATTTAGTCGAGTTAGGCATCCACAAGTTGATTATGATTTACATGTGAGATATATATTTATATTTTGTTCTTCATGATAGACTCTTGAGTTGATTATGGTGGATTTCCTAACGCGTTTTGAGCTTAAGTCTGGGAGTAGTATTTAGCACTGAGCAGGAGGTATGGGTTCAGCACATCATACTTCGCCATAACTATGTTCCACCCTACGATTAAGATTAAGGGTCAAAGGACAAGACATTTATCACTAAAGATAAGGTTCTACTCTGATGGAAAGGATAGAACAGCTCTCCCAAACGTGGGCTAGATGTTGGACTCCATATAAGCTCACATGGTTTATGTCGGTTATAAGAAACTCCCAAGTCAATAATAGTCCAAGTTTCATGATTTACGGAGTCACTCTAAGTCATTGGTCAAAGAGTTTGAGTTGAGTCTAATGGTTTGTGAGATTTATGACGCATTTGTTATTATTGATGATTTATGGAAAATATATTTCAGGTAACTCAAGCGAAGAGAGTCATTATTATCAGCATGCATGATTTTCTTATACATTTATGATATTATTTAAATGTTGCCTGCACCGCCACATACTCAGTACATTCCCAAGTACTAATTCCCATACACTTCTATGTTCTATATTTTCTCGGGATGTAGGTTCAGGTGCTCAGTCTCAGCAGCGACAGCGATCTTCGAGTATCTCTATCTGCATTCATATAGTTGGTGAGTCCTCATGGTTCGAGGACCTATGTCCTCGATTTTTTTCTTAATTGTAGATGGTTGTTTATTTCCAGTTCAATACGGGTCAATTAGGGATCAGTTCCAATGGCTCATCAGTCTTATGTAGTAGAGCCTTTGTTAGACTAGAGTACCAGTATGTACAGAACTTCAGTAATTTGATTGTACAGGATAGTATTTCTTTGTATTCCAGTATGTTCATGACATGATTATTCTTCTTTATTACATCTTGATTATTGTCATGGTGAGTTATAGAGGTGATGACAGGCTCAAAGGGTTAGCTTGAGGTCGTGTGTGGCCTTAAGTACCATGTGATGTCTTGGTATGGGATTTTGGGGCTTTAAAAGCTTGATGTCAGAGCCTAAGGTTTAAAGGAGTCCTAGGGAGTCTGACAAACCGCATTACGTAGAGTCTTGATCATCGGTGTGTAGCGCGCCACATCTATGAGCAAAAGGCTACAAGATGTTTTAGGAAAAGTCATTTCATTCTTTCAGAAGTCTTTCATGCCTATGATTGTTTGTCTCTGCTATTAATTCATGCTCTTTTATGACAGAAAATGACTCCTTGTAGAGCTCGCAGAAATAACAAATGACCTCAACCCGATGATCCTTTAAATAAGATGGTGACTCATGTCGAATTTCGGGTAGCTTTTCAAGCGCTAACCAAAGTAGTTACCGTCAATGCTCAGGGCAATGTTCAGGCCGTTGTTCCACCTCTGCAAGAAAATAATTTTGCAGTAGCTCGAGTTCGGGATTTTATGCGGATGAATCGCCAGAGTTGTATGGGTCAAGGGTAGGTGAGGACCCACAAATTTACCTTATGAGGTGAAAAAGATCACCCAAATTATGCATCTAAAAGAGGAAGAAAGTTTGGAACTAGCTTTCTATCACTTGAAAGATGTTTCTTATGATTGGGTGGAGTTGTGGAGGAAGTGTAGAGGGGAGGATGCCGCTCCCACGACTTGGCAGTTGTTCTAAGATGTGTTCTTAGACCGATTCTTTCCCTCGGAGCTGAGGGAAGCAAAGTTAGAAGAATTTATGAACTTGAGACAAGGCTCCATGACAGTTAAGGAACATTGTCTTAAATTTAACCAGTTGTCTAAGTATGCTACCAATATGATGGCTAATTTCAGGACCAATATGAGTAAGTTTTTAACTGGCATAATGAGTTATGTTATGAAAGAGTATAGGTCTGCTATGCTCAATAGGGACATACATCTTTCTAGATTGATGATACATGTCCAGCAAATTAAAGTAGACAAGGTGAAAGAGAGAGAGTATGTGAGAGGGAATAAGAGAGTTAGATCAGAGAAGCAGGGGTATAGTTAGAGTAGATTTTTTGGAGGGATCTGCCCTTAGTTTCAGAGCCGTTCTTTTGTGCCAACACCATCATCAGCTAGTACTCCCGTATCCAGAGTCAGGCAGGAGCAGGGTAATAGAACTACTATGTCTAGGTCTCAGGACAGTGTGAGTAATAGAACTAACTATCCCCCATGTTCTAAGTTTGGTAGGATGCATCCTGGAGAGTGTATGGATGAGCAGGGAGATTGTTTTGGTTGTGGTAAGTTGGGCCACAAATTCAAGGATTATCCATATTCTAGAAAGTGGAGCTGTGATGTTCGTCCCCAGAGTCAGGCTATTAGTGCTCCAGCACCTTGGGTCCGTACTACTCCTCCTCAGGGTGCCTCGTCTAGTACTACCGGTGGTCAGTGCAAGAATTGTTTTTATGCTATACCACCCTACCAGGAGTATGAGGATTCACCAGATGTTGCTCTGTGTATTCTATTTTGATGTGAATGTATTAATGGACCCTAGGTTAAGTCATTCTTATATGACTCCGTTAGGGGATGTGAATTTTGAGATCAATGCTAAAAAGATTCCTGAGCCTTTTCTAGTTTCGACTCCAGTAGGTGAACCTGTTGTTGCTAAGCAAGTATATAAGAAGTGTCTGATCACTGTCCTTCACGAAGTTATGTTTGCAGATTTGATTAAGCTAAACATGGTTGATTTTGACATTATTCTGGGTATGGATTGGCTTCACTCTTGTTAAGCATCTAGACATTGTCATAACTGTGTTGTCAAGTTTCAATTTCCCAATGAGTCAGCCTTTGAGTGGTCCGATAATTTTATATCTCCCAGGAGTCATTTCATATCCTATCTTAAAGCTAGGAAATTGATATCCAAGGGTTGCATCTATCATTTGGTTTGAGTTAAAGATACTAAGTTGGAGACTCCAACCATTCAGTTGATCGGAATTGTTAATGAGTTTTGTGATGTTTTTCCAGAAGATCTCCCAGGGGTACCTCCCGATAGAGAGATAGAATTTGGGATTGATCTACTCCTCGACACGCAGCCTATATCTATTCCTCCGTATCATATGTCCCATGCAGAACTTAAGGAGTTAAAAGAGAAACTCAAAGATCTTCTGGAGAATTGTTTCATAAGGCCTAGCATATCTCCTTGGGGTGCACCATTTCTGTTCGTGAGAAAGAAAAATGGTTCATTACGGATGTGCATTGATTATCGTCAGCTTAACAATGTCACAGTCAAGAACAAGTACCCTCTTCCTAGAATTAATGACTTGTTTGATTAGCTGGAAGGTGCTAACTATTTCTCAAAAATAGACTTGAGATCCGGTTATCACCAGTTTGAAGTTAAGGAGTGTGATATTCCAAAGATAAATTTTCGCACCCGATATGGTTATTTTGAGTTCTTGGTCATGTCCTTCGGGCTAACAAATGCACCTCCAGCCTTTATGGACCTTATGAATTGGGTGTTCAGACAGTACCTAGATATGTTTTTTATTGTGTGCATAGATGATATTCTTGTATACTCCCGAAGTGAGAACGACCATGCAGATCATCTCTGAATAGTCTTGCAAACCCTTAGAGATCATCAACTATTTGCCAAATTTAGCAAGTGCAAATTTTGGCTAAGGTCAGTTGCTTTTTTGGGTCATATTATTTCTTCTGAATGTATTCGAGTTGACACTCAAAAGATAGAAGGTGTGAAAAATTGTCCTAGACCTATTTCCCCATCTGATATTAGTTGTTTATTGGGTCTAGTTGGCTACTACCATCATTTTGTTGAGGGTTTCTCTTCCATTGCTCCTTCTTTGACTCAGTTGACCCAAAAGAAAATTAAATTCCTATGGTCTGACTCTTGCGAGAAGAGTTTTCAGGAGTTGAAGACTCAACTTACTTCGGCCCCTGTGTTGACCCTTCCAAATAGTGTAGATGATTTTGTGGTATACTGTGATACTTCTAGAGTTGGGTTGGGTTGCGTGTTGATGCAAAAAGATAAGGTTATAGACTATGCCTCCCGACAGTTGAAACCGCATGAGAAGAACTACCCTACCCATGACCTTTAGTTAGCTATAGTGGTTTTTGCCTTGAAAATCTGGAGACACTATTTGTACGGTGTTCATGTTGATGTCTTTATGGATCATAAGAGTTTGTAGTATGTGTTTACTCAGAGAGAGTTGAATCTTCGTCAGAGACGATGGTTGGAATTGTTAAAGGACTATGATATGAATGTGTTGTATCACCCAGGTAAGGCCAATGTAGTGGTAGATGCCCTTAGCAGGTCATCCATAGGTAGTGTAGCACAGGTCGAGGATGATAGGAAGGATTTAGCTCGTGAGGTGCAGCGTCTGGATAGGTTGGGAGTTAGATTGCTTGATTCAGCTAAGGGTAATGTTTGGGTCCAGAGTAGTTCCGAGTCTTCTCTAGTTTCGAAAGTAAAGGAGAAGCAAGATATGGATCCTAGTTTGGTAAGACTGAAGGAGTCAGTTAAAGACCAAAAGGTAGACGTTTTCTTCCAAGGGGGAGATGGTGTATTGATATTTTAGAATAGATTATGTGGGTGTGATGTTGAAGATTTAAGGAAGAGAATTATGGCTGAGGCGCATGGCACGCGATATTCTATTAATCTAGGTGCTACCAAGATGTACCGCTATTTGCGAGAAATCTATTGGTGGAATGGTATGAAAAATGATATATCAAAATTTGTAGAAAATTGTATAACTTGCCAATAGGTTAAGATAGAACACCAAAGACCCAGTGGAATAATGCAAGAATTTAGTATTCCTACTTGGAAGTAGGATGAAGTAACTATGGATTTTGTGACTAGTTTACGTCCTTCTCAACGTCATCATGATTTGCTTTGGGTCGTTGTAGATAGGTTGACTAAGTCCATGCATTTCTTGCCAGTGCATACATCTTTCACCGCTGAGGACTATGCTAAGTTGTACATTCGAGAGTTAGTCAGGTTGCATGGAGTTCCTTTGTCTATTATCTCCGACAGGGGTACTCAATTTACTTCTCATTTTTGGAGGGCTTTTCAGAAGGGTCTTGGTAACCAAGTTCAACTTAGCTCCGCTTTTCATCTGCAGATCGATGGTCAGGCTGAGAAGACCATCCAGACCTTGGAGGATATGTTGAGGGCATGTGTTCTTGATTTCAAAGGAAGTTGGGATAAACATTTGCCATTGATTGAATTTTCTTACAACAACAATTTTTATGCTCGAATTGGAATGGCTCCATTTGAGGCTTTATATGGAAGGCGATGTAGATCACCCATCCGTTGGTTTAAAATGGGTGAAGCTACTATGAGTTGACCTTATCCTGTGTTTGAGGCTATGGAGAAAGTTAAGGTGATTTGGAAAAGGTTACAGACAGCACAGAGTCGTCAGAAGTCATATCCAGATGTGAGAAGAAGAGCTTTTGAGTTTTAGTTTAACGATCTGGTGTACTTGAATATTTCACCCATGAAGGGGGTGAAAATATTTGGTAAGAAAGGGAAGCTTAGTCCCCGATACGTTGGCCCTTATAACGTTTTGAATCGTGTTGGGAAAGAAGCTTATAAGATTGAATTGCCTACCGAGTTGTCAGTTGTCCATCCTATCTTTCACATTTCCATGCTCAAGAAGCACATTGGTGATTTTGTTGTTGTTGATCTGTCAGAAAGTTTCGATGGTCAGGATAGCCTTTCGTATGATGAAGTTTCGATTGAAATCCTAGATTATAATGTTCGTAGACTTAGTAATAACGAAGTTCCCTTGGTCAAAGTTCTGTGGAGAAATCAATCAGTCGAGGGTTCTAGTTGGGAAACAGAAGAAGATATGCAAACCAGATACCCTCATCTCTTCTCCGCGAGTTCAAATTAAGCCAAAGGTACTATTCTTCCCTAATCCAGTTTCCTTCTAATCTAGTGTATTTAGCTATATGGTTATTCTCTCTATGATTCATGCATTTTGTGAAGTACTCAAAAGTTTAGAATGAAGTAAGCCCTTTTAGTGAGTCGTTCCAGCTATATGTCCTCATTTTCTCTTGTTCTTCGCCTATCTAGCCACATTCGAGGATGAATGTTTCCAATGGGGACATATTGTAATACCCCGAGACTCAAACCAATAGTGGAACCATGAATTAAGCTCATGAGAAATAACTTATAATGTTTTGCGTTGTTTTCTGATCAAGGATGGTGTGTATTAAGCCCTTAAAGATGTCCTAATGATTAGGTGATTCAAAACATTCCTTACCGATTGAATTCTTGGGAAGGATATTGGTATTGTCAACTTCAAACAAGCATATCTCTTGTTATATAGTTGAATTTTTGATCTTATGACCTATCAACAAATAGATAATTGAATTATCTTTCCAATGATACCAATTTCGCCAAAATCCAAAATCGGAGCAAAGAGTTATACCCATTTTACTCCGGCATGTCAATCTGGAAAAGGGTAACGACGTTTCTGACGGCCTGTCACATTTCTGACGATGTCGTCAGCCTTTGGCAGAAAATTAAAAAATTCACCCTTTTGTGATGACATTTCGTGACGGCCTATCACGGGTTTGACGGCCTATCACGGATGTTGTCAACTGTTTTTTTTCAGCAATTTAGAGATATTTTTTCAAGGGTATTTTGGTCTTTTCCCATCTTTTGGAGGACTCTATAAATATGAGAATCCCATCCAAACCCTAATTTCCATCATTTTCTCTTCCAATTCTTCTATGATAATATATTTAGGGTTATATCAAGAACATAAATCTTCCAAGAATCATCCATGAATATTCAAAATTTCTTCAAGAACCAAGTTCCTCATAGTGTGGGCTTCAAGAATTATTTATTTCAAGTGTGGATAACGTCTCAAACACTAAAGTTCATCCAATTTCAAAGATATCAGGTATGTGGGGTTTTGAACAGGAACACTTCTTTTGTTCTTGTGCCCAAAGATTTAATTTTTATTGAATTTCCTGAATTTTGCAAATTGGGTTTACACGCAAATTACTTTATCAAGGATTTCTGAAATTTGAGCTATACAAGATTGACACATATTACTACTTCATTTTCTTATTTCTTAAATTAAGAATTTATGTCATGAGTTGTATATTGTTATCATGAAATGATAATTTCTAAGTGATTTATGATAAATGTCATGATTTATGTTTTTCCATGAGAAGTTTGTCTATTGAATATATATTGATATTGAGCTTGAGAGTCAAGAATGAGTTCGATGATGTTTTCTGGATGATTTGATACTTCATATGATTTGATAAGCAACTGTACTTGATGATGAGAAAGATTATTTTGAGATTTAGTCGATTTACGAATCCATAAGTTGATTATGATTTACAAGTGAGATATATATTTATATTTTGGTCTTCATGATAAACCCTTGAGATGATTAAGGTGGATTTCCTAACGCATTTTAAGATTAAATCTAGGAGTAGTTTTTAGCACCGATCAGGAAGT
The DNA here is from genome assembly GCA_030864215.1 of Capsicum pubescens. Taxonomy (NCBI): domain Eukaryota; kingdom Viridiplantae; phylum Streptophyta; class Magnoliopsida; order Solanales; family Solanaceae; genus Capsicum; species Capsicum pubescens. The sequence goes on from CM061542.1 coordinate 126,194,810, forward strand.
ATGGATTCAGCGTATCCTACTTACCCAGGACTACGTGCCATCGTAGGATTAAGATTAAGGGCCAAAGGCCTAGACAGTTATCACCAAAGTTAAAGTTCTACTCTGATGGCAAGGATAGAACATCTCTCCCCAACGTGCGCTAGACATTGGACACCATGTAAGATCACATGGTTTATGTTGGTTATAAGAAACTCCTAATTCCATAATAGGCCAAGTTTCATAAGTTACCGAGTCACTCTAAGTCATGAGTCAAAGAGTTTGAGTTGAGTCCAACGGTTTGTGAGATTTATGAAGCATGTGTTATTATTGATGATTTATGGAAAATATGTTTCAGATAACTCAAGCGAAGAGAGTCATTATTATCAGCATGCATGATTTTCTTATACATTTATGATATTATTTAAATGTTTCTTGAACCCCTACATACTCAGTACATTCCCATGTACTAATTCCCATACTCTTCTGTTTTATATATTTTCTCGTGATGTAGCTTCAGGTGCTCAGTCTCAACAGTGACAGTGATCTTCGAGTACCTCCATCTACATTCGTACAGTTGGTGAGTCCTCCTGGTTCGACGAACTATGTCCCTAATTTTGTCTTGATGATGGTTGTTTATTTCCAGTTCAGTACGGGTCAGTTGGGGATCTATCCCAATGGCTCCTCAGTCTTATGTAGTAGAGGCTTTGTCAGACTAGAGTACCAGTATGTACAGAACTTCAATATTTTGATTGTACATGATAGTATTTCCTTGTATTCCAGTATGTTCATGTCATGATTATTCTTCTTTATTACAGCTTGATTATTTTTATAGTGAGTTTAGAGGTGATGACAGGCTCAGAGGGTTGGCTTAAGGTTGCGTGTGGCCTTAAGCACCGTGTGACGTCTTGGGATGGGATCTTGGGACATTACACAATCATAGGGAAAGGTTCTTCAAACTTTACTATCAAAAAGTAAAAGTAAAATCTAGAAATGAAAAACAAATGACTAATACACAAAATATAGCCACCATCAGGATACAAATTATTTAAACCTAAATAATAAAATTAGCAATAACAAATAAAAAATGAATCATTTGAATGAAACATAAAACCTCTGAATAAAAATCCAAATAATATATACCAAATAAAGGATATAAAATATAGAGACACGGCTACACCTAACTAAAAAGTTAGACAGTTTAAGGCGCTCCCTTAAACCACATAAAGTGTTTCCATCACTCTCTGTCTCCTTATCAACATTTTTAAAATATGGCTCCTCATCTTAAGACTACCTAACTAGAATATCATCATCAATATCTGCACTGGGGAAGGAAGTCTCTGTCTTGGATTTAGGACCTTCTACAATCCCTTTACACTTTTCCACATCAGAGTGATGAAATTGTCTCACTTCTTCTCCCTTTTCTTTATTAGACCATGAGACTCGCTCAAAATTTAGTGTGATTTTGAAAGTTATGTGTAAGCCAGCTCTAGCTTTGAAATTTTCTCCCTATGGTTCATTTTATCCTCCAGGAGTATGTCATAATCACTCTGGGAGACAAATGAGGAATGATTTATAGTGGACTCTCCTGGCCTTATGGGCAATATAGACACCAGCTCCTTTATTACCCGTATCTGGTTTGAGGAGTGATGAAATTGTCTTACTTCTTCTCCCTCCTCTTTATTTGACTATGAGATTCACTCAAATTTTGGTGTGATTAAAAAAATTAGATGTAAGTCGGCTCTAGCCTTGAAATGTTATCCCTCTTGTTCCTTTCATTCTTTAGGAGTATGTCATAATCACTTTGGGAGACAAATAAGAAATGATTGGCAGAGGACTCTCCTAGCCCTTTGGGAAATTTAGACAACAGCTCCTACATTACCCGTATCTGGCTTAAGATTTCCCCAAAGGTCCCTAATATGGTTGGCCTGAAAGAATAAATATCATCATCCAATTAGTTATCTAAATCGATCTTCCTCTTTTTCTTTTTAAAGTTGTGACCTCACCATGCATCTTTAATTAGTAAATAAGTGTCTTTGCAGATATCGAGTCATCCCCTAAATATTCATCAACCTTGACCCTCTTGCAAAACTCAATGATTAGAGATTGAAACATGAGCATGGGGCTGCCTCTCTCTTTGTAATATCTAAACTCTACAAGCACATAGCTACCAACATTGAAAGAAATATAGACTATGAGGCAAGCTACCATTTGGGCTTGCACAACCTAGATGTGAGTCACATTAGTGGTCGAAGAGTTGTAACCAGCTTCTCGAGCCATAACCTTTTACCTTGAACTCTTACAGGTTAGCATTCAGAATAGCATATAGCTCTTTGATTTCCTTAGTGCCAAAATTTACCATATTACACCTAATACTCATAAATTGGTCAGACAGTCTTAAATGGCTTCGAGGAATAACATCCACAGTCCATTGCCTAAAACATTTTATTGAAGGCCAGGAGTTTCTTGGGAACTTGTTCTAAATAAATTACTCGATATGGAAATAATGAATTCCTGGATAGATCCTCTTTATATATGATTTGGCAGTCAGCTATGAGGAAGCAGGTTTGGTAGAATTCTGCCACGCTTAGCATTATGATAGCCTACTCCTCGGATGCAAATAATGATGATCAAAACTTTAGAATTATTTAATAATGATGAAATTGAATGATTTTTAGGTATTTAAAGAGAGGTGTATAAAGGAACATTTTTGGGAATTGTTACCTTTAAAAATAGCTCCTTTATTGATTGCAATAACGGTGTCACTATCGCGATAGTCTGGCCATCGCGATGACATTCTTCATTCATAATTACGACATCTGAGGCCAGGCTGGGTATAACTGAGCCTTTATATCGCGATTGTGACTCTGCAAGTCGTGATTGCGCCATCTAAGAAAAGGTCCAAATCCCCTTTTTGACTCCTCAATTGTTCAAATTGCCTTCTAGGTGCCCATATTTCATGGATTAGATGAAAAAAAAACAAAAAATACTCAAAAAAACAAATTTCAAAGGATACGTGCCAAGTTCATGGCAATGATGGGTTGCATCCCATTTATCGCTTGATTTAACATCACAACATAAAGTCCATTTGGGATTGAGTTGGATCTTTGAGCTGAAGTGACCCAAGATCCACTTTTATTGTTTTGGTCACTTTCTCATTCTCCATATCAATCACCGATACCATTTGTAATTCCATAAGTTGTTTCTTAGTCTTCCACACACCGAAGGAGACCTTATCATTGTGTACCCGGAACCTCATCTCTCCATACAACATATCATCTAGGATTCTTTCAATGGCTAAGAATGTCTTACAAAGATTATTGGTATTTCATGATCAATTTCAAAATAGAGGATGACAACATTAGTTTGAAGGATAAATCAGTCAACCTTTACCAATACATCATATAACACGCCCTTGGGTATCTTAATCGAACAGTCGGCCATTAAAAGCCTCATGGTGGTGGTTGTGGGAATACCCAATCCCAACTTCCTGAACATGGCATATTGCATCAAGTTAATTCTTTCTCTATGATCATATAAAGCTTTGTCAAATTTTCAAACCCCTATAATCCACTAAATGGTGAATGCACTAGGTTTTTTTTCTTCTCTACAATTATGTTTGAAATTATAAAGCTGCAATTATGAGTCACCCAATAGTTACACAATCCGCAAGTCTCTTCTTTGTGATCAAGTTCTTTATGAGTTTAGCATACCCTGGTATCTATTACAGAGCTTCTAATAATGGAATGTTTATCAATAGGTTGCTAGACTTTTCAAGAAACCTCTTAAACTTTGTATTTTCATCTTTCTTCTAAATCCTTTGTGGGAAAGGAGGAGGAATTTTGATTAGTTGTAATAGGGAAATTGTATGTTCATTCACCAGTGGTGCATAATTTTTTATCATTTTACGAGTTTTCTCATCGTTAGGCTTCTCTTCAACTACCGTTTGTTTCTTAATAATTGTTTCATTAGACTTTGAAGTATCACCATTTGTCTTTCCATGCCGCTATCCTTATGACCTTGCTTACTAATAATTTAAATTTTCATTGGGATTTCCATAAATCTCAAACATATCATCACAAAGAGTTCGGCCACTTCTAGTGATGGTAGTTATCATATGAGAATAATTTTTGGGATTTTTCATTGTATCACTAGGAAAACCTCTTTATGGCCTAGTATTGAGTTGAGTTACGATTTGGCATACTTGAATTTACAATTACTTTATGTAGTCTTAATGAGAGGTTGTTGTTTGGGTTAGTTGGGAAAACTGTCTTTTAATCACCCTTACTATTTTGCCGGTCTCTTCTACATATATTAGAATTCGGGCCACGAAATCTTCACTCTTGAATTTTTATAGATTTATGGATCTCGACTCCTTCTCCCTGGGCATTTCATGATGGGTTATTTTTTGATCATAATCTCTCTTTTGGTCTCTTCGATCCCAATCTCTATAACAGTCTCTATCCCTCCAATCTCTATCTTTCCAACCTTGATTCCCACATTTCCCTTTATAGGTGGGGTGGGAACCCCCCGATTGGTTTGACGAAAATTGAATCTCCTTATCAAGATTCTCCGCTTCTTCATCATCATAAGCTGGAATTAACGACCTTGACCACCTTAGGAGGGGCCCCCATTACAATTTTTGTAAGAAGTATAAGTTGGGTCATCAACCTAGCCATATTCTCCTCACTTTCCTCGTCATTCTTCTTTTGCTCTTTCCTTACAAATGATGTCGCGGGGGACCTCATGGATACCTCGGTGTCCCTTGTATGCCATCCTTTATTTTGTTTTGTAACTTTCTTTGTTAAACTAGACGTAACACCATAAGATAACTTTACATAGAACCCACGACTGCATTATCTAATGCCCTATAGAAATTTGGAGAAGCATTTTCTTTGGAAACTCATGATTTTTTCATTGAACCTTTGCAAAACTTCATACAGTGGTTTACCACTAATTTTGTGAAAATTTTTGAACTCGTCCCTTTATTGCAACATCTGAAAAAGGGGAAGTACCTATCCAAGAATGCATATGTGAGTTCAACCCATGAAGTGATAGATCCCATGGGTAAAGACTGCAACCATAAAACCATTTTTCTTGTCAATGAGAATGGGAAAAGATGGAATCAAATTGACTTTTGAGAGATATGGGTATGTCAAATGTAGGAAAATCATGATTGGGATAACAAACAAAAAGTTATGGAACTTGGTTGTGGGTCTTTTGTCGAACTGGGATGGCTTTTATTTTCCACTTCTTATTTATCATGAATGGGGGAATCAATACACATAGTATGCCTAATCGACATATTTCTTTTTTACACACCTTAACACCTCCTCAGCCAGGCTTGGGCAGAATAGTAGAGCAAATACACACATCAAAAAAATTCTTCAAGTGTATATTTTCATCCGCATGTGATTGGCCCCTAAAACAACCCTTTCATTTGAAGAAAATTAAGTATTACACTAGTGACATGAAACATTCCATTTCCATCCACTGGTGGAATACAAATAGCACTATCTCGGCCCATATCTCAAAGATGATCCATATCCTTAAGCCCATCAAAAGAATCATCATTACTACCTTGTTGGCACATGGAATTATGTATTCTATGAACATTAAATGAGAAAAGTTTAAAACAACAAATGATGTAAACTAAAACACTACGTCTAAACCAAGGTAACTAACAACACAACAATAGTTAAAACTATGTTTCACTCCCTGGAAGTGGTGCCATTTATTATTACAGTCAAACTTTCATTCACATTTATATGTAAAGAGGACGTTGAAAAAATAATTACCCAACTAGAGTCGGGGACGAATTCTTTAGGAGTGAAAAATTAGATTTTAAAGCGTACATGAATTTGAAGATAACAAGACGTTAACCCGTAGCGTAACATTAAACAATAAGTAAAATTAAATTGGGGGATTTTTTTGAACAATGTTTAACACAAATATAATAAAACACTGTTGCGAGAATGATAGGTTTAGAAGTGTTACCAAATCGAGAGAACCATTGGGTTATGATATCCTAGGTGGGATTCTTGCATGGGTTATCAATAATTTTTCCAAGTTTAGCTTAGGGTTTAGGTAGGCTACATTTAGGGTCTCGGTGTTAATATTTCAATAAAACACTAAATCTCAATCATGGGTTCTTTTGAACACCACACAAGTGAAAAAAATCTACCAATCCACTACCTCAATAAACCCCATTATTTCTAAGATAATGCTAGTATATAAGCAACCTCGAATAACACGCTTATTTCTAAGATGATGTGATTTACTAATCTAACTCAAGTTATTTTTCACTATTAATCCTAGGATGCATCCCTCTTTCAATGATGATATGGGATCTAGCACAATTGGGGTTTTCACTCACAATTCTCAATTCAAACATGGATTAAAAGCAAAACACATCACAATTAACTAGTTAATGGAACTAACAATCAACACCCACACAATATTCATCACCTAATCAAACATAACCCCAAGAGATAAGTTTAGCTACTCATGAAATTAAAGGAAAGAAATATACCCAAATGGGCATTCAATTCATCCATATTAATAAACGTAAGTGTAATCCCAAATATCAATTTCAATCAAAATACCTAATATCTCATAGAAAATAGACCAACAATTGTTTTTCACTCATAAGATTATTCTTTGATTCTCAAAATTTTAAAATGGGATGCTAAAAATGTGAAGGTTTAATCTTTTTATATTTTGGGATGGAGTAATGTGAAATTATAGGTCAGCCCCTAAAATTTGCCTTACCAGTTTCATTACTTTCTTCAATCGCGGTCGTAATTCCATGATCGTGTACTTTTATCATGGTCGCAGGGCACCAGTTTGCAGTTGCAATACTTCTATCTGCTGAGATCTATCGCGATAGCAACCATCATAGTTCGATCATAATATCTTAACATCATATCTTGAAGTCTATTTTAAGCCTTTGCCCAGTTTTGATCCTTTTCATTTCTTTCTAGCTTAGCATTTACTTCTTGTTTACAAGATTTCCCTGTAAAATTACAAACAATGGAAATTAGGAAGTCCTCAATACTACTTAGCTAATTAAGAATATCAAGAAGTCCTCAATACTAAGCTAAACACATGTAGATAATGATACTTAGGAGTATAAATATGCCTAAGATCATCACCCCATACTTTAAATCTTCTTTGTCCTCAACCAATAGTTTACACTATGCACAATCAAGTAAGACTCTACAGTACTACTACAACTAATACCCTAAAACTAGAACTACAATGGCTACATAAATAGTAACTTCCACAACAAACATGTTGTATTACCATTGAAAAACTCATGAATACTAATTCAAAACTTCCAACTCAAGAATTAACTCTACCAAGATGGAAAAATTATGATATTTCACAACTGAGATATCATATAAATCACCTAACAATAATATAACATGTTCCCTCACAATAAGAGAATCACCCACATTCACTCACAAATGTGCAATTCATCACATGAATTGGTGTAAGAATCAAAGTTTGGTCACACTTAAAAAGAATTTACATGTCACACAAGATGAACCATAAATATTTCCCTAGCTTTAGTACTCCACTAATATCAGAATATAAATGCTTAAGATTAATTAGGACTCTATGGGTTGCAATGTAGGATAATGTATGGGTAGAACTATTCTGGCTAGTAATAGTGACTATCTTCCTAATCACTTTAATACATAAAAATTGACCTTAAAACCCTCTCTAACTAATTGATTTATCCATCTCTTTACCGACCCACCTCTCCTTTATTTAATTTTTATTAATCTAGTTCATCCATATTAAGTAAGGAGTATCTTCTCTTGACACATTATTCATGTAATGATCCTTTAGGTCATTTTCTATATTTATGCATATTTTTTCCATTTAAGTTTCTCAATAATTGCTCCAAGTCACTTATGACTCGTTGGAATTGATGAATCGATCACCAGGCAGTTCATTCGGTTTTTAGAACCAATTCTCTATTTAGAAGTCTTTGCGGGTTGTAAATAGCCACCACGCAAAAACATCAGTGAGAAAACATCAGATTGAGAATCCAACTTCATCATCGTGTCCAAAATTTTGAATTTAGTATAGTTACATAGCTCTTTTATGAAAATTTGATTGCATATGCATCCCGAGACTTTACCAAAAAATGGAATAAAATTCCAAGTTTTAGTTGTCATTCATAGAGGTTGGAGATTATGCGATCGTTGGAGCCTTAGTGCGATCGCAATGGCCGATATTAAGGCAAGTGCACATGCATAATCATCGCTCCTAAGGGCGTAGGCAAGATGTATTTATGTGTTGTTTTGGCCGAGAGTATGGATATTTCTCTACTGTCTAAGTCTCTATAACCCTAATGGAGAGAGTAGTTCTTAAAGTGTGTGTTAGGTATTGATTGGGAGATTGAATAGCTTGCTTATTTGAGATTAACATCGAATCTAAAGTAAGATTCCTTCAATTTTTGGTGTTGAATTCTTGATTTATGGACCCAAAACCCCAAATGTCTTAAGGCTTCATTTTAGTTCCAAATATGGTTGTCTTGTACTAATTTCTTAAGGGATATAACTCCATAATGGTTTCTAAATAGTGGGTTTCTATTGGAAACTTATTTTCCATATGTGGGACCCACTTGTAGGTTTTGGTGTCGTTTTTAGACCTGAAGCACAATGTTGCAATATGGCTATCATTAGAATCATATTGACGAGTACATCATGGTTTTTTTAGTGTTTGGCATTTTGGAGATTGTGAAGTGAAGATCAACATATGGTGTTGGATGTGAAGTTTATAGTCTTGATTTAAGGTAGGCCTCTATTTACTCCTCTTTATAGATGATGTGTGATATCTATTGTATGTGTATTTGGATGTAAGGATTGATTATGCATAATATAACTTAGCCTTGAGTATTGATGCTTTGAAGATTAAATAAAGGTTTTAGACCCGTAAGATAATATGTTTTTAATCTTTAATCCTATTACCTTCTCTCTCTAGTTTAGATTAGTTGTAGCATGGTTTTAACGTAATGCTATGTTTGGGGTGTTTTTTTAGAATTTCAAGCATGAATTGTATATTTAACCTTATCAGAAGTCTTGAAATTGTAACTTGGGTAGAATTGACTTGAGTAACTTTATTTTTAGTCAAAGCTCCTATCTTATGCTTGAATGTGGCTTATTTGACATATAGAATTTGAACTAGATTCCTTAGCCTATTTTGGGGCATGGTTTGCCTAATAATGGAACTTGAGGTTTAGTAGTGGGATTGTTCATCCCATTTAGGCTAAGACTTGTGTTAGCCTTGTGGACTTAGTTGTGGATGTTAGACATATATAAGGCTAGTAAATATTAATATAAGGTTTCTTTGTGACCTGGTAACTTGTATTGTTGTTCCCCAGATTATGGCTTTTGAGTTTTGGCTATGGTACTCTTTGAGAAAGTGTTATCTGGCATTTAGAGGTGATATTCCTTCTAGATATGTTATGTGGTCTATAGTGATGCTATTTTCTCTAAGACTCGATTATAGGCCATTAGAGATTCTATTCCTCTTATATATGACTGTTGGGCCAACAGAGATGCTATTCATCTTAGATATGATTGTTGAGCCTATGTAGATGCTATCTTATTCTGGTTATGATTATTGGACCTATAAAGATGATATTTCTCTTAGATATGGCCATTTTCCTAGAGAAGTAATGCTCTGCATAGTCATTATGTATGGCCTATTGACATATCCTATAGATGATTACATGCTTATTGATGTTATGCTTCCTAAATTTGAGATTTTTGCACTGTGAGAAATGATTACATGCTTATTGATATTATCCCTACTATATGTGAGATTACTAGAGATATGCTACTACTTATAAATATGATTATTGATACGAGTATTAGATACGTATATGGGACTAAGGCCGTGATTATGACATTGTGATTATTTTGTATATATTATTGGGCAAAGGGTCATGTTATGATAATGATTGGATATCGGAGAAATGTTTATCATTGTAAAGGATACAATTGGAGTTTATGAATTCATATACATATTTTCTATACACATCTCTCTAGTATGGGATGGAGGAAAATGTGGTATATTTCTTATGACTTTATTAATTTGATACTAGTGATGGCATGCATAAATTTGGTGCATTCATGATTATAGTATCTGTAACTTTTGTTATTCAAGATGAAATATGATCTTATGATTGTTCTGCATGATTAAGGGTGAATCTATGTGGTATTTAGTTATCCATTAGGAGACTATAGAACTTAGTGGCTAGGAATCAAATTTATTAGTTAATAAGTCTTGCATAGTTAAAATATGGTATCTATCGATGGTTGATGCATGGATAATGATAATTTCGGGCTTAGCATAGGTGAAGATTAGTGATATTGATGACTAAGTTTGCAATGTCGATTAGTTGTTAAATGAGAACTTGTGTATTAACGAGGCTAGATAATAAGTGATGTTGGTAATAAGAGGTGGCTAGTTAATAATGATGAATAGTTGCTAAATGGTTGATTTATGAATAGTTAAAAAAAAATTAGTTTGTTAATGATGGTTAGTTAATGAATAATGTTAGTTAATAAAAGATGGTAAGTTGATAATTTGTTATATGTTGTCTAATAATTGTTAACGGTTATATGATGATGAGTTGATAATATGGAATAGTGGATAAATGGTGATTATGCTAGTGATGAAACTTGGCTAGATGTTACATGTCGGCTATCTACAAAATATTGGTTAGTTGATATCCCTTGAATAATGTTAATGTTATACAAATAACTAAAGGTCACTTGATTACTAGCGAACTAGTTATTTCATTATAGATATGGTCAGTTAGTTAATAAAGAATAGTTGGGAAGTATTGACTAGATAGATACTTTATGATGATATGATTATGTTCATGATTATAGTTGTATATGTTATTTCATAATTTAATTATGATTATATTGATACCCGTCAAGGTCGGAGGATACTGTTGTGATAATATATTGATACCCGACAGGGCCAAAGGATACTGTGATGATATATTGAAAATCAACAAAGATAGAGGATACTATGATGATATATTGATAACGGGCAAGGCCAGAGGATACAATGATGATATTAATACCAATCAAGATCGGAGGATACTGTGACGATATATTTATACTTGGTAAGGACGAGAGATACTGTGATGATATATTAATACCCGGAAAGGAAGGTGTATACTGTAATAATATATTAATACCCAGTAAGGTTAAAGGTTATTATGATGATATATTAATACCCATCAAGATCGGATGCCGATTATGATGATGATGATCATGATGATGACAGTTATGATGAGTTGTGATATTGATTGTGTACTTGCAATAATTCCTGCATGCACATCGCCTATCACTAGTATGCACCTATGTCTTTCGCCCGGTATGGGACGGTTGCATAAATATGGGTGAAGAATATGTCTTATATTTTTGTATGTTGATTGAACATTTCGAGTCTGGGGCGGTAGGGGTACGCATAGGATCATCTAGTTATTTGGTTCTCTGAAGTAGATGGTTATTCATGTTGTCATTGATATTATTATTATCATTGTTATTATCATTATTATGTCTATCTTATGATAGATTGGTCATTAAACAGGTATAGATATCTGAGGTATATCTATCACCTTTTCTATCTTATGATGTTTTATTATGCATGATTATATCATGTCTAGTTATGTGGATTAGAAACCCTAATTATGATAGTATTGAATCATTATAGTATCATGATGTGTTCTTAGAATGATGATAGAATGATCAAGATTACTCTTTGAGATGACCTCATGATAATGTGTTTATATATATAAATATATAGCTATAAGAAGCTATGACACTAATGTATATCCCTTCCTTTATTTGTTCAAATTGTATATTTGTTTCTTGACCTTGTATATTTCTATATATCTTGCTTTCGCTCTTCATTAGTATATTTTCCAAAGATATAAGGTATAGTATTGATGTCCAATGAATGTGGATGGAATGAGATAGTTCACCTTGATACTTACTTAGTCTTGTTATGTTAGACTCTTGGACTCAAACAGTATAGTTATCCCTTATTATTCTCATTGACTTGTTATATAAGCTCTGGACTCTTAGGTGTAGTTTCCATTCTATTTATATGCTTTACATATCTTCTTTATTTTTGGAGCTCATTTGGCAATTGCCTACTGAGTACCATTCATTTGGTACACCTACACTTCTATAGACTACACATCATAGTACAAGTTATCGTCGTTGATTTATGCATCGTATGGAGCAGTAATAATTCAAAGACTTATAGTGAGATCATGACGTTTGGAGTATTACTTATCTCTCTCTTATGTATTTACTAGTCTTTATATTATTTGCATAGATAAGTTGCATCAGTGTAATTCTCTTGATAGTACACTTTTGTACTCTTATTTATTGAAAACCTCTTGTACTGATACCACCGGGTTTTGGTATTCTATTATGTATTGATCCGATGTCATTTATTCCTCATTCTTTTCCATATATTTTTGACTAGTCCGTTACTAGCCATTCTGGACTATGAGTTTGCTTTCCTACTGGTAGGTTATGGTAGGTGCAATCATAATTCAGTAAAATAGGCCATGACAATTCATTTTTACTCAATTTCTTTATTTTTATTACCTTGCTACCACAAAAACTCATAAACATTTTCAATACAATAATAGCTACAATCTTTGGGTTTCATTTTAAATTTTCCCTTCTCACTTATACACTCTTCAATAACTCAATTGTCTTATTTAAGTGTTGAGGTGCTTTAGATCAAATTACAATCAATTAAAAGAAATAAAAAAAACTACATAGGAGGTTACTTAAGAATAGGCTAACGACTTAATGGGGCTAACTTAGGTTATACAGTCAGGGTAGATGAAGAGGGTATGAACCATGAATATAAAAGAAATATCCTACATCATCTCCTAAACCCAACATTCTTTATTTCACATTGCACATATACCAATCAAGTTCTACTCATTAAAATGCATACATGGAATATAATTAGAAGATCACTCACACATGGGACATTCTCAATTTAAGTAGGATCTCTACAGACTCTCAAAAAAGAAATAATAAGAATTAAAAATTAAGACAACATTGCTCAAGAGTCATATAAGTGAGCCTATGTGTCCAAAATAATTTATCCAACTAATTACAAATGCTTTTATATTCAAAACTAACTTGCATCACATAATCATACATAACACTTTGCACGAACAACTAATTAATTCCTACTCACAAAAATTTTAAATAACTCCTAAAAAATCAAAAATGGATACTGGGTTCAAAGGGTTCCCACTTAAAATTGAACTAAAAAGAAAAATCAAAGGGTGTTGAAGTGTGCTCCTACGAAAAAGATACTAAGAAAAAGTAAAAACATAAAATATTTTTGTAATTTTTTAAAATTTAGTCAAAAATAAGAAAATAACAAAAAATAAAAATCCTATAAAAACACTTCACCCAAACCAATAGAAATATTTCCTGCTCGCACTTAAAATCATACATTGTCCCCAAAGTATAACTCAGAAGTAAGGATAGAAATACTCTTTGAGGCCTCTAGGACTAGATTGTTAAATCATAATCATCAAAGAGGTCTGGAGGCCCCACACTCAATTTTTGTCATGCTATTTAGCTGAAATATTCGGTACTCAGACTTTCCTTCAACCTGCTAACACTCAATAACAATAAAAATAATTGTGATCCTCAAGAGAATCACGAAAATAAAAATAGGTACCTTAACTTGGGTGGCCCCCCAAGCAGCGCCTGATTTAATGTAGCGGTACAACTCACATCATAACTTTCAAAAAAATTATTTCATCCTCTTTCTCCTATTTGGATTCCATCTTATTATTCTTTTCTGACCTCTTGACTTCTTACATGCAAGGTTAGCATCTCTTTCTATTCTTGCCATTTTAAACTCATCTTTCTATTTTCCAAATCCAGGCTTAATTTGTAATTTGTGAAGCTGCATGAGAGAGTCTAAACAGGTAATTGGATGCTTTCAATGCTTCACCCTACACACATTCACTTTTGTAAGTATGATCATACATAAATCTTTATAATATGTGGGTGTATTGAGTTGTTTGACCCTAAGGCGATTTTCTGCATTTCTTATTATTTTAACTATTTAACATATTCCTATAGCTATCCCAAATCAGTTATGACTTGTTGGAGTTGATAGTTTATCTAATAATTAATAGTATGAGTTCTGGTTTAAGTCTGACAAATGATGATGATATGAGTTCCGGTTTGATTCTGGCATTTAGAGATTATTTTTTTAATGTTATGGCACAGACAGAGTCATAGTTATGAACTAATATCTTGTTATCTACTTCCTTTATTGCACCTTTTAGACTTATGAGGGCCCTCATTAGGTTATTTACTTTTATGCACTAGTGGCTTTTTGGGGGAAGTCATGTAGTAACATTAACATTTTCTTTCGAATCATATCTTTTCTTGCAATTTATTTACAATATTGGAGCATCATTCTATGTTTTCCAATTTCACCTTGTAAGATCCCATAAAATTCTAGTCATTTCATTCCTATATAACATGCCAAAAGTGGTCCCAAACTAAGAAAATTTCAGCAAAGTGTTAATACTTAGAATCATTTTCAGCCTTCAAATTTAGATGCCATTGTTTTCAATCTTTCCGACCTTAGAATGTTCATTTTCAACTTGATTAATGATCAGGGATGTCAATAGGTAATATTGGGTGAGTTTTGGAATTTTTGGACTTCGTTTGAGTTATGTTTGGATGACCAAAATAGTAAGCCAACACGATCTTGATGTGTCGCGTTGGCTATTGCTTTCCACCCATCAATGTGATGCATCGGTGATTGCCTCGACCACATTGATACGGCACATCGGGTATCGCATCGCTAAGGCCATTTTGTGTGTTAAGTTATAGGTTTTTAAGGGAATTTAGGTCCTTTTCCCCTAACCCAATTCAGCTAAAACATGAAATTTAATATCTAAAAGGGCTAAATACACTCATTATCTCTCAAACACTCTCAAGAATAAGCCCTTGTTTCATCAAGCTCAAGATCAAGTCACAAGAATTCACCACAATTCCTAAGAAATCAGCAATCAACGTATGTTAGGTGTTTATCCTTGGGGCTCCTTCCACCCTTGGAGTTCAAGAACCCTTTTCAAAAACTTGAATTATGTTTTCCATGTTATGAATTGATTATGCCCATGTTTTAGTAGTTTTATGGATTTCAAGTTTAGATCATTTATATGTTTTATGAAATTATGTTAGCATGTGTGTGGAATTATGAATCTTTCATGTCAAAATCCTTGAATTTGCAAGTTTAAGTTAAAGTCATGATGCTTATGTGTTGTTCATTATCATGTGCATTAATTATGCTCCCCAAGTGATTGATAGTATCTCCATGTGAATTGAATAATGAAATCATGACCTGTTAGCATGTGTTCGCAATCATGTACAAGTCCATGACCTCCAAGTGTTTGACTATATGCCTTAATGTATGAATTCTTAACAATTGACTATTGCTATGTTTTATTATTAATGCTATCGAGTCCTGAAGGTACTTATTACCCGAAATCTAGATTTTTACTTAGTTGCAGTAAGTATAGAATAGTCTTAGTAAAGGTCAAGAAAAGTAGTACTCAGTCCAGTTCAGTCAGTCAACATGATCAGTGTCATCTCAGTCAATCCTAGTATACTTTAGAGATCAGTACAGTGTCGGTTCAGTTGGGAGTAGGATTAAGCACCGAGCGAACCCATGGATGGAGGCATTCCTTCCAATAGAGGGTTTGACCCTTGGTAGCAGTCCCTGCATTACAAAACTACGTAGCCAACATAGGGTACGTCGTTCTCCCGCCAGATTAGGATTGACGCAATTATATATATAGTTCATGATTCTTCCTGCCATATTAGGGTTCACACAACATTGTTTGTATCCCTTGGTAAGCTGCTAACACCCTTCCAACTGTGGTCACAGGTTCGACCCCAACTCTGTTTATAAATTGGGGTATGTCAGTTAGATGAACACTCCCACAGTTGCAGTTTCTATCTCAGTATTTAGTAAAGAACTTAGACTGTTCTACAGAACGATGTCTATCATCTATCAGTTACATAGCCATCAAAATTTAGTACTTCAGTATCAGTCTAAGCTTTCAGTTATCAAAACTTAGTACTTTATTTTCAGACTAATTCAGATAGACATTATATATGCAGTATTACATATTCATCATGTTCAGTAGTTACCATTTTGCATATGTTCTCATCTAGTAACTTCATGATATTCATTCAATAAATTATCATCTCATTCATATGAACCCATGTACATCAGCCTACCTTATTTAGCATACTAGTACATTCTACGTACTGACGCATACTCTATCTTTGTGCTATGATATCTCATATAATAGGTTCAGTTGCACGAGTTCTTGGTCAAATTTTGTAGCTCAAGATATCAACATCAAATTTAGTAGTGATTCCTTATCAATCGAGGATATTATGTTATTTTTGTATTTTATTTAGTTCAATAGTTATTACAGTCAGAGTTAGTTGGGGGGATTGTCCCATCAACTTTATATTCAGACAAGCAGAGGCTTTCAGACTAGCGTAGTCAGTTTTTGGTATTCAATTATTATTATCAGTACACTCAGTTATTATTTCAGTATTTTGAGAACCTTATGGAATTATAGATTTTCTTCCACATATATTTTTCAATATTATTATTTAGTGCTCATAGAAGATACCATTAATGGGTTAGCTTATTATCTTTCGAGGTCGTAAGCATCGTGTGATATCTAAGGTGTAGACTCAGGGAATTACAAACTTTGTATCAGAGCCTAAGGTTCTAAAGAGTACTAGGGAGTCTGAAAACCTCGTCAAGTTGAGTATTATGAATGGGTGTCTAGCATGCCACACTTATGGACAAGGGCCTATGAGATATTTTTAGGTAAAACTTTTCCTTATTTCAGTATTCTTGTCGTAGAGTGAGCATAAGCTTATGTTAAACTCTCTATCTAGTCAAATTTTCCCTTTTGTGTATAAAACATGCCTCCCAAAAAGACCAATGGAAAGAAGAACTGTGAACCAGCCAACACCTCAACCTGTTCAAGAAGATCCCCTAAATAAGAATGTTTCTCATGCAGAAATTAGTATAGCTTTCAAAACTTTTGCTCATTCTGTAGTAGCCTAGAATAAATACCCAGCTATTGTTCAGGACAAACCAATGGCCAATACTGCTGCAGCTAGAATTTGAGACTTAACACGAATGAACCCTCTTTTATTTTCAGGGTCTAAGTCTGAAGAGGACCCATAAGAATTACTTGACAAGGTGAAAAGGGTAATAGATATTATAGGGGTAACCACTAGTGAGAGTGCTAAGTTAGCTACATATCAGTTGCAGGATGTGCCTCATAGATGGTTTAAGCAGTGGAAGGCAGATAAGGTCGCAGATATAGGGCCCATAGAATGGGAAGAGTTTTCTACTGCCTTTTTAGATATTTTTTTCCCATTGGAGTTGACGGAGGCTAAGGTTTTAGATTTTACTAACCTAAAGTAGGGCAGCAAGACAGGGAAGGAGTAATTCCTCAAGTTTACTCAGTTAGCAAGATATGCTCCTTAAGTGGTAGTTGATAGCAGATCTAAGATAAGTAACTTCATATTTGGTTTTTCTGATAGTGTGGTCAAGGAGTGTAGAATTGCAATGTTGATTAAAGTGATGGACTTGTCTAGGTTGATAGTCTATGCTAAAAATTTAGGAGCAGAAAGCTAAGGAGAAAGGGAGGGAGAATATGAGGGCTAGAAGAGGTAGCTTTTACTTTGTTCAGCATAAGTCAGAGGGTAGTAACCGTCCTCAGTTCTGCCCAAAATTTTTAGTTCTAGATCTGTCCTCAACCAGTGCTTTGGTGCCTAAATTCAGAAATGGTAACAAGGATAGGGTGCTAGGCTCTAATATCAAGGAAGCATTAGCAGTGCTCAAACAAATACTCTTTGTCAGAAGTATGATAGAAACCATCAGGGTGTCTGCAAGACTAGTAGTGATGTATGTTTCAGATATGACAAGCCAGTCCATACGATCAGAGAGTGTCCTGAAGTGGGTTCACAAAGTTATCATAATCATCCCTCAGCTCAATATGGTTGCCCGTCTTTGGAGGGTATTGCTTCCAGTACCAACGGTGGGCAATGCCCAAATAGGCACTATGCACTTCAATCCGGATAGGATCAGGAAAGTTCTCCTGATGTGGTCACTGGTACTTGATATGTTTACCATTTACACATTTATGTTTTGCTAGTTCCAGGAGCATATTTGTCTATTGTAACTACTTATATAGATATTAACTTTGGAGTCAGTCTCGAAATCCTAGTAGAGCCCTTCTCAGTCTCTACCCTAGTGGGTAAGAATACCATTGCCCGATGGGTATATAGGAACTATCCGGTTATAGTTACTTTAGCAGACTTAGTAGAGTTAGAGATGATGTATTTTGACATCATTCTAGGAATGGATTGGCTTCATTTATGTTATGCTTCAGTTTACTGTAGAAACAGAGTTACCTATTTTCAGTTCCTGAATGAACCTATCCTAGAATAGAGGGGTCGTACTTCAGCTCTTAGGGGTCAGCTTTTTTATACCTTTGAGCGAGAAAAATGATATCCAAGGAATGTGTCTCTCATCTCATTTGAGTTAAAGATATTTGTTCTGAGACTCTTTATCTTGAGTCAGTTCCGGTAGCAAGTGAATTTGCAGATTTGTTTACTGAAGATCTTCCCGTAGTTTCTTTTGAAAGGGAAATAGATTTTGGAATAGACCTTTTTCCAAATACTCATCCCATCTTTATTCTTCCATAAAGAATGGTTGTAGCTGAACTTGAAGAATTAAAAGAGTAGGTGAAAGACCTCCTAGATAAGGGATTCGTCAGACCTAGTGTCTCCCGGTGGGGCGCACCATTTCTATTCGTGCATAAGAAAGACGATTCTCTAAGTATGTGTATTGACTACTGTCAGTTGAATAAACTCATCATCAAGAACAAGTACCCACTTCCTAAAATCAAATACTTATTCGACCAACTTAAGTGTGCCAGTTACTTTTTTAAGATACATCTCAGATCAGGATATCATTAGCTCAGAGTCAGAGAATATGATATTTCAAAAATAGCTTTCAAAACTCGGTATGGTCACTTCAAATTTCTAGTAATGTCATTTGGTCTTATGAATACCCCAACAACTTTTATGGACTTGATAAATCGTGTGTTCAAGCTGTAATTGGACATGTTCATTATATTCTTCATAGATGACATTCTTTTCTACTCTCACAATGAGAGTCATCACGCAGACGATCTCAGAATAGTATTTCAAACTCTCAGAGCCCATCAGTTGTTTTCCAAATTCAGTAAGTGCAAATTTTGTCTAAGATCTATAGATTTTCTTTGTAATATAGTGTCCTGTGATGGCATTAGAGTTGATCCTCAAAAGACCAAAGTAGTGAGAAACTGGCCTACACCCATCTCTTCATTAGACACCAGGATTTTATTATGTTTGGTTGGCTATTACCAATGGTTTGTTGTAGGATTATTGTCTATTTCCTCCCCCATGTCCAGATTGACTCAGAAGAAAGTCAAGTTCCAGTGGTTAGATTCTTGTGAGAAGAGTTTTCAAAAGTTGAAGACTTGACTCACTACAGCCTCAGTTTTGAATTTTCCTGATTGTTCAGATGTTTTTTTTTGGGTATTTTGGTACTTCTAGAGTTGGTTTGGGGTATGTTTTGATACATAAGGATAAGGTCGTAGCCTATACCTCTAGATAGCTTAAGCCCTATGAAAAGAATTATCCCTCCCATGATCTAGAGCTAGAAGCTGTTGTGTTTGCCTTAGAGATATGGAGGCATTATTTGTATGGGGTATATGTTGATGTGTTCAGAGACAAAAAAATCCTGCAATATTTATTTTCTCAGAAAGTCTTGAACTTGCGTCAGAGAAGGTGGTTAGATTTGTTGAAAGATTATGACATGAGTGTTCTGTATCATCCAGGCAAGACCAAGGTAGTGGCAGATGCCCTCAGTAGGTTTTCCATGGGTAGTGTTGCTCACGTTGATAATGGTAAGAAGAAGTTAGTTCGGGAAATCCATCAGCCTGTAAGACTAGGTATCTGATTGGTTAATTCAGTTGAGGGTAGTGTTTGGGTGCACAATAGTTTAGAATCATCTTTTGTTTCCAAAGTAAAAGAAAAGTAGGACAGAGATCCCAGTTTAGTTAAGCTGAAAGAGTCAGTCATAGACCAAAACGTGGAGGTTTATTGACCAGAAAGTGGTGGTTTTATCCAAAGGGGGAGATGGTGTGTTGCATTTTTAGGGTAGGTTATGTGTGTTATGTATGGATAGTGTGAGATAGAAGATTCTTAAAGAAGCACGTTGTGCACATTACTAGATTCATCCAAGGGCTACTAAGATTTAATGTGACTTATGGGTAGTCTATTGGTAGTGTGGGATAAAGAGAGACATTACAGAGTTTGTGGGTAAGTATTCCATATATAAGCAGGCTAACATTACGTATTAGAAGCATAGTGGGTCTATACAGGAGTTCAGTATTCCTATATGGAAGTAGGAAGAAGTTAACATGGACTTCATGCTGGGTTTACCTCGTACTCATCGTCAGCATGATTCGATTTAGGTCATTATGGATAGGATGACAAAGTCAGCACATTTCTTTCCAGTTCATACCTCTTATTCAGCTGAGGACTATGCCAGGATCTATATCAGAGAGTTGGTTAGGTTACACGGTCTCCTATTATCTATCATTTCAGATAGAGGTACGCAGTGCACTCTTCTTTTTTGGAAAACTTTCCAAAAGGGTCTTGGTACCCAAGTTCACCTCAGTAGAGCCTTTCACCCTCAGATAGATGATCAAGCAGAAAGGACCATTGAGACTTGAGATGATAGTTGATAGCGTATGTTGTTGACTTTAATGGCAGTTGGGATGACCATTTACCTTTGGTTGAGTTTGCATATAATATCAGTTATCATTCCAGTATTCAGATGACTTCGTTTGAGGCACTTTATGGAAGGATATATATATCTCCCAATAGTTGGTTTGATATAGGTGCGGCCGTAGTAGTAGGGCTTGACTTGGTGTTTGATGCCTTTGAGAAAGTGAAGTTTATTAGAGAAAGGCTTAAGACAACTCAGCTGACAGAAATCATATGCAAATGTTTGAAGAAAAGATCTTAAGTTTGAGATTGGGGACTTTGTGTATTTGAAAATCTCTGCTATGAAGGGAGTGAAGAGATTTCACAAGAAGGGGAAGCTTAGTTGCCGATAAGTTGGTCCTTATAGGATTCTCAGTCATTTTTGTAAGGTAGCTTATGAGCTTGAGTTTCTTGCAGACTTAGCATCAGTACACCCAGTGTTTCACATCTCCTTACTAAAGAAGTGCATTGGTGATCAATTAGTTGTAGTCTCTATATAGAGTGTAGATGTTTAGAGAAGTCTCTCTTATGAAGAAATCCTAGTCGAAATCCTTGATCGTCTGATTCGCAGACTAAGGAACAAATAATTTCCTTTGGTGAAAGTTCTTTGGCGAAATCAGTCCATTGAGGGAGCTACTTGGGAAGGAAAAGTAAAAAAGCGAACCAAGTATCCTCACCTCTTCTCCGCAAACTCAGACTTAGCCTAAGGTAATAGTTTTCTATAGATTTACTCTATTCCATGTTCAGTTACAGCTGCATAACATTCTCATATCATTTATGTATACATGAAATAGTTCAGTCATGTGTCATGTCTCTAGAACTCAGTCTTGCTTCAATTATGCATGTTAGTGTAAGTATAGTTCCTCAGTTTTCCTTATTTCAGTCAGTCACATTCGAGGATGAATTCTCCCAATGGGAGATATTATAAGACACCACAAAATCCTAGTCATTTCAATCCAATATAGCAAGCCAAAAGAGGTCCCAGACTTAGAAAATTTCAGCTAAGTGTTAAGACTTAGAATCATTTTCAGCCTTTGAAATTGGATGATCATGTTTTTGATCTTTCCGACCTTAGAATGTCAATTTTCAAGTTGATTGATGATATAGGTCATATTGGGTGACTATTGGAATTTTTGAACTTCGTTTGAGTCTTGTTTTGATGACCAAAATAGAAAGCTAATATGATCTTGACGCGTCACATTAGCTATTACGGTGCTCCCAACTACGTGATGCCTCAATAATCATATCGACCCTATCGACATGGTGCGTTAGGTATCACATCATTGGGCCAGTTTTGTGTGTTAAGTTATGGGTTCTGAGGGCATTTATATCCTCTTCCCCTAACCCAATTTAGCCCAAACATGAAATTTAATATCCAAAAGGGCTAAATACACTCATTATCTCTCAAACATTCTCAAGAATAAGCCCTTGTTTCAGCAAGCTCAAGATCAATTCCTGAGAATTCATGACAATTAACACAAAATAAACAATCAAGGTATGTTAGGTGTTCATCCTTGGGTCTCCTTCTACCCTTGGAGTTCAAGAACTCTTTTCAAAAACTTTAATTATGATTTTCATTTATGAATTAAATTATGCCCACGTTTGAGTTGTTGTATGGATTTCAAGTTGAGATCTTTTATGGGTTGTATGAAATTATGTTAGCATGTGTGTTGAATTATTAATATTTCATGTCAAAACCCTTGAATTTGCAGGTTTAAGTTGTAGTCATGATTCTTATGTGTTGTTCATTATTATGTGCATTAGTTATGCTCCCCAAGTGTTTGATAGAATATCCATGTGAATTGAATAGTGAAATCATGACATGTTAGCATGAGTTCCCAATCATGTACAAGTCCATGATCTTCAAGTGTTTGACTAAATGCCTCAATGAATGAATTTTGAACAATTGACTATCGCCATGCTTTCAAGTTTTTTCATGTTTTATTATTGATGCTATAGAGTCCTGGGGTATTTATTACCCAAAATCTAGTTTTTTACTTAGTTGAAGTAAATATAGAATAGTCCTAGTAAAGGTCAAGAACTGTAGTACTCAGTCAGCAATAGAACTCAGTGAACTCTGTCCAGTTCAGTTAATCAATATGATAAGTGTCAGCTCAATCAAGCCTAGTACAGTCTAATGATCAGTTCAGTATCGGTTCAGTTGGGAGTAGGATTCAGCACCAAACGAACCTAGGGATGGGGGCATTCCTGCCAGCAGAGGGTTTGACCCTTAGTAGCAGTCTTGCATTATAGAACTTCGTAGCCAGCTTAGGATAAGTCATCCTATTGCCATATTAGGGTTGACACAATCATATATATATTTCATGAGTTTTCCTGCCAGATTAGGGTTGACAAAACATTGTTAGTATCCCTTGGCAAGGTGCTAACACCCTTCCAACTTGGGTCACAGGTTAGACCCCAACTTAGTTTATAAATAAGGGTATGTTAGTTAGAATAACACTCCCACAGTTTAGTTTCAGTATTCAATAAAGAACTCAGACAGTTCTATAGAACCATGGCTATAAGGTATCAGTTACTTAGCCATCAGAATTCAGTACTTCAGTATTAGTATAAACTTTTACTTATCAACATTCAGTTATCAAAACTCAGTACTTAAGTTTCAAACTAATTCATACTGACGTTACATGTGCATTATTACATATTCAACATGTTTAGTAGTTATAGTTTTGCATTTTTTATCATACAGTAACTTCACGATGTTCATTCAGTTAATTATTATCTCATGCATATAAACTCGTGTATATTAGCCTACCTCACTTAGCATACCAGGAGCATACCAGTATATTCCACGTGATGACACATACTCTTTCTTTGCGCTATATGTCTCATATCATAGGTTCAGACATATGAGTTCTTGATCAAACTTAACATCTCAGGATATCAGCATCAGATTCATTAGTGAGTCCTCTTCCATCGAGGATATTATGTTATTTTAGTATTTCAGCTAGTCCAGTAGTTATTATAGTCAGAGTTAGTTAGGAGGTTTGTCCCATCAACATATTTAGACAGTTAGAGGCTTTCAGACTAGCGCAGTCAGTTTTAAATTTTTAGATGTTATTATCAGTACTCACAATTTATATTTCAGTATTTTAAGAACCTTATGGCATTTTAATTTTTCTTTCGAATATGTTTTTCAGTATTATTATTCAGTGGTCACAACAAGTACCATTCATGGATTAGCTTTTGATCTTCCGGGGTCATAAGCACCGTGTGACATCCAGGGTGTAGACTTAGGGCGTTACAAATTAACCGCAAGGATTTTTGTCAAAACTCAATTCTTGCCTAAGGAGCAAAAATTATCTTTCTTTTGATCTTTTGTCTTTAATTTAGTTTAGTTTCTTTGTCGAACAAAATGATAGTTCACCGATGATGGATGATAAGGAGACATAGTTAGATGAAGTATATAGTCTTTTAAGTTGATTTGACACTGTCAGAAGTTTGAAAATACATTTATAATGTCATTGGAAAAGAATGAAATGATTCCTAAAACAACCAAAATATAGTTCTATTTTTGAAAAAGAAAAATGATGTTTTTGAACTTTCTCTTGAGTGAGTCCATTAAATTCAATTTTCTCTCTCTCTTTACAAGGATAATTCTTTGACTCAGAGTAACTGAATAACTTTTTGCTCATAGTGTTTGTAAATACTTATAGTCTAGAACTTTCCCCTTGATGTGCTAGACTTTTGTGGCATATTTAAGATATTTTAACTTGAAATTATTGTAAGTTCTTAAGTAATTATTGGTTTTTTTGATGTTATTTCTTAAGATTTTGTAGGAAAGTCAAGATGCATGGAAATAAATAACAATGAAGCAGAAGAGCTGAAATCTGGTGTAAATAAGCTGAAGTGTAGCTGATGTTAATTTTGAAGCGACGTCATACATGGGACAGACTTTCAAAGTTGTCTTCAAGCTTAGAAAGAACCTGAGAAGATGAGATGAAATGGGACGAAGTTTGGCATTGGCCTTCAAATATGTCAGAAGGCATCAAAATCACCGTCATCCAGAGGCAGAGTATGTTGATTTTCAGTGAAGTTGTGACGGCAGTTTACACACGTAGTCAAGTTTTTTACACGCCGTCAGTTTTTTCGTCTTAAGATTCAAAAGATAACAATTCACTAGAATCTTTGACGATATCTCGCACACGTCGTCAGGTATCTGATGCGCCGTCAAAAGCATCATCGTCTAATCCGAAGAGAAAATTAAAACATTAATTTTATTTCCTTATTTAGGGTTGACTATGTAAAGAATTGTTTTAGAGTTTTTAAAAGGGGGATCATTGTCTATCTAAAAAAAGAGGGATCATTGTCTAACAAAAAAAATGGGACGCTGGGAAGAGAAGCACGTACATTGCACTATTTCACCAAATATTCTTCTTGTTTCTTATCAACTATTTTTGGGTCTCTACCTTGTGATTAAAATGAAGAAACTACTTATTGTTTTCCATCCATTAGTAAGTTTATCCTTAGCATCATGAATTCAACTTGTTATTTCGTTCATCAAATCATGAGCGGCTAATTCCATTGGCCAGAGTTATGGGATCCATGGAGTAGGGTTTGATCGGTTACTAGGTATTTAACGAATTCAAAAAGTAGTAGAACTTCTTGAAATTCTATTGTTTTAACTGAAATCTATTGGTTGCAAAAATTAGATTATGCCTTAGGTTTTATTTTCTTCTAATGGAGAAATAGACTAGAGGTCGTGAATTATCAACATGAACTCGAAAGCTACCAACCTTCTGTTTAATGATTGATGTCGTAACTGGATTAATCTACCTGAGATAACATCCTATTGGAAATAGAAAAGTTATCTATGTTTGAGAGAATTAGATAATAAATTGTCTGGTGAGGTCGAGAGATAAGTCAGAAAGTATCATAGTAAAGGATAGTCTATTGCTTTACTTACTTCAAGAATCCCCAGCACTACCTAGTACCTGTAAAGTCCCAAAATCCATGGTGAACATAACTTTGGTTTCCCATTTATATTGATTACAAACATTAATATTGAAGTGACAACATTACTTGATACTTTAAAACTCCGATTTTAATTTTATATTTTCGTACCATTTGTTTGAATTGAACTTGTAGCTATAGATTCAAATTAGCTTAATCGCCACTCACATTGTTCCCTGTGGCTTCAACCCCGACTCCAAATTAGGGTAAATATATTGACGACGACCGTCTTACACTAATTTGAGGTGTAAGTTAAGCGTTATCAATAATGTCGCCTTGTCGGGGAACAATTTGAAGTATTGAGTTATTTTGGAACTTTAGCTTACTTGTAAATATTTGTTTGTGATTTCCTTTGCTTCTTGTGTTAGGTAGATTTTCTTTATTTTTGTTTATTTCTTACTATGGCATCATGGAATGAATGTAAGTGTTATTGTTGGAAATCATATCGGGATGATCCATGTCCATAATGTGATTGACCCCACTGTTTGCAAGATTGCAGATATGCTCCCCGGATAGAGATGTGTGCACCTTCTCCATCCTACCGGGAGTATAATTATTCTTTATTTGGTGGTCAAGATGGACATTGGAGTGAGTGCCCAAATTCCCCCTCCCTCTATTGCGCTAACCCAAGTTCTAGTTCTTCTTACGAGTATGACAGGTCTTATGGTCAAGAAAAGGAACAACGAAACACTGGAAAGATTGACATTGAAGCTATGCTTCAACTAATGTAGGATCATATAGACATAACGAATGATACCATATATGACATACGTTAAGACATTAGGGAATTTAACGAGAGAAGAGAAAGGATAGAAGAGATGGATATCGAGGTCAATCATCCAAAACACTTTTCTACATTATATTTAGATGATATCTTGTCTGTGGAATTATTTAAAATAATGGAAGAGTGTGAGGATGAAAATCAAGAATCCTACGTTGATGATGATTTGATACTGAGTAACCCTCAGTGATTTTCCAACTAACCGAACCATTCATGAATGAAGATGCCAAGTATGAGCAAATGGTATTAGAGTCAAAAGAAGAAATCAAGCACAAACCTCGTGAAGACTCTAGTCCATTTTGGGGGAAAAATACTAATAGGGAAGTTGTTCCTAAATTGAGGGTTAGTCCTCATTCGAATCACTTTTAAACATTATGCTTAGTGGATGTGATGAAAGTCGAATCACCCAAGAAAATTATGAATTTTGAAAATGAGGAGGAAGATTCTTACATTTTGGAGTTTGTCCTTCCAAAAGGGTTTACTACAACCCCAATATTGAAGTCCAAGGAGCTTAAAGATCGATGTACATTTAGTGGTTGTTTAAGATTCTCAACATTGCCAAATGAGCACACACGAAAGTTTAATGCAAAATTGGGCAAGCAGTTCAAGTCTTCAAAGTGGCGTGATAGAACATTCCTCATCATGCACTCACATTTTCCTAACACACCCCAAAGATGTATTGATCAAAAGTTGGGCCGTCATTTCAAATCCTCCAAGTGGAGATATAAATAATTATCAACAAGGTATCTTGATGAAGTTTGAGTAGTCAAGATAACTGAGTCGTGCCGCGACACTAAATTAGGCTTTTCTTGGGAGGCAACCCAAGGTATTTTGTTGTTTGTATTTGTAATGTGTGATTGACATCAGATCTCACACCCATGGTGCCACAAGTATGTTTCTAACTCTCTTGTTTTAGATTGGCGCATTGGGAACACTGTATGATATTAAGTTGAGGGTGAGGCTACTTGTGGGTGTGATATCCTCCTGGGGTTTTTGTTGTTGTGCCTCTTTTCCCCGAAATCTTGTTCCTAGTAGACTCGGTATTTTAGGCGTATTATATTTGTTTTGTGATGTATTGTGGTTAACTAGAGAAAAATAAGTATCTAGAACAGTTGACATATATTTATTGATTTTTAAGACTGATAAACACCTCTCCATTGGTCTATTTTATAACTATGTGATATGCATTTATATGTGGCTACTGTGAATCTTTTTATGGCATTAGTACTAGGGACATGATAATCACTGCTAACAATTGCATGAACCGAATGGGTAGTAGTTTGTGATGTACCATTGTGCCATGTGTGTGTGAGGTCTTACTCAATTCCCTGTGTGTGATGAATCTAGAACTTACCCGGTTAGTCTTACCTTGGTTTAAAGATAGGGATTATGAAAGGATCATAGGCCGTTTTTATTTTTAAGTCTTTTTTTTGCCTAAATGACCTTCCTTGTATGCATGATATCTCTTGATCCCTATTTTGAGCCTGAATTGACCATTTCTTTCTAGGACACCTATCACCTTCTCATTTAGATCATAATGAACCTATTTTGTCCCTGGTCCTCCTTGAACATTGTGCACCTTGACTTAGGTAAACAACCTAAGTTGAGGGTGGCTATCATAGGGGTGCGTGATGTAAACTGGGTATGAAGAAAGGTAGAATAGAAGAAAAAAATAAGTGAAAAGGAATAAAAAGCTGGGTGGTGTGGAAGAATAATAAGAAAAGAAAAAAAGTGAAAAAGAAAAGCCACATCCATCCTGAATAATGTGTGATCAAGAAATGGAGAAAAAAAAAAGTTAATAAGTGAACCCCAAAAGTTAAGGTAGTGCCAAGGAGGCTTAGTTACTCTAAATGTCATTGAATATTATACCAGCCCTTAGCCTATCTTACAAGCCGAAGAAAAGACCTATAGTGATCCTAACTTACCTGTCTGGACACCTTGGTAATGAAAATAAGGGAAAGCATATGGTATTTGACATGCATTGATTGAAATTTATTTCTGAGAGTGGGTGTCTCTTAACCGTCCCCGCATTGACATGCTTGAGTTCATATATGAGTGAGGATGGACTTCTTTGTTGTAAGGGCTCATCGGTTGCATTGCTAGCTGTTTACTTGTTTGGGTAGTGTAACTTGTACATATGCATGGTTATTGTTGCTGAATTGATGCCATATCTTGATTCCTTTGGGTCATATTGTTAATCTTCATTGATATGCACAATTGGATTTACAAGAAATTGAACGTGGAGAGTGTCATGAGTTTTGAGCTAAATTGGTTAATCAACTGTGATAGGTATCTAATGTATATCTTTGTTAAGCATTGTAGTATGGTGTTATGTAGTTGCTTGAGGACAAGCAATTATTTTAACTTGAGGGTGTTAATGTGCTAGATTTTTGTAGCACATTTAAGACTTTTTAACTTGAAATAACTGTAAGTTATTAAGTAATTATTGGTCTTTTTTATGCTATTTCTTAAGATTTTGTAGGAAAGTCAAAATGCATGGAAATAAATAACAAAGGAGCAGAAGAGCTGAAATCTGGTGTAAATAAGCTGAAGTGTAGCTGACGTCAATTCTGAAGCACCATCATACATAGGACAGACTGTCAAAGTTTCCGTCAATCTTAGACAGAACCTGAGAAGCTGAGATGAAATGGGATGACGTTTAGGACGGGCCGTCAAATATGTCACATGGCGTTAAAATTGCCATCATCAAGAGGCAGAGTATGTCGATTTTCAGTGAATTTGTGATGGCAGTTTTCACGTGCCGTTAAGTTTTTGAAACACCATCAGGTCTTTGATCTAAAGAGTCTGAAGATAATAATTCACTGGAATATTTGATGATATCTCACACACGTCGTCAGGTATCTGATGCGCCGTCAAAAGCATTGTCGTCTAATCCGAAGAGAAAAATGAAAAGTTAATTTTATTTACTTATTTAGGGTTGACTATGTAAAGACTTGTTTTAGGGTTTCTAAAAGGGGGATCATTGTCTATCAAAAAAAAGTGGGATCATTGTCTATAAAAAAAAATAGGATGCTAGGAAGAGAAGCACGTACATTGCTCTCTTTCACCAAATATTCTTCTTGTTTCTTATCAACTATTTTTGGGTTTCTACCTTGTGATTAAATTGAAGAAACTACTTGTTGTTTTCCATCCATTCGTAAGTTTATCCTTAGCATCATGAATTCAACTTGTTATTTCGTTCATCAAATCATGAGTGGCTAATTCCATTACCTGGAGTTATGGGATCCATGGAGTATGGTTTGATGGGTTACTAGGTATTTAACGGATTCAAAAGTAGTAGAACATCTTAAAATTCTGTTGTTTAAACTGAAATCTATTGGTTGCAAACATTAGATTATGCCTTAGGTTTTATTTGCTTCTAACGGAGAAATAGACTAGAGGTCGTGAATTATCAATAGGGACTCAAAAGCTACCAACCTTTTGTTTAATGATTGATGTTGTAACTGGACTAATCTACCTAAGATAACATCCTATTGGAAATAGAAAAGTTATCTAAGTTTGAGAGAATTAGATAATAAATTATCTGGTGAGGTCGAGAGATAAGTCAGAAAGTATCATAGTAAAGGATAGTCTATTGCTTTACTTACTTCAAGAATCCCCAGCACTACCTAGTACCTGTAAAGTCCCAAAATCCATGGTGAACATAACTTTGGTTTCCCATTTATATTGATTACAAACATTAATATTGAAGTGACAACATTACTTGATACTTTAAAACTCCCATCTTAATTTTATATTTTCGTACCATTTGTTTGAATTGAACTTTTAGCTATAGATTCAAATTAGCTTAATCGCCACTAACATTGTTCCCTGTGGCTTCAACCCCGACTCCAAAGTTGGGTAAATATATTGACGACGACCGCATTACACTAATTTTAGGTGTAAGTTGAGAGTTATCACCCCTCATGTATTCAAAGAAAAATCCTAGGAAAGCATGGTTTGTAGGATGACCCGAGGCCATTTTTAACCCATCACATAGTAAATTTCGCAGCTTAACATTGTTCCTTTGTTAACCCTTTGAGACTTTTGCCTATTTTTTCCTTATTATAATGATAACCATGCTAAAACACCTAAACCCTTTTAAAAATATTTCTTTAGGTACTTAACCTCTATTGATGCATAAAATGATTCTAAATAATGAAATATAGGTGAAAACCTATATTTGGGGTGTGTATTTGGGAGAATAATGTAAGGGTGTTTCAATATCCATATTTGGGGGAAGAATTTGATATGCTAAGATGAGCTTTGAAAGGTGTGTCAAAAGTAGTCAAATCATGTGCTTAATAGACAAGAGATATGCTTGATGATAAATTTGACTATCCTATCCCATAGAACTTTAATAGAAATTAGACAAATGAGGGGCTAAGAAGATATTATAGTTAGAAAGTCTCATGCGAAAGCCAAATGAATGAAGAAAGAAAATTTGGATGGGATTAATTCGGTAAATTCTAATCTAAAGGTTAAGGGAAGCAATACATATGATTATAAGGTGAATAAGGTGGATAATTTGAAAAAAAATGGGTAGAAGCGGATGAGTGATTGCGTTGAAGGAGGTTTTTAGTCTCTTGATCCATATACTCCTTTATGTACCTTAAACCTTTTTCTAAACCCATAAGACCTTAGAGATTCCGAACTAGGTAAGTCTATATTAGTAGCAAAAAACACAAAGGCCAAGCCTATGGTTCTACTTGTTGTCCTTGAATTTCTTTGCGTGAGTGAGTGTGAATTCTTTCATTATTTGAGCTCCTTTAAGAATTGAAATGTATTGTGTATGAGAGCTAACTCTTACATGTGAGTGGCATCAATATTTTGGGGTAGAGTGTGATGTTTTACTCTCGCTTTTGGTAAATGAGCTAGGTAAGTTGCATTGTGATTATTTAAATGATCTTTGAAGACTTTGTCTCACTTTTTGAGATGCTTTGTTGATTTTACTGGTTTATTTGATATAAACTTGCATCCTTTCTACACACACGTGCTTATTGAAATTTTTTTGTTAACTTATTGCCATGAAATGTTTTAGAACTCATTGTTGAGCTTTGTTAGCCTATATATTTAGTATAGCTTTCTTTCAAGAGGTTTTGAGTCGTAAATTCCCTATCTCATTGGATTATTTTTGGGTGCTTGAGGAAAAGTAATAGTTTAAGTTTAGGGTCCTGATGAGTCATCAATTTGACGACTTGTTAGCAACTTTTAATCTTAAATTATCATGATTTTCTATTGATTTGGTGTTAGTCTCGTGTATAATGCTCGTTTATGCAGGTAAATGCTGAAAATAAATATGTGCAAGTCATTCAAGTCAATGGGAGGTCAAATATAAAATAAAAAGAGCCTTGAAGATCACATGGACATATTGGGAGGCCAACCGCATAAATGGGTCGCCAAAATGGCTAAAATAACCCTATCTTCTCTGAAGGTGTGCCCCATCCTTTCCCAATTTTCTATGGATCTATAAAAGAAGATCAAGAGTATGGTGGCTTTTTGTAATAATGGGAAACATGAAATTCGAGTCAAAAGGGGGTTTCGGTTCATTTCCACCATCACTGAACATTATTGTACTATTTTTTTAAGTTAAGAATACACAAGAGTGACTCTCAAGTGAAAACTTTTTGGTTTCCATTAACCATTTATTGAAATCGAAGCTTGGAATTAGAATTCTCTTTATTTACTATGTACAAATTTGATGTAAATTTAGGTATATCTTTCCTATCTCTCTCTATTAGTAGATGATTCTTCATCTTGGGGTTATACTTGAATAGGTTGAGATTAGTTCATGGGTTTTTTATATTTGTCCACCTAATTAGCTATTTGTTATGGGTTTTACATTTATTTCTTTTTTTAACTATGAATCGGGTTTGCAAACGCTAATTACCTTTGAATCCATACCATCCTTGACAAAGGGGATATGGGTGAGGAAATGGTGTAAATAGTAACTTGAATTAGTTTATTTAATAAAATATCTTAAACGTAATGATGTGATTGAGGCCATAGATTGGTAAAATTGTTACACTTATGAGGTGTTTGAAATAAACCATTTGTGAAATTTAGTGTTTTTTGACAAATTGACATCAAAACCACTAGATCTAGCCTACCCATGACTTGTAGCTTAATTTGGACAAATAATCAAATACCCATGCATGAATCCATACCAAGTAAGGCATAACCTCGAGTTCCATCAACACTTGACTAAATTCTAATTATTTCTAGCTTGTAAATTATACTGTCACAACAACAAAATTTTGATTTTTTAAGACCTTTAAACGAAACACATAAATCTTTTCTCTTAGATTTTAATTTAGCTAGTTACTTACTCTACCACCACTCATATTATTCCATCTATATTCGACTCCAACTCTTTGTTGGTTAAAATATATTGACAATGGTCACTATACATATTGAAAAGTGTAATTTGAGTGTTATTATATGACTCAGTACAGATATGACATTGTGATATGGGTGAAGTACCAAACCGAGAAATATATATAAAATGATGTGCTATGGGACGAGTACCACACTGTTATGATATGATCTTGATGATATTTTGAAAGGATAAGGAGATATAATGCCCAACTTATTCAATACATGCATTGTCATGAACCGACACGAGGTTCTGGCCTTGACGGGCATCCAAATAAACAAGGCCCGAGACACCCTTGTCTTTGCCCAACCCCCTAGGGATATTGTCCGCTCTAGGCCCAGGCCCGCACGGCTTTAAAATGTGTTACTAGAGAGTAAGGATTTCATACTTATATACCCAACATCCCTCCCGTATTTTTCCAGATGTAGGACTCTTTCCTAAGTTGGGGTGTTACATACACCCCCTTTATGGACTTAGTTTCTCACTGAGGTTTTCCCCATCGAATAAGATTTTTTTGCACTTAGGATTGAGCTTTTCCCAGCCTTATCGGGATTTACCTACACTTAAATTGAACTTTGTCCCACATCGATAGGGATGACACAGGAGCAACTCTAATACCATTCTTTTCATGACATAATCAAAGGTCTTGGCGGCGACGGGCATCCCGAAACATCAAGGCCCGAGATACCCCTATCTCTGCCCAAACTACTAGTGATATTATATTCTCTGGGCCTAGGCCTGCATGACTTTAAAATACATCACTAGGGAGTAAGACATTCTTACTTATATACCCAGCACCTCTCTTATGTTTTTACCGATGTGGGACTCCTTCCTAAGTTGGGGTATTACATGCATTCATTCATATAAATGTTAATATTACTCCACTTTATATATTACTATATATATGTTCGTTTTGTGGTGATTGGTTAAAAGGGTCTATAAGACTATAAGGTGTTTCTTGTGTGGACCAACTATTTGACAAGAATCTACGATCCATTGGCTGGACTGATTGTGGTAGGGTAGGGTTATTAAAACTATGAGTTCTTAGTGGTGGTGTGGGTGTTTGTGGTGCCTTGGGGTAGTTGAGTACCCAAAAATTTGTAGGAGGGATAGATTAAGAATTGTGGATACTATTAGAAAAAGTTAGTTAAGGGTAGAAGAGGTATAGGCTAGAATGGGTAGTCAAAGGACAAAGATATAAGATAATACTAAATGACAGGTAGGTCATAGAGATACTAAGTTGGGTGTTAGGTATTTATAATTAGGAATTCAGAATCAAAACTTTACATGATGTTATGATCTCTCCGTATTTTTTATTGATGTTATTTGTTTATAACACTAGTAGGCCTATGATGGTCACCAGTAAATGCAGTTGTGCTGATGCTACACTTACTATACCTCCCATTGTGGGTATAGCCATGGTGTAGTTTAGTTGGAGTTTCTTTAGTAGCTATGTCGATCACCTCACAACAAATCTTGTCCTCTCTATTCTACATGGATATTATGTAATGGATATTCCTATTCTTTTTTAGTGCTCTTTTATCCGTTTAGGCTAGTTTATGGGAATTTATTGTTGCTTATTTTGTGCATTTCATTTATGTATCAAATGTATTGATTAAAATTATATAAGGATTAAATGGAATAAATATAGTTGGTCTCAGGTTGTTACTTAGATAACTAAGTTTAAAGGTTACTTTTAAAGATTGTTAAACTTTTGCATTTGATTAAGTGATGGGGTATTTAGGCTTCTTTTATCTAGGGTAGGAGTAGGTAGGTTCTCACACGATTTGGCGGGTGGGGTTGGTATAGAAAGAGATGATGCATACATCTTTCTTACGTACATTCATCATATACATTTGAATGTACTTGAATGTACATTTATAATTATATTGTTGTGTTGAACCTTGTTGATTAGATGACTATGTCTAAAAGGTGTAATTGTGACTTTGTGTCCATCCAGGATTGAAGTGTCATAATTATGGTTGGTTATGATTAGTTATAAGTTCTATAGTGATCGTTGTTACTCATATTTGGTTTTCCTATTTTTATAGTGTTGAGTTGAGTTGTCGTATAATGCCTAACAGTATTTGTTGATTTACTAATGCTACCTGTTCTATTTTTTTGATTAGTTCAGAGTGTGTTTCAGAATTTGAGATGTGAACTCGACTCTAGACAATAGTTGCAGGCTTTGCTTCAAGGTTGAGCACCATGACTGGGTAGACAATAAATCTTCTAACTTGTGTTCATGTCCGTTGTTTTTGGACTAAGACGTTCTCGTATTTTATTTTTTATTTTTTATTTTGGATAACGTTCTTGCCATGGTTTTGGACATACTTAGCAGCTCTTATATGGTAACTTCAGGTCCTAGGTGTTTGTAATAAATAGAGATATTTTGTACTCTGTTTACATTGACTATGATATTTATTTAAGTTTCAGATTTTATTCTGGACATTAACTATTGTGTTAGTGACTTCAAAAACAAGAAATTGATTAAAATAACTTCTGAAGAGTAATACTTTTATGTATTGGTTAGGTTAGATATTTCTGTGGAAATAGTATTATGGTAGATGACCAATTGGGTCATTACACCATACCTAGGGTTTAGGCTTCGGGCATGACAACTACTTGTTGATACTTGACATTTTGAGCACAGAAAGGTTCGAGCATGTGTGGAGGCATAGTCATCTTTGATGGAACAAATCAAGGCTCATCAATTTGAGCATGAGAACTTAGATAATAATAGGAACAATTGATGTAAGGGAAAGCTAAGAAGTAAATTTTAGATGTTAATAGTGCTTTGTGGCTTAAGGGTAATATTTGTGTGCTTAAGGTAGGTGATATGAGACAATTGGTTATGAGGGTATCATTCCCAAAACCCTAGAAGACATGATCATAACTGGGTGCCTCACTTAACTTAGGAGATTAACTAAAATTACACATACAAAATTATACAACAAATTTGGACTGATGAGGATAAGCCACATAAAATCTAAAATAAATTATCTACTCACAATATAAAAGAATACGTAAGGCTAACAAGGTAACTATCTCTAATAAAAACTAATAAAAAGGATTATAAGGCCACACTAATGTACTAGACACACAACCAAAGATTACCAAACTATATGAACATAACATACGACACCTAGTCAGGACAAGGCCTCAACTTACACATCTCTCAACCATATTAAGTAAATAATAACAAATGCAATGCAATACGGATGGATAGAATAGAAGCCAACGCCAATAACCCTGATGGAAAATTACATAACCCCAAAGGCACTTTGAAGAGGCTTAAGGAAACACATATCCTGAAGGTATGCATAGTCCCAAAGGAAACTAGATCTACAAATGCAACACGTAGAGCCTAAAGGCATCTCCCGTAGCCACAAAGGCAACTAATCTGTAAATGCAACACTCATTGCTCAAAGATATCTCATGTATACCCATAAATAATTAAAACACACAAGCCACATTTATATGTATGTGATGCAAAGAAATAAAGCCACATTCAATGTGTATCAAAATATGCATCTTTCAACTTCAAAAAAAATATAAAAATGACACTATTGAATACGTGTTCTTAACAAAAATAATGCTAAACTTAGTATGAGACATTTGTATTCAATTATTCGATAGCACATTAGACCTAAAACCTCAAAACTTAAGGAATCATTAAAAAATAGAAAGTAATAGCCTTCAAATACCTTACTTCATAACTCTTTATCCTTGTCATGCCGCCAACATCTATCAATGAAAATTATTATATAGATTTTTCTAGAATTATTACCATAAACTAGTCCCTTCTTTTACTGAATTTAATCCCAAATTTGATCTTAAGAAACATGAAGTAGGTGTTTGATTTTCTTTTGGTAATAGAATATAGTATCAGATGTTCCTTTCGTCAGTTGCCTCTTTACCATTATGTGGTTTTTGTGACTATGTGTGTGTATATATATATATTTATAAATATATATATATCAATTAGGTCACTTGACCGACAAAGATGGAAGGCTTCAAAATATTTAATTAAATGATGAAATGTGTCCAATTTTATATAAACTAATGCCACAAATTATCTTCAACGATTGTTGCACTCCTTCCTCAACTTAAATATTGAAAGGGAGTTGGCAAAACCATTTTTTTCTTATCCTTTTCTCTTGATTGGCGTCTATGTTATGCATGTACATGGTAAAACACACCTAACTTCTTGTCTCAAATGTTGATTGATGAGAGATTACCTTGCTTGAACCTAGACTTAATGGTGATAAGTTTGATAGGAGTAGGCCCTCTAACTCCTTGTACATTTGATATATGTATGTTTCAAATCAGAGCATATACATGATTATTAGAAATACTTTGTCATTGTGAAACCATTATTTTGAAGTTTTGGTTCAATGCTTCCTTTGTATTATAACTTTGTTCTAATAATTCTAACACCTTCATTGACACGCCCCGAAATCAGGCCATGACGTGAGGGCATCACAAGCCAAATTTGGATCGGAGATCGCCCCATCAACCCAACCTAACCCTCTATTCAATTCACAAGTGTCGGATGAACTCCGAAAAAATATCAAAGTAGCGGAATATAAAGCTAATAGTCAATACTTAGACAATATATAACATTTCATTATTAACAACAATATAGCCAATATACCCAAGTCCACAGTCATCCACAAAACCTCTACAACCCGATGTCTAAAACATGTCGGTCCATGCTCCCAACAATAGCCAACACTAACTCAAAATAAATCAAGTCTATGACATAAAGTAAAAGATTATGAAATGTCTGTCTTTTGGAGAATGGAAGCCCACCACTTGAATGTCAACACACTATCTTCCGAACACTTGATCACTAAATAGAAAAAAAAAAAAAAGCTCTAGGACCTATGTTGCGTGGAGACATAGCGTCCGAAGATGGTTAGTAGTAGGAGAGCTAGCATGTATCTCGGGGAAAAGAATAAAATAGCGCATTAGATCAATCCAAGTGAAACCATCCTATTAAATCACATTTACATTAGCATTGGCATATATGAAGAGACACATACACATTTTTATATATATAATACCAAGTCATTGAAAGTGTCATTGCAATCATTCTTAAAGAACTCATTCATGAAACATGTAGCGAAGAACTTTCATACTTTAACCTTACCAATCTAAAACCTTAAACTTCTCTGTTACATTAAACAAGGGGATCCGAACCTCAAACCAACTCAACAAATTAAACCAAATTCATTAGGAAAGGGACTCGAACCACATACCATACATTGGGCTAGAGACTCGAACCACTAGTCATTTTCTTAGGCAAGGGACTCCAACCACAAGCCATTTCATGGGGTGAGAGATTCCAACCACAAGCCATTTCATTGGAATAGGGACTGGAACCACTAGTCATTTCATTGGACTAGGACTCAAACCACTAGTCATTGCATTGGGAGAGGGACTCGAACAACAAGATATTCATTGAGATAGGGACTCAAACCACTAGTCATTTTATTAGGCGAGGGACTTTAACCGCAATCCATTTCATTGGACTAGGGACTCGAACCACTAGTCATTTCATCGCCATTATTAGACGACATTAGTACTCTTAACCCTGTTTAGTTCATCCCTAAACTTCCATACAATTCATTTCAACACTTAAGGACTTGAACCATTTATCAAAAACAAAACCACATAGGACCATAAGGTCTTCATAGGAACATTTATTGATTAAACTCTTTATTAGGCCAATGCCTTACCTCAAATCATCATTCAATTTACTAGGTGGTCATCAAGACCCTTACCAATCCAATTATTCTTCATTAGTATTTCTATACCACACTTTAGTTCTACACACATTTCAAGTTCATGTTTAGGGGATTGAACCCCTTTCTTAGACGTCAAAAAAACATGGTCATAATTTAACTAATTACATGGCTAACAACATCCTTACAATACTATTTATCAACCATTCATACTTATTTGTCCATCACACTATCTAAAGTTATAAATTAATCTATTACATGATTAACAAGGTTCTTACGAACCATTTACTAAGCATTCATATTCATTATGACACAATACATGGCCAACAATGCCTGTACGAATTAATTAAAAAGTATTCACATCAACTATAACAATATCCTATTTCATTCATATTCACTAGACCAATACCATAGATCAATACACCATTAACATGTGAGTAGACAATTTATTTAGACATTTTTACTAACACCTTATGTGCATACCTTTAGCCAGACCAATTTACTGGTTGAACTCATTTATATTATGGTAAATCGAGACCCATTTGTTAAAATAGATACAAAAAACACCCACATATGAAAACCACCACTAATATCATATATAATCATAAGTCTAAGCAAGACAAATATTTTTCATCAGTTTACAAAAAAAACGTATACATTTGATTTCAAAAACACCATGTACACTTGCTAATCCTAGTGTGAAATACATGGTTTTTGTGTTATTTATCAAGGGAGAGAGATACATGCCTTAGAAAAGTTGATTCACCAATAATATTGACTTCACCTTGCTCTTAGATGCACACCCTTAAACACTAGCTTCTAATTCTTCACAAATGAGTTAGAAAGAGTATTTTAGATGTTCGATCCACTCAAAATGTGTTTTAGGAGGCCATATACACTTATATAGCGAGGGGAATTAGGGTTTTGGGTTTGGGAAATAAACATAGGGCCCTTTGTCAAAAGTTGGAAAAAGTCCACGATGTTGGGTTTGACTCACTGGAGTCAACCGTACCCTAGGGTACAAGTGGTACCCTAGCACATACCCTAGGATCTACCTAGGTCATCTACACTGATCATGGTATGACTTCACACCCTTGAATTATATCCAATGGGTATGACTCATTCCCTAACCTATACACAATACTCATACCAAAAGCACTCTATTCTATACCAAGTGGCAAGCACCATATGACTTACCTAGGTATGACTCACACTTTAGTGTATGATTAAGGGGAGTCTAACTCATATAGTGGACAGAATGCTACCCTTCTAGGATGCTCATGGTATGAGAGAGGAGGAAAGAGTGGGCATGACTCGTACACAAGGGTATGAGTATCTTACAGAAAAGTATCTTGGATAGTATGCTCAAAAATCAAACAATTTTGCAAAGTTAAGATCTTAGGTATTTAATTCTCCCCCTCATAAAATTACTCGTCCTCAAATGACGGGTAAGGAAAACGTATTCAAAAGTTAACACATTATCACACATCAAACCAACTTTTTACCATGTTTGGAAGACAAGGTATACAATAAGGACACAAAACACATCATGATCATAATCAATCGACTATTCATTTAATTTGCTTTGGGTTTCTATCCCATCATTTAACAAAACACTTGATCAATTCTAAGCTTAGGGATTTGAACCCATTATCAACAAAGACATACATTAAATAAAAAAGATTAACATATACCTTGATCATGAGTTTCCAAAATAGGAGACGAACGCGGATACTTGGACTTCCTGTCACCCTCCGCCTTCCAAGTAGCTTTCTCGAACAGTTTGTTCCTCCATATAACCTTCACCGAAGCCAATTATAGCATTCACAAAAAAAAAACTTTCCGATCCAGATCCTCAATGGGATCTCCTCATAGAAAATGAGTCTGAAATGCTAATATCCTCCATGGGAACAACCAAGGAAGGGTCACCCATGCATATTTGAAAAATAGAGACATGGAAAGTCGGGTATATTGAGTTCAATCTAGAAGGCAACTCCAACTCATAGGCAATATTATCATTCATGTTCAAAATCAAATAGAAATAGGGAATAACATAACAGGGACTATGCTTCCCCTTCTTACCAAATTGCATTACTCCCTTCATGGAAGACACTTTCAAGAATACCCAATCACCAACACTAAACACTAAATCATTTTGCCTTACGTCCGTGCAGGACTTTTGGTGACTTTGAGAAGTTTTCAACCTCTCGCGAATCACTTGCACCTTCTCTAAGGCTTGGTGAAATAGATTGGGTCCAAGCAACTTACCATTGCCAACTTCGTACCACCCAATAGGAGATCGGCACCTTCTACCATACAATCCCTCAAATGGCACTAGGCCAAAGCTAGAGAGAAAGTCCGATTCAACTTATAGGTTCTCGGAGACACACCACAACGAGTTCTTGAGTCAAGCTATACACCACCACTTCCATGTTCAAGCCTATTCAAAGCTAAAAGGAGTTAACATAAGACACCAGGATATATTCCTTACATCCATCCTGAACTCTACTCTTCTCTATTACTATTATTATATACAAACCATAAGTAAACGACATAGGAAAACTATAACCAACTATTATTGCTAAAATCACCAACATAAGATTGAAAATTCAAAAACCACAACAAAACTATGTGATAAAACAAATTGTACACACGTCTTCCTAAACCTCTTTATCACCCAACACGGCTATTGCTATATCTATTAACTGCAACACTCAATCCTACTTCTTTATACCCACATTACGATTTATACATCCCAATATCCAGCACCCTCTATCATTTATATAAAGTTTTTCTCCATCCACTCCTTTCCAAAATTATATTTCTAGAAGTCACCCTAGAATCTCCCCCACTTAGGGACTTTTATACTTCCCTATATCAAAACATCTCCACGTTACCCGAACCACTATAACCCCAACACATGAAGGATTATGGAAGAACTAAAGTGCAGGAACCACTTATTCCACTGAAGGCAAGACCACCAAATGGGACACGACACCATAGGCTCTAAGGGTTTCATAGCAACCACCTAGGTCATAAATGAGACCCATCCCAACAAAACATAACAAAGGAAGATTTCTTAGAACTGGACACCAAATGAAACACAACAGCATATACCATTGGTAACGCAATATAAAATCAAGATTCATATCCAGGGAACAAAACTTATGCAAGATATGAACCTTAAATGTAAGTGCTAATAGAATGATTTCTACACTAGTAGAGCACCCTCTAGATCGAGATAGGAGAGAATCACAAGAGTACGCAACTCGACCTTTCCTTGGGGACCAACACCAGAAGAAAATTTTAGGATCAACCTTCGACCTTCCTCACATCATGCCAACAAGAACAACACTCCACTCTAGTGGGTATCATCGGGAAGGTACACCAGGGACACTTGGTCTTCCAATACAAAAAAACATTCTATAATGGATGAATAAGAGTTGGACAAGTCTCCGAACCAAGACCAATCCCACACTCAACCTCCCTATTCATTAAATCAAAGTATGCTACGAGGGTATTTGTCAACTCAAAGGACATGACCAAGAACACGTAGTGACCATACCAAATTCTAAAGGCAACCATAGGGATATCTGCTTCCCCAACCTTAAGTTGATGATAACCTCACCTAAGATCAATTTTAGAGGAACACTTTGCACCTTGAATTTGATTAAACAAATTATCGATTCTAGAGAGAGAATACTTATATGTTATGGTCGCTTTGTCCCATGGAAAATGATTAGTGCACATACGAAGGAAACCATTCTTCTTATGCACGAACAACACAAGAGCACTTCAAGGAGACACACTAGGATGAGTGTCCAGAACAAGATTAGCCTCAAAATCGATTTAACTATCATGAGGAATACCGAAAGGATCACCTGGGAAAACATCGGGAAACTTATTAACTATGGGAATGGGGTCTAGGGATTAACCTTCCGAGTTAGAATCTTTGACTTTGAACAAACAGTACAAACGCCCTTTAAGGTTAAATTATGGACACTAAGATACGAAATGAATCTACACTTAGGCATCAATGAACAACCTTCCCATTCAATGACCAACTCATTGGGGAATATGAACATGATCTTACGGGTCCGACAATCTAAAGAAGCATAAGAACAAATGTAACCAATTCATCCTTAGGACAACATCAAAATCAACCATGCCTAACTCTATCAAGTCTACGAAAGCTTTTCTGGCACTAACAGATACCACACACCCCGATAGACCTTCTTAGCAACCACATAGTTTCCTACTGAGGGTAGAAATAAAAAAAAGAACTGAGAGACTTTTGGGGACAAAATTAAAAATACACAATCACATATGGTGTCAAATAAAAAAGAGGGGAGTCGGGGTCAAGCAAACAATACACATCACGAGATAAAAGTTTCAACCTACTGCCGTCAGCATTCGAAGGTATCTCGGGCTCCTGAGGGATAGTAAGAGCATTAACACGGTCCCAACTATTATCGAAGCTAGAAGCGGCATCCCTTGGAGCAAAATCTAGAGAAGTGGCAACTGGTACCCTTTTGCCCAAACGACAATCATTATGAGACACTCCATTGTATGTGACCCAATTGACCATATTTATAACACCAACTCTTTCATTCCTCGCAATAACCATGGTGTGATTAACCGCAAAACCGATAAGGGGGATAGGTGAGTCAAGCTTAGGACATGCTGACGTAAAGTTCGGAACCTTGTGCCCTATGAGTATTAACAATTTGAAAATGCTCGCCTACCAACGAGTTTGGGTTGGAAGAACTACCTGCAAATGGAGGCTAGGACCCACCCAATACTTTTTCTTGGACCACATTCCACAAACTTGAGCCAATAGAGCAAAGGAGCGATGTAACCTAGTATTTTAAGGTGACTGGGGATAAGTGGCATCCCCAAAAGTATGGTTAGTGGGAACAAGTTGAACCCCTCAAGGACAGTCAGATGTCACGACCCTTGACCG
Source organism: Capsicum pubescens (assembly GCA_030864215.1). Taxonomy (NCBI): domain Eukaryota; kingdom Viridiplantae; phylum Streptophyta; class Magnoliopsida; order Solanales; family Solanaceae; genus Capsicum; species Capsicum pubescens. The sequence continues at coordinate 126,238,596 of CM061542.1, forward strand.
AGCGTGAATCCCAGAAATTGGATGAGTTTTGTCCATATTGCCCTCAGTCGGGATAGAAGATCCCTTCTCAACATCAAATCATTTTGGATACATGATATGAAAGATGAGCAAGCAAACAAATCAGAGGAATCCAAGAGCTTAGACACTATATATCTTGAGATTGAAACACAAAAAAAGAAAAATGTTCCTATATGTCTCATAGCCTCTTTTTTATAAGTGTGGTGCACTACACACCAATAAAAGAGACTCTACTTAACATGGCTTTGTAGACTCCCAACTGACCTTGAACCAAGTCTTTGATACCAACTTGACATGCCCCAAAATTGGGCCATTTTTTATGGGAATCTCATGCCCCATTTGGATTTGATATCTCCCCATCAACCCAACCTAACCCTCTATTCAAATCATAAGTGTCGGATGAACTCCGACATAATATCAAAGTAGCAGAAAATAAATCTAATAGTCAATACTTAGACAATATATAACATTTCATTAATGAACACAATATAGCCAATATTTCTAAGTCCATAGTCATCCACAAAGCTTCAACAAATCTAATGTCTAAAACATGTGGGGACATGCATCTGACAATAGCTAAGTAAAAAAATATCAAGTCTATGACTTAAAGTAAAAGACTATGAAATGTATGTCTTTCAAAGAATGAAAGCTCACCACTTCAATGTCAACACATAATTTCCCTGAACACTTGGTTGCTGCATTAAAAAAGAACAAGAAGCCCTAGAACCTATGGCGTGTGGGGACATAGTATCCGGAGACAATTAGCAGTTGGATTTCTAACATGTATCTCAAGCATAAGGATAAAATAGTACATTAGTGTAATGCCCAAAGATCCTATCTCAAGACGTCACACGGTGCTTAAGGCCACACGCGGCCTCAAGCTAACCCTCTTAGCCTATCGTCATTTCTAGATCTCACTTTGACAATAGTCATGCTAAAATAAGAGAGAATAACATATCATGAACATATTGGAATAAGATAAGGAACTAGCCTGTACAATCAAAATACTGAAATTTTGTACATACCAACCCTTTAGTCTGACAAAGCCTCTATACATCAAAATCAAGGAGACATTGGGACAAACCTCCAACTGACTCAAATAGTACTGAAAGCCAAAACAATAAAAAGCTATCACAAAAATATAGAAAGGGTCCTCGAACCATCAGGACTCACCACCGAGAAGACGAAAAGAGGCATCTGAATATCGCTAACACGGCTGCGGCTGAGTACCTAAACCTAAATTACGAGAAAATGTAGCCCATAGAAAAATATGTGGGTCAACACTTTGGAATGTATTGAGTATGTGGGGGTGCATGTAAAATGTAAATATCATTATCAATTTCATGAAAATATACATATGTACAATGGTGGCTCACTTGGCTTGAGTTAGATTTAAACATACTTTTCATGATCTCATCGTAAATAAATCATATGATAAAAACCTCATAAATCATCATAAACAACTCAACTCTTAAACTCAAGACTCGGAGTGACTGTGTAATAAAACATGGGAGGTTCTTTTAACCGACATAAACCATATGAGTTATATGGAGTTCAACATTTTAACCTCCTAAAAAGAGAACCCCACATTGGCGGGAGAGTTGTACTCTTGCCAGGGATAAAAACCTAAATTTAGTGATCACAATCTCATACTCGGCCTCTGGCCCACAATTATCAATATCAATCCTACGGTGGCACGTAGTTTCGGGAAAAATACCATATTTTCCGCTTGGTGCTAAATACTACTCCCAGACACAAGCTCAGAATGCGTTAGGAAATCCACCACAAAATCACAAGGGTCTATCATGAAGACTAAATCAAATCTCTTTCTCATTTATGAAATCATAATCAATTTGTAGATTCCTAACTTGACTCAATTCAAAACAAACTTTCTGAATATCAATATGTATCAATTCATTAAGTCATGACAACATCAAAAACTTTGTGGAAATATCAAGACTCATTGTAATAACTCAATTCACATGAATCAATATACTCAATAATCCAATTAGTCATAAGGAAGATTAAAGATTGACACATATATTGAAAGCACTTGAAATACCAACTCATGGTAGAAACACAAAACTCACAATATTAAATATCAAGTCATTACTTGGAAATTGTAAAATAATCATGTATAACAAAGCTTGAACAATTTATATTCTCATAATCTCATGATGAATTAATTTGGGTATAAACCCACTTACAAAATCGTATAAATCCATAATAAAAATCAAAGCATTGGGCACAAGAACAAAAGAATTGGTCTTGTTCAAAACCCCACATACCTTGGATTATGATTTTAAGATAAACAAGCTTGATTGGAAACTCTTCTTCACACTTTTGAGCTAAGTTTCTTGATGCCTTTGACTTGGAGAATTTGATTCTTGAACAACTTGGTGAAATCTTTGGTAGATTCTTGAATTTGTTGGAGAAGATTTGATTTAGGACTTTGGAAGAAAACCCAGTTGCTAGATTTGTTTTCCTTGGAATAGAATGAGAGAGAATGAGGGTTGTCTCCTCTACTGGGATATATATAGAGGTTAAAAAGAGGTGGAAAAGACCAAAATATCCTTGCAAAAATGTTCTTTAGTTACTGGAAACAATTAGCTGACGACATCCGTGACAAGCCGTCAAGCCGGTGATACGTCGTCACGAAATGTCATCATAAAAGGGTGGAATTATGATTTTCTGCCTAAGGTTGATGACATTGTTGCTAAGGATCCACGGACGTGATGGCTTATCATAAAATATCGTCAAAAGGGTCAGAAATCTGCTCAGGGCTGATGACATTGGTGATAGGTCGTCACGCTCGTGACAGCTTATCACGAATGTTGTCACTCAGTTTCCCAGCCTGACATGTTGGAGTAAAATGGACATAAATCTTTGATCCGATACCAGATTAGGGTGAAATTAGTATAGTTGGAAATCTAATTCAATTATCTATCTTTTGATAGGTCATGATCTCAATAATTCGTTGCATAACGAGAGATATACTCATTTGAAGTTTACTATGCCAAAATCCTTCTCAAGAATTCAATCGGTAAGGAATGTTTTGATTCGCCTAATCATTAGGACATCTTTAAGGACTTAATACACATCACCCTTGACCAGAATACAACCAACATAATATAATTTATTTCTCATGATCTTAAGTCATGGTTGCACTATCGGTTAGAATCTCGGGGTATTACAATTAGTTCAATCCAAGTCAAACAATACTATGAGATCACATTTGCATTAGCATAGTCATATATGAAGAGACACATACACATGTTTATATATAGAATACAAATTCATGGAAAGAGTCATATCAATCAGTCACAAAGCATTCATTCATGAGACATGGATTGAAGAACTTTCAACCTTTCACCTTGCCAATTCTAGAACCTTAAACTTCTCTATTACGTTAGTCAAGTGGATCCGAAACTCTCAACAAGTCAATCAATTAAACGAAATTCATTAGACAACAGACTCAAACCACAAACTATTCATTCGAATAAGGACTCAAACCTCTAGCAATTTAATTGGGCGAGGGACTCCAACCACATGCAATTTAATTGGGCGAGGGACTCCAACCATAACCCATTTTATTAGACTAGGAACTCGAACTACTAGTCATTTCATTGTACTAGGGACTCGAACCAATAGTCATTTCATTAGGCAAGGGACTCAAACCACAAGACTTTCATTAGGCTAGGGACTCTAACCAATATTCATTTCATTAGGCGAGGGACTCCAATCACATGTTGTCACGCATCAAATCCTATTGGGGTGGACTGGCACCCGTAACCGAGGAGGCCCGGGAGAACCAGCTCATAACCTTATACTTCCCATGCATACCTCTATGACAACCCAAAATTCGGACAGCATCATGTCGCATATAAAAGGAAATAATCACCTGTATAAGCTCGAGCACACATATATATGTATATACAATACTTGGCCGTTGGAGCCATCACGTCTATTAACAAAATACCACCTTGACTGTACATTAGGTCTATAAAGTCTCTAGATAATACACATAGTTTAACTAAGGTCGGGACACACCCCTCCATATAACTAACTTCTATACAATACCAAAAGTGACTGGATATGACACGGAAATCCCCGAAGCAAACTGGAGCTCACCAAAAGAAGCTAGGTATCCTGGCTCCTACTTGTACGGTGTATGAGCTGAGGTACCTATTCCTGCAGTATGAAATACAGGTCCCCCGTGGGGAACGTCAGTATGAAATATTTACTAAGTATGTAAAGTTGTAGATAATCACATATGATATAGGAGCTCAATAGAAATCAGAAACAAGTGAATAAATCGTAATAGGAGTGGACCACACTTACTAGAACTTGTCACAACCTGTACATTGTGTTTATTCAATCACTTTACCTTCGTTCTTATCATCTTTGTAATCATTACTGTACTGTACTATGACCATTAGGCTGCCTCCAGTACAGATCAACTGGGATCGACCCATGCTAGGCTTATGCCCCTGGGATACCACCCATAAACACATAAATAAGGATCGACCCATGATAGGCTTATGCCCCTGGGATACCACCCGATAAGAGAGAACTTCCATCACTTAGTTCAATTAATCCTTGAGATTGTTATTTCGGTCGCCACCATATTTTTGATACTTTGAAACAATGATACATCAATAAGAGACATATAAATAGACCATCAACGCAATAACAATGAAGTAAGAACTCATTGGCACAACAATAAAGTGTTTTGGAGTCATCAATGCCATAACAATGAAGTAGGAACTTATTAGTATATCAATGAAACGTTTTGGAGTCATTAGTAGCACATGGATCTTGTTTGAGTAACCGGATACCTTCTGACATTCATTAGTGCAATAAACATGTAAGATTTGGAAGACAAGTAAGTATTGGAATGTCTTGTCATCTTGTAGGGTGGAAACAAATTCATTGATAACGTAGGACATCATACAAAATCATTATGGATCACATGTTACTGAATAACTTTGGAAACTTTCTTAATAGAACAATTGTTCACTTTCATGCCAAAGATATGGTATAGAGTATGTTTTACATACCTGACTGTCAACCTTCAATACTAGTCCCAAATGGACTTCTCTTCTTTTCGGATTACTTATCTACAATGAACATATATAGCAATCTAGTATTAGCGACTAAACGTCATAATTCAATTATTTGAATTCACCAAACTAGTGGTTAAGTAGTAAGCCTTAATTACACCATAAAAGGTGTCACTTTAACCCTGTTATACTCCAATTACATTCACATGCCATGCATATTCATACAACATCCTCCAATATCAAGTTTGGATTCATTTATCCTTCCAACCAATCTATTAAACCAAATTGAGCCATAGACATAAATAATCATCAATTCAATAGTATATCACCATATCCACCTTCCATAACTCAATCACCATATCCATCCTCCACAATTCAATACAGCCAAACCATGCAAAATAGTCCATAACCCTATTTTCATCACCTTTCAATAACAACCAATACATATAATCCTCTATGACACATATACATATGGAAGAGAACAAAGACAAACAATATTCATACCTTAGAATTCACCTCTTGATTATGCAATCCTGTTTGCACAAATAATAGGTGTCGTTCAAAGCTCTCGAGATGACAAACGCAGTTATCGGATTACTTTGGAATTTCTACGGTTGAATCAAAAGTAATTTAAAGGTCAAATTTGGCTAGGGTTTGTTCTTTCTCAATGATTGATGATGAAAATGATTTTTTGAACTCATATATATGTATATGTACACATATTCCCGTCCATAATATCATAGGGAATGACCAAAGTGCCTTTAAAATTTAAATAATGTCAAATCTGTCCTTTGGTGGACTGTTTTGATAAGCTAAAGTAGATCGACCATAACTCATTGATCCGATATCGGATTTGGGTGAAATTGGTATCGTTGGAAAGATAATTCAAAGGTATTTCATTTCATATAAAGTAGGCCACCCATTTCGTCCTGTACAAGGAGTTATGATCGTTTGAAGTTGATCCTAAAAATCTGTTTTGAGAGGCTCAAGTAAAACGAGTATAACTCCTTACTCAGACGTTGGATTTGGATGAAACCAATTGCATTGGAAAGAAGAATCAAAGATATTTATTTTGATAGGTACTATCTCACCCAGTTCATTATATTAAGGGAGTTATGATTGTTCAAAGTTGACCCAAAAAATTGGCTGGCCTCAGTAGTTTGTGTGCAGGAAATTTTCCTGCACATTTACTATTCCCAATATCCCGGCCACCGTTTTATAGTTTCGAACGTGCTCGATTATATCCGAAACCTATCAGTTTTTGGAAATCTTTATATCATTGAAAAGCTTATCCAATAACCTTCGTATGAAACCATAGACGGACAAATTCCGTTATAAATAAAATAAAATAAAATTAATTCCATATAAATAAGGCCAATACACGTACTTGAATATGCCAATACACGTACTTGAATACGGGGTGTTACACATGTCATTTATTGGGCGAGGGACTCAAACCACAAATCGTTTCATTGGACTAGGGACTCGAAACACTAGTCATATCATTGCCATTATTAGATGACATTTGAACTCTTAACCCCTTTTAGTTCATTCCTTAATATCCATACAATTCATTTCAAAACTTAAGGAATTGAACCATTTATGCAAAACACAACCACATGGGACCATAAGGTCTTTATGGGAGCATTTATCGATTGAACACTTTAATAGGAAAATGCTTTAACTCAAATCATCATTCAATTCATTCGGTGGTCATCAAAACCCTTACCAAGCCAATCATTGTTCATTAGTATTTCTATACCACACTTTAGTTCTACACACAATTCAAGTTCATATTTAGGGAATTGAATCCATTTCTTAGCCATCAAAACATGCTCATAATTTAACTAATTACATGGGTAATAACATAGTTAAAATACCATTCATAAACCACTCATACTAAATTTTCCATCACACCATCTAAAGTCATAAATTAATCTCTCATGATTAACAAGTTTCTTACCAACAATTTACCAAGCATTCATATTCATTATGACTCAATACATGGCCAATAATGCCTCTACCAACCAATTACCAAGTATTCAGAATCATAATAACAATATCCTATTTTACTCATATTCACTAGACCAATACCATAGTTCAATACACTATCAACCTGCGACTAGACCATTAATTTAGACTTTTTCACAAACACCTTATGTGCATACCTTTAGCAACACCAATTTCAATTTAGAACTCATTAATATTATGGTTAATCAAGACCCATTTGTTAAACTACATACAACAAACACCCACATATGCATACCACCACCAATATCATATATAATCACAAGTCTAAGCAAGGGCAACCACTATTCATCATTTAACAACAAAAACTCTTTTCATTTGATTTCAAAATCACCATGTACACTTACTAATCCAACTGTGATATACATAGTTTTTGAGTTATTTGACAAGGGAGAGAGTTACATTCCTTAGACAACTTGATTCACTAAGAATCTTGACTTCACCTTGCTCCTAGATGCATATCCTTGAAACCGTAGCCTCCAATTCTTCACAAATGAGTTAGAGAAAGTATTTTGGATGTTTGATACAATCAAAATGTGTTTTAGGAGGTCATATACACTTATATAGTTAGGGGATTTAGGGGTTTGGTCTTAGGAAATGGACAATTGGGCCCTTAGTTAAATGCTGAAAAATGGCCACGATGTTTGGTACGACTCACACGAGTCAACCGCACCCTAGGGTACGAATGGTACCCTAACTCGTACCCTAGGCTCCAACTAGGTCATCTAAACTGATCATGGTACGACTTCGCACCCTTGAGTTGTATCCAAAGGGAATGCCGCATGCCCTAACCCGTACACAACACTTGTACCAAAAATAGTCTACTCTACACCAAGTGCCAAGCACCATACGACTTACCTTGGTACGACTCGTACCTTAGAGTATAATTGAAAGGAGTCTAACTCATATAGTGGACAGAATGCTACCCTTCTAGGCTGCTCAAGGTATGATAGGGGAGGGATGAGTGTGTATGACTCGTACACAAGGGTACGAGTGGCTTTCCCAACCGTATATTGGACAGTAAGCTCAAAAAACAAATATTTTTGCAAGGCGAAGATCTTGGGTGTTTCATTCATACCTCATTCACTTGATATAACAACCATTCTACAACCTCATTTTCCTAACACCTTATTGATGAGTTACATTAAAGGATAGAAATAGACTTGTAAATATTTGATGAAATAAACTAAATACTCTAAACTTGTATTTTTACATCATTCCATGTTTGGGACATTCTCCCTTGAATGGTACTAATGTGAACTATTAAGTCTATAAATACCTCAAATTTTTGGTAAATTCTCCTCTATAAAGCAAAATATCGCACACCCGCAAAACAACCAGAAAACATACTATATTTCGCACAAGGCTAATTATAACTACTAACACCTCAAATCGTAGTTGACTACTTTTACTAGATCTATCAAGGTCAAATAACAATCAATCATCACTGTACAACCTCGATAACTTAACCTTTTGGACTCATCTATATAACATGAAAATAAAGACGAAAGAATAATAGCCACCCTTAAATGTCACGTAGCCACTTGATAATAAGTATGGACACAATAGTCATAAGAGAAATTCTACTTGACAAATAAGGTAGGCTCTTTAGGATAAAATATACTTTGATACGAAGTTTTTCACACTCCAAAGTCGGGGAGGCGTGGTCGAGACCCGATACTTCACTTGACTAAGCAAACCTTCAGAAATTACTCAAAATGAATTCTATGTCACATCTTAGCCTACAAGGTGAAGCAATATAAACCTCATATAAATGAACTACTCAAAAAATAAACACATAATCAAGGCCACTATCACAGGGCTAACAACAAGGATGATATGTCCACACCTGACATATTCTACACACTATCCAAGTCTGCATGCCTCTAAGCATACAAAAGCTAACACCTATTTGATTTTGGGATAGGACCAAGACTTACGCAGTAGCTAGACCTATGAAAATAAGACATTTGTTATAGAATCCTCTGAAAGAATGTGTTTTCTAACCATTTAGTGAACTTGACCAAGCACCACGGAATCCATGTTTATTTACCAACCTATAATATGCATGCTTGAATACAATACCCCCAGACAATAAGACATCAGAACGTAATAATGTACCAAATATGTAGGGCAACAAAATAAATACAAAACAGCATAATAGAAACTAAAACCATAATACATTAGATGCAACCTACATGAGTCAAAAGAAAACTACCATAATCTTTCTTGTCCCCACTCATAGCATAAAATAGTAGTAACCACAATAACAGTCTCAAAGGTTCTGTACACAATTGCCAACACATCTTATTACCATAACAAGTAAATGATAATGAATGCAATGAAATGCAAATACATAGCCATGAACATAACACACATAGCCCTTAAGGCACAGACATAGCTCGAATGAATATCACATAGCCCCGTTTGCAATTGGATCTACAAATGCAACACTCATAACTTAAAGGCATCTCTACTAGTTCCAAATGCAACTATTTCTACAAATGCTACAGTCATAGCCCATTGGCATCTCAAGTAGATCTGTAGGAGAAATAATAACGCTACATATATAAGTATAATAAGGAAAGTAATAAAACCTTAAACAACATATATGGAAATATACATCCTTCAAATTTGTAACAAACACATAACATGTATCACACCACTATTGGAAGGCACAACAAGCATCTAGTGCTACACTTAACCACTCCAAGCACATCTAATGGGCATATATGCTATAGGATATATACCAACAACACTCAAACAATTACATATAATCAGAATATAGCTAATAGAAACCAAAGTTAAGATGGCCAAAATTAGAGATTTCTGTAGTGATAACAGTTTCATCTATCCTAGTAGTTCATAACAAAATCAAACAAGACTGTATGAGCTAAGAAGGGCACCATTATATCTACAATAGTAGAAGATATAGGTGAAACACATAAGGGACAATAATGCCACCATGCTAATAATTATAATGTAGTAAGGTCGATGTGGCTGAGTGAAATAACTACGACACGACCTGGTCTACCAGCCTCAAAGAACGTAGCATCTGGTTGTGATAACACACACACCTACCCAACAGCAATATACAATATCGACTCCTAAACAACAAAACTTAGCAACTCTAAAGGAAGTGGATCTTACTAATCACCTAGAACTCAATCACAATAGTACAAAAGGTTGTCTACCTATCTGTTAGGCCTATAGGCATCAATGCAAAACCCTTAGGTAATGGGACGTCAGTAAAAAATAGTGTAATAAGTATGTATGATGATATCATAACAAAAACTAATATTGTAAGTAATCAAATAAGGAGTCAGCGTCAATGGCCTACTCTAGGCTTGAATCATATAAATAATAATAAATATAACAGCAAATTCAATTAAATCAGGCCAACTAATATCATAAATGGTTGTATGTAATTAAAGAAAGGCATCAAAGGTAATCATAACAAAGAGTAAGTATTTCTTACACATATCTCACAAAAATATTAAATCAATAACCTAAATAGGTCTCTATAAGCTTAGCAGGTGCAAACAATAATTAATATCACTTGTTGGGACCACTATAACCCCGTCAGGTGCAAAATTGATCTAACAATTCTATGAATGACTCTTTGATATCCCTAAAAACATGAATATTATTGTAGTTATTACAATCAAAATCCCTATGTTCTGAGCATCATTTATTCCTTCAACCACTTTCTCATTTAGATCCAAGGAACTATATTGTAAGGATTTTATCTTAGAAAAAGATCTTCCCTCACAGATCACACAAAAACAAATCTTAGATTTCATGCAACGTAATCATATCGGTGCACATAGCCCTGAAGGAGCCATATATAGCCTCGGAAGCCCTACACACAAATCCACAAACATGTGTATGTAGGTGTGCCAATTTTGTGTCCACCTCACTTATCGACCTATAATAGTGCTTAAAACATTCAATTTACAACTAAAATTGTAATATAGCCTCATACTATATTTACGTAATTAGAACATTACGCCATATTTACTTTCATTACCACTAGTCTTTACTTAACAACTATTTAAAATCTACAATATTGTGAATTACATCGCATTAACAGAATTTCTCTACTGCTAACCATGAACACCTGACATGAAATAACACCAATATCAATTGAGACATTTATGGCTGACTCTTTAATAGCATGCTAAACTCAAAATCGCAAAACATAAGGAATCATGCCAAAAGAGACAAAATGGAGTTCAAATACCCTGGGTGGTTTCCTAGCTAATGTTAGTTCCAGGAGTCTCAAATGACTCAACAAAGTCAATCTACATATATAGAATTTTACTTTATCAATTTAACTTCAATAAATTTTTGTGGTATTAAGGCATCAATACCGCTACTTCATGATCACTCCCATCACTTAGGTCCAAAATTCCATTAAAAAGCATACATCAACTCAAAGAAATTATCAGATTCCTTAATTAACTGCATTACTAACCCCAACCAACTATCCATTTTCTTCATCCATCATATCTTTAACGTCAAGAACATCCATTTTGTGGTTTACTTTAATAACTTAGTCATATTATAAGTACCACTCATAAATATCCATAACAAGATTATTTGATCATTGTAAAGGATATTTTTGAATAGAAGAATTACCTCTTTGGCTCAAACCCTAGAAATCTCAATCTTGAAGTATTCTTAGGATATGGAAGAACTCTTTAACTACTGCTAGTGAGAATTTAGATTCTCAAACTGCTTCCACTTTGACTTGCAAGTATTTTATGTAGACTATGTCCTTAAAAACCATCCATCTTTTATTCTAATGGTGAGCAAAGAAGCCATTGTTCTCCCTTTAGAAACAAAAGGTCCCAAATTGCACATAGCTAACGGTTGATGAATTTTATAAAGATTAGCCTCTTGGGCCTACTCATAAATTATCTCTATAAGTTTGATATATTTTGACTATTAAAACTTGCCACTAATCAAAGAGAGATATCAGTAAATTGGATCACCAAAATTATTTTTGACAAAAAAACATTTTCCTTTGTACCGAAGCACATTCTTACCTGAATACCCATTAAATAATTATAATAATGTAAGCATTTGAATAGATATATTTAAAAATATTTGTTATTAAATTATTGATATCATACAAATCATATAGAATAAATATACACAATACATAGGAACTAAATTTTCTTATTACGACATTTAGGAAGAACAAGAAAAAATATTGTATCAAATTCTAAACTAATAAGTATGGGTCTGTATCACGTACCGAGACTACTTACTTTTCATAACACAATACATAGAACCACAAGTGATCCTAAACCACAAGTGATCCTAAGCTAACCTATGATACTGGCAAAACATATGAGCAACTGATTAAAACATATATAAGATCTAAATTGACTATGCAGAAACATAATCTTAGAATAAAATGGTACAATACATTTACTAGTAGAAAGTTTATTTATAACATTTGTATTCTAAAAAGAGAGAGGAGCTGATTACAATAACTCTGACTGACTATCTGTGAAACTTTACGAATACTGACTAGAGGTTGCTGGGACATGACCTACAGTTATCCCTAATAAATACATACAAATAAAAACTAAAATAATGAATCTATAATTGACTTAAGTCATAAAAGTAAGAGAACTCATCACCTCCTAGCTGGATGATGTGATTTGACTCAATATGATCCTGATAGTAATCACCTGACTCTACATCACAAGAAAAGATAGGCATCAGAGGTATGTGATCGGTACTTTGGAATGTACGAAATATGTGGATATGCAATAGTCATGAAAATACTTAAAACATGCATTGAAATTGACGACATAAGTCATTTGCTAAAATATACGTTTAAAACATGTTACATAAAACTTGTGTGGCAGAGTAAAATATCTGAATCATGAAATAGAATATTTCTGTAAATTGAAAAGCAGTAGAATCATAACTATATATTTAGTGGAAAGATAATGATGAACATGTTAAAAGACTGTGCTGAGTGCGAACTAAAAATAAAGAGATGAACTTGAGTGCAAACTTAATGCTTAGAGTTGAACTATAGTATAATGCCCCTATAAAAATACATATGTTCTGATATGTAGTGAAAGCCTGAAATGTCATAGTGTAAAAGTAAATAAAGCTAAATTGATGGTCATGTACAAATACTAGGTCTAAGACTATGGGATATCAACTAATGCAATGACCAAATAAATAAATATGTAAATGAACAATACTATACATCGTAAACTAATTATTGGAATAACTGAGTGTGAACTGTAGAAAATAATATTAACCGACGTATAACCATGTGAGATAAACATGAATTTTGATGCATAATCTCTATCAAAAAGGGCCTAATATACCATGTCAGGGTATAAAGGTTGATCTGATGTGGTATCACTAAACTAATGTCCAAAAGGACTACTGTATCAATCTTGGTCTAACGGTTGACACTTTAGAACCTATGGTGGTATTGTATTTTAGGGAATTAGGGACATCCACTAAAGGTATCTACCTAACTGATTATTAAGCCTTCATTCCTGCATTTTCTCGGTGCTAAGTACTGCTCCTAATTTGATATAAGTTGATATACTGAATAACTCAATAATATTAAAGTTATGAGACTAAAGTATAAGTTCTTTGTCCGAAAGTATTCTAAATCATGAAATTAAAGCACTGAATATTCATAAATACATGCTTGAAATCTTAAATCATTGGTTGTTCATAACATGCCATCTCTAAAGAATGCAACTAATAATGATAATTTAATAATCGAAAGGAAAAAGTGGAATTTCATACACAAGTTAAAAATACTAAATATCAATATATTGAGGAGACACAAACTGAAATATTCGTAAAGATAATAAATCTATAGGAAAACATGTCATGTTAAACTAATATAGACTACACTTCATCAAATCATAATAAACAATGCTTAATAGTCCTAAAAGCTGATACATCTTATATAGCTTGATCATTTGCTTAAAAGCTTGAGTAATTGCATGTAAATCATGCATGGACATGAGAATGCGGTTAATGCAATGATATAGCTATTACTCCAAAGAGTACACAAAAATTTATGTGTTCAATCAAGTAGTACAGTGACTCTAGCGAGCTGAATATCGAACTCATAGGATGTTGGTGATTAGAAAACTATCCAATTCATGAGTTAATATTGAAGTTTAAGAAAATATTATTTGTTACCAACAAAAGTTTTGAGTTTTGATTTTATAAACAAAGTAATCAAATAATAATGAAATGAAACTTATATTATAAACAATATATGGGAATTCCAAGGTTGAGGCATTTACTTCACATTCATTCATAACTATGGTTTCTAGCCGGTGCTGGAGTTTATTGTGATTGTTGATCTATGGGGTTTATAATATAACATGGAAATGGTCATCCTATAAGTCATATACCCAAATCAATCTCACAACTACATCATTGAGCGGGAATGTGAGTTATTAATATCAATACAATAAGTTATCTTCCCATTTCATTTACCAAGTAAAGCATTTAGGTTTATACTTATCCTCACTACAAATCATCTTTTAACAATTAGCATCTAACAATTAAAGATATGATCCACTCTCTATGTTACTTATTCTATCTGTCAACTCCTATGGCCAATTTATTTTGAGATATAGATTTATCCTAAAGTTCATGACACTTTAGAATAGTAAAACAAGAATGCAAGAACAATCACAGGACTAGATAAAAATATCGACAAACTATAAAACCATAATTACATAATCATGTTGTCGATTAACCCTATAATAAGGGTGTTTATCCACTAATAGTCTTACAATGAATAAACATAATTGAATTCCTAAGTAAAAACTACAAGAGAACAAAAGAAAAAAAGCAAAACCCTAGTGTAGAGCCGCTTTATTGCCTTCTCTTTTCTCAAATCTTGCATTTTCCAAAAGTTAGGTATAATTTTGAATAAATAATCCTTTTATAGTGTTTTTTGGTTTTCCATATGCTTCCCCACATGAAACATTAGGATTTACAATATTTCTCATAACTTAATGAAGTAAGAAATCATCTTTTGACATTCCAAAGTGGGTTGCACCTTAAGGACAAAAGCATGGACTAGGGGGTGATATGCACACCTATTGCATGGATGATGCACTGTGACCTCACCCTAGGGGGTGAAATGCACACCTATTAGGGATTTGCTCCAATTTTTTCTATGTTTGATCCTTGTTTCCCGTGTTCTTATGGCCTGTTTATAGGCTTAAATTTGCTTCCATAACACTTTCAATGGTCTCCCATAATATCATATGACAAGCATTAGTTGATACAACACAATAGAGCTCATCAAAGTACACTAGAACAAGCATAGCTCAAGCTAGCACCACTAGTTTTCTTGTCTAAATTCAATATGATAATTTTTACTCTTGACTTGTTCCAATTGCACCTTAAAAAATCTAAAAATTTAATTCAACATCTGAAGACACAATTAAACCATTAATACCTCATTAAGAACATCAATAATTCCTCAAAACTCAATTAAACATGTATAGATAATGATACTTAGGTGTATAAATATGCCAAAGATCACCTCCCCATACTTAGAGCTTTGTTCGTCCTCGAAGAACTCCTAACATTAAGAACCATTAAAGAAGACTCTAACACTACTGTAATAACTAAGACACTCAAGCTTGAAATATAATGACTACATGAATAGAAAGTCAACATTCAGCACATTGTATTACAATTGAAAACTGATGAACACTACTTCTAAACTTCCTAGCCTCAATAATTGACTCTGCAAAGTTAGAAAAATCATACATATTACTCTACCAAGAGATAAAATAATTAACTTATCCCTCATTAAACATGTTCCCTCAACAAAAGAAAGTCACCTAATTACACTTACTAAGATGAAACTTATCATAAGAATGGGTGTAAGAATCAAATTTCGCTCACTGTCAAAAAGAATTAACATATCACATAAGATGAACCATACTCTTTCCCTTAGTGGATTACTCCTCTAATATCATAATATCAAGGCTCAAGATCAAGTAGGAATTTAAGGGTTGTAATTTAGGATAATGGACAGGTAGAAACTATTTTTGCTAGTAATAGTGACTATCTTTCCTAAGTGCTTTTGTATATCAAATTTTAAATTAGACTCTTCTCCGACCAACCAAATTTTCCATCACTACCTTCCTACCTCTTTTTTCTACATCATTTTTTAATCTAGTTCACATATCTTAAGTAGGGTGCATTTGCTATCAACACATGATTCACTTTTGATTAATTTTTTTTTATTACATTCCACCTAACCACAATCACATAAAAATTTTTAACAAACAAATAGCTATTTTCTTGGTTCTTCACTTTCTCTTTTTCCTTCCTTTATTCTACACTCCTTAACATCTCAATCTTCAAACTAAAGACTTTAGGAGTTTTGAATCAAAGTATGGTCGATCGAAAGAAAGAGGATAATGTAAACACAAGGCTACCAAATAATAGGCTATAGTCTCAAGGAGGCTAACTAAGGTCTTGCCAAAAGGGTAGATAAATAAGTCATAAACATAACTCTCAATAAAATGCATATATCATATCATGAACATTTATTATTTTAATTTGTAAATACACCAGAAAAATTCTAGACATCAATATGCATACATGGAATATAAAAAAACCTTACTCACACATGGCCCATGCTCAAATCAAGAAGAATCACTCTAAACTCTCAAACAAGAAATAACATGAATTCAAAATTAAGCCAACATCACACAAGAGTTATTTAAATGAGCCCAGGTGTCTCAAAAATAGTCATTTAACACATTACATATGCTTTCGTATTCAAAATCAACTTGAATCATGTAATCATATACAGAACGTAGCAAGAAAATCTAATTTAATCCTAATAACAACAATTTATAATTAGTCCTAAAAATAAAAAAGATATACTAGGCTCCAAAGCCCCCCCCCCCAAAAAAAAAAAAATTAAAAATAAAAACCAAGGGGCAGTGAAGTGTGCTTCCACTAAAGAGTTACCATCAAAAGTTGAAAATAATCAAAGATAAGATCATTTTGTAATTTTTTTATTCTAGTTAATAACTAGAAAATAACTAAAAATTGAAATCATATAGCAAAACTTCTCCCTAAACAATTAAAAGATTCTCCACTCAACACTTAGAATCATTCTTAGTCCCCAAATTATAAATTAAAAGTAAGGATATAACTACTCCTGAGGACTCTAGGCCTAGCTATTAGTATCATGATGACTGAAGAGGTTTTGGTGGACCCCTCACTCAAATTTTGCAATGCTTCATAGGTCAGAGATCTGATATTCAGAGTTCTTTCAGCTTGTTAACATATAAAAAACAAAAGGTGATATTAAATTAAATTTAAAAAATTTAATAATAACTACCTTAAGTTCCTCCCAAGCAATTCCTGATTTATTATCATGGCATGACTCACATCATAACTATTAACCTCTCTACTTCTCCGGAGGTAGTGGTATAAACTGCGTACATCTTACCCTCCCTAGACCTCACTTTGTGGGAATACACTGGAACTGTTGTTGTTGTTGTTGTTGTTGCAAGACTCACATCATGACTATTAACCATAATCTCTCATATTTTTCCTCATACTTGAAGCCAACTTCTTATTCTTTTGTAACTTTTTAATTGCTTTGTCTCAAGGTTTGTAGATCTCTTTGTACTTAACTTTTCTGGCTCTTCTCCAGGTTTCTCTATTTTAGTCATAATTTTTTGTTTTGGAAACTTCATGAGAGAGTCTGATGAGGTACAAGGAGGTTTGAACTCCTCTACAGACACTTATCTACTTCCATAGTTGTGATCACACATAAATCCTTGTAGTGTGAGGGTGTATTAAGTGCTTTATACTCTCTGAAGACCACCTTCTTATCATTCAATCTCATTTTGAGAGTGCTATCTCACAACTATCAGTGCTCCTCCAATAGCCAAGAATGGACATCCCAACATGATTGACACCCTATCATCTGCATCATAATAAATAATAATAGTCAGAAGTAATAAAGATGTTGATGAGAATATCCTATATTACTTCTTCAAGGACCATTCTTTTTTTTTTCTACCATTTGGATCACCACTGACCATAGGATAGATTTTCTAAAACATAGAGTGTTAAACGTAGTTAGGATATCAAATTTATGTGTACCCCCAAATCACACAAAGCATGGACCACATCACTTTAACCTATTTATATGAGGAGAGTGAAGCTCCTAGGGTCCTTGAACTTTTCGGTCATCTTTCACATCCCTACAGAAGTACACTCCTCACAAACTGATACCTTCTCAATATCACCCAACTTTGTCTTATTTGTCACCACAACCTTCAAGTTCTTAGATGAACACACTGAGTTTTGACACATAGAAATTTCCTGAGTTTAAGCTTTTTTATTATCATACGACTCATGATTACTTTTCGTATGATACAGATATGACTTAGGGTTCTTGGTTGTATGTTACTCATTGTGGTTTTTTTGATTTTTTGCAAGGTATGAAAACACTCCATATGAGTTATATGTTCATGGTACGAGAAGTATAGTGCCAAATCGTATGTTGTTCATTGTCTAGCCTTGATATTCTGCTTATGGTACGACTAGGTGGGTACTTTTCGTATAGTGATGGTATGGTTTGGGCAAAGGGATACATATGCTTGATCGAATATGGAGTCCAACTATTTTTTTTGTGTACTAATAGAAGGTACCACTTATATGATGTGGGTACGAGTAAGGAGTCAAAATCGTACCCACCTGTAAACTTTTTACAATTTAAGTTAGGGGTATTCTGGAAATTTACCCTCTTAATATCTCTTGATCCCATGGATTAAAACACTCTTGGGACTTCATTAACCTACTATTATCTCATCAACACTCTCTAAACACTCTTAAATCTCTCTTAAGCTCTTGGTTTAAAAGGAGGCTAGGGTTTTTACAAGGTGGTCAAGTAAGGCTCACAAAGGTTATTTTTCTCTATCTTCTTTGGTATCTAAGACATTTTAATCCTCCATTATTGTTAGTTCAAAATAAAAGAATATTTTACTTAATTGTTTTCATGGCATGATTGTGGGTTTGTGTTGATTTTGAAATATATGTTGGGGATTTTTGTAACTAATAGTTGGATGATATTTTCCCATGTTCTACTTATGATTTTTCATGTTATAATACTGGTTTGAATATGTGGCTACATGGGAATGGTCAATTGGTTTTTTGTCTTTGGTTTTGGAAACATTATGCCCTCAACATATATGTTAAAATGTCAATGAGAAAGTTTTTGTCACATAGTTTGACTTTTGTTGAAAACCTTGCATTGTATAATATTGTAATGGCACCCTAAATAGTTTGATTGAATCAAATGCTTTGTGAAGGACTTGGTGGCCTTTGTTTTTATTTATTAGAAATCCTATGGGTACACGAAAATCCCCTAAGGCTTGGCTAATGACATTTTTTAAAAGATATAGTCGGTATGATGATATCACTTTATAATGTCTTGGTAATAAACTCTAGAATTGGTTTTTTGATTATGTACTAAAGGTTTTAATTGGTCAATAATGAACGGTTTTGATAGATAACCATGAAGGTGTGAGCCCAATGGACGAAAAGTGAAAACTCATGTTTGTTGACATAAGTGTTAGTCATGGTGACCAGATACTTGTGGGGTACATAAAAATCCTCTAAGTTTATCCTTGTCTATTTATATCATGGAGACAGAATGGTACACAAGAATCCCCAGCCCCTATGGTATCTCCGGTTCATGCAGCTACATGCCTGGGGCCCATTTAGGGGGGTAACAATTGACCCATAAAACCGGTGGGTGGTTTTAGTAAAATCAAGCTCCACAGTCCAGATTAATGCTTTAAATCCATGATAAACTCGGTTCACTTTCTCGGCATGGTATATATATATGTTGTTGCATATGTTTTTTTACTTTGGTTTTGAATAATGGCATTACTTTACTCGTATTCCTTAGTACATTCTAGCGTTCACCTGCTAACCCATCTTTAAACGTTGTATCCCCACGTGATACGGGAACCGGCCATACCATTTCTCATACTTAGTGACTTGGATTTGGGGATAATATTTGTGTCGGATTGCAGTAGTGAGCTTCCATACTCCAGAAAACTCTATTTCATGTTATAGATATCTTTTCTTATTTACATTTATTTATTGGAATTTGTTTTTTTCTATGGTCGGGGCCATGTCCTTACCAGATGTTCTTTTTTTTACTGTTATAGGCTTTATTTGACCACTTTGGTCATGGAAGGTGTCAATATTGGTGTCAGCCTTGGCTTTGGTATTGGTATAGAGCTGACACTAGTTTGATAGGTCCATAGACATTAAATAATTTATTTGATTTATAATTGTTCTATCTTGTTATATGTTTGGAATACATGTGACATTGGTTGACGGGTGGTTATGGTTGGGTTTTGGGTGCGGTCTTCGATTCCAGTCGTACCTGAGGAGCCTAACATGACTAGGCCCTAGTTCGTGTCATGTTAGATTAGTATTAGAGTCTTAGATTCATGGTCACTTAGGAGTCCACAAATCTGTGATGACATAAAGTTGTTTCCAGTAGAGTCACTTTCAAGGGTGTGTAGCATGCAACACTTACAAAGGAGAGGCTTTGAGGTATTTAAGAATGTTTCTCTTTTTTGTGTTCTATTTTTAAGCTACAGAATCTAAGGTTCTGAATTCTTCTATGATTCATGTTTGTTAAGTTTTAAGATCATGCTTCCTGGATGATTTGAAACTAACAAAAATACCTCTGTCCCAACCAAGGATAATATTGATGGTACCCATTCTAATTATAGGGTCTAAACTTGATCTAGGGATCTAGTTCTAGATTGTCCTGGAATTCCATGAGTTCCCTCTAGTCCATCTTAAAGTCCTCAAGCTGAAGTAACGAACACTAAGTTTTGTCAGTGTTTTCATATGTTGGCATAGTTTGTAGCTTCTTAGTTTGAGCATGGGGTTTTTGTTACTCCATCTTCTGAGGCCAAAAGGGTTAGACAATTAATGAGGCTGAACTTCTATCCATTACTGGTGTTAAGGTGTCACGACCCAAGACTACCCCCTAGTCGTAACACGATGCTAGGAACTACAAGTGATCCCAAGCTAAACCATAAAATGACATACTATTAAGCAAATGATTTATAATATATAAAATAACTGGTTCCCCTATACGGAACCATAATCATGACAAAATCTGGGAAGAATTATTATATTGATACAATTTACATCAACTGAAAAGAACTAAAATTACATGACTAACTCTAACTGACATCTATGAAGCCTCTATAATACTGTCTATAGATAGATGGGAATGACTCCATCTTCCATTAATCAATAGATATGAGTAATAAAGTAAAGTACATGAACAACATCTTACTAAAGTCCCCGAAATAGGAGGACTCATCCCCTGGTTGCTAGAAATTGTAATTGTCTGATCATGACGTGTGGACTACAACTGGTACCTACATTATGAAACATTGTACCTACACAAAAGTATATGTGGATCAGTACTTTTTGAATGTACTGAGTAAGAGGGGTGACTACAATACGTAAAACTGATTTCATACATAATCTTAAAACATGCATGCTAATTGTAAGTAGACTCACCAAGATATTGAAATAAACCGAAAGAAAAAATATCTTAAAACATGCATAGAAAATATAATCTGATAAATTAGTGAATCACTATAGTTAGTTCCTTAAAACTTTACTTTTATAATATAAGTAAAACTGATGCTGGAAAATAGTAAAACATGGGTACTGTATGACTACTGGTTCTGAAACTACGTGATGGAAACTGTAATATCTGACCATGCAAGACTAAGTTTATATTTGTTATATTACTGAGATAAATCTGAAATATTAAGGACTAAAAGTTGTTAAAATGATTATCTTAACGTATGTACACTTACTCAAGTAAACTTGAACTAAAATTATACTAACTCAGGCAGTGGGAGGTATCATATAACCGATATTCCCCAATCTGAGCTAATCGGGATCCAACCTGTAACCCTAGTTGGAAGGGTGTCAGTACTGTTCCATGGGTACTAACACTGGCTATGTGGATCCTCTAATCTGGTGTCCTAAAGGACTAGGGAGTCATTCATAAACTGAAGGGTGAGACCTATGAGAATGTCAGTCCTAAAATTACGGGTGACATCTCGAAGAATGTCATTCCTAAACTGGCGAGTGACATCTCATAATCCTACACTATCTACGTAGTTCTGCAACTTAGGGACTATTTCTAAGGACCCAGTCCTTGCTGGCGGGAGATCCCCCATCCCTAGGTTGGCTTATTTCTAAATCCTACTTCTAACTGAACTGAACTAAACCCAATTGAATGCCATTAATAAACTGATAGTGCTCATTATGAATATGAATGTCTGTGTATACTAATAAGATTCATAGAGTAACTGTCTGAGAACTTGAAAAGCTAAAGTCATATAAATCACATAGGTATCCGGTGTTCATAACCCACCAGCAATGGATGGATATAACAATGATGACATATAAGTCTTTAAAAATGATAGTAGGGGGTCATTGCTCAAAATCCAACATTTAGACATTTTATCAAACACATGAGACTCATGCACTTGAACATGGGAATATGATATACATGTGAAAACAAGATGTGTGCATGACTAAATTTATAAGTTGGGGATTTAACAATGAAATCAATGGAATCGGACATGGAAACTTACAACTCAAAGAATGAATAGATTAATTCACCTAGAAACACTTGTAGACATGGAAAAGTTCATAAATCGACATTATAACACGAAATTTAGTTAGATACGTCATGGGAATCAGAACATAATGCATGAGATAACCTATGAAAACATCATTAGACATGAATTTAGTCAAATTACTAAGGAAATTATGATTTATATTCATTTTGAACATATGATACTTCATAAACAAAAGGGAAAGTTCATATCTTTAATTAAATAAAATCTTTTTGGGCTCTATGGTTGAAAAGGGGCCCATGGATGAACCCACACATACCTTAAACTTCTTAACTTTGGAATGAAACACCATTCTTGAATCTTTCTTGAAGATTATTGAACTTGGGAAACTTGAATTCTTGATCTCTTGGGAAAAAAAATTTGAATTTGTTCTTGGAGCAAGGGGAGGTTCTTACTTGAGAGGTATTTGGATAAAAAGGCTAATAATAACCTAAATTTTTCCCCAAATCGTGTTATGAATGATTGGGTTGAGGGGAAAAGACTTAATTTCCCCTTAGGAAATTAAATTCGCAACTGAACATTGGCTTAAAGGGTCACCGCGATGCGGTCTTATCGTGGTGGCTTACTGGTTGTAAAGAAAATGATCATAACTTTTTGCTCGGGTATCGTATTAAGGAGAAATTGGTATCGTTGGAAAGATGATTCAATTATCTACAATATGGTGTTGCTTTAGCTTAAAATTCCATATATTTCAATATTTGTATAAGTTCAAAGTTTACCCTAGTAGGACCAAACACCAATCTTTTGACAAATCAAAGGCTCTTAGCTCAACTTTGTTCTAAGTGATTTCTATGAACAATTTTCACCTCATAAGAACTTCCCACACTAGGATAAATATTATGAGACTTGAATTAAAATTATAAATCAAGAACTTCAAACAACACCCTAACCGCGGCATGGTATATATGCCAATGGGAGTAGAACCACGATGTGCAACTATCGCAGCGACTTTCTGGATTCATTATCCAAACATGACCCAATCCTGGTCTGAAAAATCCAAAACTTCTCCGAGACATGCTTCTTACACCCCTGAACATAAATTAACTCAAAAACGAATGTCTCGGGGATAGAAAGATTAAAATAAATATCCTCAAAGTTTAGGGGTCTTAAAATGGCTAAGTCCCCAACACTTAGTGAGAATTTCAAGCTTTAAGCCCCTTAAACATACAACTAAGAGATGAATCAAGCTAAGATTTGTACAGGGTATTACAATATCTCTCCCTTGGGAACATTCATCTTTGAATAAGATTGATTAGACTTAGAGTGCTTTACTAAGGTAACTGAGATAATATACTATACATGTATGACTTGGAACATGATCGCATAACTTATTTAGAAATAAGATACATGAAATAAATATCATCAACTGAACTGATTTCTTGAATACATGTACTGACATGTGAATTGTTATAAGGCTGAGATAGAATTGAGACAGTTGACTTTTGAATAACTATCGCCTCCAACTAGATCTGGTTTTGTGAAGAAAAGATGAGAGATTTAGGACCTGAAAACATGGGGGTATTGCAACATCTCTCCCGTGGGATCATTCATCCCCCAAATAATACTGAATTGGCTAAGATACTAAGAAAAGACTGAGATATGACTTAATATCTGAATCTGAAACATGATGCATATACTAAACTTGATTAACAATTTACATGGATGTGAACAAGTTAACTCCTAGAATAGCCATACTCATGAAACTTCAGATAGTAAGTGTAGAGATAGAAAAACCATAGGAATTTGTGTCTCTGACTGCTAAACTGAACTGTTGTCTATATGAACTGAATTATGCTGAAAGCATACACTCAATTATATATTCCACTTCAAAACTGCACTTCACTTGAGGCTACTTAAAATATTGACATGGGCATTGATAACTCTACCTACGGAAGTCTGAGATGAACTGAATTCTCTCACCATGTTAAAGCCTACTCGAATCTACAAAGTGCAGACATAATACTGTAATACTAGTCTGAATCATGAATTCGATACACCCTATATTTTTACAACTCATCATCCCATGAATAATTATTATTACAACATCAACAACTTTATTCAACCTCTTACTAGACATTTACTAACACGCAATACATTTATGTACATATATACAAATACGACATTCAAGCCTATCTTCATAACAAAATATGCATATCTAAATAAACACCCATAAAAGTATCTTTTTTGTATCATCCAAACCTCTATCACTAACTACTCCTATGCACTACGCCAAGAAAACACATATAAAATTTTAACTAACCATAAAAATATACCAAAAAATTAGCCTCAATCTTACTTCACACTTAAACCCTTAACTAAAACAAGCATACAACAATCTTTTGGTACTAAGAAATATTTACTCTCTCCTATATAAATAATTGTTCATCATCACTATCTCAACCCAAAGAGAGAATACTGAAAGGTTAGAACATGAGGATCAGAGGCATGAAAGAATACTATGCATAACTTTAACAAATAATTAAGGAATAGAGTACCCACAAAATGGATTCATTACAGAGATTAAAAATACGAATATATATGACATACTATGAATTTCGCCAATCATTAAGACATTAGAATGAGTACCTAGAACTGAACATCCAGTAAAACATGAGTACATGAGTCATGAGCTGTATGACATGAGTTGGGGGTTCATAATTTAAGGGAATATGACTTGTACTACTGAGTGAACTAGAACTCCTCATCTAGGAACTGAGAGCATACAAAATTCTATGGAATGTGTATGAATATGAGATATGATCATGAAGCTGACATGTAAGGCATGTTAGATATCATTATGACGGAAGTACAAAATATGCACTGAGATGAGAATGGGTCGAGCATATTCCTCCCCCTGTTGATGTTCTACAACATACTAGTATCACTACTAAAATCTGAAAGCCTGACTTAGTTACTTGTTCTATCATCTCCCCCTTAGTTTTAAGCCGACATTCTAAGTTTGTGGACCTCTTTAAAATCTCTAAACTGAATTGCAATTACTTTACTCTAGAGTTCGACATATAAGAATACACAAAAAATAATAAGCTCAACTTGAAAGACTACACCTAAAAGTGTAGAAACCGTTGCTAGTATTTCCTTCTGGGATACAACTATTAACTTGCTATGCCCCAATAGTCATCATATAATAGCTTGGACACTTACTAACTTAGAATCTTTATGATTAACACTATACCTTGACTTCAAATCATCTAGAACTTTAATTTTTCTTTCTATTAGCTCATTCTTTAAAGATTCAAACTTAGATTCTAATAGTTAACATGGATATCCCCAATCCTTCAATGAACCATACTAATTTCCTTTAGAGCCTACTAGCATCATACCTAAACCATGAGAATTCCCATTACACCAACATACCCAACATCAACAACATATATTTTTGGATCAACAAACTTAAATTATTGTATACACTAATTTAATACTTCTGATTCACCCTTCATACAACTATCTCCATGAATACATAATCTGTTAAATCCAGATAAACACTAAACCGCTTTACTGCTGCTAAACTTATGGGTCAATGCTTCTAACTCTAGGTCACATGCTATCAAAGGATTCTAAGAAAAAATCTAAAAGCATATACGAATTTCCCTCAATACATTATTTTTCATGAGAAAAAATAAACACTTCCAAAGTTTAGAACATAAGGGCACTGATGGGATACTTTTGAGCTTGTATGCAACCGCATAAGTTATCTGTTGGAACTTTCTGAGAATAATCTATCTATAAGGATTTAAGTTGGCAATTTTTGGTGCCTTAAGATTAAGGTAGAGATGGCATGAATGGACTAACATAAGAATCTTTATAAGTTCCTTAAAGAAAAATTCTATTGCATGATCTGAGATATGAAAGAAGGAAAACATTTCTTAAATTCCCTATAGCCTCTCGAAGAAAAGTACAGATGTCTCTAAACTATTCTGCAAGACTCTACTAGACATAACTTTATAGACACCTTAGGACACTCAAAATTTGTATTCTGATAGTATATTTTTCATGAGCCCTTACAACCCTCTTGTTGTAACACGATGCTAGGAACCACAAGAGATCCTAAGCTAACCCATAAATAGGCATATTGGTAAGAAAGTAATTTATAATACATTAAATAACTTGTTCTACTGTGCGGAAGTATAATCATGAAAATTTTTGGGAAGAATTATAATACTGATACAATTTATAATCAACTGAAGAGAGAACTAAAATTACTTAACTAACTCTGACTGACAACTATGAAGCCTCTACTATACTAACTATAGACATCTGGGATATGACTCAAGCTACCACTAATTATTACATATGAGTAATAAAGTAAACTACATGAATAACATCTTACTGAGTTCCTTAAAATAGGAGAACTCATCACCTGCTGGCTAGAAACTGCAACGGTCTAATCATGATGCGTGGACTAATACTAGTAACTACATTATGAAACATTGTAGCCACACAAACGTATATAGGGATTAGTATTTATGGAATGTACTAAGTAAGCGAGGGTGAACGCAATAAGTAAAATTAATTTCATACGTGATCTTAAAACATGTATGCTAAGTCTAAGTAGACTCACCAAGACACTGAAGTAAACTAAAAGCTAAAATATCTTAAAACATGCATAACAAATATAATCTGATAAGCTGGTGTATCTCTACACTAAGTTCCCTAAAACATTAACTTATAATATAAGTAGAACTGAAGCTGGAAAATAGTAAAACATGGGTACTATATGAATACTGGTCTGAAACTACATGAAAACTATAATATCTGAGAATGTAAGACTAAGTGTATACCTGTTATGTTATTGAGATAAATCTGAAATCTTAAAAACCAAAAACTATAAAACTGAATATCTGAAAGTCTATACACTTAGTCAAGTAAACCTGATTTGAAATTCCACAGAACACTAACTAAGATTTTTGGAGGTATTATATAACTGACATCCCCCAATCAGAGCTAATCGGGGTCCAGTTTGTAGCCCCAGTTGGAAGGGTGTCAGTATCATGCTAATAGTACTAACACTGGCTGTGTGGATCCACTAATCTGGTATCCCGAAAGATTAGGGAGTCATTCTTAAACTAGTGGGTGACCCCTAAGAGAATATTTATCCTAAGCTGGCTGGTGACATCTTAGAGAATGTCATTCCTAAACTGAAGGGTGATATCTCATAATCCTACCCTAGCTACGTAGTTCTAGATCTTGGGGACTGCTTCTAAGGACCCAATCCTAGTTGGCGGGTGACCCCCATTCTTAGGTTTGCTCGTGGCTAAATCCTACTTCCAACCGAACTAACACTAGTTCTGAACTAAGCAAAACTCAACTGAATACCATTGCAAAACTGATAGTGCTTATTATGAATATGAATTTCTATGTATACTGATAAGATTCATGGAGTAACTTTCTGAGTACATGAAAATCTAAATTCATATAAATGACATAGGTATCGGGTGTTTATAACCAAATAACTCTTAATGGAAATAACAATGATGACATATAAAGCTTTAAATACCATAGTAGGGGATCATTCCTAAAACCCCAACATTTAGACATTTCATCAAACACATTAGAGACATGAACTTTAACATGAGAATATGATATACATGTGAAAACAACATGAGTGCATAACTAAATTCATAAGTTAGTGATTTAACATGAAATTAATGGAATAGGACATGGAAACTTGCAACTCAAAGCATGAATAGATTAATTTACTTGGAAATATTTGTATACATGGTAAAGTTCATAATTCACTATTATAACATGAAATTCAATTGGCCACATCATGAGAATTGAAACTTAAAGCATGAGAGAACATAACATTTTAGGAAAACATACTTGGACATATATTTAGTCAAATTACTAAGGAAATCATTATTGATATTCATCTTGAACATATGATACTTCATAAACAAAAGAGAAAGTTTATATCCTTAATTAAAGAAAAGATTTTTGGGCTCTATGGGTGAAAGGGGACCCATGGATGAACTCCTACATACCTTAAACTTCTTAACATGGGAAAGAAACACCATTCATGAGCCTTTCTTGAAGATTCTTGATATTGGGAAACTTTGATTTTTGATTTCTTAGGGAAAAAGTAATTGAATTTGGTCTTGGGGAAAGGGGAGGGTTTTTCTTGAGAGGGATTTGGAGAAGAAGAACAATAATGACCTAAAATATGCCACAAATTGTGTTATGAACAATTGGGTTGAGGGTAAAAAACTTAATTACCCATTAGGATATTAATTTCATAACCGAACTGCAATTTAAAGGGTTACCGCTATGCGATCTTATCATGGTGGCTTACTTGCTCTGACAAAATAATCCGAACATTTTGCTCGGGTATCGGATTAAGGAAAAATTTGTATCATTCGAAAGATAATTCGATTATCTAGAATTTGGTGGGTCTTGAGCTTAAAATTCCATATATTTCAAAAGTTATACAAGTTCAAAGTTGACCCTAGCAGGATAAAACACCAAACTTTGGACGAATCAAAGACTCTTAGAAAACATTGTTCTAAGTGATTTCTATGAACATTTTTCACCTTATAAGTACTTCACATACTAGGATAAAGATTATGACACATGCATTAGAATTATAAATCAATAACTGGACACAACACCCTCACTGTGATATGGTATATGTGCCATTGGGAAAAGCACCGCATGCAGTGCTATCGCGATGACTTGTTGGATTTATGATCTAAACATGACCCAATCCACATCGGAAAAATCCTAAACGTCTCTAAGACATGCTTCTTGCAACCCTGAACATGAATTAACTTAAAAACAAACATCTCAGGGTTGGCAAGACCAAAAGAAAAGTCCTCAAAGTTTAGTGGTCTTGAAAATTGATAAGTCCCCAACACTTAGTGAAAATTTTAAGCCATAAGCCCCTTAAGAATTCAACTAAGAGTTCAATCGAGCTACTATTAGTATGGGGTATTACATAAGGTGGATGAAG
The DNA here is from genome assembly GCA_030864215.1 of Capsicum pubescens. NCBI lineage: Eukaryota > Viridiplantae > Streptophyta > Magnoliopsida > Solanales > Solanaceae > Capsicum > Capsicum pubescens. The sequence continues at coordinate 126,268,439 of CM061542.1, forward strand.
ATCCTTAATGAGATATAAAAGATATTTTATGTCATGTAAGCAACAAATATAGAAGGTGTGGTGTTTGCCGCCTACCAAGAAAAGGATGTGGTGTACCAGTGGTACGAGGAATGTGATTAGGCTAAGGGTGACAATTTTAAGTCATCTATGTGGGAGGATTTTTCTAATTCTTTTATGGACCGCTGCTTTCATTAGGAGATGAGGAAAGAGAAGGTAAAAGAGATTGTTAATTTGAACCAAGGTAAGATGTCTTTTATGGAGTATGCCTTGAGTTTCACCAGTTGTTTCAATATTCTCCGTAGATGGTTTATAGCATGAGGGCTAGAATGAGGAAGTTTGCTTCTTTTTTTTCTAGAGATTTGATATTTAAGAGTAAGGTTGCCTTATTGATCAAGGCTATGGATATCTCCAGGTTTGTTGTGTACATGCAGTAGGTTGAGTAAGAGAAGAAGAAGTAAGCTAAAATAGAGGATAGGTAGGGAAAGAAGTTTAGGTTCTCCGAGTAGGGTGGTGGCCAATAATAGAGTAGCAGAGATGGTATAAAGTGGCCAAAGAAAAATTAAGGCAATTTTGGGTCTTACTCAATAGCTAGTACTCCCTATCCAAAGTTGACGGGTGATAGGAATTTCATTTATTGTGACAACTTTAGGGAACAGGGTTCCAAATCTTATGTCAATGGGGCCTATTTGGCTCTATCACATCCTCCGTGTAGGTTTTGTAATAGATTGCATTTGGGTTTCTATTATAAGGGGAGGGACAAGTGCTTCAATTGTGGTTAGCCTAGGTATATTCATAGAAACTGTCTTGTCGATAAGGTTTATTCGGGAGAGAACAAGATTCCAGTTTCTTAATCAATAGCTTTTATGTCTTGTTTTGGAACATATCAGATCCATCTTTATGCACTCACTATCGGATAAGAGCCTGAGGCATCGCCTGATGTCGTGATTGGTATAGCTCTTTTCCAATGATGTGTACTATTTACTTGATATAGGTGCTCTCTCTATTATGTGACCCTATTTGTGGCTGTGCATTTTGCTTTTGGTCCAAAGTGTGTTTCAGACCATTTTTCTATATTTACCCCAATAGGTGATTCTGTGATTGCTAGATGAGTCATAAGGGGTGTGTGGTATCTGTTGGTAGTAAAGTAACTTTGGAGAATCAGTTTGAATTAGATATGGTTGATTTGATGTCATATTGCGGATGGATTAGTTTCACTCTTTCTATGATTCTCTAGATTGGCGAACCCATAAGGTTGTCATCAAATTCCCCAATGGGTTGGTTATTGAGTGGGAGGGTGGTTCGTTATCTCCTAGGGTAAAGTTTATATCTTATCTTAGAGACCAACGATTGATCTCCAAGGGGTGTCTCTATCATCTAGTTTAGGTTAAAAATTCTAACTCAGATGGTCCTTAGTTGCATTTTGTTTCGGTGGTGAATGAATTTCTTGAGATCTTTCATGATGAACTTCCTCGTCTTCCTCCTGATAGGGAGATCGAATTTTGGATTGATCTTATTTTAGACACTCATCTAATTTTAGTTGCCCCATATAGAGTGGCTGCAACTGAGTTGAAGGAGCTTAAGGAGAAATACAAGGATCTTTTAGATAAGGGTTTCATCTATCTTAGTATGTCCCCATGGGGTGACCCAGTGTTATTCATGCGTAATAAGGATCGTTCCTTTTGGATGTGTATTGATTACAGACAGTTGAATAAGTCGACGGTAAGGAATAAATATCCTCTTCCATGGATATATGATTTATTTGATCAGTTGCAGGGTCCTAAGTTTTCCTCCAAAATTGACCTTCGATCAAGGTATTACCATTTGAAGATTAGGGAGGTGGACATACCTAAAACTACATTCCATACCCGGTATAAGCAGATTAAGTTTCTAGTATGTCATTCAAGTTGAACAATGCACTGCCGACATTCATGGATTTTATGAATAGGGTCTTCTATTAGTTTCTAGATCTATTTTTCATTGTATTTATAGATGACATATTGGTGTGTTTGAAGAGCGAGGTTGATCATGCAAATCACCTCCGTATTGTTTTGTAAGCATTGAAGTAGTAGCAGTTTTATGCCAAATTTTTAAAGGTGAAATCTGAATAAATGTTGTCACTTTTCTGGGTAATATAATTTCTATTGAAGGGATCATGGTGGATCTGCAGAAAGTAGCAAGGGGTTCAAAAGTGGCCTAGACCCACGACTCCAATCGATATTTAGATTTTCATAGGTTTAGTTGGTTACTACAGGAGGTTTGTGGAAAGTTTTTTGACTATAGCTACCCCATTGACTATGTTAACTTAGAAAAACTAAAGTTCTTGTTCTCGGATGCTTGCGAGGGTAGTTTTGAAAAGCTGAAGGATAAACTAACTTCGACTATGATTTTGACTTTGCCTGAAGACAGTGATGGGTTTGTGCTCTATTTTGATGCTTTCTGTATGGGACTTGGTTGTGTTCTGATGCAGCATTGAAAAGTGACAACTTATGTCACTAGATAGTTAAAGGATCATGAGAGAAATTAACCGACTCATGACTTGGAACTGTTAGTTGTGGTGTTCGCATTGAAAATCTGGTGTCACAATATTTATGGCGTACATGTGGATATCCTTTCTGATCATAAGAGCCCTGTAATATGTGTTTACTCAGAAATATCTTAACCTAAGGCAAAGAAGATAGCTTGAGCTTCTTAAGGATTATGATATGTGTCTTTTCTATAACCCAGGTAAACCTAACGTGGTTGTAATTGCCCTTAGCAGGTTATCCATAGGGATTCTAGCTCATATGGATAAAGGAAAGAGAGAGGTAGTGAAGGACATTCACCATTTAGTTACCTTTGGAGTTCTCCTCTTGGACTCTGAAGATGGTTGTGTTTTGTTCAGGAAGTCGCATGGTTATCTCTTAGTGCTGAGATCAAGGAGAATGACACGACTCGACCCAGGGCATTATGGTAATGGGCATCCCAAGTCCAACCAAGATCGAAGACCGCACCTTTTTGTCAAACCTATCCACCTATATCCAACTTAGATGAGATGAATTTTGAGCATATAACAAGATAGCATTATTGTTCTTATTAAGACTCTTGGACAGGGTCACAACCGTGACTGACCCAACCGAGTCTAATCGTACCACATCAACTTCCCAACCTTACCGAACTTAACCATAGATCATAAACCAAAGGAAAATGTAATCATATTATGAAAATCAATCCCAAAATGTAATATAACAGAGAAGTGAGAAATCATGTTCGATGATGCTCGCCTCAATATCAATACCACTGCTAAGGCTGAAACCTTTACCGATCTGGCCCATACCAACCACCAGAAGAACCACAAAGCCATTATCCAAAAGAGTAAACAAATTTTATTGGGACATGCCCCCCAACCATGGCTAAAACCAATATCCAAAATAAAAGAAAAGTGTCTAAATAAATAAATAACATAAATTGATGCCTTCCAAAAGGATAAAAGATCATCACTTCAGTCCATATGCTGATATAGAATCCCCATGCAAAACAGAAGGAGTAGAATGGTTAGTTCCTGGAGAGCGTAGGTCAGCAACCGCCAGTAAACGGGGTTAGCAAATTACCGCTAGCATGAATCTTAAGATAAGGATAAAATAATGCCAGTTATAAAATTACGTGAAACAACTAATAATGCATACAACCATAAATATATAAGTGCCAGGAAAGTGAACCGAGTTTAGCACACATTTAAAAACTTTACTTGGGTTGTGTAGCTTTTCCGTCCTAACCAACTACGGGCCATATAGGTTCAGTTCCCCTGCTAAAAGGGCCTCAGTGTGTGTAGCCACACGACAAGGGAATATCCCATGGGATGACTAGTACATCCTCCAAATAAAATGTGACACATGTACATGTTATCAAGACCCCTCATATCAATAAATATGTGTGTCCAGTTTTGGTCCCTCTGGGACCACGATCTTCTACGGCTTAGCTACACACCCTGCCATTAATGACCAATTAAAACCAAGTCCAAACAATTTATTTACCATTTATTAACAAAGGCCAATATTTGTAGTATCATCATACCACCCCTTACTTGTATGAAATATCCATAGTCAAACTAATCTTGTTAAGAGGACCTTAGGTTCCCTCAAATTACCATGTCAAATCAAATTGGGAGACTTCCATGTTCTCCACAAGCTTAACCATTTAGCCTTTATCATTACCAAATCATTTAAACCATGCATCAATCATTTTATCCAGTTTAAAACATGCAAGAGTTCCCTTAAAAAAAGTAAAACCAATGATCATATCTTTATAGGCATTTTATCAAACACTTAGGGGGAATAATATAACCAAAAAAAATCCAAAGACCATTAAACCAATACCGTGCAATCCAATGGTCCAAAACCACCATTGATGAATATATAGTATAAGTAAAACCATAGGAAACCATAACCAATCATTTAATAGCAAAACCCCCAAATAATAGTTGAAAACCATAAACATGAAATCGATCATATAAACCATGTCTTTAGATGAAATTACAATGAGGGAAGATAATCATGCATTATACCATAGAATTGACTGAAGGAAATCACCAAGACAAGCCCTAAAGAAATCTGTAAGATGAAACCTAGACTTTTTGCCCCAAAAGCTCTTGAGAGAATTATGAGATGTTTTGGAATAGTTTCTAAGTATTAATGAATATAATAATAGGGTAAATAACCTCCTAGGTGTATTAGAAGCCATGGGTCATAGTTAGGGTAAATCGAGAAATATCTAGAATACCCCCACTTAAATCTCTTAAAAACCCATCATAGGGATACGTCTAACCCATACAATTAGTATCCTTCTATACGATTTGTATCCACCACTCATATCCAAGCCTCAAACCTTAAATCAAACATTGTGCAGTTTACGACTCACCCAACAAAGATTTAACAACAACATACGATCATATGAGTCCTTGATATAACCCACCATATTAGTCCTTGATACGACTCATACACCTAAGTCATACCTATTCTAGTGAGAAAAACAATCCCAAAACTAACACTAGTCCACAGATGATAGGACCATACAACTCATACCCCAGCATACGACTCATTCCCAAGTGCCGTATTGAGTCCAGAGAATGGATTTCCATGAAATTTTCTATGGGTCAAAACCCTGGATGTTTCAGTCTCCCCCACTAGGAACATTCATCCGTGAATCAGGGAGAAGGTAGGGGTAACTACATACATAGTCATTTGCATTATAAAAGACCCCTTCAACAAAGTTTGAAAACAAAGAGGTAAAAATGTTATTCTTCCCTTTAATGAACTCATAAAATAAAGACGTGTTCAAGACGCATACCTTCCGGAACGAATCCAAAGAGCAAAAAATAAATTAGGATACTTGAAATTCAAGTTCTTGTCCGCTTCCCAAGTAGCTTCTTCCCCCTTATGGTTCCACTATAGAACCTTAAGCGAAGCCACATACTTGGTCTATAACCGACAAACTTTCCTATCTAATATCTCAATCGGGCCTCTTTATAAGATAGAGAATTCGAAAAAACTAGTCCTTCTAAAAGAACAATCGAAAAAGGATCATCACGACACTTCCTCAACATAAAAACATTAAAGACCGTATGAACCAAACATAAGCTATATAGTAAATCCAACTCATAATCAACATTTCTAACTCTCTTCAAAATCACATAAGGACCAATGAAACGAGGACTGAGTTTCCCCTTTTTGGCAAACTGCACCACTCCCTTCATGGGAGACACCTTAAGGAACACCCTATCCCCGACCTCAAACTCCAAATCTCTAAGCCTAACATCCGTATAGGACTTTTGGTTACTTTGGGAAGCTTTAACCCAATACCAAATCACCTTGAACTTCTTCATTGCTTGATAAACCAAATAAATAGCAAACATGTCCGCTTCTCCTAGTTCAAATAACCGAATAGGAGATCTACACCTCCTATCATACAACACCTCAAAGGACATAAACTAATACATAAATGATAACTATTATTATAAGTACACCGTACCAAAGGTAGATGCCCAACCCAATTGCCACCATAGTCAATCACGCAGTCCTGAAGAATATCTACCAATGTCTGAATAGTTTTCTCCACTAGCCCATCCGACTATGGATGGAATATAGTACTAAGACTAACCTTAGTCCCCAACCCTCTTTGTAAAGACCGCCATAAATAAGATTTAAACTACGTACCATGATTAGAGATAATAGAAAAGGTACCCCATGCTGGTTCACAATCTATTGAAGATACAACCTCACATAATCCTCTACCAAAAAGGTAGTTCGCACTGGTAAGAAATATGCAGACTTGATCATCCTATTCGTGATGACCCAAATTGAATCATACAAATTTTTATATCGAGCAATACCGGTAACGAAGTCCATATTGATCAATTCCCACTTGTATTAGGGAAAATCAATTTCTTTATACAACCCTCCTGGCCTCATGTGCTCAACCTTAACCTGTTGACATACCATACACTTAGCCACAAAATTAGCCACATACCTCTTTATGCCATTCCACCAGTATATATCCTTGGTATCATGGTATGTCTTAGTTGAGCCGTGATGAACAACATAGCGTGGTTCATACACCTCAGCCAAAACCCTTTGTCGTAGCCCGTCTATATTAGGAGCACATAATCTTTCTTGGTATCATAAAGTACCATCACCACTGATCTCAAACACCTCTACTATTTTCCCACAAACATCACCCTTAATTATCATCAAGATAGGATCTAGAACTTTATCCTCCTTAATCTCTGCACCAAGAGACGGTCGAACCACTTCTTGCACCATCACCCCACCATACTTAGAGTCAAAGAGACGAACTCTAAGATTGAGAAAATGGTGAATATTCTTTACTAATTCCCCCTTACCTTCTTCTACATGAGCCAAACTTTCTATGGATAACCTTCTAAGAGAATTAGCAACCACATTAGCCTTACCTTGGTGGTATAAGACTCATATCTTAATCCTTGAGAATCTCAGGCCACCTCCTCTGCCTAACACTAAGATTTTTTTGAATGAATACATACTGAAGGTTCTTGTAGTCAGAAAAAATATCCACATGAAAATCATACAAATAATGATGGCATATTTTCAAAGTAAATACAACCTCCAACAACTCCAAATCATGAGTACGATAATTTCTCTCATGTTCTTTCAACTGCCTGGAAGCATATTCAATGACCTTCTCATGCAACATTAAATCAAAACCAAGCCCTACCTGAGATGCATCACAATAAACCACAAACCCATCATTGCATTCTGGAAAAGTCAGGATTAAAGCTGAAGTCAACTTATCCTTAAACTTCTCAAAACTCCCTCTACAAGCATCCGACCAAGAAAACTGAACCTTCTTCTGGGTTAAAATAGTAAAAGGAGAAACTATCGAAGAAAAAATTTCTATAAACCACCTATAATACTCGGTTAAACCCAAGAAGATCCAAATATCAGATGGAGTCGTTGGCCTAGGAAACTTCATAACCACAACAACCTTCTGCGGATCCACTATGATCCCTTCAGTAGAAATAATATGGCCCAAGAAAGTCACAGCGTTAAACCAGAACTCACACTTAGAGAACTTGACATAAAACTATTATTTCTTTAAAGTCTGCAAGACCACACGGTGGTGATTATCATGATACACCTTTCTTTTTGAATAAACTAGAATGTCATCAATAAGCACAATGATGAAGAGATCCAAATACTGCCGAACACCCTGTTCATCAAGTCCATATATATTATCGGAGCATTAGTCAACCCAAATGACACCACTAAGAACTCAAAATGACCATACCGAGTATGAAAAGCTATCTTAGGAAAATCCACCTCCATAATCTTAAGTTGATGGTACCCTAACCAAAAATCTATCCTAGAGAAAAACTAGCAGCGTATAACTGGTTGAACAAATAATCTATCCGAGGAAGATGATACTTGTTCTTGACCGTCACCTTGATTAACTGCATGTAAATAGTTTATATCCGAAGGGAGCCATCCTTCTTGCGCAAAAACAACACCGGTGCACCCTATGGATAAACACTAGGATAAATAAACCCCCTATCTAAAAGATCCTTAAGTTGTTTCTTGAGTTCTCTCAACTTAGCTAGAGCCATTCTATACCGAAGAATAGAAATTAGACGAGTGTCCAAAAGAAAATCAATACCAAACTCTATTTCCTTATTCGTGGGAACACTAGGAAGATCATCCCGGAAAGACCAGCGAAAACTCATTAAGCATAAGGACCAAACACAAAAAAGGACCTTCTGAGTTAGAATCTTTAACCCGAACCAAGTAATAAAGACAATGCTTAGAGATTAACCTCTGGGCTCTAATATAAGAAATAAAACCCCCCAGGAGCTAAGGATCTACTTTCCCATTATATAATGGGTTCACCAGGAAACTTATATATAACCCTATGGGTCTGGTGATCTACAAATGCATTACAAGAATGAAACCAACATATATCTAGAATTACATAGAAATCTACCATATCCAAATTTAATAGATCTACCAAGGTCTTCTTGCTACCAACAGATACCACATACCCCCTATAGACTCTCTTAGCAATAACTGAGTTACCTGTCGGAGTAGAAACAAAAAAAGGATTCAAGATAATTTTTGGATCCTAACCAAAAGACACTACCGCATATGGAGTCAAATAAGAAAGAGTGGATCCTGAATCTAGTAAACAATAGATGGCATGAGAGAAAAGCTATAACATACTAGTAACGACATTAGGTGATGCCTTAAATTCTTGTTAGGATACTAAAGCATACAACCTTTTCCAACCAACACTAGAACTAGGAGCAGTAACAGAGGTAGATTCTTAACCACCAGGTGTAGGAACAATAGATGAAGCCACAAAAATCTTATTCACCCCCGTAGAAACCTTATTAACTAGAAAATCCCTGAGTCAATGAACTACCTTGCCACACTTGAAGCATTTGTGCCTTCCTACCTTACAATTGCCTCAATATGGATGACCACCGAATGGACAAGGACACAAAGAAACTAAGTGACCTCCACTTGCCTTATATTGGGCAACCTATTCCCAAGAATTTTCACCACCTTGATCATGCCAGTCTCTAGCGTAAAAAGTAACACTAGCAGAAAATGAGCTAGAACTCACCCACATTATTTTCTTCCACTTGCCACCATCTCGACCACCCTTAAAATCAACACCCCCCTGATAAAAAAACATGCTCCTTTTTCCCTACATATCCCCAAACTATACCTACTTTATCTTCTCATCCTCAACCTGCTTCATATGAACAGTCAACCTTGAGATGTCCGTATCCTTAATTAGCAAGGCAGTCTTTCTTTCCAAAATCAAATCTCTATTTAGCCTAAAAGTAAATTTCTTTATCTTGACCTTATATCAGGCATAAAATTAGGCGCATACCATGATAGTTGATGGAAATTCAAAGCATGTTCTTTTATAGATATCCTCCCCTTTCTGACGTTCACAAACTCCTCCATCTTTGCTTTTCTCAACTATTGAGGAAAGAATCGATCCAAAAAGGCATTAGAAAAGGTATCCCACAACCCTTCATCTTCCATATTACCTCTATCACTATCCCACTCCTCATACCATTGATAAACAACATCTATTAGGTGATAAGTTGCAAGGTTCACCCTCTCTACATTAGTATCTTGCATCACCTGAAAGATCTTTTCCAACTCATCACAGAAGCTCTATGGATCCTCTTCCATCTTCACCTTTGTAAAAGTTAGAGGAACCATCTTCATAAATTGACCAAACCTTGTTGCTTTAGCAGAAAAAGCACCAATCGCACCCCATTCAGCCTGAGTAGTAACTAATTGGGCAATAACATGGATTAACTGACAAAATTCTGTGTTAGTCATGTTATCTTGAGGGAACTAACGAGAACTAGCTGAAATAGGAGGTACTCCAGCACCATCAGGGATACGACCATGATATCGATGATTTACTCCAGGCGTAGGATGTATCCCTTCAGCATTATCCCTAGATGGGATGGAAGAATTCTCTTATGTTGCAGATCTAGGAGACATAATTTGAAAGATGAATAAAAAAGGATTAGAGGAGATTTTAGGATTGAGAGCTCAATCTTGCATATAGAATACCAAGAAAGTGAAACATTCCTAAATGTCTTCCAACCTCTCTCTTATGATTGTGGCATGCTTCACATACCTAAAAGCGTCTCTACTCGATATAACTTTTTGCACTTCCCCATTTACAATGAACCTAGGCTTTGATACCAACTTGATACACCCCGACCCCATGCCTTGTCATTATGGGCATCCTAAGTCCAACCAGGACCAGCGATCGCCCCCTATTACCCAACCCATCCACTTATATCCAGCCTTAGTTGGGATTAGTTTTGATCATATAATAAGATAGCGTAATTATTCTTATTAAGACTCTGAGATAGGGTCAAAACCATGATAGACCCAACCGAATCCAACCGTACCACACTAACCACCCAACCATACCAAACCAAACCATATATCATAAATCAAAGGGAATACAAAATCATATTCTGAAAATCATTTAGAAATTCTAATAATGTGGAACAATGAGAAATATGTCCAATGATGCTAGCCTCAATATCAATAACTTTTTTAAGGTTGATACCTCTACCGATCTCGCCCATACTAACCCCCAGAAGTACCACAAAGTCGTTATCCAAAAGAGTAAACAAATATGGTTGGGACATGCCCCTAACCATGGCAAAAACCAATATCTAAAATTAAAAAAAGTGTCTAAATAAATCCATAAAATGAATTGATGACTTTTGAAAGGATCAAAACTCACCACCTCTATCAAAATTTTTATATTGAATCCACAGTGTAAATAGGAGGAGTACAATGGTCGGTTCCTGCATAGCATGGGTAGACATCCGTAAGTAGACGGGGTTAGTGATTGACCACTAGCATGAATCTCAGGATAAGGATAAAATAATGCCAATTATAAAATTAAGTGAAACCATACATACTACATACAACCATATATATATATATAAGTGCCGGGAAAAGGAACTTGGTTTAACATGCTTTTAAATCTTTAACCTAGGATGTGTAGCTTTGTTGTCCTAACCACCCATGAGCCATTTGGGTTCAGCTCCACCTACTGAAAGGGACCCTATATGTGTAGCCACATGACCAAGGAATATCCCATGGGATGACTAGTACAACCCCTAATATAAAATATGACACACATATATGGACATCAAGACCCCTCATATAGGCAAATATGAGTTTCCAATTTTGGTCCCTTAGGGAGTGCCACCTTTCATGCTTATCTACAAACCCCACCATTAATTCCCAATTAAAATCTTTTCCAAACAATCCATTTATCATTTATTAACCAAGTCCAATATTGGTGGTATCGTCAAACCACCCCTTACTTCCAAGAAATATCCATAGGCAAACTATTTAGCTTAAGGGGACCTTAGATTCCCTTCTAATAACCATATTAAATCCACTAGGGAGACTTCCATGATCTCCACAAGCATAACTATTTAGCCTTTAGACTTTCCAAACCCTTTAAACCATGCATAAATCCTTTTATCCAGTTTAAAACATGCAAGATTTCCATTAAAAGAAGTCAATGCAATGAACATATCATTAGAAGCATTTTATCAAACACTTTGGGGACAAAATATAACCCAAACAAACTCCAAAGACCATTACACTATTACCATGCAATACAATTGTCCAAAACCATCATTGATGCATATAAAAGCACAAGTAAAACCATAAGAAACCCTAACCAAGCATTTAATATAAAAAACCCCCAAATAATAATTGAAAACAATAATCATGAAATAGTAAAACCATTAAATCGATCATATAAACCATAACTTTAGTTGAAATTACAAAGAAGAAACAGAATCATGCCTTACATCAAAGAATTGATGGAAGGAAATCACCAAGACAATCCCCAAACCAAACCATAAGATGAAACCCTTACTTTCTTGCCCCAAAATCTCTTGAGAGAATTATGAGATATTTTGAAATAGTTTCTAAGTGTTAATGAATAGAATAATAAGGTAAATAACCTCCTAAATATATTAGGACTTATGAGTCCTAGTTAGGCTAAGTAGGGAAGTATATAGAATACCCCCACTTAAATAACTTTAAATCATATCATAGGGATACGACTTACCCATACAACTCGTATCTTTCTATACAGTTGGTATCTACTACTCGTATCCAAGCCTCAACCCTTGGGTAAAATACTATCTAGTATATGACGCATCCAACCAAGTCTTAACTAAAACATATGATCCATACCCATAACCCGTATCCCTGATAGAATAAAATACCTGGAGGATTAAATACAACCTACTATATGAGTCCTTGATACCACTCGTACCAAGCTCTATGACTTAGACCCCTAAGTCATACCTATTCAAGTGACCAAAGTCATCCCACCAACTAATACTGGTCAGTATACGATAGGACTATACCACTCTTACCCCAATATATGACTCATTTCTATGAGTTATATTGGGTCAGGAGAATGGATTTCCAAGAAATTCTCTAAGGGTCAAAACCTAAGATATTTTAGAGAAGCAGATGTTAAATCCTGTCTCGATGAAGATCTAGGGTGATGTAGGTGGGCAGAAGTTAATGTACTTTTAGATTAGTTGTGATGGTAGTTTGTGGTACCAAGAAAAGTTAAGTATTCCTGATATGGATGGTTTGCGTTACAGGATCATGGCGGATATGCATGAGTCACTCTATGTTGTTCATCCTAGTTTGACAAAAATGTACATAACCTCAAGTAAATGTATTGGTGGAACAATACGAAGAGGGATGTGACTAATTTTGTGGACAAGTGCATTGTGTGCCAGCAAGTGAAAATTGAGAACATGAGGCCTAAAGGATTATATTAAGTAATTGAGCTTCCTAAATGGAAGTGGGATGTGATCAACATAGATTTTGTTTAAGTCTTCCTCGATCTCGGAATCAATTTTATTTGGATTAGGTCATCATGGATAGCATGACAAAGTTGGCTCATATTTTGCCAGTGAGGACCAACGTAACGCCCTAAAAATGAGTCCCGAGATGTCACATGTTTCTTAAGACGACAAATGATCCCAAGCTAACCCTTCTATAGGCATAACTCTTAAGCAACTGAATAAAATACATAAATCTGAACCTAACAAGAAAAAGATGACTATTTTCTGAATTTGATCAATACAAAACTAAATTAAAATAATTACAACTCTACTTTTACAAAAAAACACTGGAATCAATACATTAACTCTACTAACTGTCTATGAAGACTCTACTAGTATTGACTATAGGTAGCCAGAACATGACCCCCAACCACCCCAAATCAATATGACTAAATGGATAAAAGTAAAATACTGCTCAAACTATATGACTGACTCGAGCCCTTGAATCAATAGGACTCATCACCTACTGATCGAAATCTACAAACTATTTGAATATGGTATGCGTGCTACAACTAAACTGATATCTACATTATGAGACAATGTAGCACATTGACATATATATATGGATCAGTACTTTGAGGATGTACTAAGTATATGGGGGTGAAATGCATAAGTAAAACAATCATCTCATCATCATAATTTATAAAACAATGCATGCTAAATGGAAATGGCTCACATAAGCTGGAATATATGAAATACTAAAATCTGTAATCATGAATAACAAAGCATACTTGAAAATCTAGTGAGTCATAACATTTAGTTCTGAAAGTTGTGCTTGTATTCTCTCTTTAAATCATACTGTCTAAGTGTAGAAAGGACTCACTCTAAATTTTGAAATATTAATGATGAAGCCTGTTGCTAATATCTTTCTGTAAAGCATAATCTAAGTAAAACTTGTAAGCCTTCACACATAGTTTTCTAAAATCTTTTTCTATTAATTTTTTTCTGAAGGTCTTTACTATTAAGGAAATCTATTCTGCAAAGGAAAATACTTTATCTAAGGCTTATCTGTAAGGAAAACACTTTATCTTAAGGGTTTAGAAATCTGAAAACTTATTCTGCATGGGAGATTCCTCTAACCGACATAAACCATGTGAGCATTCATGGAGTCCAACATTCTTGTCCCCCTAAGAAGGAATCCTCACGTTGGGGAGATGAGTGATACTCTTGCCAGGTAATATAACCTATCTAAGTGATCACATATCTAACATCCACATAGAACTGGGAAAGATCTAAATCCTATGTTGGCATGTAGTTCTCGGGTATGGAACCATAGTAACGTACCCATCTCGGTGCTAAATACTACTACCATTAAATCTGTATGCTCATTCTGAAGGAAATTCACTTCTAAAATAGTATAATAGTTTATAATGAAAAATAATTGTATATCTGCAAAGCTAAATCTGTTGTCTGAATCTGTAATGTGGATTTCATATCTATTCTTGAGAGCAAAAGGTCAAATCTTTATCAATAATCTGAAAAGAGTCTAGTCATAAAGTGTTCATAGCACAATCAATCTTGAAGTCACAATCATTTATTTGGGCTTAGTGACCCATGAATCAAACTTATGTTAAAACATCATAATATTTATTCTTGGTAATGTAAACATTTTAAAATCCACTAAAAAACTGGAAATTTTTGCAATATACATGAAAATATGAACATAAACATGCAATTTACTTCAAAATCCCTTGAAATCTCATAATCTATAAATAACAATATTGGGCATAAACCATAACTTTAATCTCATGAGAAATCACATAAAATTCAGTAAATTTGTAATTAAAATAAGTTTTGGGCACAAGGCTGAAAGGATTATCCTTGTTGAAAAACCCCACATACCTTGGTAGATGATTAGATGGAGAAACTTGAATTATTGATTCCTATTTGAGTTCTTGATGATTAGTTCTTAATTATCTTGCCTTGGGAATCCTTAATTTTGAGCTTTCTTGGAGAAACTATGGCTGATTTTGATTTCTTAGAGAAGAATCTCTTGAATTCTAGGGTTTTGTTTTGAGAAAAAATTTAGGAAATAGGCATAAAGTTCTTTTGAATATGCTTAATATTGTGTTTTACATGAATTGGGGCCTTGGGGATTGACCAAAACGCCCCTATTAAACTTCTAAACGGAACTGAAAAAGAAAGAAAAAATCCTGATTTAATCGGCCACCACGACACGCCACTATCGTGGTGGCTCACTGGAAAATGACTAGTGGGAACTGGGTGTTAACCGCGACATGCCACAATCACAGTGTTCCTTTGTAATACCATTTTGGCCACTGGCGCGACGCACCAGTGTCACGTTGGGCTACTGGATTTTGAAAATTGAGAATTTAGATCTCTCCGCGATGCGACAATATTGAAGAGGTCCACTAGAATTGAAAATTATGAAATTGTCCTTCACCGCAATGCGGTGGTTGCTCGTGTGGGACACTGTCCACTTAAATATGCTCTAATTCCTTAACCGAGTATCAAATTTGGGTGAAATTGGTATCGATGTAAAACTTATTCAATTTCCCACACAATGGGAGGTCTAAATCTGGAAAATTCCACACGAAATAAAAATATATTCATTTTAGAAGCTAATCCTTAACATTCCAGGGACAAAATTAATCTAGGAAAACTACGGGGTGTTACAATATCTCTCATTTGGAAATATTTGCCCTGGAATGTGTCTAGATAAGCTAAAAATACTGAGGAATCTGAGGCTATAAGCTATCATGCATAACTAAAATAAACTATATGACTGAATCTCAACATAGTGAACTACTAAATCGATTTGTGAGTGCATGAATTTACATAAAAATAGATAAATGGTTGAATCTGAGACTGGAAAAGAACTGAATGAAGGAAGAATATTACCTTCGACTGAATCTTAGTTCATGGAGACGAGATGAAGATACTTGGTGCGCATGTCTGCTTCTGCTTCCTAAGTTGCACCTCAACAGACTGATTGGAATGAGAGTTCTGAATTAAGGCAACTAATATTACATATTTAATATTCGCATGTGGGAATATACTTACATGACTAAGTCTAGAATGTTAGAAACCTCTATCATGAAACTGATTTCTGAGTTGACTTTCCTTTACTTCTTATAAGAAGTTGATTCATGCTGTGAGTTTAGAATTTGTTTGAACTATTCATGATGTAATTCATAATATAGAACTGTGAGCTCATAAATTATGCAGGCACGAATCATGCAACAATGAAGCTAAGATCATACGGTGGGTATTACATTGTCTGAGTTGGGATGCTTGGAAAACCAAGATCATTCACTGAATACTTATGAACTTAATCATGACTAAATATCTGAATCTGAAACTGAGGCATATATTGAGCTGAATTCACAAGTTACCTAGATGCTAATAAACTACCTCTTGAAATGTCCAAACTCACAAAATTTTAGGTAGTAAGACTAGACTAAATTGGAAGATGGAAAACTATAGAAACCTGTCTATCCGACTATCAAACTAGATTTCTAGCTATACAGACTTAATCCTACTAACTGCTCATACCAAGATGGAGTATCTCTTCAACACTTTTCACTGAAATTTCTAATGCTATTAGGGAGTAAAGAACTTTGGACATGATCTTAACACAATATCTGAATAAGAAATCACAACATTTCTACCACTCTATAGCATGGAACATAGACCCATAAATCATAAGCTAGTATAGAATTACTAGAACTTAAGCAATGAAACTTCCTACTTTCAATCTTCCAAACACTTGTCAAACACTTCCTCAACTATACTATTCCCCTGAAATACCATACTCTCTTGATTCAATTTATAATTCTCACATGGTCATTGATAAATCCATCTACGAAAGTCTAAACTGAACTAAATCATCTCATCATGGTCAAGCCTAACTCGGAATCACAAGGTATTGCATATAACACCATAATACTAGTCTAAACCATAGATTCAATACCCCAAGCGTCGTCATAACTATTAACCCTAGGGTGATTTTTCTTATCACTTTAATAACTAAGTTCAACCTATTACTAGAAATTCATTGATGCACCACACACCTATCCTCTTATACACCGGCATGACGTTCAAGCCTATTTTTCTAACCAAATATTTACTTTTAACATATACTTATAAGAGCATCTTTATTATATTATCTTATACCTCTATAAATAACAACCTCCATGTACTAATCCTAGGAAGACACTTATAGAAATATTCTCATCTACCCAAGTCATACACAAAAAGCTTCACCTTAATATTTCTTCATTTATAGACTTACATAAAACTAGCATACAACTATCTTTCCTAATATAACACATTTACTCTCTCCCATCTACGCAACTATTCATATTCACTATTTTGACCTATGAAAGGTCACTGAAAGATTGGAATACCATGGACTGAAATATGAAGGGATACTAAGTATAACTTGACATTTTACTGAGGACTGGGGAAAAGAGTGTTCAGGCATGGATTCATTAAAGAGATCTAATCTGAGGACATTCATGATGTACCTCTGAATTTTGTTGATTGCTAATTCTGGTGCATGAGTACTAGAACAGGACATACTATAAAGTATAAGTGCGGGAGTCATGAGCTGCATGTCCTGAATTTTGGAGTTCATAACTTTATGGAATATGATTCCAACTGCTGAATAGACTGGAACTACTTGTACTAGGAACTGGGAGAGTACATAATTCTTTATTATGCATATGAAAATGAACTATATCATAGAACTGATACACAAGGCATGGGTTGATATAGGTATAACTGAAATACCAATACTGAAATAAGAATGGGTTGAGCCTCCTTCTTATTTTCTGATGTTCTATAACATACTGGCATCACTACTAGAATCTAAGAGCTTGACTTGGTTACTCATTCTATCATCTCACCCTTAGCTTTAAGCCATCATTGTTAGTCTGAAGAACTCTTTACTAAACTCTAAACTGGATTACACTCAATGTACTCTAGAGTCTGGAACACAACGATACACGTAAATAACAAACTTACTCTGAAAGACTATACCTAAAAGTATAAAACCCACTTCTAATACTTCCTTTTGAGGTACAACTTTATCTTTCTACAGTCCCACTAATCATCATATAATATATTAAAAACTTACTAAGTTAGAATCTTCATGAGTATCACTATATCCTAAGTTCATACTTTCTAGAGCTTCAACTCTCATTTCTATTTACTCAATCTTCAAAATTCAAACTTAGATTCTAGCACTGAATATGGATATCTTCAACCTTTAATAAACCATATTGCTTCTTCCATAGCCTACTAATATCGCATCTCTAAAATTATATTCATAAACCATGAGAATAAAGGCCATATGAAAGGCTCAACATTATCAATCAATAACACAACTGTAATGCCTCGAAAATAAGTATCGAGACGTCACACGGTGCTTAGGGTCACAAGTGATCCCAAGCTAACCCTGCTACTAGCATACTTACAAACAACTGAATAAAATACATAAATTTGAACAATATCAGCGGAAACAATAAAACTTTTCTGAACTTGATCAATACAAAATTTGAGTTTGCAAGATTACAACTCTGCCTATACGAATAAAACTAAAATAAAATAGATTGACACTACTGACTGTCTATGAAGCCTCTACTAGTACTGACTATGGGGAGCCGAGCCATGACTCCTAACTATCCCAACTCAATACGACTGAATAAACAAAATACAATACTTCTCAAATAGTATAACTGACTCGAGCCCTTGAATAAAAAAAACTCATCTCCTGTTGATTGGAACCTGTGAACTGATTGAATATGGTGTATACGCTACAACTTGTACCTACATTATGAGATAATGTAGCACACAGACGTATATATGGATTAGTAATTTGAGGATGTACTAAGTATATGGGGGCATATGTATTTACATAAAAAGACATCAATACTCTTTAATGAAATCATACATGTAAATAGGAATGACTCACATAGCTTGAATAAGTCTAAAATATAAGACTCATAAATCATAAATAGTGAAACATGTAAAACAAATCTCATGAGTCATTATACTTAACTTTAAAATATATACTCTCCTCTTATTCTCAGTACTTGAAGGCTGAAGGAAGCTTTAAACAATACTTTCAAACTCATGCTTTTATCTTGTAGAGAGTAAAACTTTTTTAAAACATAAAGACTTAGAACTTTTAGGAACTTTTAACACTTGAGAACTCTGGATCTCTTTTAGAATCAGGACACTTGGAACTCGAGAGTTTCTTCTAACTGACATAAACCATGTGAGCTACATGGAGTCCAACGTCTTGCCCATGTTGTGGAGAGATATTCTATCCTTTCCATTGGAGTAGAACCTAGTCTTTAGTGGTCACTATCTTGGCCTTGGGCCTCATATTTAGTGATCACTATCTCGGCCTTGGGCCCATAAATCTCAAACCTATGGTGGCATGTAATATTGGGGTATGATACCTTGGAATCATACCCAACTTAGTGTTTAATACTACTCCCATACTCAACTCATAACTCTTAGGAAATCCACCTCAAAATAACTCAAGGGTCTATAATAAAGACCAAAACATATTTCGCTTGCTTGAAATCATAAGTAGTGTGGATTCCTATCTTATCTTTTGAAAGTACTTATCAAAACTTGTCAATAAGACTTTGAGATCATAATATCCTTATAAATTCATCACTTGTACTTAGGAATCAAAATATAATACTTTAATGCATCAAAATCATATTTAAACTTCATGCTCAACCATCATCGTAAAAAGCTTACAATCATCACAATCGAGATATTAAAAAAATAACTCATAATATGAATCTGATGATTTCAACATCTCAAAATTCATGCTTGATAACAAAACATTCTTAATAATCTTAAAATCTGGATAATTCAGAAATAGGCATGGAAATATAAACAAAATCATGTAATTCAACCTTTTGTCCATGGGAAATATCAAGATCATTCAAACAATAACAATGGGTATAAACTCTAACTTCAATTTAATGGGAAATCTCATAATTTGTAGAAATTTGTATTAAAAATAATCCTTTGGGAACAAGGGTGAAAGAGTTACCCTTATTCAAACCCCACATACCTTAGAATTTGAATGTAGATGAACAAGCTTGCTTGAGACTCTTTTTTGTACTCTTGAATAAGGGTTCTTAAATCTTTTGACTTGAGAGTCTTGAATCCTAACTCAATTTGTAAAATCTATGGTGAGTTCTTGAATTTCCTGGAGGAAAATTTGGAACTTGTTCTTGGGAGTAATTTTTTGCAAGAAACCTTAGATTTTTTATGCTTGAGGAGAATATGGCATTTTTGCCTTGGCCATATGTATATAGATGCTGGAAATGATAGAAAATGACCAAAAAGTACTTTTTAAAAAAGAATTAAAAATACTGAACGCGATCTACGATAGCTCGTGCGATGGTTCATCGTTGGCTCGACGGTCCGTCGGCTTGACAATCGCACCTGGGCCAGAATGGGACTTACTGTCTTAGCGGCGATGGCTTGGGCAATGGTCCGTCGCTAGCTCGATGGTTCGTCAGCTATTTCATCTCACTGGTCAAGAAGGTGGACTCACTTCCTATACTGATACGGTTTGGGCGACGTCCGGTCGCTAGCTCGATGGTCCGTCGGACCTTTTCGTCACACCTAGGTGGTTCATATTGCTTTCTGTAATTTGGCCATAACTTTCTCTTTCGGTGTCGGATTTTGATGAAATGGGTATCGTTGGAAAGATAATTCAATTTTCCATAAGATAAAAAGTCAAAATTAGGAAAATTCTATATGATTTAAACACTACTCACTTTATAAGCCATTCCTTAGTATTTTAATAGAGAAATTAGGCTTCACTTGACAGGCTCTAATGGATTATACTACGAGGGAATTTTGCAGTGTCTTACAATATCTCCCCCTTGGAAACATTCGTCTTTTAATATCCCTAGTTAGAATAAATTACCAAGGAACAAAGGATGCACAACTAAAACAAATGGATAAACAAGCTTTATATCTTTCTAAACTTTTGAATATTTTGGAAGGTACAAGCACTTGTGGTAAGAATAGCTATATAGCCAAATCTCTATTAGAGAGGAGCTTAATAAAGGAAGGTTGTTATCTCCGTCCGAATCTAAGCCAACTTGCCTTTTTCTTATTATGAGGAGCTTACTCATGCTGAGAGTTTAGAATCCGTTTGATATTCTTATGGTGCGATCGTTCTTATAAACTGCTAAGCGATAGTTTATGCAGGCATAAATCATTAGAAGACGAGGCTAAGGTAACAAAATGGGTATCACATTGTCTGATCTGGAATACTTGGAAAACAATGAACGTTCAGTGAATACTTATGAATTGAATCATGACTAGATACCCATACGCAAGTGGAGGATTTCTTCAACCCCCATTCTAGGGAGTTCTAATGATATGAGAGAGCAAGGAACTTTGGGCAATATCTGAACAAGACATATGAATAAGAGATTACAATATTGCTATTACTCTATAGCTTGGAATGTAGACCTATGAATCACAAGTCGAGATATAAGTACTAGGCCTCAAGAAATCCAACATCTTACTCTCAAACTTAGCAACACTTCTCAAACACTCCTTCATCTATACTATTCCCCTCAAATACTATACTCGCTCGGTCCAACTTATAATTTTCACATGGCACTAATACTTCTATACACTAATGTCTAGACTAAACTAAATTCTCTCACCATGTTCAATCCTAACTCAAAGTCACAAGATACACCACATAACGTTGTAATACTAATCTGAACCATGAATTCAACACACCCAACATTTCACAACTTCTCATCTCATGTAGAGTTCTCATTACCACTCCTACAACCACATTCAACCTTGTACTAGACATTTAGTAACACGCAATGCCTTTATACAGATATACAAGTATAACATTCAAGACTATATTTATAACCACATATGAACTCCTAAGCAACCATTCGTAAGACATCATTTCATATTCTGTAAACCTCTATCAACAATAGATTTCATTTACTATGCTTAAGAAGACATACACAAAATTTTATCTAGCGATGACATGTACCAAAGACTTGGCCTCAATATTTCTTCACACTTACAGTGTCAGCTAAAATAAGCATACAAAAATCTTCCAATAACAAAAAAAGTGGTTTATTCTCTCCCATCCAGACAACTGTTCGTCATCGTTATCTTGACCTGAGGAAAAGTAACAAAATGGTTAGAACAGGAGGAGCTGCAACATGAAGGGATACTGTGTATAACTTAACACCCAACTCAGGCTTGAGGAATAGAATACTTAACATTGTGAACTCATCAAAGAAGTCTGATCTGAAGATATGCTTGCTATAAGTCTGAATTTTATTGATTATTAAAAATATTGCATGAGTACCAAAACTGACATGATGTAAAGCTTGAGTACATGGGTAATGAGCTGCATGATCCAAATTTAGAGGTCATTACTTATGGAATGTGATTTCAACTGCTATAAGAACTGAAACTCCTAATCCTGGGAAATAAGAGAGTACATGTTTCTCTATCGTATGTATGAACGCGAATTATGATCATGGAACTAAAACATAAGGCATGAGTAGGTATTGGGGCAACTGCAAATATTGAAATAAGATTGGATCAAGCATCAATCTTACTCACAGCTATTCTACAACTTACTGATATATCTACTAGAATCTGAAAGCTTTACTTGGTTACTAATTCTATCATCTCCACCTTAGATTTAAGCCATTACTCTGAGGTGTTGAACCACTATATAAACTCTGGTCCAACTGCAATCACTTTACTCTAGAGTATGGGATATAACAATGCACCTGAACAAAATAACTTAAATCAAATGACTACACATAAAAGCGCGAAGCCAACTCCTAACACTACCTTCTGAGTTACACCTTATCTTTCTATAGCACCAACAGTTATCATATAATACTTGAACACTTACTAACTTCGGATCTGCATGAGCACCCCATAGTCGGAGTGCATGTCATCTAGTGCTTCAACTCTTATTTTTATTAGCTCAAACTTCAAAGTTTTAAACTTAGATTCTAATGCTTAACATGAATATCTCTAAACCACTGACGGACCATACTACTTCTGTCATAGCCTACCAATTTCACACTTGTAAACTTATATTTCTAAACCATGAGAATCAAAATCATACTTAACAGGTTCCACATCTTCAATCATAACTCCTTAACTTAGCTGTCAAGAATATCATATATTATCTAACTAGTCTTTCTCCACCTAGCAATTCAACATTACTACTAACCACACAACATATAATAATTTTTGAAAAATAATGTATCCCCATAGAACCTTGGGTGTACTTCCACATCATACATACAACATCATACTTTATTACAAGACAAATAAACTTAAGCTCTTGTATACACTATTCAAGCCTACTAGATTACTTCCATATTATTAACATTCACAACACATGAATCATTATATCCACCTTGCTCATCATCTACTATTCGAACATAGTATCTCATTCTAGCTATGATTAACCACAATCTGGATAGCTATTCTTACCTGCCAAACATCTGAAAATACTAGCCCGCTAAAACGTCATAACAATAATGATCAATCATAATCCTATGGTCTATTTTATTTACAATCCGTTACCACATCTTACTTCTACACCTCATTACTATTCACCTATCTATACACCTAAACATCTTTCATAGCTCTATAAGTTTGAACTAAACTTCCTCTTGCTATCTCGGGAAAGCCTAAATTAACAACACTCCTCCGTCAAGTACTTTTATTAATAACCTATAATTTTCTAGCATAACAAACATCTTCAACAACTTTTTTCTTTTCTTAGGAAAAATATGATTTAAACACTACTCACTTTGGAAGCCATTCCTTAGTCTTTTAAGAGCAAAATTAGGCTTTACTTGATAGGCTCTAATGGCTAAGACTACGAGGGAACTCTGTTGGTTCTTACATCAACTCCTTAACTTAGACATTAAGAACATCATATACTATATAACTAGTCTCCTTCCTCTTAGAAACTCAACGGTACTACTAACCACACACAACACGTAATAACCTTGGATGATAATGCAACCCCATAACACCTTGGGCATACCTATTCATCATACATATGACATCATACCTAATTATGAATTAAAATAGACTCAAACTCTTGCACATACAGTTCAAGCCTACTAGATCACTTCTAAAAAACTAGCATCACTAACCAAGAAATCATTACATACACCTTCATGACTATCAACTGTTTAAACTTAATGTCTAGTGCTAAACATGATTTAACAACCCACCTTATATATAATTCTCACTTGGAAGCTATAAAATTAAACATCAAGAAACACCAGTCCTCTAGATCTTCATAATAATAGTAATTGGTCAAAATCATATGACCTATCTCATTATAATCCATTAGCACATACTACTTCTTCATTTCACTACTATTAACCCTTCCATACACCTAACTTATCGTACTCAATAACCAAATACTTTATTAATATCCTATACTTTTCAAACACAATAAATACCATCAATAACTCCTTCCGTACTTCAAGAATACAATAATACTCCTTAACTAATAACTCTTTCTCTACATTTCACTAAACTATTAAACAAGGATATATCACCTTAACAAAGATAGACGACATGCCTAAGTTTAACTCTACACTTTCGATAGAACGCCATTCCCACTTTCTTTCCACTACTCTTCTATACTCATATTCCAATAATAATAGGGTTCTACTATTCATAAATCATAACACTGAAGTTCATGATATCCCTCAAATCCACACTATATTAACAGTCCAGGTTCACACTATCTCCTGTCATTAGCACTATCTGTATTGAAAAGGGCCAATGGACAATCTCAATGCATATTAAATTTTGTCTTAACTGAACAACTCATAAGGATGAGAAAATAAATTTTATCTTGAGGGACTTATGACACACTAGAGATCTCCTCTCAAGCCCTTAGGTGTGAGATCTGAGATTACTGATGGTAAATTTGAGAGCATTATCTTGGGAGGAAATTGGAACTGGCTAATCATATTATCATAAGAATAAGTCATAGATAAGGAATTTTGGGGTAACAAATGAGTAAATAGGAGTTTCTAAGGGAACAACTTTACAACACGATTTAGAGTATTAAAGGAGGGAAACTTTTCTTACATGCCTTATAGACTCTCAAAGAAAAGTAAAGACATCTCCATACCATTCCGTAAGACTCTACTAGACATGGCTTCACAAACACCCTAGGACACTTGAACCTTGTGCTCTGATACCAAGTTTGTAATGCCCCAAAAAAGGGTCCCGGGACATCACATGGAGTATAGAACAACAAGTTATCCCAAGCTAAACCTTCTATTGGCATAACTCATAAGCAACTAAATAAAATACATAAATCTGAATGAAATAAGGAGAACAAGACTCTTTTGTAAATCTGATCAATATAGAACTAAATTAAAATAATTACAACTATGCTTTCACAAAACAACACTGGAATCAGTACATTAACTCTACTGACTATCTATGAAGCCTCTACTAGTATTGACTATAGGTAGTCGGGACATGACGCCTAACTATCCAAAATTAATACGACTGAATTAATAAAAGTAAAATACTACTTAAACTATATGACTAACTCAAGCCCTTGAATCAAGTAAATTTATCTCCTGCTGACTAGAAGCTGCAAACTGTTTGAATATGGTATGCATGCTACAACTAAACTGATACCTACGTTATGAGATAATGTAGCACATAGACATATATGTGGATCAATTCTTTGAGGATGTACTGAGTATATAAGGGTGAAATGCAAAAATAAAACATCATCTCATCATCATAATTTATAAAACAATGCATGCTAAATGTTGATGGCTCACATAAGTTGGAATATCTGAAATACTGAAATCTGTAATCATGAATAACAAATCATACTTAAAAATCTAGAGAGTCATATGATTTAGTTCTAAAAGTTGTTCTTGTATTCTCTCTTTAAATCATACTGTCTAAGCGTAGAAAAGACACTCTAAATTCTAAAATCTAAAAAGCTGAAGTCTGTAGCTAATATCTTTCTGTAAAGCATAATTTGAGTAAAACTTGTGAGCCTTCACACTTATTTTTCTAAATTTTTTTTCTATTAATCTTTTTCTGAAAATCTTTACTATTAGAAAAAATTATTCTGCAAGGGAAAATGCTTTATCTGATGCTTATTTGTAAGGAAAACACTTTATCTTAAGGGTTTAGAAATCTAAAAACTTATTCTTCATAGGAGATTCTTCTAACCGACATAAACTATGCGAGCATTCATGGAGTCTAACATTTATGTCCACTAAGTATGAATTCTCATGTTGTGTGATGTTTGAGCAGACGCTAATATATTTGAGACTTTTAACTGAGAATAATTGAAAAGTATTAATCAATTTTTGTTGTTTTTGATTGTTTTATCTTTGATTTTGCAGTAGAATCCAAGATACATAAAAACCAACAAGGATGGAAGAAAAAGGGTTGAAATCGGATGCAAATAGAAAAGAAGTGTGGCTGACGACATTCCTGATAAGTCGTCAGCCCTGTGATAAGTTATCAGCTTCATCGTCAGGCTTAGACAGAGAATGGACCTCAGCTGAATGTTGTGATGACATTTTTTGATAAGTCGTGAAAGAGTTAATAGAACGTCAAAGTTACTGTCAGCCTAAGGTAAAACATGGGAGCTAAGGTAGTGAAGTGACGACATCCTTGATAAGTCATTAAAGATCTGATAGGTCATCACATTTTTTCGTTAGCCTAAAGCAGAAAGTGCTAAAACTGAAGAAAGAGCTGACGACATTTGTGATAAGTCGTCAGGCTCCTGATAAGTTGTCACGAATGTCGTCGCCTAATTTGATGAATTATTAAACCATGTGATTTTGTTTCCTTATTGAGGATAAACTATTTAAAGTCTTGTTGAGGGTTTTCTAAGGGGTTCCAACCTTCGTTGGAGACATGTATTTTTTTACTTTTCTCTCTAGTTTCTTGGCTTGAAAAATAATTAACATTGAAGTGATTTTCATTAATATTATGGGGATTTTCATTGTGATCGAATTGGAGAATCACTAGTTATTATTCATCTTGTGGTAAGTTTATCTTTCAAATCATGAATACAACTAGCTATTTTGATTTTTGCATTATGAGTAGCTAAATCCCTTTAACCCAAATTATAGGATCTAGGGGTAAGTCTTGATAAGATGCTAGTGCTCAAGATTCAAAAGTTAATAGGACTCCTTGATAATTCTGAGATTTTAATTATCCTCTATTGGTTGCATACAATAGATAACACCTGCTTTGATTTCCTTGAGATAAGAAATCAATTATAGTAGGAAGTGAACTATCAACAGTGACTTGGAAGCACTAAAAACTTCCATTTAATAATTGACGTTGTTACAAGGTTGTTGAACCTGAGGTAAAGTCTGGTCAGTGAATATAAATTCCCTAATTTTGAGAGGACTAGGTAATTAAATGCTTAAGTAGGTCGAGAGACATTTAGGTATAACTTCGATAAAAATAATTTGTTTCCTACCTATTGTAAGAATCTTGAATCACTATTCGCATATGTCAAGTACCAAAACTCCTAGTGAACATAATTCTAGTTTTTCCATAAACTCTTGATTACAAACAAAGAAGCTAAAGTGACCAACAATTATTTGTTAAACTCAAAAAACCCCTATCTCAGGAAACATCCAACTATCAGTTGATTAAATTGCAGACAACTTAATTTCACATCATATTCCCTATGGGATTCGACCCCAACCTAGTTGGGTTATTTATTAACAATGATCGCTTACATTCTCCTTAGAGAGGTGTAGTTTGAGCGTTATCAAAAATCGCGCCATTGCTGAGGAATACGATTATAAATTGATGTTTGTGTGCGCTAATTGACTGTTGGTCAAGTTTACTAATTTCATGGTTATTTGTTCTTTTTGTTTATTCCGGGATCTTTGTAGTGTATGCCAAGAACCAGAAGTTCTCAAGAACTATTATTACTACTTAATCCGAAATCAGAATGAATTGGAAGAATAACAGACCAACAAGGCACTGATAAATTAACAACCTTAGCTAGAGCTCAAGTGAATGTGCAGAATGTCGGTCAGCAAGGACGATATCCAAATCTTGAGGATAAAAATTTGGGAGATGAGGAGTTGCTAAATCCTAGTAACCCAAGGCGTGCAGAGATAGTAGCTGCACTAGTACAACATAATGTTAATAGAAACCGTCCATTCTGTGGAAGGCAAGATTACCAGCAGGTCCAGAATGATCTCAATGATGATGATGATGGAATGGATGAAGCAGGTGTAATGGGTTCAATTATTCCTCCACTGTTGGAACCGGGGGCAAAATTCAACATTACGAGCACTATCATTCAACTCCTCAATCTAAATTGGTTGTTTGGTGGCCTTCCTGGGGATGACCCTAACTTGCATCAGGTAAACTTTGTCACCATCTGTAAATCTTTTTATAACCTAGGACTGGGTCAGAATGCTATGCGATTGAGGTTGTTTCCGTTATCTCTGTCTGGGGAAGTAACATTGTTGCTTAATGAGATGACACATGATTCTATAACCAACTGGAGGCAGTTGAAAGGAGATTTCCTAGAAAGGTTCTTTTTTCCTTCCAGAAGGGTACAGTTGAGGGATGAAATCAACAACTTTAGGCAGCTCCCAACTGATGCCTTGCATAAAACCTAGGAGAGATTCATGAAGAAGATGAAACAGTGTCCGAACCATAATATGATGGACATATACTTAATGGAGACTTTGTACAGGGATCTTAACTCTGTTACCAAACCAATTGTAGATAATGTTGCTGGTGGTTCGTTTGTTGATCTTACATTCCCAGAGGCTTCAGAAATGCTAGAGAGAATGACAAAATAGAGTTGGGCAGGACATACTAGAGACTATGTAGTATCCAACCCCACTGTTGTTATGGGTATGACTACAGAACAACACAAAAGAGATGAGAAACGTGACCTAGATATGGCTCACCTAAAAATATAGATGGATTTGCTAACCAAGCACTTGCTATTAGGCAAGAATGAGAAGGTGAAAGCTGTGGGGTATCAAGATAGAGTTGATGCTGATGCAGAAGAAGTGGTGAACTATGTTAATAATTGGGGGGGGGGGGGTTCAAGGAAATAGCCAAGGGAATCAAGGTCGGAATTATTAAGATAATCCTGGTTATAAAGATAGGGAGAAGGGAAATTAGAGGAACAATAATGATGGGAGCGGGCTATATGTCGCTCCTCGAAGTCATGAGGCTACTAAAACAAGTTCAAAAAAGAAGTCCATGAAGGATATTATGGCTAATTTATTGAAGGGAGTACAAGCTACTAACTCTGGTGTGACTACCATGAAGATAGATCTGTCATCTACCATTCAGTTGGTAAACTCATACTTCACCTCAATCAAACAGTTTGAGCAACATATGAGCCAACTCTCTGCAGCATTCAACCTAAGGAAAAATGGAACGTTCCCAAGTGATACGATCCAGAATCTGCGAAATAATGGCTTATGTATGGCGATTACCACAAGAAGTGGTAAGATATTATCTGACCCTTCTGTGGGCAAAATTTTGGTTGAAGATGTGATTGAGACAGATGATGAATCTAAAGAAGAATGTCTAGTGGAGTCTTACAAGCTGGATGGTGCTGATGATGCTCCACAAAAAGTAAAACAGAAGGAGAAGAAGGTAGAGTTGAAAACTTTCTGAAGACCACCTCCTCATTTTCCTCAACGATTGAAGAAAAAAATTGATGATGCAAAATTCAGGAAGTTCATGGAAATGCTCAAAAAATTGAAAATAAATGTACCTTTGGTGGAGGCACTTGAACATATGCCAGGATATGCAATGTTTATAAAAGACCTTGTCATGAATAAATGGAAGATTAGCCATGAGCCGAAGGACAATCTCTTTCATTGTAGGGCTATCTCCACAAAGTCTTTACAGCAGTAAAAAGCAGGCCCGGGAGCATTTACCATCCCGTGCACTATTGGATCCTTGAACTTTACAATAGAACTATGTGATTTGGGAGCCAGTATAAACCTAATGCCACTTTTTGTGTACAAGAAATTGGGTTTGGGTGATCCTACCTTGACAAACATGCGGTTGGTGATAGCGGATAGGTTTGTAAATTGACCAGTGGGCATATTACATGATTTATTGGTAAAGGTGGATGAATTTATATTGCCTGCTAATTTTGTAGTCCTAGACTGTGAGGTGGACTTCGAAGTGGCCATCATCCTGGTTAGACCGTTCCTCGCAATAGAGATTGATATAGTGGACATGGAGCTGAATTATCTAAAGTTCAGTCTAAATAAAAAGGAAGAAAGATTCAAGACACACTCATCCATGAAACAAAAAAAGGAGATGAGTGTTTTCTCAATTGTGGACGTATTCTATGAAGATGGAAAAGAGGTATCATCAGGTTGTCTTGGGGAAGTCTGAGTAGTCAAGATAACCAAATTGTGGTGCAACATTAAATCAGGTGCTACATGGGAGGCAACCTATGATCCTCATGTGTGATCTACTCTAGGTATATCCTAACCCTTAGTTCAGATTTTCTTTGATTTTAAGTAGACGGTGTAGGGTAAATTGTTGTTGTAAATTTTGTAGCCGACTAGGAGAAATACTAGTACTTGAGGCAGTTAACTTGTGTTTGTAATTATTGAGCACCTCTCCAATGGACTGAGCAGCTACTGGTGTGAATTTCATACAAGTGTTACCATTGTACATCTTTCTATGGCATTAGTTCTAGTGATGAAATAATCAGTGTTAAACAGATGCATGAACTGAACCAGTAGTAAATTGTGATATACTTGTGTTCAGTATGCGTGTGAGATCTTACTCAGTTCCAGTTTTATGTTGAATCCAAAAAATTTCCAGTTAGTCTTACCTTGGTTGAAGGATAGGGGTTAGGAAAGGATCATAGGCCATTTTGATATTAGCTCACCTTTAGCCTAAATAACCTTCCCTTTATGCAGTATATCCCTTGATCCCTTCTTTGAGACTGAGTAGCCTATTTTTTTCTGACACCTGTCACCTTCCCATTTATATCACAATGAGCCTATTTTGGCTTTTGTCCTCCTTGGACACTGTGCACCTTGACTTAGTCAAATGGCCTAACTTAAGGGTGGCTATCATAGAGGTGTATGATGTAAAATTAGTAGGAAGAAAGGTAAAGTAAAAGAAAAGAATAAAAGTTGGGTGTGGTGGAAAATAGCAAGTAAGAGAAAAGTTGTGAAAAAGAAAAAGTGATTGTAGAAAAGACCGCACCCATCCTTAATAAGTGTGATCAAGAATAGAAAAAGGTTAATGAGTGAAATCCCCAAAAGCTAGTATAGTGTTAAGGAGGAGTAGTCACTTTAAATATTATCGAGTATCATACCATCCCCTAGCCAACATTACCAGTAAAAGAGAAGACCTATAGTGATCCTAGCTGATGTGTCTGAAGATCAGGTAATAAAAATAAGGATAAGCCTATGGTATTTAGCATACATTGATTGGAACTTCATTCTGAGAGTGAGTGTCTTGTGATTGTCCCCATGATTATATATGTCATGTCTAATATGAGAAAAGGATGATTTCATTGTAGTGAGGGCACACTGGTTACATTGCTAGTTACTGATTTGTTTGGACAGTGTAAACTTGATACATATACGGTTGTGTTGTTGAGTTGGTGCAATATCTTGATTCTTGTATGTTGCATTGTTGTTCTTCAATAATATACATATTTGTTCTTGAATTGACTAACCTTGGAGATGGTGAAGATATTTTGATATGATATAGGTAATTTACTCCCAAATGTACTTTGTATTCTCTTAGTTGTGTTAGAGTTGCTTGAGGATAATCAATTGTTTTAAGTTGAGGGTGTTGATATATGAGTAGACGCTAACACATTTGAGGCTTTTAACTGAGAATATTTGCAAAGTCTTAAGCAACTTTTGTTGTTTTTGATTGTTTTATCTGTGATTTTGCAGTAGAAGCCAAGATGCATGAGAACCAACAAGGATGGAAGCAAAAGAGTTGAAATCGGAAGCAAATAGAAAAGAAGTATGGCTGACGACATTCTTGAAAGGTTGTCAGCCCTTTGATAAGTTATCAGCTTTATCATCAGCCTTAGACAGAGAATGGACCTCAGCTAAAAGTTGTGACAATATTTTTAATAAGCCGTGAAAGAGTTGATAGGACATCAATCTTGCCGCCAACCTAAGGCAGAACATGGGAGCTGAGGTAGAGGATTGGTGACATCCGTGATAAGTCATCATATTTTATGATCAACCTTATGCAGGAAGTACTAAAACTGAAGAAGTAGCTGACGACATTTGTGGTAAGTCGTCAGGCTCTTGAAAAGTTTTCACGGATGTCGTCGCCTAATTTGAGGAATTATTAAATTCTATGCTTTTGTTTCCTTATTGAGGATAAATTATTTAAAGTCTTGTTGAGGGTTTTCTAAGGGGTTCCAAACCTAAGTTGGAGACACGTATTTTGTTACTTTTCTCTCTAGTTTCTTGGCTTGAAAAACAATTAACTTTGAAGAGATTTTCATCAGAATGTTGGGGATTTTCATTGTGAAAAATTTGAGAATCACTAGTTATTATTCATCTTGTGGTAAGTTTATCTTTCAAATCATGAATATGACTAGTTGTTTCGATTTTTGCATTATGAGTGGCTAAATCACTTTAACCCAAATTATGGGATCTATGGCTAAGTCTTGATAAGATGCTAAGTGTTTAAGATTCGAAAGGTAATAGGACTACTTGATAATTCTGAGGTTTTGATTATTGTCTATTGGTTGCATAGAATAGATAACACCACTTTGATTTTCTTGAGATAAGAAATCAATTATAGTAGGAAGTGAACTATCAACAGGGACTTGGAAGCACTAAAAATTTCCTTTTAATAATTGATGCTGTAACAAGGGTCGTTAACCTGAGGTAAAGTATAGTTAGTGAATATAAATTCCCTAAGTCTGAGAGGATTAGGTAATTAAATGTTTAAGTAGGTATAGAGACATTTAGGTATAACTTCGATAAAGATAATTTGTTTTCCTACCTACTGTGAGAATCTTGAATCACTATTCGCATCTGTCAAGTACCAAAACCCTTAGTGAACATAATTCTAGTTTTTTCATAAACTCTTGATTACAAACACTGAAGCTAAAGTTACCAACAATTATTTGTTAAACTTAAAAACCCCCTATCTAAGGAAATATCCGACTATAAGTTGATTAAATCACAAACGACTAAAGTTCACATAATATTCCCCATGGGATTTGACCCCAACCTAGTTGGGTTATATATTGACAATGATCGCTTACATTCTTATTAGATAGGTGTAGTTTGAGCGTTATAAAAATAGTGTTGTTGCCGGGGAATTCGATTATAAATTGAAGTTTGTGTGTGCTAATTGACTGTTAGTCAAGTTTCCTAGTTTGAAGTTTATTTATTGCGGGATCTTTGTAGTGTATGCCAAAAACCAGAAGTTCCAGAGAACCATCATTACTACTTAATACGGAACCACAATGAATTGGAAGAATGGTAGACCAACAAGAGGCTGAAAGATTAGCAGTGTTAGCTAGAGCTCAAGTAAATGTGTAGAATTACAGTCAACAAGCACGAGATCCAAATCCTGAGTATAAAGATTTGGGAGATGAGGAGTTGCGAAATCCTGGTAACCCAAGGCATGCAGAGCAAGTAGCGGCACTAGTACAACGTAATGCTAATAGGAACCTTCCATTCCATGGAAGGCAAGATTACCAGTCGGTCCAGTATGATCTCAATAATAATAATGATGGATTGTATGGAGCAGGTGAAATGGGTGCAATTATTCCTCCACCGTTGGCACCTGGGGCAAAATTCAACATTACGAGCACTATGATTCAACTCCTCAATCTGAAGGGGTTTTTTGGTGGCCTTCCTAGGGATGACCCGAACTTGCATAAGGTGAAATTTGTCACCAGTTGTTAATATTTTTATAACCCAGGATTGGGTCAGAATTCTATCCGATTGATGTTGTTTCTGTTTTCTCTGTCTGGGGAGGCAACATTGTGGCTTAATAAGATGACACCCCATTCTATAACCAACTAGAGGCAGTTGAAATAAGCTTTCCTAGAAAGTTTTTTTTCCTTCCAGGAGCGTACAGTTGAGGGATAAGATCAGAAACTTTAGGAATCTCCCAACTGAAGCGTTGCATAAAACCTGGTAGAGATTCAAGAAGAAGCTGACACAGTGTCCGTACCACAATATGACGGACATACACTTAATGGAGACTTTGTACAAGGCTCTTAACTCTGTTACAAATCCAATTGTAGATAGTGTTGTTGGTGGTTCATTTGTTGATCTTACATTCCCAGAGGCTTCAGAAATGCTAGAGAGAATGACTAAAAAGATTTGGGCATGGAATACTAGAGACTATATGGTAGCCATCCCTACAGTTGTTGTGGGTGTTACTGTGGAACAATGCAGAAGAGATGAGGAGCATGACCTAGACATGGCTAACCTATAAACGCAGATGGATTTTCTAACTGAGAAGGTAAAAGCTGTGGGGTCTCAAGATAGAGTTGATGCTGATACAAAAGATGAGGCAAACAATATTAATAATCAGGGGGGTTTTCGAGGCAATAGCCAAGGTAATCAAGGTCGTAATTATTATTATAAGCTAGTTAAAAAGATAGGGAGCAGGGAAATTAGAGCAACAATAATGATAGGAGCGGGCTCTATGTCTCTCCTGGAAATCATGAGGCTGCTACAATAAGTTATGAAAAGATGTGCATAGAGGACATGATGGCTAAGTTTTTGCAAGAAGTAGAGGCTACCAACTCTGGTGTGACTAGCATGAAGAAAGATCTATCATCTACTAGTTAGTTGGTAAACATAAACTCCACCACAATCAAACAGTTGGAGTAGTAGATGAGCCAACTCTCTGCAGCATTCAACCAGAGGAAGAGCTGAATGTTACCAAGTGATACAGTCTAGAATACATAGAATGATGGCTCATGATATGGTGATTACCACTAGAAGTGGTAATATATTACCTGAACCTTCTGTGGGCAAAAATTTGGTTAAAGATATGATTGAGGCAGATGCTGAATCTAAAGAAGAATGTCCAGTGAAGTCTGTGAAGTTGGATGGTGCTGATGATGCTCCAGAAAAAGGTAAAAAAAGGAGAAGGGATAGAGTTGAATACTCTCCCTAGACCACCACCTCTCTTTCCGCAACGATTGAAGAAAAAAATTAATGATGCAAAATTCAGCAAGTTTATGGCAATACGCAAATAATTGACAATAAATATACCTTTGGTGGAGGCACTCGAGAAAATTCCAGGATATGTGAAGTTTATGAAAGACCTTGTCACGAAAAAATGGAAGGTTATCCAAGAGTTGGAGGACAATATCATTCATTGTGGGCTATATCCACAAGGTCTTTAGCGCAGAAAAAAGCAAAACCCGGAATATTTACCATCCCGTGCACTAATGGGTCCCTGAACTTTACAAAAGCACTATGTGATTTAGGATCTAGTATAAACCTAATGCCACTCTTTGTGTACAAAAAATTGGGTTTGGGTGATCCTACCTCGTGAAACATGTGGTTGGTGATAGAGGATAGGTCTGTAAGTGAACAGTGGGCATATTATATTATGTATTGGTAAAGGTGGCCGAATTTATTGTGATGCCCCAAAAAAAAAATCCGTTATGATCTCGGACGAAAATGTGTTGAATTCTGTTCTTTATTATGATTAATAATTTTTCTATGGGGAATTTCTGGATATGTGACCTATCATCCCGTAGAGAATTGAATAATCTTTCCAACGATATTTGATTCATCCAAAACGGACACTCGAGTGATGAGTTATGATCATTTCGATCTAACCGTGAATAGTGGTGAACAGTAAATGTGCAGGAAAAAAATACTAAGGCCAGGCGAATTTTAGGGTCATCTTCAAATGATCATAAATCCTTGTACATAATGATATGGGTGAGCTACTATATATCGACAGAAATCTCTAAAAGTCCACTTACCAATGAAATTGATTTCATCCAATTTGGCAATCGGACCAAAAAGTTACGGTTGATCTACTTCAGCCTATCAAAATAGTCCACCAAAGGACAGATTTAACATTATTTGATTTTTAAGGATATTTTGGTCATTTCCACTCCAATCCATCTGGGTAAACCATGGATTTAAGTCCATTAATAGCACTCAATTGCTCATTTTTCTCCGAAATTTCCTAAGGCTAAAACCCCAACCCTACTACTTCAAATTTCACCCTTCTATGTCTCTTGATTGAACCGTAGAAATTTCAAATTGATTTGGGATTCGAGTTGATCATGTTAAGGGCTTCGAGAAGTACCCTTTATTTTTGTGAATAAAGTTCCAGAGTCCAAAGTTCATATTCATCTTCAATTTTTAGGTATGTGGGGCTTTGGAGAAGTTTATTCTTTCTATTTTGTGCCCGGTATTTTTGTTGATTTACATTGACATGAGATTTTACATGTTTTACCTTGAATTGGAAATATGGTTTTATATCTTATATTATTGTCCATGAGCTATGGGATTATGTCATCCAATATTTGTATGATGTTGAGATGAAATTATGTCCAAAAAGTATTTGATTATGATAGTATGATGATTTAATTTGTTAGGCCTTGATTTATACTATCATTCCTCTATTTCCTTATTATGAATTTATAATTGATATTGGAAATTCTATATCCCTACTATGGGTTGATGTCTCAAGTACCTTTAAATAAGAGTTGGATGGCAAATTGAGAAATGTTGATATTGAAGTTGGAATGAGTCTTGGTATTTTTCGGATGGTTTTGATGAGTTAAATTGTTGAAAATATTATGTATTGAGTCTTTATATCCTTGTCAAATGTCGAGTCGGTTATGGTTCAATGCATTGATACCTTATTGATGTTGAGGAAGATTAAAATGTTTTGAGCTTAAATGTGTTGAGTTAGGAATCCACAAATTGATATGATTTGATAAGTGAGAAAGAGATTTGATTTGGTCTTTATGATAGACCCTTGTGATGTTGTGGTGGATTTTCTAGTGCGTTCTGAGCTTGTCGGGGAGTAGTACTTAGCACCAAGAGGGAAATTTGGTATTTCCCCAAACCTATTTGCCACCGTAGGATTGTTTGATGATCATATTATTGGCCAGAGAGCCCGATTGAGATTATTTCAGTTTTACGGTCGTACTCCCTTGTTAAGAGTATGACGCTCCCGCCAACGGGGGTTTCAAATGTTGGTATTCCACGTAGCTCACATGGGGTTGTCGGTTATAGGAATCTTCCCTGTCCATAAGAGTCATGCTTATTGAAATAGCGAGTCACTCTGAGTTTTGATGTTGTATGTCAAGTTTCCTATGATGATCTATAATGATTTATTAGGTTTTCTCCTATATTTCCTATCTAAGATGATATGAGTTGCATGATTCAATGTCACTCAAGCCAGGTGTGTCATTATGGTCCGTATGTACGTTTTTACAAAATTTATGATATTATTTATATTTTGCATGTGCCCCCACATACTCAGTACGTATCATGTGCTGACCCACATATTTCTCTATGGGTTATATTCTTACCATAATGTAGGTTCAGGTACTCAGCCGCAGCCGCGACAGTGATATCCGAGTGTCGTAGCTACGTTCCTTCAGTGGTGAGTCCTCATGGTTCGAGGACCAAGTTTCTAGTTTTGGTGTTGTTGTTTTGTGATCCCTTTGGTCTGTTGAGTTAGTTAGGGGTTTTTCCCAATGGCTCGTTGATTTCGTTGTATAGAGGCTATGTCAAATTTGTGTATTGTTGGGTTGGTTTGTGTATAGACATTTAATATATGTACAGTCTAACGATATTCTGTGCCATGTGTGATGTGATATGATATGTACTTATATATATATCCTTAGCATAGCGTGTATGTTGTTGTGTTGGAACCCAAGGATAGTGTTTTTGCTTAAAGGGTTAGCTTGAGGCTACGTGTAGCCTTGGGCACCGTGTGGCATCTCGGGATGATATTTTGGGGTGTTACAAACTTGGTATCAGAGCCTAAGGTTGTGAAGAGTTCAAGGGAGTCTGACAAGCTGCGTTACGTAGATTCTTGAGCATCGGTGTGTAGCGCGCCACACCTATGATCAAGAGGCTGCGGGGCGTTCTAGGAAAAATCATTTCTTTCTTTCTACAAGATTCTATCATGCTTACAACTATTTCCTTCTGCAGTTAATTCGTGCGTTCTTACGACAGAAAATGCCTCAACGTCGAGCTCGCGGAAACAATAACCAACCTAAAACCATTGATCCGTTACATGAGACGGTATCCCATGCCGAATTTTGGGCAGCTTTTCAGATGCTAGCCCAGGCAGTTACAACCAATACTCAGGCTAACACTCCACCTCCGCAGGAAAATAATTCTGCAGCAGAACAAATTCGTGATTTTATACGAATTAATCCGCCAGAGTTTGATGGGTCGAGAGCAGATGAGGACCCGCAAATGTATATTTATGAAATAAAGAAAATTACACATATTATGAACGTAACTAAGAAAGAAAGTGTGGATCTAGCTTCTTATCGGTTGAAGGATATTGCCTATGACTGGGTGCAGATGTGGAATAAGGGTAGAGAGGAAGATACACCTCTGGTGACTTGGAAATTATTCCAAGATGCTTTCTTTGATAGATTCTTTCCTCATGAGTTACGGGAAGCTAAGATAGAGGAGTTTATGAATTTGAGACAATGCTCCATGTCAGTTAAGGAGTATTATCCTAAGTTTAATTAGCTATCGAAGTACGCTCCCAATATGATTGATGACTCGAGGACTAGTATGAGCAAGTTTCTAACTGGGGTGTCAAGTTATGTGGAAAAAGAATGTAGATCTGCTATGATCAACAGGGATATTGATCTTCCTATGTTAATGATTCATGCCCAACAGATTGAGTCAGACAAGATAAAGGAAAGAGAAAGAGTAAGAGGGATTAAGAGAGTGAGATAGGAGCAACAAGGGTCTGGTCAGACTAGATTCTCTGGAGGGAGTCGCCCTCAGTTAAAAAGATGTCCATTTATACCTACGCCTTCCTCAGCTAGTGCTCCTATATATCGGGAAAGGCTGGAGCTCAAGAATAGGTTGGTACCTTCTAGGTCTCAGGACAGTGTAAGCAACCAGCCTCATCTTCCTTCGTGTGCTAAGTGTGGTAAAGACCATTTTGGGGAGTGTTATATGGGGCTGCGGGGCTATTTTGGTTATGGAAAGTTGGGCCACATACTTAGAGACTGCCCGTATAAAATACAACGGAGTCGTGATGCCCGTACCCAGAGTCAGGCTACCAGTCCCCCGCCTTCCGCAGCCCATCCAGTTCCTCCTCAGGGTACTTCATCTAGTACTGCTGGCGGTAAATGCCAGAATTATTTTTATGCTATACCACCTCATCAGGAGCAGGATGACTCTCCCGATGTTTTCACTAGTATGATCCATGTTTTCTATTTTAATGTCTATGTGTTGATGGACCCCGGTTCGAGTTTTTCTTATGTGATACCTCTGGTTGCTGTAAATTTTGAAATGGATCCTGAACTAATTTCTGCGCCTATTTTGGTTTCTACTCCGGTAGGAGAGTCTGTCATCGCTAAGTGGGTGTATAAGAAACGTCCCATTAATGTCTTTCATCGGGTTATGTATGCTGATTTGATTGAGCTAGATATGGTTAACTTTGATATAATTCTGGGTATGATTTAGCTTCACTTATTCTATACGTCTATTGATTGTCGTGCCCGTGTGGTCAAGTTTTAGTTTCCTGATGAACCTATCCTCGAATGGTCCAGGAGTTCTTTGATTCCTAAGGGTCGTTTCATATCCTATTCAAATCTAGGAAGTTGATTTCCAAGGGTTGCATCCACCATTTGGTTCGGGTTAAAGACACTAAGTCTGAAACCCCGACCATGCAGTCAATTAATGTTGTTAATGAGTTTCTTGACATCTTTCTGAAAGATGTCCCTGGAATACCTCATGATAGAGAGTTATTGTTTGGGATTGGCCTTTTTCTCGATACTCAGCCTATTTCTATTCCTCTATATCGCGTGGCTCCCGCAGAACATAAAGAGTTGAAGGAGCAATTGAAAGACCTTTTAGACAAAAGCTTTATCAGACCTAGTGTGTCCCCGTGGGGTGCACCTATCATGTTTGTGCATAAGAAAGATGGTTCTTTGCAGATGTGTATTGATTACCGGCAGCTTAATAGGGTTACTATCAAGAATAAATATCCGCTTCCTCGAATTGATGATTCATTTGAGCAATTGCAAGGTGTGAGCTTCTTTTTGAAGATAGACCTCAGATTCGGTTATAACCAACCTAAGGTTATGGAATGTGATATCCCTAAGATAGCCTTCTGAACCCGTTACTGTCATTTTGAATTTCTAGTGATGTCGTTTGGGTTAACTAATGCTCCAGCGACTTTCATGGATCTTATGAATCGTGTATACCGGCCATATCTGGATTTATTTGTAATAGTGTTTCTTGATGATATTCTTATTTACTCCCGAAGTGAGGGTGATCATGCGGATCATCTACGAATCCTGTTGAAAACTCTTCGAACTCATCGGTTGTATGCTAAGTTCACTAAGTGTGAGTTCTAGATGAACTCTGTAGTCTTCTTGGGTCATGTTTTTTCTTCCGTAGGTATTATAGTTGATCCTCAAAAGATAGAGGCTATAAAGAGTTGGCCTAGACCTATTTCTTCTTGTGATATCTGAAGTATCTTGGGTCTAGCTGGTTATTATCATCATTTTTTTGAAGGGTTTTCATCTATTGCCTCTCTTATGACCCATTTGACCCAAAAGAAAGTGAAGTTCCTGTGGTCCAAATCTTGCGAGAAGAGTTTTCAGGAGTTGAAGACTCGACTCACTTCAGCCCATGTGTTGACTTTGCATGACGGTGTTGATGGTTTTGTGGTATATTGCGATGCTTCTAGAGTTAGTTTGGATTGTGTATTGATGCAAAAGGCAAGGTTATAGCTTATGCTTCCAGGCAGCTAAAGCCTCATGAGAAAAATTATCCTATCTATGACCTTGAATAAGCTATCGTGGTTTTTTCTTTGAAAATTCTGAGACATTATTTGTATGATGTCTATATCGACTTCATCACAGACCATAAGAGCTTGCAGTATGTATTCACCCAAAAGGATTTGAATGTTAGGTAGAGACGATGGTTAGAACTGTTGAAAAATTATGATATGAGCGTGCTATATAATCCGGGCAAGGCCAATGTAGTAGCAGATGCCCTTAGTCGGAAGTCCATGGGTAGAGTAGCATATGTGGAGATTGGTAAGAAGAAGTTGGACCATAACGTACATCGTTTGGCTAGATTGGGGGTTAGGTTGTTTGGTGATGCTGAGGGTAGTATAGGAGTGCAAAGCGGTTCCAAATCCTCTTTAGTTTTGGAAGTGAAGGAGAATCAAAACAGGTATCCTACCTTGGTTAGGTTAAAAGAGTCAGTTAAATACTAAAAGGTGGAGGTTTTCTCCCAAGGAGGAGATGGCGTTTTGAGACTCCGAGAAAGATTATATGTTCCTGATGTTGATAACTTGAAGCAGAGGATTATGGCGGAAGTGCATGGTACGCGATACTCCATCCATCCTGGTGCTACCAAGATATACCATGATTTGTGGGAAATCTATTGGTGGAACAGTATGAAGAGGAACATAGCAGAATTTGTGGCGAAGTGTTCCACGTGTCAACAGGTTAAAATAGAGTATCAAAGGACCAGTGGCGTGATTCAAGAGTTTATCATTCCTACTTAGAAGTGGGAAGAAGTAAATATAGATTTTATAGTTGGTTTACCTCCTTCTCGTCAACATCATGATTCAATTTGGGTTGTTGTAGATCGGCTGACGAAATCAGCCCATTTCTTGCCTGTGCATTCATCGTATACAACTTAAGATTATGCTGTAATATATATTCGGGAACTCGTCAGACTTCATGGAATTCCTTTGGCTATTATTTCTGACAGAGGTACTCAGTTTACCTCTTAGTTTTGGAAATCTTTCCAGAAAGGTCTCGGTACCCAAATTCATTTAAGTTTTGCTTTCTATCCGTAAATAGATGGTCAGTCCGAGCGGACCATTCAGACTTTAGAAGATATGTTGAGGGCTAGTGTGCTTGATTTTAAAGGTAGTTGGGATAAGCACTTAGCATTAATCGAGTTTGCTTACAATAACAGTTTTCATGCTACTATTGGAATGGTCCCGTTAGAAGCGTTGTATGGTAGGAGGTGTAGATCACCCATTGGTTGGTTTGAAGTTGGTGAGGCTGCCGCGACTGGACCGGATGCAGTGTTCGAGGCCATGGAGAAGATTAAGTTAATTCGGGAATGGTTGAAAACCGCCCAAAGTCGTCAAAAATCATACGCAGATGTAAGGAGGAAAGACCTTGAATTTGATGTTAATGATTTAGTGTACTTGAAAATTTCACCCATGAAAGGGGTGAAGATAGTGGGAAAAAAGGGAAACTAAGTCCCCGTTACATTGGTCCCTATAAGATTGTGGATCGCATTGGAAAGATAGCGTATAAGGTTGAATTGCACGCGGAGTTATCTAACGTCCATTCGGTTTTCCATGTTTCTATGTTTAAGAAATCTATTGGTGATTCTGTTGTTATTGATCCTTCCGAAATCTCGGGTATTCAAGATAGTCTTTCATATGAAGAGATTCTGGTTGAGGTTTTTGACTTTCAAGTTCGTAGGCTAAGAAACAAGGAAGTTCTTTGGTTAAACTGCTTTGGCGAAATCAATTCGTGAAGAGCGCTACTCGGGAAGTCGAAGCGTATATGCGTGTCAAATATTCCCACCTCTTACCTACGAATCCTGATCATGTCAAAGGTATTATTCTCTGTTTATTTAATCCTTATTGCTAGGTTTATCTTGGCTTTTGTGTTTTCTACGATATCCAAAAAAATCTAGAATGGAGTATATGCTTGGGCGAGATGATTTTTATCTATATACTCATTTTCATAGTATTCTTGCCCTACCTATCAACATTCGAGGATGAATGTTTCCAAGGGGGAGATGATGTGATGCCCCGAAAAAAAAAATCGTTAAGATCTCGGACGAAAATGTGTTGAATTCTGTTCTTTATCGTGAATAATAATTTTTCTATGGGGAATTTCTGGATATGTGACCCGTCATCTCATAGAGCATCGAATAATCTTTCCAACGATATATGGATCATCCAAAACGGACACTCGAGCGATGAGTTATGATCATTCCGATCTAACCGTGAATAGTGGTGAACAGTAAATGTGCAGGAAAAAAATACTGAGGCCAGGAGAACTTTAGGGTCAACTTCAAACAATCATAACTCTTTTTACATAATTATCTGGGTGAGCTACTATATATCAACAAAAATATCTGAAAGTCCTCTTACCAATGAAATTGGTTTCATCCAATTTTGCCATCGGAGCAAAAAGTTATGGTCGATCTACTTCAGCCTATCAAAATAGTCCACCAAAGGATAGATTTGACATTATTTAATTTCTAAGGGTATTTTGGTCATTGCCACTCCAATCCATCCGGGTAAACCATGGATTTAAGTCCATTAAGAGCATTCAATAGCTCATTTTTCTCCAAAATTTCCTAAGGCTCAAATCCCAACCCTACTACTCCAAATTTCATCCTTCTATGTCTCTTGATTGAACCGTAGAAATTTCTAATTGATTTGGGATTCGAGTTGATCATGTTAAGGGCATCGAGAAACACCCTTTATTTTAGTGAATAAAGTTCCGGAGTCGGAAGTTCATATTCATCTTCCATTTTTAAGTATGTGGGGCTTTGAACAAGATTATCCTTTCGATCTTGTGCCCGATATTTTTGTTGAATTACATTGACATGGGATTTTACATGTTTTACCATGAATTGGAAATATTGTTTTATATCGTATATTATTGTCCATGAGCTATGGGATTATGTCATTCGATATGTGTATGATGTTGAGATGAAATTATGTCCAAAAAGTATTTGATTATAAGAGTATGATGATTTAATTTGTTAAGCCTTGATTTATACTATCATTCCTCTATCTTCTTATTATGAATTTATTATTGATAGTGGAAATTCTATATCCCTACTATGGGTTAATGTCTCAAGTACCTTTAAATGAGAGTTGGATGGCAAATTGAAAAATGTTGATATTGAAGTTGCAATGAGTCTTGGTATTTTCCGGATGGTTTTGATGAGTTAAATTGTTGAAAATATTATTTATTGAGTCTTCATATCCTTTTCTAAATGTCGAGTCGGTTATGGTTCAATGCATTGATACCTTTTTGATGTTGAGGAAGATTAAAATGTTTTGAGCTAAAATGTGTTGAGTTAGGAATCCACAAATTGATATGATTTGATAAATGAGAAAGAGATTTGATTTGGTCTTTATGATAGACCCTTGTGATGTTGTGGTGGATTTCCTAACGCGTTCCGAGTTTGTCGGGGAATAGTACTTAGCACCGAGAGGGAAATTTGGTATTTCCCCAAACCTATGTGCCACCGTAGGGTTTTTTGAGGATGATATTATTGGCCAGAGAGCCCGATTGTGATTATTGCAGTTTTAAGGTCGTACTCCCAGGCAAAGAGTATGACGCTCCCACCAATGGGGGTTTCAAATGTTGGTATTCCACGTAGCTCATGTGGGGTTGTCGGTTATAGGAAACTCCCCTATCTGTAAGAGTCATGTTTATTAAAATACCTAGTCACTCTGAGATTTGATTTGGTAAGTCAAGTCACCAATGATGATCTATAATGATTTATGAGGTTTTTCTCCTACATTTCCTTTCTAAGATGTTATGAGTTGCATGATTCAATGTCACTCAAGCTAGG
The DNA here is from genome assembly GCA_030864215.1 of Capsicum pubescens. Classification (NCBI taxonomy): domain Eukaryota; kingdom Viridiplantae; phylum Streptophyta; class Magnoliopsida; order Solanales; family Solanaceae; genus Capsicum; species Capsicum pubescens. Next base: position 126,313,232 of record CM061542.1, read on the forward strand.
TGTGTCATTATGGTCCGTATGTATGCTTTTATGAAATTTATGATATTATTTATATTTTGGATGTTCCCCCACATACTCAGTACGTATCTTGTGCTGACCCACATATATCTCTATGGGCTACATTCTTACCATGATGTTGGTTTAGGTACTCAGCCACAGCCGTGACAGTGATATCCAAGTGTCGCGTCTACGTTTCTTTAGGGGTGAGTCCTCATGGTTCGAGGACCAAGTTGCTAGTTCTGATGTTGTTGTTTTGTGATCCCTTTGGTCTGTTGAGCCAGTTGGGGGTTTTTCCCAATGTCTTGTTGATTTTTCTGTATAGAAGCTATGTCAGACTAGTGTATTGCTGGGTTGCTTTGTGTATAGACATTTCATATATGTACAGTCTAACGATATTCCATGCCATGTGTGATGTGATATGATATGTACTTATATATATATCCTTAGCGTAGCATGTATGTTGTTGTGTTGGAACCCAAAGGTAGTGTTTTGTCTTAAAGGGTTAGCTTGAGGCTACGTGTAGCCTTGGGCACCGTGTGGCATCTCAGGATTATATTTCGGGGTGTTACATTTATATTAGCTGCTGATTTTGTTGTCCTAGACTGTGAGGTAGACTTCGAAGTGCCCATCATCTTAGTTAGACTATTCCTCGCAATAAAGAGAGTGATAGTGGACATGGAGCTGAATGATCTGATGTTCAAGATAAATGAAAAGGAAGCAAGATTAAAAATACACTTATCCATGACATAGAAAAAAGAGATGAGTGTTTTCTCAATCATGGACGTATTCTATGAAGATGGTAAGAAGGTATCAAAAGGTTGTCTTAGTGAAGTCTGAGTAGTCAAGATAACCAAGTTGTGACACAACATTAAATTAGGTGCTACATGGGAGGAAACCTATGATCCCCATGCGTGATCTACTCTAATTATATCCTAACCCTTAGTTCATATTTTCTTTGATTTGAAGTTGAGGGTATAGGGTAAATTGTTGTTGTAAAATTTTGTAGCCGACTAGGAGAAATACTAGTACTTGAGGCTGTTAACACGTTTTTGTAATTATTGAGCACCTCTCCAATGGATTGAGTAGTTACTTATGTGAATTGCAGCTAAGTGTGACCACTGTGCATCTTAGTATGGCATTAGTTCTAGTGACGAAATAATTAGTGCTAAACAGCTGCATGAACTGAACGAGTAGTAACTTGTGATATACTTGTGTTCCATGTACGTGTGAGATCTTACTAATTTCCAGTTTTATGTTGAATCCAAAACTTTCCCGGTTAGTATTACCTAGGTTGAAGGATAAAGGTTTGGAAAGGATCATAGGCTGTTTTAATAGTAGCTCACCTTTAGCCTAAATAACCTTCCCTGCATGCAAAATATCCCTTGCTCCCTGCTTTGAGCCTGAGTAGCCTATTTTTTTATGACTCCTGTCACCAACCTGTTTACATCACATAAACCTATTTTGTTCCTGGTCCTCCTTGGACACTGTGCACCTTTACTTAGGCAAATACCCTAAGTTGAGGGTGTCTATCATAGGGGTGCATGATATAAACTGAGTAGGAAGAAATGTAAAGTAAAACAAAAGAATAAAAGTTGGGTGCAGTGGAAAAGAGCAAGTAAAAGAAAAGTTGTGAAAAATAAAAAGTGATTGTAGAAAAGACCGCACTCATCCTGAATATGTGTGATCAAGAAAAGAGAAGAATAGAAAAAGGCTAATGAGTGAAACCCCAAAAAGGTAGTGTAGTGTCAAGGAGTCTTAGTCACTTTAAATATCATCAAGTATCATACCATCCCCTAGCCTACATTACCAGCCAAAGAGAAGACCTATAGTGATCCTAGCTGACCTATCTGAAGAGCGGGGTGATAAAAATAAGGATAAGACTATGGCATTCGGCATACATTGATAGGAACTTCATTCTGAGAGGGAGTGTCTTGTGATTGTCCCCATGGTTATATATGTGATGTCTGATATGAGAAAAAAAGGATTTCTTTGTAGTGAGGGCACACTGGTTACATTGCTAGTCACTGACTTATTTGGATAGTGTAAACTTGATACATAGACGGTTGTGTTGCTGAGTTGATTCCTGTGTGTTGCATTGTTGTTCTTCATTAATATACATAGTTGTTCTTGAATTGACTGACATTGGAGATGGTGAAGTTGTTTTTATATGATATAGAAGATTGACTGCCAAATGTACTTTGTATTCTCTTAGTTGTGTTTGAGTTTCTTGAGGATAAGAAATTGTTTTAAATTGAGGGTGTTGATTTGTGAGCAGATGCTAACACATTTGAGGCTTTTAACTGAGAATAATTGCAAAGTCTTAAGAAACTTTTTTCGTTTTTGATTGTTTTATCTTTGATTTTGCAGTAGAAGCCAAGATGCATGAGAACCAACAAGAATAGAAGCAAAAGTGTTGAAATTGGAAGCAAATAGAAGAGAAATATGGATGACGACATTCCTGATAAGTCTTCAGCCCTGTGATAAGTTATCAGCTTCATCTTTAGCCTTAGACAGAGAATGGACCTCAGCTGAATGTTATGATGACATTTCTTGATAAGCCGTCAAAGAGTTGATAGGATGTCAAAGTTGTCTAAAGCCTAAGGAAGAACATGGGAGATGAGGTAGGGAAATGATGACATTCGTGATTTGTCGTCAAAGATCTAATAGGTTATCACACTTTGTCGTCAGCCTAATAAGGAAGTGCTAAAACTAAAGAAGGAGCTGACGACATTTGTGATAAGTCGTCTGGCTAATGATAAGTTGTCACAAATGTCGTCGCCTAGTTTGAGGAATTATTAAACTCTGTGATTTTGTTTCCTTATTGAGGCTAAACTATTTAAAGTTTTGTTAAGGGTTTTCTAAGGGGTTCCAAACCTAAGTTGGAGACACGTATTTTGTTACTTTTATCTGTAGTTTCTAGGCTTGAAAAACAATTAACTTTGAAGATATTTTCATCAATATTTTGGGGATTTTCATTGTGATTGAATTGGAGAATCACTAGTTATTATTCAGCTTGTGGTAAGTTTATCTTTCAACTCATGAATACAACTAGTTATTTCGATTTTTGCATTATGAGTGGCTAATCCCTTTAACCCGAATTATGGGATCTAGCGGTAAGTCTTGATAAGATGCTAAGTGTTCAAGATTTGAAAGGTAAAAGTTCTCCTTCATAATTTCGAGGTTTTAATTATTGTCTATTGGTTGCAAACAATAGATAAATCCTTCTTTGATTTTCTTGAGATAAGTAATCAATAATAGTAGGAAGTGAACTATCAACAGGGACTTGGAAGCACTAAAAACATCCATTTAATCATTGACGTTGTAACAAGGTTGATTAACCTGAGGTAAAGTCTGGTCAGTGAATATAAATTCCCTAAGTCCGAGAGGATTAGGTAATTAAATACTTAAGTAGGTTGAGAGACATTTAGGCATAACTTTAATAAAGCGAATCTATTGTCCTACCTATTGTGTGAATCTTGAATCACTATTCGTATCTGTCAAGTACTAAAACCCCTAGTGAACATAATTCTGGTTTTTCCATAAACTATTGATTACAAACACCGAAGCTAAAGTGACCAACAATTATTTGTTAAACTCAAAAACCCCCCATCTTAGGAAACATCTAACTATCAGTTGATTAAATCGTAAATAACTTAAGTTCCCACCATATTCCTTATGGGATTCGACCCCAACCTATTTGGGTTATATATTGACAAAGATCACTTACATTCTCACTAGAGAGGTGTAGTTTAAGTGTTATCATGGGGGAGAGGAGTCATACTCTTGCAAGGGAGTATAACCTATCTAAGTACTCACATATCTATCATCCACATCGAACTGGGAACAATCTGAATCCTACTTTGGAACATAGTTATGGGGTATGGAACCATAGTAACATACCCATCTCGGTGATAAATAATAATCCCATTAAATTTGTTTGCTCATTCTGATAGAAATCCACTTCTAAAATAGTATAATGTTTTATAATGAAAACTAATTGTATATCTATAAAGCTAAATCTGTAATCTGAATCTGTAAAGTGGATTTCATATATATTCTTGAGACCAAAAGGTCAAATCATTACCAATAATCTGAAAAACATCTAGACATAAAGTTCTCATAGCACAATCAATCTTGAAATAACAATGTTTAATTAGGGCTTAATGATCCATTCATTAAACATATGTTAAAACATCATAATATTCTTTCTTGGTAATGTAAACATTTATAAATCAACTAAAAATCTAGAAATTTTTGCAATATGCATGAAAATATGAACATTGACATGCAATTCAACTTCTAAATCCCTTGAAATCTCATAATCTCATAAATAACATTATTGGATGTAAACTCTAACTTTAATTTCATAGAAAATCACATAAAATTCAGTAAATTTGTAATTAAAATAAGTTTTGGGCACAAGAATGAAAGAATTATCCTTGTTGAAAAAACCCTACATAACTTGGTAGATGATTGGATGGAGAAACTTGAATGATTGATTCCTATTTAAGTTCTTGATGATGAGTTCTTGATTATATTTCCTTGGGAAACCCCAATTTTAAGATTTCATGGAGAAACTATGCAGGATTTGGATTTCTTGGAGTAGAAGATCTTGATTTCTAGGGTTTTGTTTTGAGAAAAAATTGATGAAATAGGCATAAACTTCTTTGGGATATGCTTAATGTTGGGTTTAACATGAATTGGGGCCTTGGGGATTGGAAAAAATGCACATATTAAACTTTTAAATAGAAATAGAAAAGAAAGAAAAGATCTCGATTTAATAGGCCACCGCGACGCACTAATATCGCGGTGGCTTATTGGAAAAGGACGAGTGGGAACTAGGCATTCACCATGACGCGCCACAATCGTGGAGCCCCTTTGGAATGCCATTTTGTCCACTAGCACTATGCGTTAGTATCGCCTTGGGATACTGGATTTCAACAATTGGGAATTTGGACCACTCCGTGATGTGTCGATATCGTGGAGGTCCACTAGAATTGACAATTATGAAATTGTCCATCAACGCGACACAGTGGTTGATCAGGTGGGATACTGTCAACTTAAAAATACTCTAACTCCTCAATCGAGAATTGGATTTGGGAAAATTTGTATCGATGGAAAGATTATTCAATTTCCTACACAATGGGAGGTCTAAATTTAGAAAATTCCACACGAAATAAAAACTTATTCATTTTAGAAGATAATCCTTGATATTCTAGGGAAAAAATTAATCTAGGAAAACTATGAAGGGTCACAACTAACTTCTCAGATGAAGAATATACAAGACTATATCTCCATGAGATTGTAAATTTTAATAGGGTACCTATTTCTATTATCTTCGATCATGGTACATAGTTTTTATCTCACTTCTTGTGGTCGTTTTAGAAAGGGTTGGGGACTGGGGTTAGTCTTAGTACTGGTTTTCACCCATTATTGAATGGGAAAGCAGAAAGTATTATTTAGACATTGTAGTATATGCTTCATGCATACGTGAATCACTATGCTGGTAGTTGGGGTAAGCACTTACCTCTTATGGAGTGTGCTTACAAAAATAGCTATCACTCCAGTATTAGGATGTCTTCATTTGAGGCGATGTATGGTAGGAGATTTAGGTCACCCATTGGGTTGTTCAATCTTAGTAAGGTGGATATGTTTTTTCCTTATTTTGTTCACCAAGCTATGAAGAAGGTGAAGGTGATTTGGAATTATCTTAAGGCTACCCAATGTCCCCAAAATTCCTATATGGGTGTGAGGAAAATGGAATTAGAGTTTGAGGTTGGAGATGGATATTCTTGAAGGTGTCTTACATAAAGGGAGTGATGTAGTTTGGGAACTAGGGAAAGCTTAATTCCAGATATATAGGTCTTTATATGATTTTGAGGAGAGTTATTAATGTATCATATAAGCTGGAATTTCCCTCTAGTTTGAGCTCCATTCACCTAGTATTCCACGTCTCTATGTTAAGAAGGTTTATTGGTGATGCCAAGGAAATTGTGCCCATCAAGAATATTGGTATTTCGGATTCCCAATCTTACGAAGAGATCTCATTTGAGATATTGGATCATCAGGTTCGTTGATTGCGAATTAGGGATGTGACCTCGGTAACGGATCTATTGAGTAACTACTAAGAGGAAGAGGATACATGGTATTATCAAGAGGACATCAAGTCCAAGTATCCATTCCTATTTTCTACTCTGTAAATTCATACAAAAGGTATGTGTTCTTCATAACATCTTTGTTTTTAAACTTTTTTAGAGGAAAGATTGATTTCCTTAGTATCCCTTTTTATATATTAAAGGTAAGAGTAGAGATTTTTATGGGTTTTATAGTTCTTGTACTGCCTTGTTCCATCATTCGAGGATGAATGATCCAAGTGGGGGATAATTAAATCTCCCAAAATTTTCACCCTTAGAAATTTCCTGAGTTTGACCTTTCTGATCATCATACAACTCATGCTTACTTGTCGTATGATGTATGGTTTAGGGGTCTTTGTTGTATGTTACTCAGTGTGGTTATTTTTATTTTTTTCCAAGGTACGACCAGACTCTATACGCGGTACATGAAGTATAATGCCAAACCAGAAGTATAATGCCAAACTAGAAGTATAATGCCAAACTGTTTGTTGTTCATAGTCTAGACTAGACATTTTACTTAGGATATGACTAGGTGGGTACTTTTTGTATGGTGATTGTACTATTTGGGAAAGGAAATTCGTATGTTAGACAATATATGGAGTCCAACGTTCTGTCTTGGAATCGAGTATAGGGTTCCACTCGTATGATATAGGTACGAGTGACGGGTCAAAATCGTACCCACCTATGGGAATTCTTACAGTTTAATTTGGGGGTATTCAAGACCTTTCCCCTCTTAACATCATTTTACCCCATGACTTAAGAAACTCTTGGGACTTCATTAACCCACTATTGTCACATCAAACACTCTTAAATAACTCTTAATGTCTTGGTTCAAAAGAAGGCTAGGGTTTATTCAAGGTGGTCAAGTAAGGCTCACAATGATGGTTTCTCTCTATCTTCTTTGGTATGTAAGGCATGTTACTCCTCTCTCATTGTTAGTTCAATTGAAAATCATGTTTTACTTAATGGTTTTCATGGCATAATGGTAGGTTTGTGTTGGTTTAAAATATATGTTGGGGTTTTGCTTACTAATGGTCGGATGATCTTTTCTCATTTTCTACTTGTGGTTTTTCATGTTATAATATTTCTTTGAACATGTGGTTGCATGTGAATGGTCAATTGGTTATTTGTTTTCGTTTTGGAAACTCTATGCCCTCAACTTGTTTTTTAAAATTCCAATGAGAATGTTTTTGCCTCATAGTTTGACTTTTATTGAAAAGCTTGCATTGTAAGATATGGTAATGGAACCCTAAATGGTTTAATTGATTCAAATACTTTTGAAAGTACTTGGTTGCCATGGTTTTTATTGGTTTGAAATCCTATGGGGTACATGGGAATCCCCTAAGGGTTGGATAATGACATTGCTTACAAGCTACAGTCGATATGATCGTACCACTTTATAATGCCTTTGTAATAAACTCTGGAATTAATGGTTTGGCTTTGTGCTAATGGTTTTAATTGGGCAATAATGACGGGTTGTGATAGCTAACCATGAAGGTATGAGTCCAATAGACCGATATTGGAAACTCATGTTTGCCAATATAAGGGTTGGTCATGGTGTCCATATACTTAAGGGGTACACGGGAATCCTCTAAGTTTACACTTGTACATACGCATCATAGAGGTCGAAGGGTACACGGGGATCCCGGCCCCATTGATATCTCCAATTCGTGAAATTATATGCACTGGGGCCTGTTTAAGGGGTAACATGATAACGTTCAACTAACACCTCAAATAAGAGCAAGGTGGTCATCGTCAATATATTTACCAAACTTCGGAGTCAGGGTTGAATCCACGAGGATCAATGTGACTATGATCAAACTAATTTCAAACTACAGCTACAAGTTGAAATTAAACAAATGATAGAAAAAGATAAAATTTGGGGGTTTTAAATGGTTAAACAAAAGTTGATAAACACTTTGATTTAACAATGTTATGGGACACTAGAGTTTTGGTTACCAAGATGCTTACATAGGTTGGGTTGCAAATCACTTCAGAGATCTAATTGGCACTTCAATTGCAAGAAGAGTTGAATCCTATTATTTACCCATTCGTCTCTCGACCTCCGTAGGTAGTGTATCTGTTAATTCTCTCAAACTTAAAGGATGTGTTTGATATTTAACTATGTTCTCATGTAGGCAAATCCGGTTAACGCATTTTCCATTAAACTAAAGATTAAAATCTTTCGAGTCCATGTAAACTCTTTCTTTTCCCACATACACTTTTCTCTCAGACAAGTGTTGTTCTTGGGCTCACCTTTCAAGTTGCAATTAAGAGATATCGTTACATTGCTCGACATTCACTTTCCTCTCGGATAAGTGATTGTTTCATTGAAGTAACCTAACAAACACTTTCCTCTCAAACAAGTGATGTTTGTAGTGCTGACTCTATTAAATTGCAGCCAAGAAAGATCATTAAAATAAAGGTTTATACAACATAAATTTCTTATGGACATACATTAGATTCACAACCCAAATTAGTATTCACATCAAGGTTTCCATAACTCAAGTAAAGAAAATTAGCTATTCATGATAAAAAGATCAACAATATGTATTGAATTCATAATCAAGAATAAGTAATAAATCATACGCACAATCAATCTTCAAATTGAAGATGTTTTCAAGAATGTTAGGAACCCTCAATGAGAGGTTTCTCTCCTTTTCTACCCCCCTCAATAAAACCCTAAAAGATGCCATTTATACTAAATCCTAATTAAGGAAATAAAATAACAAAATTAATAAAATTCTCAGAATAGGTGATGCCCTAGCTGATGCCACGTCAAGGATCTGACGCCTTATCATGGATGGTGTCAGATTAGCTCTACTTGTCTTCAAGTTCTATCTATGGATGACGATGACTCTGACGCCGCATCAAGGATCTGACGGAGTTTCACCAACATCGTCAGATGTCTTGTCCTATTGTTGATTTTCTGCTTAAGGATGACGCCATTCTTGATGCCTTATCACAGCTTTGACGCCACGTCAACAGCATTGTTAGAACTGCTTCTCAGACTGCAACTCCCTGATTAAGGCCGATGCCAATGCTGATAGCCTATCATAAGGGTGACGACGTATCACGGTTGTCGTCATCCATGTTTTCAGTTCTTTTTGCTCAGATTTCAGCTCTTCTGCTCCATTGTTATTTATTTCCATGCATCTTGACTATCCTACAAAATCATAAGAAATAACATCAAAAACACCAATAATTACTTAAGAACTTACAATTATTTCAAGTTATAAAGTCCTAAATGTGCTACAAAAATCTAGCACATCAACACCCTCAACTTAAAACAATTGTTTGTCCTCAAGAAACTATATAACAACATACTACGATTCTTAACCAAGAGACACATAAGATACCTATCATAGTTGATTATCATGTTTAGCTCAAAACTCATGCCACTCTCCACGCTCAATTACTTATAAATTCAATTGTACATATCAATGAAGATTAACAATGTGACCCAAAGGAATCAAGATATGGCATCAATTTAGCAATAATAACCATGCATATGTATAAGTTACACTACCCAACAAGTAAACAACTATTAATGCAACCACTGTACGCTTACAACAAAGAAGTCCCTCCTCACTCATATATGAACTCAAGAATGTCAATACGGGGACGGTCAAGAAATACTCACTCTCAGAAATATTCCAATCAATGCATGTCAAATACCATATGCTTGCCCTTATTTACATTACCAAGGTGTCCAGACAGATAAGTTAGGATCACTATAGGTCTTTTCTTAGGCTTGTAATGTAGGCTAAGGGATGGTATGATATTCAATAGAATTTAGAATGACTAAGCCTCCTTGGCACCACCTTAACTTTTGGGGTTCACTTATTAACCTTTTTCTTCGTCTTCTCCTTTTCTTGATCACACATTATTCAGGATGGATGTGGCATTTCTTTTTCATTATTTTTCTTTTCTTATTCTTCTTACACACCACCCAGCTTTTTATTATTTTTCACTTATTATTTTCCTTTTATTCTACCTTTCTTCATACCCAGTTTACATCACGCATCCCTATGATAGCCACCCTCAACTTAGGTTGTTAACCTAATTCATGGTGCACAGTGTCCAAGGAGGACCAGGGCCAAAATAACTTCATTATGATCTAAACAGGAAGGTGATAGGTGTCATAGAAAGAAATGGTCAATTTAGGCTCAAAATAGGGATCAAGAGATATCATGCATACAGGGAAGGTCATTTAGGCAAAAAGTGACGTAAAAATCAAAACGGCCTATGATTTTTTCCTAACCCCTATCTTTCAACCAAGGTAAGACTAACAGGGAAAGTTCTAGATTCAACACACATAGGGAATTGAGTAAGACCTCACACACACATGGCACAATGGTACATGACAAGATACTACCCATTCGGTTCATGCAATTGTTAGTAGTGATTATCATGTCCCTAGTACTAATGCCATAAAAAGATTCACAGTAGCCACATATAAATGAATATCACATAGTTATAAAACAGACCAACGGAGAGGTGTTTATTAGTCTTAAAAATAAACAAAAATATGTCAACTGCTCTAGATACTTATTTTTCTCCGGTTAACCACAACACAAAACAAACATAATACGCCTAAACATGTCGACACTACTAGGAACAAGAATCCAGGGAAAAGAGGCACGACGAAAAAAAACCCGAGAGGACATTAACACCCACAAGTAGCCTCACCGTTAACTTAAAATCATGCAATATCCCCAATGCGTCAACCAAACCAAGAGAATTAGAAACATACTTGTGACACCATGGGTGCGGAGATTTGATGTCAATCACATAATATGAATACAAACAACAAAATACCTTGGGTTGTCTTCCAAGAAGCGCCTAATTTAGTGTCACGGCATGACTCAGTTATCTTGACTACTCAGACTTTATCAAGATACCTTGTTGATAATTATTTATGTCTCCACTTGGAGGATTTAAAACGTCGACCCAACTTTTGATCAATACGTCTTCGAGGCGCATTGGGAAAATGTACGGATATAATGACACTTCCTTTATCTCAGCACTTTGATGATTTGAATCTCTTACCCAACTTCATATCAAATTTTTGAGTAGGCTCTTTGGGTATTAATGGGAACATCAGTAATCCATTTGATATACATTGAATTTTTCCTTTACTGAGCTTCAAGTGGGGGGTTTCATTTTGCTCTTTTTGAATGCCAAACTCCAAAATATAAGGATTATGTTCCTCATACTCTTAACACCTCAGTTGCTTGGGTAGGTGGACTTCCATCTCATCCACCAAGCATAATGTTGAAAAATGGTTCGAATGAGGTCTTCTCCTTAATTTTGGAGTTGCTTCCTTCTGGGCATCCTCACCCCTAATTGGTTTAGAGTCTTCAGAATAGATTTTCTTGGTTTGTTCTTTTTCCTCTAGCACCATTTTCTCAATCTTGGCATCATCCCTCATGGTTTGTTCAGTTGGTTGGGAAATCATAAAAGGTTGCTCAACATCAAGCACAACATCGATATAGGATTCTCTTCCTCTTCTTCACATCTTTCCATTATGTTAAATGATTCTACAGATAAGATATCATCTAAAGATAATATGGAAAAGTTCTTTGAATTCTTGACCGCTATATCCATATCCTCAATCATTCATCTCTCCTTGTTAATTTCTCTTATATCTTGATGCAAATTATGTATGATATCATTCATTGTATCCACACGATCCAATATTATTTGTAGCATAGCCTCAATGCCACTCTTTCCGGTGCTTCGTTCTTGTTATGCTTTACTATAAGACCTGTCATACTCATAAGAAGAACTAGAACTTGGGTTAGCACTATAAGGGAGGAGGTATTTGGGCAATCACTCCAATGTCCATATTAACCACCATATAAAGAATAATTATACTCCCGGTAGGATGGAGATGGTGCAAATATCTCTCTCTGGGGAGCATATCTACAATCTTTCCAAAAGTGAGGTCCATCACAATATGGACATGGATCATCCAGATAAGATGTCCAAACATCAAACTTACATTCATTCCATGATGCCATAATAAGAAATAAACAAAAATAAAGATAATATACCTAACACTAAAAACAAATGAAATCACAAACAAATATTCACAATCTTGAATTCAAGCAAGTAAGCTAAAATTCCAAACTAACTCAATATGCCAAATTGTTCCCCGATAATGGCACCATTTTTGATAATGATCAAATTACACGCTTGAATGGGTGTAAGACGGTCGTCGTCAATATATTTACCCAACTTCAGAGTCGGGGTCGAATCCACTAGTCACAATGTGACTGGCGATCAAACTAATTTGAAACTACAAATACAAATTGAATTTAAATAAATGATAGAAAAAGATAAAATTTGGAGGTTTTAAATGGTTAAAAAAAAGTTGATAAACACTTCTATTTAACAATGTTATGAGATGCTAGACTTATGGTTACCAAGATGCTTACATAGGTTGGGTTGCAAATCAATTTAGAGTTCCAATTGACACTTCAATTGCAAGAAGAGTTGAATCCTATTATTTACCCATTCGTCTCTCGACCTCAGTAGGTAGTGTATCCGTTAATTCTCTCAAACTTAAAGGATGTGTTTGCTATTCAACTATGTTCTCATGTAGGCAAATCTGGTTAAGGCATTTTCCATTAAACTAAAGATTAAAATCTTTCGAGTCCATGTAAACTTTATCTTTTCCCACATACACTTTCCTCTCGGACAAGTGATGTTCTTGGGCTCACTTTTCAAGTTGTAACTAAGAGATATCATTACATTTCTCGACAAGTACTTTCCTCTCATACAAGTGATTGTATCATTGAAGTAACCTAACAAACACTTTCCTCTCAGACAATTGATGTTTGTAGTGCTGACTTATTAAGTTGCAGCGAAGAAAGATCATTAAAATAAACAAAGGTTTATACAACATCAATTTTTTATTGACATACATTAGATTCACAACTCAAATAAGTATTCACATCAAGGTTCCCATAACTCAAGTAAAGAAAATTAGCTATTCATGATACAAAGATCAACAATATGTATTGATTTCATAATCAAGAATAAGTAATAAATCATACCCATAATCAATCTTCAAATGGAAGATGATTTCAAGAATGTTAGAAACCATCAATGAGAGGTTTATCTACTTTTCCAACACCCTCAATAAAATCCTAAAAGATGTCATTTATACAAAAGCCTAATTAAGGAAATAAAATAACAAAATTAATAAAATTCTCGAAATAGGTGACGGTCTGGCTGACGCCACGTCAAGGGTATGATGCCTTATCACGGATGGCGTCAGATTAATTCCAGTTGTCTTCAAGTTCTGTCTACGGCTGACGATGACTCTGACGCCGCGTTAAGGATCTGGCGGCATATCACCAACGTTGTCAGATGTTTTATCCTATTGCTAATTTTTTGCTTAAGGTTGATGCCATTCTTGATTCCTTATCAAAACTTTGATGTCGTATCACCAACTTCATCAAAAATGCTTCTTAGATTGAAACTCCCTGGTTAAGGCTGACGCCAATGCTGATAGCCTATCACAAGACTGATGACTTATCACAGTTGTCGTCAGCCATGTTTTCAGCTCTTTTTGCTCAGATTTCAGCTCTTCTTCTCCATTGTTATTTATTTCTATGCATCTTGACTTTCCTACAAAATCTTAAGAAATAACATCAAAAACATCAATAATTACTTAAGAACTTACAATTATTTCAAGTTAAAAAGTCCTAAATGGGCTACAAAAATCTAGCACATTATAACACTGGACCCAAATAGTCCGTGGGTGCTTTTAGGAAGATCAAGCTACACAATCCACTTTAAAGTTTTAAATGAATGCTAAACCCGATTGCCTACCCTAACATGAAAAATATTTGTATGTATGTTGTTGCATATGGTTATAAACTAAGGTTTTTAATAATGGCATTTTAGTACTTTCTAGAGTTTACCCTAAAACCCATCTTCGGATGTTGTATCTGATGTTAGGCGTATTTACATGCCTAAAGCACCTTAATGTACCCATATTTTAGCTAAGTTTTGAGGACAAAATATACAATTCCTACACTTTTAGTCCTTTTTCCTGTAAGTGAGCTAACCAACGTGATTAGCATGTTTTCAGGAATAAATGATGAAGATTTCAGCATTTTATGGACTTTTGGACGCCAAAGGAAACTTCACGTAAGAAGGAAGGCATCTTTTGGAAGCTTGTGGACTGAAAGTGATGCATGGAGAACTTGTCCCGGGCAAAAACAGCATTTCTAAAGACTTGGGGGATCAACAGTAACTTAGTAGGATTAGGACAAGTATGCAGTAACCTAGTAGGACTAGGACAAGGATAAAATCCCTATTTCAGTAGGACTAGGACAAGGATGTTATAAAAACCCTATTTGCTGAATTTTTCAGCAAGCTTTTTATTATACTCATTCACTCATTCATTAATTCAAGTACTTTTCATTCGACTTTTGCTTCTAATTCACGTTACAATTCTCATTGATTAAAACCTACTAAACATTCCGTTTCTCTTTGTTACTTTGATACTTTCAATTCTCACTACAATTAAATCCCCCCTTTTTCGTAGAATTTTCGATCAACGGTCTACTAATCGTTGCATACTTAGTGACCAAGTATTCCCTATGGGATTCGACACCCAACCCAGTTGGGTTCTATATTTGACAACGACCGCTTACACTCTTACAAGAGCTGTAGTTTGAGTGTTATCAAATTTTGGCGTCGCTGCCAGGGAATACGGTTGTCAACTAAGTTTGTGATAGTTACTAGACCCTTTGGTCAAAGATTCTTGAATTTTACTTTTAGTTGTTGTTTTTGTTTTATTCAGGTTTTTTTGAGTGCATGCCAATCACTCAAAGTTTAGGTCAACCATTATTACCCATAAATCCTGAACCTCAACTTTTGGGAAGAATGGATGCACAACGTGACATTGAAAGAAGGGCTGCTCAACAGGAGCAGGCTAGATTAACTACGTTGGTAGCTGCTCAAGTGCATCAACAGACTATTGATAACCCAGGTCGGGCAACAAATCCTGATGATGAGGACCTGGGTGATGATGAGTTATTTAATCCACGGCGTGTAGATGAGGTGGCAGCGCCTGTGAACAGGAGAGATCGTCAAGATCGAATGAGACCTGAACGCCTAGTTGTACAGGCTCCTTTTGATGATGATGATGACGATCTGGATGGAGCTGGTGCCACAGGGGATATTATTCCTCCACCCTTGGCACCCGGAGCTAAGTTCAATATCACTATCACCATGATTCAGTTATTGCATCTCAAGAGGTTATTTGGTGGACTCGCAGGAGATGATCCGAATATGCATCTGATCAACTTTATTTCAACATGCAAGTCGTTTGACAATCCAGGAGTTGGGTAGAATGTAATTCGGCTGCACTTATTTCCATTGTCTCTGTCTGGGGAGGCAACTCTATGGTTGAATGGGCTAACTCCTGATTCTATTACTAATTGGAGGCAACTAAAAGACGCTTTACTAGAAAGATTCTTTCCGCCATCCAAGAGAGCACAATTAAGAGATGAGATCAGCAATTTCTGACAGCTTCCAACTGAAGCTCTCCACGAAACATGGGAGATGTTCAAGAAGAAGCTTATGCGGTGCCCAAATCATCAGATGACCAATATCCACTTGATGGAGATATTATACAGGGCTTTGAACTTAGTGACAAAGCCAGTGGTTGATAATGCTGCAGGTGGGTCATTCATGAACCTTACTTTCATTGAGGCAAGTGACATGCTGGACCGTATGACAAAGCAGAGTAGAGCCTGGCATACCAGGTATGCTGAGGTAGCAAGCTCTACTTTATCTGTTGGCATGACTGCAGAGCAGAGGCGTAGACAAGAGGAACGTGACCAAGATATGGCTCACATGAAAACACAAATGGATCTTCTTACCAAGCATTTATTATCAGGGAAGACCAAAAAGGTTAAAGCTGTTGTATCACAGGGAAGATATGATTCTGATTCTGAGAGGGAAGAAAATTACTTGAATAATCAGGGGGTTTTCCGAGGCAATGCCCAAGGAAACCAAGGTCGGAACTATTATGATAAATCTGGAAACAAGGACCGCGATCAAGGTGGTTAGAAGAATAAGACTGACAGGAGTGGTTTGTATGTTTCTCCTGGAAACTGTGAGGCTGTGGCGTCTGGCTCTGGAAAGATGTCCATGGATGATATGATGGCTAAGCTGTTGAAAGGGGTGGAGGATACCAATATGGGCGTTACTGAGGTAAAAAAGGATTTGTCATCCATAAATCAATTGGTTGACTCGCATTCTACTGCAATAAAACAACTGGAGCAATAATTGAGTCAATTATCAGCGGCATTCAACTAAAGAAAGGCTAGCACACTACCCAGTGACACTGTGGAAAACCCAAGAAATGACGGATCGTGTATGGCTATTACTACCCGGAGTGGTAAAGTGTTGGAAAACCCATCCAAAGGAAAGTAGGTGGTTGATGATATAGCAGCGAATGTTGATGAAGCAGAGTTTGATGATGCTGAAGAAGCTGAAGAATGTGTTCATGACGTCACCCCTAGACGTCTGCAGCCTGAAAAGATTGATAGTTGGAAGCAAGGTAAAAAAAAAAGTGGTGGAGAAAACTATTCCTCTTCCACCACCACTTTTTCCTCAGAGACTGAAGCTGAAGGTTGATGACACTCCTGAAAAGGTTGATAATCAGAAGCAAGATAAAGAGGAAGTGGTGGAGGAAATGATTCCTCTTCCACCACCACCTTTTCCGCAGAGACTGAAGAAGAAAACTGAGGACACCAGGTTCAGTAAATTCATGACCATGTTGAAGCAGCTGACTATTAATGTTCCATTGGTAGAGGCACTGGAAAAGATTCCTGGGTATGCTAAATTCATGAAGGACCTGTTGACAAAGAAGCGGGCAGCAAGTTATGAGCTGGCAGATACTGTTCATCATTGCAGTGCAATCGCTACAAGATCGCTAGTACAGAAGAAGGCAGATCCTGGTGCTTTCACTATTCCTTGCACGATTGGATCGTTGGATTTTGCTAAGGCGTTGTGCGATTTGGGAGATAACATCAATTTGATGCCGCTATCTATTTACAGAAAGTTGGGGTTAGGTTATACTACACCAACCAATATGCGACTCGTGATGGTAGATAAGTCGGTAAAACGACCTGTGGGTATCTTGAATGATGTGTTGGTGAAGGTTTCCACCTTCATCTTTCCTGCAGACTTTGTTATTTTGGAATGCGAGGTGGATTCTGAAGTTCCCATAATCTTGGGATGCCCTTTCCTCGCAACTGGAAGTGTGCTTATCGACTTAAGAGCTAACGAGCTTTTATTTAGGATGAATGACGAAGTGGTCCGTTTTTATGTATGCAAAGCAATGAAGCAGCCCAGCGATATGAATGTGTTCTCTATAGATGATGTTTATTATGTGGATGAGAAAGAATTATATGTAGAGAAGCAGCTTACTATTGATTCACTATCTGATGTGCTATTGAATTTTGAACGTGAGGAGGCTGAAGAACAAGAAGAAACCATTCGTTCTCTAATAGTAATAAGGTCCTATTCTCATGATCCTAAGAAGTTAGGCCTTGATCTTAATAATAAATCTTCACCAACAGCGAAGACTTCCATTGAAGAGATACCAGCGCTTGAATCGAAAGAGCTCCCCAGTCACCTAAGGTATGCATTTTTAGGAAGTGGAAGTACACTTCCGGTGAGTGTTGCGACTGATTTAGGTGAACAGCACGTAGAGGCTCTCATCTCTGCTCTGAAGAGATACAAGAGAGCCATTGGTCGGTCTATTGATGATATAATTGGTATCCCACCTGGGATATGTATGCACAAGATGCATCTCAAAGAAGATAGCATGCCCACAATTAAGCATCAGTGTCGTCTTAATCCATTCGGAAAATTATGCACCAAATATCTCGATGAAGTCTAAGTAATCAAGATTACTATGTCGTGCCACGACAATAAATCAAGCGCTTGGTGGGAGGAAACCCATCGTTTTTAATTGTTTTTGTTGTTTTTGTTTTCCTAGGATTTTGTCGAGCCACGACCAAAACTAAGGCGCTTGATGGGAGGCAACCCATCTTTCTAATAGTTTTTGTTGTTTTTGAATAAGTGTAGGTGCAAGAGGTGTAAATGAGGAGATTGGTTTCAAATTTTGATTTGGAAGTATTGCATGTTGAAGGTGGTAAGTTGGGAATGAAGAATCAAAACACTATGAGTTAGGCATTGCCTATGAAAATCTAGGCAACGAACAAGGCAAGGCCTATGCTATGGCCTATGCCTAACAATGCCATAGCATAGGCGCCACCTATGCAAAAACCTTTTGTCTATGAATCTATAATGTCATGGCATAGGCGCCTCCTATGCCTAACAATGCCATAGCATAGGCACCGCCTATGCAAAAGCCTTTTGTCTCTGAATCTAGAATGCCATGGCATAGGCGCAGCCTATGCCTAACAATGCCATATCATAGGCGCCGCCTATGCTCAACTAGGCTTTGCAAAAGGCGTTGCCTATGCCAAGCATAGGTAAAGCATTAGGCGCCGTCTATGCTTACTTTTTGGTCTCCTAATCTGATTCCAAATGTGTCAAAACCCGACCCAAGCTTGTCTTATAAATAGAACCTTAGTCTTAGAACAAAATTTCATTGCAAACTCAACCTAAGCGCCGCCTACCTCTCCAAAATCTCTCAAAAATTTTCCTTTTTCTCTTTTAACTTTGCAAGAACATCTTTGAGGCCATCAACCAAGTAAGTACTTCTTTTCTCTTCTTTTATATTCCGTAAAGTACTACACTACTACGCCTATAATCAATTGTTAAATATTCTTGTAGTGTTGGCGATTTCAATATGGTTGATTTGTTGTGATACAACTAAGCGAGTGAAAGAATACGTAAGGATGTTCTAGACTTGGTTCCAACCTAAATTTGATTTTGATACACTGTCATACTTTTGCGGAATTGACATGATTAAGATAATTGCATAATCTTGTAACTCGAAAGCTTGTATGTTTGAATGGATTGTCCATCGAGATGAAAATCATGGTTAACTACAAACATGAGATGTTGTGATTATTTCTAAGCCATAAATTGATACGATATCTATGTAGTAGTTTTGTTCAAAGAGATGCATTAGTCCAAACATGAAAACATTGTTAAGAATACATGAAAAAGAATTGAAAAGGATAGTGAAGATGCCAAGAAAAGTATGACTGCGCTGAATATATTGTTGGAACATAACACCTAAATGTAGGGCGATGAAGTCTGAGTAATCGACATCTTTTACTTAATTAAGTTTGTGCCAACAAATTAAGTGTAGGGTAGTGCCACTACTATTGGCTTGTCGATTGTATCTACCGAGATGAAGCTAAATTGACTATTATTTTAATCTCAGGTACAATGGCACCAAAAAGTCGACCCAAAAAAAAGCATCTACCTCACAGAAAGGCCAGAAAAGGGGAAGAAAAGAGCAAGATGAATCCTCCTCGCTGCAAATACCTCAACTCATATACGGGATAAAATGGGTCCTAGAAGAGGAAGGAAAGGAGTGTTACAAGAACAATAAAGTAAAAAAATATTTTCATGTGGAGTTGATACAAAAGGAGAGCCTAGCAAAGAAAGAACCTCGCATTTTGGCTAAGATAATGGTGTTACATCTTGATTTCATCTTCCGAGATATGGGAGAGTGCAATCTTGATCTAACGTGAGAATTCTATGCCAACTGGTCACTGAAAACTACAGGGAATGAAGTAATGATTCGGGGCCAAGTCCTACAACTAAATGTGGAGTTCTTCAACTCCTTTCTAGGTTTGCCATCTATTGATCCATCACCACTCAAGGAGCTGTATAACAGACCTCCGTACAGGGCAATTAGACACACACTGTGCGGAACAAGATCAATGGCCTGTTGGAGTAGACACAAGGACACCAGTCGGCACAACACCTTCCTGTATGTCTCATTGAACAGGGAAGCTAGGATATGGTTATGAATAGTCAACTCATGCCTGATTCTAGGGTCACAGTACATAAATATCACACGTGATAGAGTGTTCTTGGTGTATGCTTTGATGACGAACATCCCCATCAACATTGGGGCGATTATTCGATCTTCAATGCGTAAGGCCAGGCTGCACAAGAGGTCCCACTTCAGCTTTGGCAATCTGTTGACTGTGATATTAAGAAGGAGGACATCAAAGAGGAACCTGAAGATCATAAGCTTCCACACAACCCGAAGAAAGTTGACCTCACAAAGGTTAAATATGCTGAATCCATGCATGGTGTCAACCTAACCACTGTAGAAAGACATGCTCGTGATGAAAGCTTCTTCCGCCATTTATATGGCATGGTAAGGTTTACCATGATGAGCGGGGGTCGTGTTCCAACTGCTGCAGAGCTCCAACAGTTGGATTATGACTACCCAATGAATGAGCATTCGAGGGATATGTGTGGAGTAGGTGTATATTTTGAGGAACCTCTTGATGACGACATGCCAACCGATGATGATCGACGAATGCCAGACTCCGACGTGGAGGATAACTCTGATGACGACGACTCTTATGATGATTCCGATGTAGGGGGTATAACCCCCGACAAAGAGGATGAGTCCGACTAATCAGGTTCTTCTTATTTATTTTCCACTGAGGGCAGTGTGTCCCGTCTAAGTGTGGGGTGCTGGTATTTGTATGCTATACTTCTTTATCTGCATTTTCATTTATTTATGTTTATTTGTTTTAGTTGTATTTAGTTGTTAGTAGTTAAATTTTAGAAAAATTTTTTACACTTTGCATGCAATTTTTCTGATAGGCGGCATGGTATTATGACAAGAGTTTGTGCTAAAATCATTGCTATTGAGACGTTTAGGCTCCAAGTGTGTCTCACTATGTAATATTTGTGTGGTTTAATTCATTCATCTGTTGGGTGAAGAGTCTATACTGCTCCCAATAAAGTTGACCATGTGCCTTGTAAGTGTGAGGTTATAGTATATTCTGTGTTGTGACTGATGCTAGAACTTTCCTGGTGTGTGTGTAAAGCGAAATAAAGAGTGTGAGTTTAGGAGATGATTTAGGCATTTCTTTGGCAACCCGTATTTGTTTACCTTCCTTTTACCTACCCATGGACATTATCTTAGTTAACCCCATTTGAACCTTTAGCCATTTTCCTTGACAGCCTCATATGTAAGACTAATCCATTTTTTTTCAAGACCATAATTTGATCCAAATTCCTAAGTGCTTTAAATTGTGAAGTCATGTGACAAAATAAGAGGAAATTGGGTGAGAGTGATGCCTTAGAGTGTATTGGTACTTGAATTTGTTATGAAAAAGAGTGGCTATCATAGAGGTGTGTTATAAAAAAAAAGAAAAGAAAAGAAAAAGAAATAGAAAAACAAAAAGATAAATTGTGTTTATGATTAAATAAAAAGATAGTTATGCTTGAATGGCAAAACAGGTGAAAAGGGGTGATAGATGAAAGAAAGGTAGCAGGGTTGATTAAAAGAGAGTGTTAATGGCATAATGTAATGTATTAAAGAGCTTAGGAACATAGTCACTATTTCTGGCCAAAATAGTCCTACCCGTCCCTTAGCCTACATTACAACCTGTAAAGACCTATTTGATCCAAAGCTTAACATTCTGATATTAGTAGAGCATTACACTAAGGGCAAGCCTATGGTCGTCAGTTGAAACATATGAATTCTTTGTTAGAGTAAGATCAAGGATAATCTTATACCCATGTTTTGAAAAATAAAATACTTGTGAGTAATTATGGGTGATATATTGTGAGACACACATGGTTGATGATTGTTGGGTAGTTGTTGTATGATTCTTGGTGCCTTAACTTATGGATACAAATTAACCATCAGCACGAGTCTATGTTGGAGGTTGAATAGTTTCTAGTAGTGATCAGAAAACTACTCTTTGTTGATAATTGTCGTGCCTATCTTGATGAATATTTTGTGTTACTGCTGTGATTTCTAGTTAGATGATTGCATGTACGTAAGATTTTGTTCGAGGACGAACAAAGCTTTAAGTGTAGGGTGTTGATGTTAGGCGTATTTACACGCCTAAAGCACCTTAATGTACCCATATTTTAGCTAAGTTTTGAGGACAAAATATATAATTCCTACACTTTTAGTCCTTTTTCCTGTAAGTGAGCTAACCAACGTGATTAGCAAGTTTTCAGGAATAAATGATGAAGATTTCAGCATTTTATGGACTGTTGGACGCCAAAGGAAACTTCACGTAAGAAGGAAGGCAGCTTCTGGAAGCTTGTGGACTGAAAGTGATGCATGGAGAACTTGTCTCGGGCAAAAACAGCATTTCTAAAGACTTGGGGGATCAGCAGTAACTTAGTAGGATTAGGACAAGTATGCAGTAACCCAGTAGGACTAGGACAAGGATAAAAACCCTATTTCAGTAGGACTAGGACAAGGATGTTATAAAAACCCTATTTGCTGAATTTTTCAGCAAGCTTTTTATTATACTCATTCATTAATTCAAGTCTTTTTCATTCGACTTTTGCTCCTAATTCACGTTACAATTCTCATTGATTAAAACCTACTAAACATTCCGTTTCTCTTTGTTACTTTGATACTCTTAATTCACACTACAGTTAAATCCCCCCTTTTTTCATAGAATTTTCGATCAACGGTCTACTAATCGTTGCATACTTAGTGACCAAGTATTCCCTGTGGGATTCGACACCCAACCCAGTTGGGTTCTATATTTGACAATGACCGCTTACACTCTTACGAGAGCTGTAGTTTGAGCGTTATCAGTATCCCTGTACGATGCAGGAAGTGTACATACTACTTCTGCTGCTAAGTGAAATGTATTCAGGGATAATATTTGTGTCGAATTGAAGTTGTGATCTTCCATACTCCAAAATCAATTTCATATTATGGATATATTTTCATACTTTTAGTTATTTCTTGGAGAATGGTTTTGGAAATGATCAGTGGCATATAGCGATTGAATATACTTCTTTTATAGTTAGAGGCTTTGTGTGACTACTTTGGGAATGGACGGTGTTGATATTGGTGTGAGCCATGGCATTGGTATTGGTATTGGGATGAAATCAGTATGACAGTTTCATAGACATAAAATAATGTATTTGATTTATGATTGTTCTATCTAGTTATATGTTAGTAATTCACCCGACATAGGGTGTAGGGCAGTTATGATTGGGTTTTGGGGGCGATCTCTGGTCCCTATTAGACCTAAGGATCCCGACACAACTAGACCCTTGTTCGGGTCATGTCATTAAAGTACTTAGGCATTCGGGTCATGTGAAGTTCTCTTAATAAATTACAGAACTTAATAAAAAAAAGCATCCTCTTTAGCCTTTGTAAGATTTTGAGGGAATGATGGTGGTCTCTCTGGTATTTGCTCAACAACCATTCCTTTTGTATACTCAGAATTCCCTAAATTTATAGCTTATTAGGCTACCACTTATTTCTGATCATCTTACTATTGGACTAACTCATGTACTATCATGTTGGTTGGTTATTCATCACCCTAGACTGTCGTATTGGCTTTGCCCTATTTAACATATAGAATGGGATAAAGAAATATTATTTCTCTCCTTAATTTGTACAAGCATCACTAAAATTTGGGATATAGTTCAACCAAATCCCTTTTTCTTACTAGCTTACTAGATATTCAAAGTTGTACCTATAAGTTCAGTAGATAAGACCAAGTTGTAAGCATTAAAAAACATAATAATAGAACTAAAAATTAGAGAGTGTTTATTTTCAAGTCCCTAGAAATGTTTCCAAGAACTTGTTATGCCAAGAGCACATACAAGTGTACATGGTTAACTAATAAGTATAGTTACTCTTATGAGATGAATATCAATACCACAGGGACTTGGTTATTCGCAAACTATCCAATTCAAGTATTAATGATGATGTTTAAAAAAATGTGATTTGTTACCAACAAGACTTTTTAGGTTTTATTTTATAAGCTATGTAATCAAAATAACAATGATATGAATCTAGGGTTATAAGTAATGTATGGAGAATTCTAGGGTTGAGACACTTACTTCACATTCATACATAACTATGAATTCTAGATGGTGTTGGTGATTATCGTGATTGTTGATCTACAAGTTTGATAATATTACTAGGGAATGGCTATCCTAAAAGTCATCTACCCATATTTATCTCTCAACTAATTCAATGAGTGGGGATGTAAGTCTTTAGTTTGAATGCATTAAGCTATCTTCCCATTTAATTATCCAAATGGGGAGTTTAGGTGTATCTCTATCCTAACTGCAAATCATCATTTGAAACTTAGTATCTAAAAACTGAAGATATGATCCACACTTCCTACATTACTCATTCCATCTCTCCACTCCAATGTTCAATCCATTTTTTGACATAGATTCATACTAAAGTTCATGATTCTTTAGTATACTAGCACAAGAATACAAGAAAAATATCGCATCTCTAAACTTATATTTCAAAACCATGAGAATCTAGGTCATAAAAAAGTCTCAACATTATCTATCCATAACTCAACTCCTTAACTTAGCCATTAAGAACATCATATACTATATAACTAGTCTCCTTCGTCTTAGTAACTCAATTGTAACACTAACCACATACAACACGTAATAACCTTGGAAGATAATGCAATCACATAACACCTTGGGAATACCTCTTCATCTTACCTAATTACAAATTAAAATGGACTCAAACTCTTGCACATACTGTTCAAGCCTACTAGATCACTTTCATATAACTAGCATTACTAACAAAAAAATTATTACGTCTACCTTGATGACCATCAACTATTCAAACTTAATGTCTAGTGCTAAATATGATTTAACAACACACCTTACATATAATTCTCACTTGGAAGCAATAAAATTAAAAATCAAGAAACACTAGTCCACTAGATCTTCATAATAATAGTAATCAGTCAAAATCATATGACCTATTTCAATATAATCCATTAGCACATACTACTTCTACACATCACTATTATTTACCCTTACATACACCTAAATTAAAGGTACTTAATCCCTAAATACAGTATTTATATCCTATACTTTTCAATCATAATAAATACCATCAGTAACCTCGTCCGTACTTTAAGCAAACAATAATTATCCATAACTAATAACTCCTTCTCTACCTTCCACTAAACTAGTACACAAGGACATATAACCTTAACAAAATTAGACAACATGCCTAAGTTTATCTTTATACTTTCTATCAATCACCATTCACACTTTCTTGCCACTACTCTTCTATACCCATACTTCCAACTATAATAGGTTTCTACTATTCATAAATCAAAACACTGAAATTGATGATATCCTTCAAATACACAATACATATAATAGTCTAATTTCACACTATCACCTCTTATTAGCACTATCTGTATTTAAAAGGGCTAATGGGCAATCTGAATACATATCTAATTCTATCTCAACTGAACAACTCATAAGGATGAGGAAATAAATTTCATCTTGAGGGACTTATGAAAGACTAAAGAACTCCTCTCAAGCCCTTAGGTGTGAGTTCTAAGATTACTGATGGTAAATTTAAGATCATTATCTAGGGAGGAAATTAGAACTGGCTACTCATGTTATCTCAAGAATAAGTCATAGATGAGGAATTTTTGGGTAACAAACGAGTAGATAAAAGATTTTGATGGAACAACTGTACAACATTACCTACAGTATGAAAGGAGAGAAACTTTTCTTAAATTCCTTGTAGCCTCTCGAAGAAAAGTATAGACGTCTCCATAACATTCCGCAAGACTCTACTAGACACGGCTTCATAGATACCCTAGGATACTTGAACTTGTGCTCTGATTCCAAGTTTGTAATGCCTCAAAAATAGGTCCCAAGACGTCACACAGTGCTTAGGACCACAAGTGATCCCAAGCTAACCATTCTACTGGAATAACTCATAAGTAACTGAATAAAATACATAAATTTGAAAGAAATAAACAAAAGATAACCCTTTTCTAATTATGATCAATACATAACTAAATTAAAATAATCATAACTCTACTTTCACAAATAAACACTTGAATCAATACATTAACTCTACTGACTGTCTATGAAGCCTCTACTAGTATTGACTATAGATAGGTGGGAAATGACCCCCAAATATC
The DNA here is from genome assembly GCA_030864215.1 of Capsicum pubescens. Taxonomy (NCBI): domain Eukaryota; kingdom Viridiplantae; phylum Streptophyta; class Magnoliopsida; order Solanales; family Solanaceae; genus Capsicum; species Capsicum pubescens. Next base: position 126,339,495 of record CM061542.1, read on the forward strand.
CCAAATCAATACAACTGTATAACAAAAAGTAAAAGAATGCTCAAATTATATGATGAATCGATCATTTGAATCAAGAGGACTCATCACCTAGTAACTGGAAGCAACAAACTATTTGGATATGGTATGCATGGTACAACTAAACTAATACCTACATTATAAGACAATGTAGCACATAGACATATATTTGGATCAGTACTTAGAGGATGTACTGAGTATATGGTGGTGATATGCATAAGTAAAACATTATGTCATCATCATAAGTTATAAAAAAATCCATGCTAAATGTAAATGGCTCACATAAGCTGGAATATATGAAATACTAAAATCTGTAATGATGAATAACAAATAATACTTGAAATCTAGTGAGTCATAACATTTCATTCTGAAAGTTGTGCTTGTATTCTCTCTTTAAATAATTCTATATAAGTGTAGAATGGACAGAATCAAAATTTTAAAATCTGAAAGCCGAAGTCTGTAGCTATTATCTTTCTGTAAAGAATAATATGAGTAAAATTTGTAACCCTTCATACATGGTTTTTAAAAACTTTTTTTATTAATCTTTTTCTGAAAATTGTTACTATTAGGGAAAACTCTTTTTCAATGGAAAATACTTTATCTGAAGCTTATCTGTACGGAAAACACTTTATCTAAAGGGTTTAGAATTATGAAAACTTATTTTGCATGTGAGATTTTTCTAACCAATATAAATGATGTGAGTATTTATGGAGTCCAACATTCTTGTCCCCCAAGAAGGAATCCTCACATTGGGAGAGGAGTTATACTCTTGCCAGAGAGTATAACCAATCAAAGTTATTACATATCTATCATCATTGTAGAAGTAGAAACAATCTAAATCCTATATTGTCACGTAATTCTGGGGTATGGAACCATAGTAACGTACCCATCTCGACGCTAAATATTACTCCCATTAAATATGTATGCTCATTCTAATGGAAATCCAGTTCTTAAATAGTATAATGGTTTATAATGAAAACCAACTGTATATCTATCAAGTTACATTTGTAAAGTTGATTTCATATCAGTTCTTGAGATCCAAAGGTCAAATCTTTATCAATATTCTGAAAAGAGTCTAGTCATAAAGTGCTCATAGCACAATCAACCTTAAAAAATAATATTTAATTATGGCGCAATGAACCATGCAATACTCTTGTTAAAACATCACAATATTTATGCTTGGTAATGTAAACATTTATAAATCAACTTAAAAATTGGAAATTTCTGTAATATGCATGAAAATATGAACATAGACATGCAATTCAACTTCAAAATCCCTTGAAATCTCATAATCTAATAAATAACATTATTGGGTGTAAACCCTAACTTTAATTTCATGGGAAATCAGAAAAAATTCAGTAATTTTTAATTAAAATATGTTTTGGGCTCAAGGATTAAAGGATTATCCTTGTTGAAAAACCTCACATACCTTGGTAGATGATTAGATAGAGAAACTTCAATTATTGAATCCTATTTGAGTTCTTGATGATGAGTTCATGATTATCTTGCCTTGGTAATCATCAATTTAGAGTTTTCTTGGAGAATTTATGAAGGATTTTGACTTCTTGGAGAAGAAGCTCTTGAGTTCTAGGGTTTTGTTTTGAGAGAAAATTGATGTAATAGGCATAAAGTTCTTTGGAATATGGTTAATGTTGTGTTTTACATGAATTGGGGCCTTGGGGATTGACCAAAATTCCCCTATTAAACTTCTAAATTGCATTGGAAAAGAAAGCAAAAATCCCAATTTAATAGGCCTCCGCGACGCGCCACTATCGTGATGGCTCACTGGAGAAGGACGAGTGGGAACTAGGTGTTCACCGTGACCCGCAACAATCGCGGTACCCCTTTGGAATGCCATTTTTGCCACTGGCGTAATGTGTTAGTATTGCGTTAGTTACTGGATTTTGAAAATTTGAAATTTGGAACTCTCTGCGATGCACTAATATTTTGGAGGCTTACTGGAATTGATAGTTATGAAATTGTCCTTCAGCGCGACATGGTGGTTGCTCAGGGGGGGCACTGTCAACTTAAAAATGCTCTAATTCCTCAACCGAGTATCGAATTTGAATGAATTTGGTATTGATGGAGAGCTTATTCAATTTATGGATAATTCCACATGGAATAAAAGATATTCATTTTAGAAGCTAATTCTTGACATTCTAGGGATGAAATTAAGCTACGAAAACTATGAGGTGTTATAAGTAACTTTTCAGGTTAAGATTATACAAGATTATATCTCCATGATATTGTGAAGTTTCATAGGGTACCTATTTCTATTATCGCCGATCATGGTCGCCGATCATGGTACACAGTTTTCATCACACTTCTTATGGTCATTTTAGAAAAGGTTAGGGACTAGGGTTAGTCTGAGTAGTGCTTTTCACCCATAGTGTAATAGGCAAGAAGAAAGGAGAATTTAGACGTTGTAGGGTACGCTTCGTGCGTGCGTGATTCACTATGCTGGTAGTTGGGTTAAGAACTTACCTATTGTGGAGTTTTCTTACAAAAATAGCTACCACTCTAGTATTGGGATGGCTCCATTTGAGGAATTTTATGGTAGGAGGTGTAGGTCTTCCATTGCGTTGTTCCAGCTTAGTGAGATGGATAGATTTTGGTCCATACTTGGTTCACCAAGCTATGGAGAAGGTTAAGGTGATTTAGAATTAACTTAAGGCTACCCAATGTCCCAAAAATTCCTATATGGGTGTGATGAAAATGGAATTGGAGTTTTAGGTTGGAGATAGGGTATTCTTGAAGGTATCTCACATGAAGGTAGTGATGTAGTTTGGGAACAAGGGAATGCTTAAGGACATATATATAAGTCCTTATATGATTTTGAGGAGGATTATTATTGTCTCATATAAGCTGGCATTTCTCTCTAGTTTGAGCTCCATTTACCAGGTATTCAACGTCTCTATGTTAAGAAAGTTTATTGGTGATCCGAAGGAAATTGTTCCCTTTAAGAATATTGGTATTTTGTATTCCCAATCTTATGAAGGGATATCATTTAAGATCTTGGATCGTCAGGTTCGTCGGTTGTGAACCAGGGATGTGGCCTCGGTAGCAGTTCTATGTAGGAACTACTACGTGGAAGAGGATACATGGGATGCTCAAGATGACATAAAGTCCAAGTATCCATTTCAATTTTTTGCTCTAGAAATTCATGCAAATGGTATGTGTTCTTCATAACATCTTTCTTTTCAAACTTTTTTATAGAAAATATTAACTTCCTTGGTATCCTTTTAATCTATCATAAAGGTAATAATAGAAAAGTTTTTGGGTTTTATAGTTCTTGTACTGACTTGTTCCATCATTTGAGGATGAATGATCCAAGTGGTAGAGATTTGAAACACCCTAAATTTTGACCTTTAGAAATTTCCTGAGTTTGACCTATCTAATTATCATACAACTTATGTTTATTTTTCAAGTGATGTGGATACGATTTAGAGGTCTTGGTTGTATGTTACTCAGTGTGGTTTTGGTTATTTTTATCCTAGGTATTACCATACTATATATGAGTCGTATGTACATGGTACATGAAGTATAATGCCAAACCAGAAGTATAATGCCAAACTAGAAGTATAATGCCAAACTGTTTGTTGTTCATTATCTAGCCTTGACATTTTACTTAGGTAATGACTAGGTGGGTACTCGTCGTATGGTGTTGGTACAATTTAGACAAGGGAAATAATATATTAGACAATATATGGAGTCTAACTTTCTATCTTGGAATCGAGTATAGCGTACCACTAGTATGATGTAGGCACGAGTAAGTGGTCAAAATCATACCCACCTATGGAAATTTTTATAGTTTAATTTGGGGGTATTCAAGACATTTCCCCTCTTAATGTATCTTGACCGCATGACTTAAAAAACTCTTGGGACTTCATTAACCTACTATTCTCACATTAAACACTCCCAAAACACTCTTAAATATCTCTTAATTTCTTGGTTCAAAAGAAGGATAGGGTTTCTTTAACGTGGTCAAGTAAGGATCACAAGGGTGGTTTCTCTCTGTCTTCTTTGGTATATAAGGCATGTCACACCTCCCTAATTGTTAGTTTAACTAAAAAACATGTTTTACTTAATGGTTTTCATGGCATGATTATGGGTTTGTGTTGGTTTAAAATATATGTTGGATGTTTTGCTTACTAATGGTTGGATGATGTTTTCCCATGTTCTACTTATGGTTTTTAATGTTATAATGTTTTTTAGAACATGTGGTAGCATGTGAATGGTCAATTGGTTATTGGTTTTTCATTTTTCAAACTCTATGCCCTCAGCATGTTTGTTAAAATTCCAATAAGAATGTTTGTGTCACATAGTTTGACTTTTATTTAAAAGCTTGCATTGTATGCTATGGTAATGGAACCCTAAATTGTTTAACTGATTCAAATTCTTTTCAAAGGATTGGTGGCTGTGGTTTGGATTGATTGAAAATCCTATGCAGTACATGGGAATCCCTTAAGGCTTGGATAATGACATTGCTTACAAGCTATAGTCAATATAACCGTACCACTTTATAATGTCTTGGTAATAAACTCTGGAATTAATTGTTTGGATTTGTGCTAATGGTTTTAATTGGGCAATAATGGCGGGTTGAGATAGCCAACCTTGAAGGTATAAGTCCAATAGGCGGATACTGGAAACTCATGTTTACCGACATGAGGGTTGGCCATGGTGACCATATATTTGTGGGGTAAAAAGGAATCCCCTAAGTTTATACTTGTACATATGTATCATGGAGGGAGAAGGGTACACGGGGATCTACGGCCCCTTTGATATCATTAATTCATACGGCTATATCCACTGGGGCCTGTTCAGGGGTTAACACATGACCCATATAGTCCGTGGGTGCTTTTAGCAAGATCAAGCTACACAACCCACTTTAAAGTTTTAAATGAATGCTAAACCCGAATTCCTTCCCCAACATTTTATATATTTGTATATATGATGTTGTATATGGTTATTTACTTTTGTTTTTAATAATGACATTTTGGTACATTCTAGAGTTTACCCTCTAACCCGTCTTCAAATGTTGTATCCCCGTGCAATGCAGGAACTGGATATACTATTTCTCCTGCCAAGTGACAAGGATTCAGGGACAACATTTATGTCGAATTGAAGTGGTAAGATTCCATACTTCGAAAGAATCCATTTCATATTATGTATATATTTTCATACTTTTGGTTATTTCTTGGACATTGGTTTTGGCTATTATCAGTGGCATGTCAATATTGAATACTCTTCTTTTACAGTTAGCGGCTTTCTGTGACTACTTTGGGCATGGACGGTGTTGGTATTGGTGTGAGCCTTGGATTTGGTATTGGTATTGGGCTAACATCAGTTTCGTAGTTTCATAGACTTAAAATAATGTATTCGATTTATGATTGTTCTATCTAGTTATATGTTAGTAATTCAAATGACATCGTGTGCAGGGTAGTTATGGTTTGGTATTAGGGGAGGTCTACAATCCCGGTCGGACCTGAGGATCCCGACATAACTAGGCCCTGGTTTGGGTCATATCATTAGAGTACTTAGGCATTCCCAAAACAACATCTATAAATGGAATGTTGATATGAAGTTCACTGAAGAAATCAGAGAACTTCATAAAAAAAGCATCCTCTTTAGTGTTTGTAAGATTCTGAGGGAATGACGGTGGTCTCTCTGTTGTTTTCTAAACTACCTTTCCTTTTTTGTACTCAAACTTCACAAAAATTTCAGCTTCTTGGTCTACCACTTATTTCGAATCATCTTACTATAGGAAAAACTCACGCACTATCATGTTGGATGGTTATTCATCACCCTAGACTGTCGTATTGGTTTTTCCCTATTGAACAAGTAGAATAGGATAGAAAAATGTTGTTTCTCTCCTTAATTTGTGCAAGTATCACTCAAATTTGGAATATGGTTCTACAGAATCCCTTTTCCTATCTAGCTTACTAGATATTAAAATCTGTACCTGTAAGCTCAGTAGCTAAGACCAAGTCGTAAGCACTTATAAAATCGAATAATAGAACTAAAAATTAGAGAGTGTCTAATTTTCAAGTCCCTAGAAATGGTTCCAAGAACTTGCTATTCCCAAGAGCACGTGCAAGTTTATGTGGTTAAGTAATAATTAAAGTTACTCTTGAAAGCTGAATATCAATTCCACAGGGACTTGTTTATTCGCAAACTATCCAATTCATGTATTAATGTTGATGTTTAAAAAAAATGTGATTTGTTACCAACAAGACTTTTTATGTTTGATTTTATAAGCTAAGTAATCAAAATAACAATGATATGAATGTTTGGTTGTAAGTAATATATGGAGAATTCCAGGGTTGACACACTTACTTCACATTCATCCATAACTATGGCTTCTAGTTGGTGTTGGTGATTATCGTGAGTGATGATATACATAGTTAATAATATAACTTAGGAATGGTCATCTTATAAGTCATCTACCCATATCTATCTCTCAACTACATAATTGAGCGGGGATTTTAGTCTTTAGTTTGAATACATTAAGCTATCTTCCCATTTAATTATCCAAATGAGGCGTTTAGGTGTATCCCTATCCTAACTTCAAATCATCATTTGAAAATTAATATATAAAAACTAAAGATATGATCCACACTTCCTACATTATTCATTCCATCACTCCACTCCTATGTTTAATCCATTTTGTGACTTAGATTTATACTAAAGTTCATAATGCTTTAGTATATAAGCACAAGAAGACCAGAACAATATCGCATATATAAACTTATATTTCTAAACCATGATAATCAAGGTCATACAAAATGCTCAATATCATCTATCCATAACTCAACTCCTTAATTTAGCTATTAAGAACATCCTATATTATATTACTAGTCTCCTTCCTCTTAGCAACTAAACGTTACTACCAAGCACACATAACACATAATAACCTTAGAAGATAATGCAACCCCATAAGACCTTGTGCATACCTCTTCATCATACATACAACATCATACATAATTATGAATTTAAATTGACTCAAACTCTTGCATATAATGTTCAATCCTACTAGATCACTTCCATATAACTAGCATCACTAACCAAAAATCATTACATCCACCTTGATGAACATCAACTATTCAAACTTAATGTCTAGTGCTAAATATTATTTAACAACCCACCTTACATACAATTCTCACTTGGAAGCTATAAAATTAAAAATCAAGAAACGCTAGTCCACTAGATCTTCATAATAATAGTAATCGGTCAAAATCATATGACCTATCTAATTATAATCCATTAGAACATACTACTTCTACACATCACTACAATTTACCCTTCCATACACCTAAATTAATGGTACTCAATAACCAAATACTTCATTAATATCCTATACTTTTCAATCATAATAAATATAATCAATAATTCCATCCATACTTCAAGAAAACAACAATTCTCCATAACTAACAACTACTTATCTACCTTCCACTAAACTTGTACACAAGGACATATTTTCTTAACAAAACTAGTCACTATGTCTAAGTTTATCTCTATACTTTCTATCAATCCCCATTCCCACTTTCTTACCACTACTCTTTTATACCCATACTTCCAACTATAATAGGGTTCTAATATTAAATCATAACATTGATGTTCATGATATCCCTCAAATGCATACTACATTTAACAGTCTAGGTTCATACTATCACCTCTCATTAGCATTATCAATATAGAAAAAGGCTTATGGGTAATCTAAATACATATCTAATTTTGTCTCAATTGAATAACTCATAAGTATATACAAATAAATATCAACTTGAGGGACTTATAACACACTAGAGAGATCCTCTCACGCTGAGATCTCCTCTCAAGCCCTTAGGTGTGAGTTCTTAGATTAATGATGTTAAATCTGAGATCATTATCTAGGGAAGAAATTGGAACTTGATAATCGTGTTATCTCAAGAATAGGTCATAGACGAAGAATTTTGGGGTAACACACAAGTAGATAAGATTTTTTGAAGGAACAACTTTGCAGCATGATCTAGAGTATGAAAGAAGGAAAACTTTTCTTAAATGCCTAGTAGCCTTTTGAAGAAAAGTACAAACGTCTCCATAACATTTCATAAGACTCTACTAGACACGACTTTATAGACACCCTAGGATACTTGAATCTTTTGCTCTGATACCATGTTTGTGCGCCCCAAAAATGGTTCCTGAGACGTCACACAATTCTTAAGACCACAAGTTATCCCAAGCTAATCCTTTTTCTGGCATAACTCATAAGCAACTGAATAAAATATATAAATATGAACGAAATAAGCAGAAGATAGCCCTATTCTGAATATGAGTAATACAAAACTAAATTAAAATAATTACAACTCTGCTTTTACAAAACAACACTAGAATCAATACAATAACACTACTGACTGTCTATGAAGCCTCTACTAATATTGACTATAGGTAGCCGGGATATGACCCCCAACTATCCCAAGTCAATAAAACAGAATGAATGAAAGTAAAATACTTCTAAAACTATATGACTGACTCAAGCCCTTGAATCAAGAGGACTCATCACCTACTTACTGGAAGCTACAAACTATCTTAATATAGTATGTGTGTTACAACTGAACTGATACCTACATTATAAGATAATGTAGCACATAGACATATATGTGGATCAGTACTTTGAGGATGTACTGAGTATATGGGGGTGAAATGCATAAGTAAAACATCATATCATCATCATAATTTATTAAACAATGTATGTTAAATGTAAATATCTCACATAAGCTGGAATAACTGAACAATTGAAATCTGTAATCATGAATAACAAATCATAGTTGAAATTCTAGTGAGTCATAACATTTTATTCTGAAAGTTGTTCTTGTATTCTCTCTTTAAATTATAATATCTAAGTATAGAAAGGACACACTCTAAATTCTGAAATCTAAAAGTTAAAGTTTGTAGCTAATATCTTTCTGTAAAGCATAATCTTAGTAAAACTTGTGAGTCTTCATACTTAGTTTTCTAAAAGCTTTTTCTATTAATCTTTTTCTAAAAGTCTTTACTATTAGGGAAATCCATTCTTCATGGGAAAATACTTTATCTGAATTTTATTTGTAAAGAAAACACTTAATCTTAAGGGTTTAGAAATTTAAAAACTTATTATGCATGGGATATTCTTCTAACTAACATAAACCATATTAGAATTCATGTATTCCAATGTTTTCATCCCCCTAAGGAGGAATCCTCACGTTGGAGAGAGGAGTTATACTTTTGCCAGTGAGTATAAACAATCTTAAGTTATCACATAACTATCATCCATGTAGAAGTGGGAACACTCTAAATCCTACATTGGTATGTATTTCTGAGGTATGGAACCGTAGTGATGTACCCATCTCGGTGCTAAATGCTACTCCCATTAAATTTGTATGCTCATTCGGATAGAAATCCACTTCTAAAATAGTATAATAGTTTATAATGAAAACCAGTTGTATATCTACAAAGCTAAATCTGTAAAGTGGATTTCATATCTATTCTTGAGACCAAAAGGTTAAATCTTTAACAATAATCTGAAAAAGAGTCTTGTCATAAAGTGTTCATAGCACAATAAATCTTGAAATAACAATGTTTAATTAGGACTTAATCACCCATGCATTAAACTCATGTTAAAACGTTATAATATTCATGCTTGGTAATGTAAACATTTATAAATCAACTTAAAATCTGGAAATCTTTTCAATATGCAATAAAATATGAACATAGGACATGCAATTTAACTTTTAAATCCCTTGAAATCTCATAAATAGCAATATTAGGTGAAAACCCTCACTTTAATTTCATTGGAAATCACATAAAATTCAGTAAATTTGTAATTAAAATATATTTTGGCACAAAGATGAAAGGATTATCCTTGTTGAAAAACCCCACATACCTTGGTAGATAATTAGACGAAGAAACTTGAATTATTGATTCCTATTTGAGTTCTTGATGATGAGTTATTGATTATCTTGCCTTAGGAATCATCAATTTGTAGCTTTCATGGAGAAACTATGGAGGATTTTGATTTCTAGGAGAAGAAGCTCTTGAGTTCTAGGGTTTTGTTTTTAGAGAAAATTAATGAAATAGGCATAAAGTGCTTTGGAATATGCTTCATGTTGTGTTTTACACGAATTGGGTCCATGGGGATCGACAAAAATGCCCCTATTAAACATCTAAAAGGAACTAAAAAAGAAAGCAAAAATCTCAATATAATAGGCCTCCACGACGCGCCACTATCGCGGTGGCTCACTGGAAAAAGGATGAGTGGGAACTGGGCATTCACCGCGATGCACCACACTCGTGGTTCCCTTATAAAATGTCATTTTGGCAACTGGCGCAATGCGTCAGTATCACGTTGGCTACTGGATTTCAACAATTGGGAATTTGGACCTATCCGCGATGCACTAATATCGCGGAGGTCAGTGGAATTGACAATTAGGAAATTGTCCTCCACCGCGACACGGTGGTTGCTCAGGTGGGACACTGTCAACTTAAAAATGTTCTAACTCCTCAACTGAGTATCAAATTTTGGCGAATTTGGTATTGATGGAAAGCTTATTTAATTTCCTACACAATGGAAGGTCTAAATCTGGAAAATTCCACATGAAATAAAAAGTTATTCATTTTAGAAACTAATCCTTGACATTCTAGGGATGAAAATAAGTTAGGAAAACTATGAGGTGTTAAAACTAATTTCTCAAATGAAGATTATACAAGATTATATTTTCATGAGATTGTGAAGTTTCATGGGGTACCTATTTCTATTATCGTCGATCATGGAACACAATTTTTATCTCACTTCTTGTGGTCATTTTAGAAAGGGTTGGGGACTAGGGTTAGTCTGAGTACTACTTTTATCTCGTAGTCAAACAGACAAGAAGAAAGGACTCTTTAGACATTGTAGGATACGCTTCGTGCATCGTGATTCACTATGCTGGTAGTTGGGGTAAGCACTTACCTCTTATAGAGTTTGCTTACAAAAATAGCTACCACTCTAGTATTGGGATGGCTTCATTTGAGGCATTTTATGGTAGGATGTATAGGTCTCCCATTGAGTTATTCCATCTTAGTGAGATGGATATGATTGGTCCATACTTGCTTCACCAAACTATGGAGAAGGTGAAGGTTATTTGGAATTAGCTTAAGGCTACACAAGTCGCCAAAATTCCTATATGGATGTGAGGCAAAGGGAATTGGAGTTTGAGGCTGGAGATTGGGTATTCTTGAAGGTGTCTCACATAAAGGGAGTAATGTACTTTAGGAACAAGGGAAAACATAATCCATGTTAGGTGGGACCTTATATAATTGTAAGGAGGGTTATTAATGTTGCATATGAGCTAAAATTTCCATCCAGTTTAAGCTCTATTCACCCAGTATTCCATGTCTCTATGTTAAGAAAGTTTATTGGTAATCCTACGCAAATTGTGCCCCTCACAAATATTGGTATTTCAGATTCCCTATCTTATGAAGAGATCTCAGTTGAGATCATGAATCGTCTTGTTCGTCGGTTGTGAACCAGGGATGTGGCCTTGGTAAGGGTTCTATGGAGTATCTACTAGGTGGAAGAGGATACATGGGATACTAAAGAGGACATGAAGTCCAAGTATCCATTCCTATTTTATGCTCTGAAAATTCATGGGAAAGGTATGTGTTCTTCATAACATCTTTCTTTTCAAACATTTTTAGAGGAAAGATTGACTTCCTTGTTATCCTTTTTTTCTATCTTAAAGGTTAGAGTTAAAATATTTGTGTGTTTTATAGTTCTTGTACTGCATTGTTCAATCATTTAAAGCCGAATGATCCAAGTGGGGAGAATTGAAACACCCCAAATTTTGACCCTTAGAAATCTCCTGAGTTTGGCTTTTTGATCATCCTACAAATCATGCTTACTTGTTGTATGATCTGGGCACGGTTAAGGGGTCTTGGTTGTATGTTAGTCAGTGTGGTTTTTGTTATTTTTTATCCATGGTGTGAACAGACTCTATACGAGTCGTATGTACATGGTACATAAACTATAATGCCAAACAAGAAGTATAATGCCAAACTAGAAGTATAATGCCAAATTGTTTATTGTTCATTGTCTAGCCTTGACATTTAACTTAGGGTATGACTAGATGGGTACTTGTCATATGGTGATGGTAAGATTTGGGCAATGGAATTTGTATGGTAGACAATATATGGAGTCCAACTTTCTATCTTTGAATCGAGTATAGGGTACCACTCGTATGACGTAGGTATGAGTGAGGGGTCAAAATTGAACCCACCGATAGAAATTCTTATAGTTTAATTTTGGGATATTCAAGACATTTTCCCTCTTAACGTCTCTTGACCCCATGACTTAAAAAATTCTTGGGACTTTATTAACCTATTTTTCTCACACCTAACACTACCAAAACACTCTTAAATATCTCTTAAGCTCTTGGTTCAAAAGGAGGCTAGGGTTTCTTCAAGATGGTCAAGTAAGACTCACAAAATTATTTTCTCTCTGTCTTCTTTGGTATATAGGCATGTTACTCCTCCCACATTGTTAGTTCCATCAAAAAGCATGTTTTAGCTAAAAAAAATTTATGGTATGATGGTGGGTTTGTGTTTGTTTCAAATATATGTTGGGGGTTTTGCTTACTAATGGTTGGATGATGTTTTCCCATGTTCTACATATGGTTTTTCATGTTATAATGTTTTTTGAACAAGTGGTTGCATGTGAATGGTCAATTGGTTATTGATTTTTTTGTTTTGGAAACTCTATGCTCTCAACATGTTTGTTAAAATTCCAATGAGAATGTTTTTGTCACATAGTTTGACTTTTATTGAAAAGCTTGCATTGTATGACATGGTAATGGAATCCTATATGGTGTTATTGATTCAAATACTTTAGAAAGGTTTTGGTGGCATGGTTTTGATTGATTGAAAATCCTTTGGGGTACATGGAAATCCCCTAAGGCTTTGATAATGACATTGCTTACAAGCTATACTTGATATGACCGTACCACTTTATAATGCCTTGGTAATAAACTCTGGAATTAATGGTTTGGTTTTGTGCTAATGATTTTAATTGGGCAATAATGACGGGTTGTGATAGCTAACCATGAAGGTGTGATTCCAATAGACGGACACTAGAAACTCATGTTTGCTGACATGATGGTTGGTCATGGTGACTATATACTTGTGGGGTACACAGGAATCCCCTAAGTTTATACTTCTACATATGTATCATTGAGGGCAAAGGGTACATAGGGATCCCCGGCCCCTTTGATTCTGTAATTCGTGCGGCTATATGCACTTGGGCCTGTTCAAGGGGTAACATTTGACCCATATAGTCTGTGGGTGCTTTTAGGATGATCAAGCTACGCAACCTACTTTAATGATTAAAATCAATGCTAAACGCAATTGCCTTCCCCAGAATGGTATATATTTTTATGTATGTGGTTGTATATGGTTATTTACTTTGGTTTTTAAAATGGCATTTTAGTACATTCTAGAGTTCACACTCTAACACACCTTTGGATGTTGTATCCTCGTGTGATGTAGGAACTGGCTATACTACTTCCCCTACTAAGTGACATGGATTCAGGGACAATATTTGTGTCGAATTGAAGTGGTAAGCTTCCATACTCTAAAAGAATCCATTGTATGTTATGGATATCTTTTCATACTTTTGGTTATTTCATGGAAATTAGTTTTTGCTATGATCAGTGGCATGTCGCGATTGAATAGTCTTCTCTTACAGTTAGAGGATTTGTGTGACTACTTTGGGCATGGAAGGGGTTGGTATCGGTGTGAGCTTTGGTATTGGTATTGGTATTGGGCTGACATTAGTTTCATAGTTTCATAGACTTAAAATAATGTATTTGATTGATGATTGTTCTATCTAGTTATATGTTAGTAATTCATCCAACATAGGGTGCAGGGCAGTTATGGTTGGGTTTTGGCGGCGGTCTCCTGTCCCGGTCGGACCTTAGGAGCCCGACACAACTATGCCCTGGATTTAGTCAGTTCATTAGAGTACTTAGGCATTCCCAACAAAACATCTAATAATGGAATGTTTCTGTGAAGTTCTATGAATAATTTAGAGAACTTCATAAAAAAATTCCTCTTTTTCCTTTGTAAGATTCTAAGGGAGTGGTGGTGGTCTTTCTGTTGTTTGCTCAACTACCTTTCCTTTTGGGTACTTAGACTTCCCCATATTTTAAGCTTATTGGGATACCACTTATTTCTCATCATCTTATTATAGGACCAGCTCACGCACTATCATGTTGGTTGGTTATTCATCACCCTAGACTGTCGTATTGGCTTTTCCCTATTGAACATGTAGAATGGGATAGAAAAATATTGTTTCTCTCCTTAATTTGTACAAGCATTACTCAAATTTGGGATATGGTTCAACCAAATCCCTTTTCCTTACTAGCTTACTAGATATTCAAAGTTGTACCTGTAAGTTTAGTAGATAAGACCAAGTTGTAAGCACTTATAAAACAGAATAATAGAACTAAAAATTAGAGATTGTCTAATTTTCATGTCCCTAGAAATGGTGCCAAGAACTTTTTATTCCCAATAGAACATACAAGTTTACATGGTTAACTAATAAGTAAAGTTACTCTTGCGAGCTGAATATCAATCCCATAGGGACTTAGCTATTCGCAAACTATCAAATTCAAGTATTAATATTGATGTTTAAAAAAATATTATTTGTTAACAACAAGACTTTTTAGGTTTTATTTTATAAGCAAAGTAATCAAAATAAGAATGATATCAATCTTGGGGTACAAGTAATACATGGTAAATTCTAGGGTTGAGACACTTACTTCACATTCATGCATAATTATGAGTTCTAGCTGGTGTTGGTAATTAGCATGATTGTTGATCTACAAGGTTGATAATATAACTTGGGAATGGTCATTCTATAAGTCATCTACCCATATCTATCTCTCAACTACATCAATGGGTGGGGATGTTAGTCCTTAGTTTGAATTCATTAAACTATCTTCCCATTTAATTATCCAAATGAGGCGTTTAGGTGTATCCCTATCATCACTGCAAATCATCATTTGAAAATTAGTATCTAAAAATTAAAGATATGATCCACACTTCCTACATTATTCATTCCATCTCTCCACTCCTATGTTTAATCCGTTTTGTGCCTTAGATTTATACTAAAGCTGATGATGCTTTAGTATATTGGCACAAGAATACAAGAACAATATCTCATCTCTCAACTTATATTTCTAAACCATGAGAATCAAAATCATAAAAAAGTCTCAACATCATCTATCTATATCTCAACTCCTTAACTTAGCTATTAAGAACATCATATACTATATAACTAATCTCCTTCCTATTAGCAACTCAATGGTACTACTAACCACACACAACACGTAATAACCTTGGATGATAATGCAACCCCATAATACCTTGGGCATACCTCTTCATCATATATACGACATCATACCTAATTACGAATTAAAATGGAATCAAACTCATGCACATACTGTTCAAGCCTACTAGATCACTTCCATATAAGTAGCATCACTAACCAAGAAATTGTTAAATCCACATTGATGACCATCAACTGTTCAAACTTAATGTCTAGTTCTAAACATGGTTTAATAACCCACCATACATACAGTTCTCACTTGGAAGCTATAAAATTTATAATCAAGAAATACTAGTCCACTAGATCTTCATAATAATAGTAATCCATCAAAATCATACGACCTATATTATTACAATCCATTAGCACATACTACTTCTACACATCACTACTATTTACCCTTCCATACACCTAAATTAATGGTACTCAAGCACCAAATACTTCATTAATATCCTATACTTTTCAATCACTATAACTCCTTATCTTTAACTAATAACTCCTTCTCTATTTTCCACTAAACTAGTAAACAAGGACATATAACCTTGACAATACTTGACAATATGCTTAAGTTTATCTCTATAATTTCTATCAATCGCTATTCCCACTTTCGTTCCACTGCTTTTCTATACCCATACTCCTAACTATAATAGAATTCTACTATTCGTAAACCATAACACTGAAGTACATGATATCCCTCAAATGCACACTATATTTAACAGTCTAGGTTTACACTATCTCCTCTCATTAGAACTATCTATATTAAAATGGTCCAATGGTCAATCAGAATACATATCTAATTCTGTCTCAACAAAACAACTCATAAGGATGAGAAAATAAATTTCAGCTTGAGGGACTTACGACACACTAGAGATCTCCTCTCAAGACCTTAGGTATGAGTTCTGAGATTACTGATGGTAAATCTGAGAGCATTATCTGGGGAGGAAATTGGAACTAGTTAATCTTGTTATATCAAGAATAAGACATAGACGAGGAATTTTGGGCAACACAGAAACCCTATTAAAGATAAGAGTTTCTGAAGGAACAAATTTACAGCATGATCTAGAGTATGAGAGGAGGGAAACTTTTCTTAAATTTCTTGTAGCCTCTCGAAGAAAAGTATTGATGTATCCATAATATTTTGCAAGATTCTACTAGACATGGCTTCACAGAAACCCTAGGACACTTCAACCTTATGCTCTGATACCAAGTTTGTAATGCCTCAAATACGTGTCCCGAGATGTCATATTTTTCTTAGGACCACAAGTGATCCCAAGCTATCCCTTCTACTGGCATAACTCATAAGCAACTAAATAAAATACAAATCTGAAAGAAATAAGCAAAAAATGGCTCTTTTCTGAATCTAATTAATACAGAACCAAATTAAAATAATTACAACTCTGCTTTTACAAAACAACACTGGTATCTATACATTAACTTTACTCACTGTCTATGAAGCCCCTGCTAGTACTAACTATAGGTAGCTGGGACATGACCCCCATCTATCCGAAATCAATACGACTAAATGAATAAAGGTAAAATAATGCTCAAACTATATGACTGACTAGATCCCTTAATTCAAGAGGACTCGTCACCTACTAACTGGAAGCTGCAAACTATCTCAATATGGTATGCATACTACAACTAAACTAGTACCTGTATTATAAGACTATTTAGCACATAGACATATATGTGGATCAGTACTTTGGGGATGTACTGAGTATATGGGGGTGAAATGCATAAGTAAAACATCATCTCATCATCATAATTTAAAAATAATGCTTGCTAAATATAAATGGCTCACATAAGCTGGAATATCTAAAATACTGAAATCTGTAATCATGAATAACAAATCATACTTGAAAATCTAGTGAGTCATAACATTTCATTCTGAAAGTTGTGCATGTATTCTATTTTTAAATCATATTGTCTAAGTGTAGAAAGGACACACTCTAAATTCTAAAATCTGAAAGCTGAAGTTTGTAGCTAATATCTTTCTGTACAACATAATCTTAGTAAAAGTTGTGAGCCTTCACACTTAGTTTTCTGAAATCTTTTTCAATTAATCTTTTTTTGAAAGTTTTTACTATTAGGGAAAACTATTCTAGAAGGGAAAATACTTTATCTAAAGTTTATCTCTAAGGAAAATAATTTATCTTAAGGGTTTAGAAGTTTGAAAACTTATTCTGCATGGGAAATTTTTTTAACCGACAAAGTATGTGAGCATTCATGGAGTCCAAAGTTCTTGTCCCCCTAAGGAGGAATCCTCAAGTTGGAGAGATGAGTTATACTCTTGCTAGGGAGTATAACCTATCTAAGTGATCACATATCTATCATCCACGTAGAAGTGGGAACAATCTAAATCCTACCTTGGCATATAGTTCTGGGTTATGGAACCATAGTAACGTACCCATCTCAATGCTAAATACTACTCCCATTAAATCGGTATGCTCATTTTGATGGTAATCAAATTCTAAAATAGTATAATAGTTTATAATGAAAACCAACTGTATATCTGTAACGCTAAATCTGTAAAGTGGATTTCATATCTATTCTTGAGACCAAAAGGTCAAATCTTTATCAATAATCTAAAAAAGAGTCTACTCATAAAGTGCTCATAGAACAATCAATCTTGAAATGACAATGTTTAATTATGGTTTAGTGACCCATGCAATAATCTCATGTTAAAACATCATAATATTCATGCTTTGTAATGTAAACATTTATAAATCAACTTAAAATCTTGAAATTTTTGCAATATGCATGAAAATATGAACATAGACATGCAATTTAACTTCTAAATCCCTTGAAATCTCATAATCTCATAAATAGCAATATTGGGTGTAAACCATAACTTTAATTTCATAGAAAATCACATAAAATTCTGTAAATTTGTAATTAAAACTAGTTTTGGGCACAAGGATGAAAGAATAATCCTTGTTGAAAAACCCCACATACCTTGTTAGATGATTAGATGGACAAACTTGAATTATTGTTTCCTATTTGAGTTCTTGATGATGATTTCTTTATTACCTTACCTTGGGAATCCTCAATTTATAGTTTTATGGGAGAAACAATGGTGGATTTTGATTTCTTGGAGAAGAAGATCTTGAGTTCTAGAGTTTTATTTTGAGAAAAATTGATGAAATAGGCATAAAGTACTTTGAAATATGCTTAATGTTGTGTTTTACACGAATTGGGGCCTTGGAGATTGACCAAAATGCCCTTATTAAACTTCTAAATGGAACTGGAAATGAAAGCAAAACATCTAATTTAATAGGCCACTGCAACGCACCACTATCGTGGTGGCTCACTGGAAGAGGACGAGTGTGAACTGGGCGTTCACCGCGACGCACCACAATCGTGGTGCCCCTTTCGAATGCCAGTTTGGCCACTGGCGCGATGTGTTAGTATCGCGTTGGCTACTAGATTTTGACAATTGGGAATTTAGACCTCTCCATGATGAACCAATATAGTGGAGGCCCACTGGATATGACAATTATGAAATTGTCCTTCACTGCGACATGTGGTTGCTCAAGTGGGACACTGTCATCTTAAAAATGCTCTAACTCGTCAATCGAGAATTGGATTTAGGTGAATTTGGTATTGATGGACAGCTTATTCAATTTTCTACAAAATGGGAGGTCCAAACTTGGAAAATTCAACACTAAATAAAAAGGTTTTCATTTTATAAGCTAATTCTTGACATTCTAGGGACGAAATTAATCTAGGAAAAGTACAAGGTGTTACAACTAACTTCTCGGATGAAGATTATAAAAGATTATTTCTCCATGAGATTGTGAAGTTTCATGAGGTACTTATTTATATTATCTCCGATCATGGTACACATATTTTATATCATTTCTTGTGGTCATTTTAGAAAGGGTTGGGGACTGAAGTTAGTCTGAGTACTCTTTTTCACCCATAGTTGAATGGGCGAGCAGAAAGGATTATTTAGACATTGTAGGATATGCTATATAAATACGTGAATTACTATGCTGGTAGTTAGGGTAAGCACTTATCTCTTGTTGAGTTTGCTTACAAAAATAACTACCACTCTAGTATTGGGATAACTCCATTTGAGGCGTCCTATGGTAGGAGGTGTAGATATCCTATTGGTTTGTTGTAGATTAGTGAGATAGATATGTTTGGTCTTTACTTGGTTCACCAAGCTATGGAGAAGGTGAAGGTGATTTGGAATTAGCTTATGGCTACCCAAAGTCGCTAAAATTCCTATATAGATATAAGTCAAAGAGACTTGGAGTTTAACGTTGGAGATTGGGTATTCTTGAAGGTGTCTCGCATGAAGTGAGTGATGTAGTTTGGGAATAAGGAAAAGATCAATCCCAGATATGTGGGTCCTTATATGATTTTGAGAAGGGTTATTAATATAGTATATGAGCTACAATTGCCCTCTAGTTTGAGCTCCATTCACCCGGTATTCTATGTCTCTATGTTAAGAAAGTTTATTGGTGATATGGCGTAAATTGTGCCCATCAAGAATATTGGTATTTTGGATTCTCTATCTTATGAAGAGATCTCATTTGAGATCTTAGATCATCAGTTTTGTCGGTTGCGAACCAGGGATGTGGACTCAGTAATGGTTCTATAGAGGAACGACTAGGTGGAAGAGGGTACATAGGACGCTCAAGAAGACATAAAGTCCAATAATCCCTTCCTATTTTCTGCTCTGGAAACTCGTGCAAAAGGTATGTGTTTTTCATAACATCTTTGTTTTCAAACTTTTTTAGAGGAAAGATTAACTTCTTAGTATGATTTTTTTCTATTTTAGAGGTTAGAGTATAAATATTTGTGGGTTTTATTATTCTTAAACTTCCTTGTTCCATCATTCAAGTATAAATGATCCAAGTGGGGGAGAATTAAAACACCCTAAATTTTGACCCTTGAAATTTCCTAAGTTTGACCTTTCTGATCATCATACAACTCATGATTACCTGTCGTATGATATGGGTAATGTTTAAGGTTCTTGGTTTTATGTTACTCAATGTGGTTTTAGTTGTTTTTTATCAAAGGTGAAACCACACTCTATACGAGTCGTATGTACCTGGTACATGAAGTATAATGCCAAACCAAAAATATAATGCAAACCTAGAAGTATAATGCCAAACTGTATGATTTTCATTGTCGATCCTTGACATTCTACTTAGGGTATGACTAGGTGGGTACTTGTCGAATGGTGATTGTACGATTTAGGCAAGGGAATTTGTGTGTTACACAATATATGGAGTCCAACTTTTTGTCTTGGAATTGAGTGTAGGGTACTATTCGTATAATGTAGGTACGAGTGAGGGGTCAAAATCGTACCCACCTATGGAAATTTTTATAGTTTAATTTAGGGGTCTTCAAGATATTTCCCCTCTAAATGTTCGTTGACCCCACACTATTGGGACTTTATTAACCTACTATTCTCACACCAAACACTTCCAAAACACTCTTAAATATCTCTTATGCTCTTGGTTCAAAAGTAGGTTTGGTTTTCTTCAAGGTGGTCAAGTAAGGCTCACAAAGGTGGTTTCTCTCTGTATTCTTTGGTATATAAGGCATGTTACACCTACCTCAATGTCAGTTCAATCGAAAAACATGTTTTACTTAATGGTTTTCATGGCATAAGGGTGGGTTTATGTTGGTTTCAAATATATGTTGGGGGTCTTGCTTACTAATGATTGGATTATGTTTTCCCATGTTCTATTTATGGTTTTCATGTTATATTATTTTTTTAACATGTGGTAGCATGGGAATGGTCAATTAGTTATTGGTTTTTCGTTTTGGAAACTCTATGCCCTCAACATGTTTATTAAAATTCCAATGAGAATATTTTTGTCACATAGTTTGACATTTATTGAAAAGCTTGCATTGTATGACATGGTAATGGAACCCTAAATAGTTTAATTGATTCAAATACTTTTGTAAGGACTTTGAGGCGATGGTTTTTATTGATTGGAAATCCTATGGGGTACAAGTGAATCCCTTAAGGCTTGGATAATTACATTACTTACAAGCTATTGTCGATATGACTGTACCACTTTATAATACCTTGGTAATAATCTCTGAAATTAACGGTTTGGTTTTATTCTAATGGTTTTAATTGGGAAATAATGATGGGTTGTGATAGCTAACCATGAAGGTGTGAGTCCAATAGACAGACACTGGAAATTTATGTTTGCCGATATGAGGGTTGGTCATGGAGACCAAATACTTGTGGGCTACATGGGAATCCCCTAAGTTTATACTTATACATATGTATCATGGAGGGCGAAGGGTACATGGGGATCCACGACCCCTTTGATATCTCCAATTCATGCGGTTATATGTACTGGGGCTTGTTCAGGGGGTAACACTGGACCCATATAGTCCATGGGTGCTTTTAGAAAGATCAAGCTTCACAATCCACTTTAATTTTTTAAATGAATGCTAAACCTGATTTCCTTCCCCAGCATGGTATATATATGTATGTGGTTGCATATGGTTATTCACTTTGGTTTTTATTAATGGCATTTTAGTATATTCTAGAGTTCACGCTCTAACCCATCTTCGGATGTTGTATCCCAGTGCGATGCAGGAACTAGCCATACTACTTCTCCTACTATGTGACATGGATTAATGGACAATATTTGTGTCGAATTAAAGTAGTAATCTTCTAAACTCTGAAAGAATCCATTTCATGTTATGGATATCTTTTCATACCTTTGGTTATTTCTTGGATATTGGTTTTGGCTATGATCAGTGGCATTTTCCTATAGAATATTTGTCTTTTACAGTTAGAGGCTTTGTGTGACCACTTTAGGCATGGACGATGTTGGTATTGGTATGAGCCTTGGCATTGGTATTTGTATTGGGCTGACATCAGTTTGATAGTTTCATAAACTTAAAATAATGTATTTGATTTATGATTGTTCTATCTAGATATATGTTCGTAATTCATCTGACATAAGGTGCAGAGCAGTTATTATTGGGTTTTGGGGGTGGTCTCCGGCTTCGGTCAAACCTAAGTATCCCGACACAACTAGGCCCTGGTTTAGGTCATGTAATTAGAGTACTTAGGCATTCCAAAAAAACATCTAATAGTGGAATTTTGATGTTATGTTCTTTGAATAAATTAGAGAACTTCATAAAAAAAGTATCCTCTTTAGCCATTGTAAGATTCTGAGGGAATGATGGTGGTCTCTCTGGTGTTTGCCCAACTACCTTTCCTTTTGGGTAATCAGACTTCCCTAAATTTCCAGATTCATGGGCTACCACTTATTTCTCATCATCTTACTATAGAACCAACTCATGCATTTTCATGTTGGTTGGTTATTCATCACCCTAGACTGTCATATTGGCTTTTCCCTATTGAACATGTATAATGGGATAGAGAAATATTGTTTCTCTCTTTAATTAGAACAAGCATCACTCCAATATGGGATATGGTTTAACCAGATATCTTTTCCTTACTAGATTACTAGATATTTAATGTTGTACCTGCAAGTTTAGTAGATAAGACTAAGTTGTAAGAACTTATAAAAAGGAATAATAAAACTAAAAATAAGAGAGTTTCCGATTTTTAAGTCCCTAGAAATGGTGCCAAGAACTTGTTATTCCCAAGAGAACATGTAAGTGTACGTGGTTAAACAATAAGTAAAGTTACTCTCATGAGATGAATATCAATCCCATAGGGACTTAGTTATTCGCAAACTATCGAATTCAACTATTAATGTTGACTTTAAAAAATGTGATTAGTTACAAACAAGACTTTTTAGGTTACATTTTATAAGCTAAGTAATCAAAATACCAATGATATGAATATTCGGTTGTAAGTAATATATGGAGAATTCCAGGGTTGAGACACTTACTTCACATTCATGCATAACTATGAATTCTAGCTGGTGTTGGTGATTATCGTGATTATTAATCTACAAGGTTGATAATATAACTTGGGACTGGTCATCCTATAATTCATCTATCCATATCTATCTAGCAAATACATCATTGAGTGGGGATGTTAGTCTTTAGATTGAATGCATTAAGCTATCTTCCCATTTAATTATCCAAATAGGGTGTTTAGGTTTATCCATATCCTAACTACAAATCATTATATGAAAATTAGTATCTAAAGATTAAAGATATGATCCACACTTTCTACATTATTCATTCCATCTCTCCACTCCTATGTTCAATTTGTTTTGTGACTTAGATTTAAACTAAAGTTCATGATGCTTTAGTATATTAGCACAATAATTCAAGAACAATCACATGACTTGATAACCATATAAACCAACTATAAAAACATAATTACACAATCATGTTGTATCCTCAATTCTAGTATAAGGGTTTTTATCCACTCATATTCTTACAAAGAATCACAGTACTAGAATTCATAAGTAAAAAACTACCTGAGAACTAAAGTAAAGAAGCAAAAGCCTAGTGTAGAGCCCCATTGTTTCCTTCACTACTCTCCAATCCTGTGTTGGTCACAAAGTCAGATGTAATTATGAATAAAAATTTCTCCTTTTATATTGTTTTAGGTCGTCTATAGTCTTCCCCACACAAAACATAAACATTTACAACATTGCCCTTATCTTAAAAGAAGTAAAAAAAACCAACTTTTGTCCGTCCAAGAAAGGGTTGCACCACAAGGCCAAAAACATGGCTGATCTGAGGTGGTTTTATCCACTTTGATATCATTATTTTAGCTTATTTCACCTTATTTTGAGAAACAATTGTGTGCTTAACGTGTTCGTATTTATATAAATAAGAATTTAAGTGTCCAAGTCCGTATTTACGATGTTCAAAGTGTTTACCAAACAAGTTTGTACTTAATTGAGTCATTTAGAGTTTAACCCGAAAAACTAGTTTTACTAGCTTGAGCTAGGTGTGTATCAAGTTGGTTTCGGTGCATTCTAATGTATTTAATTTTTTCCTAATGATTCAAATGTATAATTATAAGTTGAATAAATTGTTTGTAACGTTCAAACTTCAATTTGATCAAGTCAACAGTTGGAACATTAAGTTGAAGATTGTGTAAATTTGCCTTATCTTTGCTCTTGTTTTGATTCGTCGTTAAGAATATTATGTTATTTTGATCTCTAATTTATGGTGTGTAATATTGTACGAGGCTTTGTGAGATGAATATGGTGATATATTGTTGATTTAAAGGCCAAAAATTCATTGGAAATACACTAAAAAAGGCATGAAAAAAAGGTGGGACAGTCAACACGTTACCAAAAGTTTGGACACAATTCCCAATGAGCTTTCGCGATTTTATAGCATCTCAAACTCCAGTTCTAATTTGCAGTATTCGCGTCGCCACCTAAAATTCTTGTTTTCAAAACTCGCAAAGCGAGGGTCACATTGCACGGTTAAATTAAATGCATCAACACAGCACAGGATATTCTCCTATTTTAATTCAAGAGTGGCACGCAGTTGAAGGAGATAGAGAATCTTTTCAATCCCACTTCCTTTTGGGATTAGAAACATAGCACAATATATATACACACTACAGCTGGTCAACACACACACATATATATATATATATATTTTGCACAATTCTTATAGGGCAATTTTTTGGGGAGAACACTTGGACACGGAGATAATTAATTCCTATGGCTGCCACTTCTATTTTTAGATTTTAATATTTTTATTTAGTCTTTAATTATCATATCATATATTCAATTATTTGGATCGCGAGTATGAATATTATCGACAAAAAATTCTCTTTTGGGGTTAAAGCCAAGAACATGAGTACGATTATTTTTGATTAAATTTGTTTAATTTTGCTTAAAATATTTGTTTGTTTGTTTATTGTTGTTTTAATTATTTTATGGATTTGTCACCCATAAAATACATATATTATCGACCTTTTGAACTTGGGAGAGGGGATATGGATATATAACATGGGAATAAACAAAGTTTGGGTTTTTGTTCTTTTACAAAATAAAGAATTAAACTTAGTATCTAGGACAGAGATGTAGTTAGATGACTTATTTGATTCTAACGTAGGATGAAAGCTTCAATTAACTTAATTGGATTATTACATCCTCTCTCAACGATGTAGTTGTAATGTCCAAATTAAGTGAAAGATTAGAGGTTGGGAAACCATGATCAAGAGATTAACCCTACGAATCAACAACCAAGATAAGCAGATCGACGAATGAAATTCAATAACATAGTATGATTGTTCGAAGTGCTTTAACCTTTGGTTTTCTTCCATTAATTGTTCCAGGAATTAAATTTTTGCATTGGTTACTTTATTTTTAATTTACAATTTTCCAAACTCTTTTTGGTTACTTTTGTACTAAATTAATCTTAACTGTGAACTAAATATTAAATTGTTGTTAAATCAATTCCCTATGGGATCGATACTTGGATTTAATTAGGCCACTTTACTACTTGATAAGACCACATACACTTGCGTGTGCACTTGGGTGCTATCAATTTTTTGGCGCCATTGTTTTGGACTAGGTTTATTATTTGTTTCTATGCTTGGTCTTGGTTTTGTTAATGCAGGAAAAAAGTTTTAGGTTGATTAGCTAGCAACGGAATGGGAGTTGGTAGAACCAAGCTCCGAACCCGAGAAAGACTTTCACACACACAAGAGAGAAGAAATCCTTCTCCCTAGAATTTCTCAAATCCAAGAAAACCAAGATAATACTACTCCAATAGCTAAAGAACAACAAGCCCAAAGGATAGTTAGGGAAGTGACAGTCCCACTTCTAAAAAACATGACTTCCCCAAATCAAAGACCGGTAGCTGGGGGAAATTTTGAGTTAAAACACAACATGGTGCAACTTCATATTAGCAGTGGACAGTTTACAGGGCTTTCACACAAGGATCCACAAGTCCACTTGCAGACCTTCATTGAGCTTACTGATATATTCACTCCAACTGGGGTGATTCCAGATTATGTGAGGCTCACATTATTTCACCATTAACTTTGGTAGAAGCTAAAAGGTGGTTGAATGCGGAGCCGGCCAATTGAATAACATCATGGGACGACTTAGCCAAAAAGATTCTCATCATATTCTTTCCATCAGGCAAGACTGCGAGACTTTGCAGTGAGATAGTGAGCTTCAAATAAAATCATGATGAAAATCTCCATTATGCTTAGGAATGTTTCAAGGCTCTTCTTCGGGATTGTCCACACCACCAACAGTCCAATGAGGTACTTTCTCATACTTTTTTAGAAGATCTTGATCAAAATACAAAGATTTTGTTAGATTCAGTTGCAGGTGGTCAAGCGCTGGAGTTGACTTATAATAAGCTATACACATTACTGAACCACATAGCACAAAGAAATCCAGAGTGGCATTTAGATTCTAGAAGTGCTATGAAAAAAATTATGGGCATATTGGAGGTGAACTAATTAACAGCCTTATCATCACAGTTTTCTGACTTACAAAATTTGATCAACACATCATTCAGTAGAATCAAGTTGGGAGCAACCCAACCTACAGCCATAATCAATTCAGTCGAACAAGCTGCAGGTTGGTGTGAGGTATGAAGAAATAGTGGTCATGTAGTGGCCATGTGTTTTTAAAATCTTGAGTCTATGATGTATATAGGTAATGCTCAAAGGAAAAATTATTGTAATTCCTACAATATGAAGTGGAAAACTAAGACACCAAATCAACCATAGAATGCCTCATAGCCGCAGACCCAATCAAATCAGTCAACGAGCAACATGGAAGAGATGTTTAAACAACTCTTAGCTGGTAAAGTACAATTGTTCACGGATATGAAAATCCAACAGACCGAATTGAAAAATAAGCATGCATCCACATGAAGTTTAGAGTTGCAAATGGGTCAGTTGTCACAAGCACTGAATATAAGACAACAAGGTGGTTTTCCAGCAGATATAGAAAATAAAAATAGGTTATGGAAATCACATTATGAAGTGGTATAGAGCTTCATGGAGAACCTCCAAAGGCAAAAAAAGGAGGTATATGCTCATACGGTGACCCAATAGGTAAATTACAATATTACTAAAAATTCATGAAAGTCTGAGTACTTGAAAGAAATAGTTGTTGAATGAGAGAAGAGAAAGATGCTTCCATTGCCCTTCCCTCAGAGGAAAATTAAAGCGAAGGAGAATGCCATGTTCAAGAAGCTTTGTGATACATTCAGAGAGCTTCACATCAACTTACCTTTGTTAGATGTTTTGTAGAGTATGCCCAAGTATGCAAAGTACTTATGGGATGTATTGGAGAAGAAGGTAAAATTGCAGGATATGGGAGCAATCACACTTAATAAGAGTGTAGCGCTGTGATGACACAGAAAAACCCCAAGAAATTTAAAAATGTGTGGAAGTTTGCTATCCCTATTGAAACTGGGAGTAAAGTAGTCCATACACTGAATGACTTAGGGGCAAGCATAAATTTGATACCCCTATCATTGTTTAGAATATTGAGCTTGGGAGAGCGTAGATCGACACCCGTGGTTATGCAGCTTGAAAGCAGATCCATAACATATTTGAAAGGAATTATTGAGGATGTCCTCATAAAGGTTGGTAAATTTATTATTCCTGCTGATTTTTTCATTCTTGATGTTTTGGCAGGCAAATAGGTACCAATTATATTAGGGCATGTATTGTAAGAAACTGGAGGGGCCTTCATTGATCTTAGAGAAGGCACGTACAAGATAAGGGTAGATAATGAAGAAATGTTATATAATGTTTATAAAGATCCCATTGAAAATATATAAAGATTTATACATGATCGATGTGATTGAAAGGGATGAGTGTAGGATGCTTAAGCCACCAAAGACGTCTTTGGATTACCTAATTGAACGGCCTAAGATGAAACCTCTATTTTCCAACATGATAAAGGTTGAAGTTGAGAGAGAAGTTGACCTTGAGAGTGCAAACTCAAGAGGTAAAAAATCAATGAAAAATGGCTCCCAAAAAGGAGTAAAAGGGTAAAGGAATATAGTTGAGTTGATATGGGTCGTGCTGTGACACTAAATTAGGTGCTTCTTGGGAGGCAACCCAAGGTAAGTAGGTTTTATTTTTAGTTTTTAGTTTTTATTTCACGTAATTTTTGTTTTTTGTTGAGTTACAAGTTAATGGGAACTCTGAGTACTATAAACTTGAAGCTAAAGAGCATGGAAAAGACTTGAGTGGGGGTCCCATAGATATCATTTACGTGTAAATATGCTACTAGCTAAGCCTAGAGGCCCAAGAGAGTATTTCTATCTTCTACCTTTTCAATTCACTTTGTGGACAAAGTAGATTGTTAAGTGTGGGTTGGATAAATTCACAAATTTTGGCTCAATTTTAAAAAAATTTGTGCAAGATATTTGAGTTGGTGCTATTTTTTATTGCATGATGCAAGTGGGTTTTTTTGTAAAGCATGTTGATTGGTGTGAATTGCTACTTTTGAAACTCTTAGGATCATTTTTATGACTCTTGTATTTGTTGGCATAAATTGGAATTTGTTTTATTATTTTGTTAGGAGTCTATGTTGATCCTATTGAATTAACCACGTGACATGTGCGTGTGAGAATTTTGTATATTCCTTTTTGCATGTGATGTCTATAAATTGCCTGGTATGTGTGTGAAGAAAAATAAAGAATGTGGATTTAGGAGATGATTTATGCATTTCTTTGATAGCCTTATTTTTATCCTCTAATTATCCTTCCCTTGTACATAATCCTAGTTAAACCACGTTGAGCCTTTAGATTTTTCTTTGGTAGCATCATATGTAGCCTAATCCCTTCATTGATAGACCATAATTTGATCCAAAAAGCTCCTAATTGCTTTAATGAAAACTTGATTTAGAAAGGAGTTGAGAAATTGAAGAAGGGAAAGGTGAAATTAATTCCCTAAGGTAATAGTTATTGGTGTTTATAATTGAGTTGTGGTGGATGGTAGTGATGTAATTTATGCTAAAAATATTGCAATGGTTGTGAAAAAAAGAGAAAAATTGAATCATATGGTAGTGAACGGTGTGTCCACTAATTGTTTGTGAAAATACTTAAAAGAGATGGGGAAAAAACAAAAGATATGGGTGGATGTAAAAAGTGTAATTTGGTTGTTGGAAATTTGTTCTCAATGTATAATGTTGTTCATTAAAGCTCTTAAAGATGTTAGTCACTATTCCCAAATAGTTCCTACCCGTCCCTTAGCCTACATTACAATCTAGAAAAGTCTTAATTGATCTTAAGCTTTACATTCAACCTATTAGTGGAGAATTACACTAAGTGAAAGACTATGGTTCATTGTGTGTAAATTTTGAATTCTTTGTGAGAGTGTGCGTAATTTGATTCTTTTACCCATCCGATTTAAATTGCATTATTGTGAGTGATTATGGGTAACTCTCTTATTGTGAGGGAACATGTTTGATTAATGTGCGTGATTTGTATGATGTCCTTGATTGAATTATAAGCATGAGTTTTTCACTTAGGTGAGTCAATTATTGAGGCTAGGATGTTTTGGAGTAGGATTTTTGAGCTTTCGATTATGTATACCATGCTTAGTGTTGTAAACTTGCATTCTGTATTGTCATTGTAGTACTATCTTGAGTGTCTTTATTTTAGTAGAAGTGTAGCGTCACCTTAGATTTTTATACTTAGAGTAAAGAGTTGTTCGAGGACGAACAAGGATTTAAGTGTGGAGTGATGACCTGAGGTAGTTTTATACACTTCAGTATCATTATTGTAGATTATTTCTACTTTTTTTATAGCAATTCTTGTTCTTAATGTGTTTATATTGATCCTTAATTGAGATCAATTCATGTGATGCGTATTTACATTGTTAAAAGTGTTTTTCAAACAAGTTTGTGCTTAATTGAGTCATGTAGAGTTCAATCTGAAAAACTAGTTTTACTAGCTTGTGCTAGGTATGTATCTAGTTTGTTTTGGTGGGTTCTAATGTGTTTAATTTGTTTCAAATGATTGAAATATGTTATTGTAAGTGGAATAACTTGTTTTTAATGTGCCAAGTTCAATTTGCTTAAGTTAAGAGTCGGAAGATTAAGTTGAAGATTGTGCGAATTTGCCATATCTTAGCTTTTATTTTGATTCGTCGTTGAGAATATTGTGTTGTTTTGATCTCTAATTTGTGGTGTGTAATATTGTAGGAGGTTTTTATAGATGAATATGGTGATATATTTTTTATTTAAAAGCCAAAAATTCATTGGAAACACACTATAAAAGTCATGAAAAAAAGCAAGAACAGTCAACACTTAACCAAAATTTTGGATGCAATTTCTAGTGAGCTCTCGCGATTTCCTTGCGCGCGACCTCCAGTTTCTCATTTACAGTACTCGCGTTGCGACCTAAAATTCTTGTTTTCAGAACTCGCGACGTGAGGGTCATATTGCAGGATAAAATTAAATGCACTGACACAGCATCGGACATTGTCCTATTTTAATTCATGAGTGGCACACAGTTCAAGGAGCTAGGGAATTTTTTCAATCCCACTTCCTTTTGGGATTATAAATATAGCATAATACTCCCTCTGTTTCATAATAAATGAATTGTTGGATTTTGTCACAAAGATCAAGGAAAAAACATTAAAGACATAAATTTAACACAACTTTTTATTTTTACCCCAAAAAAGGAAAGAGTTAACCTTGTAATACCTTTTCAAAAGTTAATTGGTTTTCAAATCATAAGGGTAAATTTGGAAAAAATTCAATGATCACTTATTTTGAAACACAAATAAATACCCCAGCAATTCACTTATTCTAAAACGGAGGGAGTATATATATGCACTATAGCTGGTCTACACATATATATATTTGACAATTCTTGAAGGGCAATTTTTGGAGGGAGAACACCTGCGCACGGAGACAATTACTTTCGGTGGATGCCACTTCTATTTTTAGGTTTTAATATTTTTATTTAGTATTTAATTATCATATCATGTATTCAATTATTTGGATAGTGAATATGAATATTATCGTCTAAAAATTCTCTTTCCGGAGTTAAATCCAAGAACATGAGTACTATTGTTTTGGATTAAATTCGCTTAATTTTGTTTATCATATTTTTTTGTTTGTTTATTCTTTTTTCAATTATATTTTAGATTGATCACCCATAAAATATATATATTATCGGCCTTTTGATCTCGGGAGAGGGAATAGGGAGATAGAACATGAGAATAAACAAAGTTTGGGTTTTTATTCTTATATGACTTACTTGATTAAAATGTAGGATGATAGTTTTAATTAACTTAATTGGATTATTACATTCCTGCGCAACACTGTAGTTTTAATGTTCAAATTAGGTAAAAGATTATAGGTTGGGAAACCATGATCATGCAATTAACCCTACGAATCAACAACCAAGATAAGCAATTTGACGAATGAAATTCAATAACATAGTATGATTGTTTTAACTGCTTTAACCCTGGTTTTTCTTCCATTTACTGTTCCAAGAATTTAACTTTCGCATTGGTTACATTATATTTAATTTACCATTTTCCAAACTCTTTTTGGTTACTTTTCCACTAAATAAATCTAGAGTGTGAACTATAAATTAAATTGTTCTAAATCAAGTCTCTATGGAATTGATACTTGGCTTTAATTAGGCCACATTAATACTTGATAAGACCACATACACTAGTGTGTGCGCTTGAGCACATTCAATGGCCTAGGGGTGAGGATCATAGACATATCATGGGTAAGGAATTGTTCTCTGAACCTAGGGTATGTGACACAATGCCTGTCCCATGATTTGGGGGGTGCAACGTAAGGACCCTCCTCAAGGGTGAGGATTCTCCCCCATTTTGCTCCTATCTTGTATTAAGCTTCTCCTTGTTTCCCACTTATTATCGATTATTTTTAGGCTTTAATTTTCTACCATAATACCTATAATTATCTCTTACAATATCATACAACAAGAATTAGTTCATACCATACAATAGAGCTCATTTTAATACACCAGAACATGGATAACTCAAGTTAGCAACCGTAGATTTCTCGCCTATACTTTATTTGATAATTTTGACTGTTGGATTTTTTAAAATACACCTTAATAATTCTTAAAAT
The DNA here is from genome assembly GCA_030864215.1 of Capsicum pubescens. Classification (NCBI taxonomy): domain Eukaryota; kingdom Viridiplantae; phylum Streptophyta; class Magnoliopsida; order Solanales; family Solanaceae; genus Capsicum; species Capsicum pubescens. The sequence continues at coordinate 126,371,868 of CM061542.1, forward strand.
ATACTTCAACACATAAATACATAATTACAACCAAAATATCTCATTAAGCACATCAAGAAATCCTCAAAACTAAGCTAAACGTGAATTGATAATGACTCTTAGGTTTATAAATACTCCTAAATCTATATCCCTAAGAAATCATGAATAATTATTAAAACAGTCTCATGAATTAAAAATATATCATGATGAACTAAATTCAAACATTGATTCATAACTCGGTAAAACCCATAGATCATGGGATTTATAAAATTCATAAATAATAAAAAGCATAATTTGGGAATAATGATGAAAGATATCATCATTTAATACCTACATACTTGATTACTTTTGATTCTTCAACTAAAGTATTGAAGATTTCACATTAAAGATGAAGAACCCTAATTTCTTGCTATTGAAAAGAGAAAATCACATGTTTTTCTGAGTAATTTCATTTGTTGTGAAGTGAATAAAGGATTAGGATTAGTTTAGGCCTTACATTCAGCCTCAGGATAGCTTAAATGACTTAATTAGGAGGTTAAAACATGGTAAAGACCGAAATATCCCTCTAAAAATATTGCAGAAAAATCTAATTTTTGAAGTCAAATGAACCCTTCCACAATCGTGGTGTTGAATATCGAGTTTGATGGGTCCATTCTAGGTCTCTTATGTTAATCAGAAGAGATCATTCCACAATATTATAATCTAACCATGGTTGTGGGTACATAGCCATAGTTTGGGTCGGCAAATCTGACTGCTAGACAGGGCTTCAGTAAAATGGCCCTAACATTTTACACCAATATCAGATTAAGGCGTAACTTAATGAGTTAGAAATATAATTTAAATATCTATCATTTTGTTGGTCATGAGATAAAAAATACTTTATAATATAGTTGTTATTATTGTTTGAAGTTTACTACAGAAAAAATCTTCTTAAGAAATCAATAGTAACAGAGGTTTTGACTTGTCAATGTGCTAGGAGTTACTCGTGGACTTAATACATGTCTAAACAGCTTCTCATACCATCAAAACATTATGTTTCTTTCTATATTTAAATGTATTAGGGTCCTAATCATAGCTTGAATTTTTGGGGTGTTACAATATTTCCCCCTTGGGTCATTTGTACTCGAATGAAGGTCAACTAAGCTAAAAGGATAAGGAAGGTGATGCAATACCAACACTGAGCTTTGAGACATGAATATTGATATTATAACTATTTCTCCAACTGAAACATGGAATAGACTAAATTTATGAATATATACTAAGACATGTGAGCAACAGAGCGACATAAGACTAAAAGAAGTAATAAACAGTTAATGGTTTCCTTAAATTAAGTTTAGTTAGGAATAAGACTTTACGGTATTTATACATAACACAAATTCACAAAAGAGCTCATGTGGAAAAGGTGCAAATAATGACTCACGAGAGTACAACTAAAAGGAAAGATGGGAAACTATTGGAACTTATTTGTATGATCTGTAAATTGAATTGTTGGCTATGAGAAATGATTCATACTGAGAGTATATAACTCATATAGAAGCATCCTTATCATGAACATATATGAATAACTTTAAAGTGATTTGTAATGACATGATATTTTTTAGAGTCGCTGAGAAAGGAGTATCTATTACCTTAATTGATACTTATCATATATTTTAATACCATTTGGGAGGGAAGAATTTTGGCATGATCTGAGTGAGATATATGAATTAAGATTGTAACATGTTCTAAGTATTTTGTTCCACTAATTTATGTTCGTAAAAAAATGGAAAAGATTAGACCAAGAGACACACTTACTCTACACTTTTGTGTTATACGACTAATGAACCATCCTACAATCGTGGGATCTACCTGTAATAGTCGGTGATGCTTGTAGGTTTGAAGATGGAACTGAGGCTTCTCTAGACATCATCAGAAGATCAATGGTATGACTTATATGATCTTTCCATGATCATACCTTTGTTCATAATTTGATAGTCCAAGCCAAGACAAATATTTAAACTATGACCCTTCCTACAATAGTGTTTTATTCCCATGATTAAGGGTTCCTTTCATGTCTAGGAGGTATAATTTGTAAATTTTTAGGTTTTTGGGTCTATTTCATATAGACAAAGATATAGTACGATCATACCTTTGTTCATGGTATCTCAGTACTAGACAGTGTTTCACTTTAAGTTTTTATAAAGTACATTATTCAAGCCTACTAAATCTAAGTCTAGTCTAGCTAAGCAATCTCACTCTATTTAATCTAAGCCTTTATGACCAAAAGAACTAAACTGGTCTAAACTATGAAAATCAATATTCTTAATTCCATTGGAGGTATCACCCTCAAAGGTGCACTTCTTCTTGCCTCCTAAAATAGTCAACCTTAAATTCTAATTAAAAAATTACTAACCACATGTGTTTCAATATGTTATTTAAGCCTATTATTCAATTTTCATCCCCATCGCCATCAAACCATAAGAAGGGTCATTGAAGAACTACAAATAATTATCTAGAATAAGAGGAAAACTAATAAATATTGACTTAAGGATTTTCATAACTTTGACACTCAACTAGGTATTAAGGGGTAAAGTATAATAGGAACAACCTTCTTTACGAGATCTAATTTGAGAGCATAAATGATTTAAGATGATCTCACTAGTAATTGAAGATGTACAAAGAGTACCTAGAGATGAGCATACTATAAAACATGAGTACGTGAGTCATGAGTTTTATGACATAGGACTGGATTTCATGGGTTCATGGAGTATTATTCATACTATTGAGTGAACTATTACTCCTTGTACTAGGATTTGAGAGTGGCAATGATTCTTTTGTGAGTTATATTAATATGACTTATGATCATTGTTGTTATGACTAAAGTTTATGAAATATAATAAGATAAGAATGAGTCAGGTATCGTCCTTCCCTAGTGTTGTTCTCTAAATCACAAGTAGAATCACAAAACCTGACTTGAATCTTTGTTCTATCATCTCCCTCTAAGATTTAAGCCATCATTCTAAATCCATGGACCTTTTTAATAAACCTTAACTATTCTTTAATAACTTCACTCTAGTGGTTGTGGTATAAATATTCTCATAATTCCTAAACTCCCCTAAAAGACTATATCTGAAAGTGTAAAACCCATTGTTAGTACTTCCATTTTAAGATACAACTACAAAATCTCTCTAGCCTTAGTAGACATCATACTATAACTTAAAATATTAATAACTTAGAATCTCCTAAAGTGTCATGGTACCCTAGGCATACCTTTCTTTATTTTAGAATTCAAAATTCTCTACTCTATTTGCTAGACTATCCACAATCCAACCTAAGATTCTAACTCTTAACATAGATATTCCTATAACTTTGTATGAACTATACTAACTTACTACAAAAGGATAGGAATCATGAAATAGTTCACTCAAATCTTTTTGAACATACTCAACCATAACAATTTTTGCTACCTTTCGAGGCACTACCTAGGATTTATCCTTGATAAAACATAGATCTATATTTAGTCCCCTTCATCGGTAACTTTCCTCAAAGGGATATCATAAATCTAACACCACCGTGCCATCTAAATTGAAACATAACTCTATCTTCTAAACCTAGATAAACACTATCCCTACTCTATTTCTACTACAATTTTAAGCTTATGCTCCTAACTCTTAGTTATTCTACCATAGGATATTTACAAAAGCTCTAAGAGCACATCTGACTTTGGCTCACCGTATGATTTTCATGTACAAGAATAAACTCTTTAAAAATCTTGAACTTAAAAAAACACAGACGGGATCCTCTCAAGCCTATATACAATCTCACAACTGTCTATTGGGACTATTTGAGAAAACTTTAAAAGTATAAATTTTAGATTGACTATTTTTATTAGTTGAAGATGAAGCATAATTAGTGGAAATAGAGGAATGATTCAATCTATAAAATTTCTTAGAGAACGTCTCTATTGCAGGATTTGAGATATTAAAAAAGAAAAACTTTTCCTAAATGCCTTATAACCTCTTGATGAAAAGTATAGATGTCTTCATACCATTTCACAAAACTCTACTAGACACAACTTCATAGAGTCCCTTGGAAAGTAGAACCTTATACTCTCATAAAAAAAATTTCATGACCCGAGACTACCCCCTAGTCGTGACACAATACATAGAACCACAAGTGATCGTAAGATAACCCATAACACTGCATGACATATGAGCAACTGATCAAAATATATGTAAGATCTAAACTGACTTAGAGTAACATAATCATGAAATAAACTACTTTGATACTTTACTATTGGACAGTTTAATTAGGACATCTATATTCTAAAAAAAGAGAAACTTATTACAATATTTTTGTCTAACTATATATAAAACCTCTACTAATATTGACTATAGGCTGTCAAGACAAGACCCCTATCTATCCCTAACAAATATATATGAATAGAATATAAAATAATGTATTCGGAACTGATTTGAGTCCTCAAAGTAAGAGAACTCATCACCTCTTAGCTAGAGGTTTTGATCTATGTGAATATGATCCTGATAGTAACCACCTAAATCTTAATCACATGAAAATTATAGGCAAAAGAGGTATACTATCAGTACTTTGGAATATATTGAGTATATGCGATATTCACTAGTCATGAAAACATATTAAACATACTTTTAAACTAAGGACATAATCCATTTATTGAAATATGTTTTCACATAAATGTTGTGACACATAGTGAAATATCTGAATCATGAGCTAGAATATTTCCTTAAATTGGAAAGTTGTAGAAGCATAAATATATATATTTAATCTAAATTTATTGATGAATTTGTTGTAAAAATTAATTGAATGCTAACTAAAAATAACGAGACGAACTTGAGTGCAAACTGAATGCATGGAGTTGAATTTTAGTGCAATGCCCCTATATAAAATACATATATACTCATATCTAGTGATAGCCTAAAAATTAATAGTATAATAGTAATTATAACTAAACTAAGAATAATGTACAAATATTGGGTCTGAGACTATGGGATGTGAACTGATACAATGACCAAGTAAATATGAATGTAACTGATTAATATTAAACTAAGTAAATTAATTATAAGGAACTAAATTTGAACAACCGGAGATATTATTAACCTAACTATAACCATGTTATCTAAACATAGAGTTTGATGTATGATCCCAGTGTAAAAGGGCCCAATATACCTTGTCCAAATTTAAATGATAATCTGATGTAGTGCCACTAATTTGATATCCAAAAAGACTAAGGTTCCAGTCCTAGTATGACGAGTGACCCTGTAGAACACATGGTGGTTCCATAGATTTTGGACTTAAGGACTTCTACTGAAGGTCTCAGCCTATGTTACGGGTATTCCTTTAATCTTACGTCTACTCGGTGCTAAGTACTACTCCTAACTGGATATAAGTTGATATACTTAATCTTAAAATACTAAAGTTCTGAAACTGAAGAATAAGTGTTTTTCCTAAAAGTATTCTAAATCATTAAAACCAAAGGATTAAATATCTATAAATACAAGTATGAAATCCTTGGACATCAGTGTTCATAACCCACCATATCTAAATAATTCAACTAATAATCATATTTCAGCAATCGAAAGGGAAAGGTGGATTTCATAATAGAAGTCCATAATACTAAATATCAATTTATTATTTTTGGTAATAAAATGTAAATATTACCATACCATCAAAATTTATTTACACCTAAAGATCCATCAACATCAATGCCACCATCCAAGATAGTTACATTACCTGCTAAGGCTTACATCCTCTATTTATATATTTTCTCAACAAATCCTCCACACTGTCTAGCATTCTTGGTACTCTGTAACATAGTAACTCTCTCCTTAACAAATGATATAACAATTTGGACTAAGAACTCAATGCTAATGGTATGGTTCTTGAAAATTATGCTATTCCTAGCTATCCATATAGTAGATATCATGGCACCATACATAGCCGCTACAATCTCCTTCTTAAACTTCTTCCACTTCTTCTTTTTTATCATTAAGATGGTAGTTCGGACCTCCTGGATTTGTAAGTTCACTTTAACCCATCGAGATAGTTGATCCCATATACTCTTTGTTGTGTCACATATAACAAAAAGATGTGTGATTTTCTCCAATTGCATCTGATCACATAGGACACAAGCATTGTTCTCACACTGCTACCCAAATCTTATCATTCTTTCCATAGTAAGTAATTTCCCTTGCATTGCAAGCCATAAGAGGACCCTATGTTTTTTTAGTACCGCGTGGCTCCATACCAGTTCTTGACATCTCCAAGTAGGTCGTTGTCTCTGTAGAGCAAGGTAGCTCATGGATATGATACACACCTGACATGAGAAGTCGAGGGAATGCAAATCGGGGACAAATAGACCCTTGAATGGGACATTCTTCGAAGGTACGTTGGGTCATCCTTGGACCTACTCAAGCATACCATGAGAAGGTCAAAACAATCTCTAGTGTTCCAATGGTACACCTATAATGCACACCAAAAGCCCTAAATCTACTCCAATAGGATCTATTGGGCCTTTTCTTCCAATTGAGTCCCTTTTAGGCCCTTAATTTGTGATAATTAGCCCTAAACTATAAATACTTAGGCACCTAGGTTATTTTCTTAGTTTTTATTTATTATTGGATAATGTTTCTCCATTGAGAAAGAGAGTTGGTAAACTTTTGTAAAATTTTGTTTTAGAAATGTTGGTCTAGAGGGCGATCATCTCCCTCTTGGTCACTTTAAAAAAATAAGTGTTTGATTAAGATTATAATTGAGGGTATTATGGTCTAATGTATCCTTTTATTATTAATATCTGATGATTCGATTTCTCAAGTTATTATGTCTTGTAACTTATCCCACTAGTAGGTAAGCCAAGACATAGCCAAGAATGATAGGTAACAAGCTTATGAACAGAAACTAGAGAAGACCACATATAATGATAACAATAATAATAGTAAGCAGAAAACAAAAAGGAAACATATAAAGTATCTCAAAACAAGAGAAGGAAAAGGATAAAAATATACAACTAAATCCCTTGTAAGACCTGGTAAGGTTGGTACTAGAGCCAACACTAAAAGATACCTAGAGTAATAGACAGAATCCAAAACATAAATAATATATACAAGTAGTCTCGAGTACAAAAAACTAAACTAGAATTAATAGAAGAGGATCAACCTCGGATGACAGCAAGCTCACCCTGCTCTAGATTAGTGTTTTAAAGTACAAATTAGGTCAATAGTCCAGTAAAAACTAGTCTCTAATATGAAGATTTCACAACCCAATTTATCAAGTCATGATGGTGCCCACTTTATTTGAATAGTAGGCAAGCCAAGCCATAGCCCAAAATGATAGGTAATGGCTAACAGGCAAAAACTAAAATAGACCACATATAATCATAATAATAATAATAATATTAAGTTAAAAATAGAAAGGAAACTTATAAATTATATCAAAACAAGAGAAGAAAAGAAATAAAATAATTAGCTAAATTTCTCCCAAGACCTGGTAAGGATGATACAAGAGACACTACTAAAAGATACATAGAGTACTAGATAGAATTTAAAATATACACAATATATACAAGCAGGCTCAAGTACTATAGACTAAACTGGAATAGATAAAAGAGGATAATTCTTGTACGACAACAAGCTCACCCTACTTCGTATCTGCACTAGAAAGTAGAAATCATATCATCTTTGGCTGCTAGTAATTTAATAAACATCAGGGGAAAAATGCATAAGTATAGTATGAGTACCATATACATGGGTACTAAAAAAGAATCATCGACAAACCCCTCATGGTTCCTACGTCAGGAAGCATTAGCTCTGTAGATGTATACGGAGGTTGTGAGATGACCTCGTGCATCAAATTATTATTATTATTATTATTATCATAATTCCTATTGCATTTTTATTTTACATTATACCTTTACTCTCATTGCATTATCTCCCTTAATGTATACCTGTTTATGTGTATTTTTTTCTTCTTACTAGTATGTGTAACATCTGTATACTTGTATTACTTTCTCATAATTTCTATGGTATATGTGAATATTATACAACTATTAGTAAAGACATTATGGTCTATTATTTGGGATATTTTCTTGTTACAGTTGATGTGCCCTTGGGGTGCATTTTGTATGCTTTATTTTCCACTTTCCTTAGTCGGCCTATGATACCTATTGAGTATAAGTGGACAATTCTCATCCCTACTGTGCCCTTTTAGTGCAAATCCAGGTTTAAGAGCACCTCAAGAAGGTTTATTCAAGCAACATTTGGATCTTTTCGAGGTAGCAATCAACTGTATCCAGAGTTGACTACTATCTTTCATTATTTAAATTATGTCTTTAATTGCATTCAGATAAAAAGTTATTCCTGTTTTTAATATCTTATGTATTTTTATATGGAGTTGTACTAATTATGTTCTTACACTGTGACACCAGGGTTTTGGATTTGGTTTTGTATCATCATTGGCTATGTATTTACATTCTTATTATTATGTGTATTTTTTTTATTTTGATTTAGGAGTCATGCCTTGGTTTTTTGTATTATCTTTCAATCATAAATGTTTGGATGATAGGCAGACTTCTCCAGGCTTTCTGCGACAAGAGCCATCATGACCCTTGGTTTTTGGGACATGACAAATTGGTATTAGATCCAGGCTTATTAATCTCAATGGTATAAGACTGGGATTTCTAATAGAGTCTCATATATTTATACATATACATATGTATCTCTATTTACGAGGCTATATGATGTGTTTAGGAAATTTCCTTGATTTAGCTTCTTATTATGTGGATTTTCATTTTAGCTCTTTATTATGTGGATTTTCTTCATACTTGTATTATAATTCATATGTCCCTCTTTGTTGTGCAGATAGTAATGACTCGGTCTCGTGAGAGTAGAGATACTGAGCCTTGATCTTCGGAGAGATCCTAGTCTAAATGGTGAGTTATTAGTCAAAGATAGGCCCGAGGTAGTGGATGGGCATGCAGATATACCCCATCTAGAAGTAGTGCTTTGGGACTCTCCCTTAAGCATTAAGTTGAGCATATTGGGGATATGGGTCCTACTCAATTCCAATGAGTTTTTTACCCCAATCGTGGAGGGGTTATTAGTTTTCTTATTGACCTATTTAGAGGGTGCTCCTTTGAGTGTGCCTGGTGTTACCGTAACTCAAAGTATGGTACCTTCATCTATTATAGAGCCTTCTTATGGTGTTTGTATAGCCTCAACTATGGATCCTCTAGTAGTGTCTACTTCAACTTTTGGTAATCCACAAACTCCAACTGTTATTCCTCTTTCATTGCCTACATTTGAGCATGGTATTTTGATGTCGGAAGTTTATCTTTCATCTATGTTTCCTCTTTAGGTGTGATCTTATCTTGCCGGATTCACTATGTCTTCTCATACTATGACTACAATTATGTCTTCTGAGGGTCATAAAATGTTTAAGATATTTACTTGTTTTGGTGCTCCATGGTTTAGTAGTGTTGTAGGCAAGGATGCATATGAGTTATTGATTGATAGTCATGAGAAGTTACATAACCTGGGTTTTCTTGAGTCACATGGTGTTCGTATACTACTTGTTAATTGAGGGGACACTGGTAGAGATTATGGAGGGTACTTATTGGTTGCAGACCTCTTAATTTCCTGAGATGACTTAGGATCAGTTTGTTGAGGCCTTTTTCGAAAGGTTTATGCCTTATAATCCGAAGGATAAGATGAGAGGTGAGTTTGATATCATGGGGTAGGCCCCATGACTATTATAGAGTATGAGGCATGCATTCATGCCTTGTCTATATATTCTGACGGTAATATTGCAACAAAATGTAAGAAGATTTAGAAGTTCATAAAGTGGTTACATATTTCTCTTCTATTAGCTACAACTCAGATACTAGTGTATGGAGAATCTTCTTAATGTATAGTAGATCATGTTAAGATGATTAAGGGTATTCTTAAAGCATCTCAAAGAGTCTCTTAAAAGGTTCACCATATGGGAGAGTTAAGAGGTCACACTTCTCGAGGTAGGTATTCTAGAGGTTTCATAGGTATCACACCAACTAATGTAGGAAGCCTTAAATAATTTTGATAGTGGGCCTTCTGGTTCAGTAGTTTTGGGTGTCTATGTCGATCCAGATGTACCTCCCCCTATTGATCAGGCAATGGAGTTTTCTATTTATGTTATTAGATGGGCTATTTGTCCAAGGACTGCCCCCACTATATGTTTAGAGCTACTCTTATTTCTATTGTAAGAGGTAAGAGTTCTACTAGAGGTATGTGAGGGAGAGATAGTAGAGCCTGTGGTGTAATTCGTGGAGTTATTTAGCTGGTCAGTGGTCATGGACAGTGCTATATTATACCTTCCAAACAATTGGCAGAGGCTTTTGACACTGTTATTATAGGTATCATCCCTATTTATTTTAGATCTCCATCTATGTTATTTGATCTAGGATCAACTTTCTGTAATGTGTCTACATATTTTGCTTCGAGATTGATTCTTCTAGTGAGCCTCTTGCCATTCTTATACATATATCTACCCCTGTAGGAGATTTCTTAGTGGTGGTTGGGTGTATCGATCCTGTTTTATAACTTTTGTTGGGTGTGAGACTTGAATTGATTTGCTTGTCTTAGATTTGGTTGACTTCGGTGCAAATTTTGGTATAGATTAGTTAGCTCCTTATTATGTTATCCTAAATTATTATGCTAAGAATGTGACTTTTTCTCCATCGAGTATGCAAAAGATAGCTTGGAAGGGTGCACTTCATTTGAGTCCCAACAGGGTTATATATTAAATTCAGGATCATCCTTTGGTTCAGAGATGATGTTTTTCTTAGTTGGCTCATTTTTGTGATACTAGTGTTGCAATACCTTTTTTGTTAGATTATGTTTGAGCTGTTTGTTAGTTCATGGATGTGTTCCTTATGGTTTTCCTTCTATGCCTCCAAATTGTGATATTGACTTTGACAATGATGTTAAGTTGGGCACCAAGCCTATCTCCATTCTTCCTTATAGGATAGCCCCAGCCGAGTTGAAGGAATTAAAAGATCAGTTCTAGGAGTTGTTTGATAAGGGATTTATCCAACCTAGTATATCACTTTGTGGTGTACCTATTTTATTTTTAAAGAAGAAGGATGGGTGTATCTAAATTTGTTTTGATTATCTGTAATAGAGAAAAGGTGATGATTAAGAATAAGTATCATCTTTCTTGTATGTATGATTTGTTTGATCAACTTCAGAGTGCTTCTATTTTTTCATAGATTGCTTTCTGATCCAAGTATAACCAGTTTAGTATTAGAGCCTCAGATATTCCTAAGACAACTTTTCAAACTTGATACGGTTATTATGATTTCTTGGTCATACTATTTCGGGTAACCAATTCCCCAGTTACATTGATGGAGTTGATCAATTGAGAATTTAGATTACATGTCGACTCTTTTGTTATTACATTTATAGATGGTATATTGGTTTACTCTAAAAGTGAGGAAGATCATGAGTAGAATTTGCGAATTGTGCTTCAGAGACCGAGGGATGAGAAGTAGTATGCTATGTTCTCCAAGTTTGAGTTTTTGTTGGATTCTGTCTCTTTTTTAAGTCACATGGTGACTAAGTATGGAATTATGCTTGATTCAACCAAGATTAAAGTGGTTTGTTATTGGGCTAGGATTATTTTACCCATATATATTCAGAGTTTTATTGGCTTGGAAGGCTACTATCGATGTTTTGTTGAGGGTCTATCATCTATTGCATCTTTGTTGACCCAATTGAATCAGAAGAAGATTTCCTTTTAGTGATCTGATACTTGTGAGGTGCACTTCAAAAACCTCAATGATTTGTTATCATTATCTCCTATCTTGACTTTTCCCAAGGACGGTGTGGATTTTACTTCTTTTGTGATGCTTCAGGTGTTGGATTAGGTTTTGTATTGGTTCGTGAGCTAAGGTGATTATGTATGCTTCTCGTCAGTGAAAACCCCATAAGATGAATTTCCCTACCTATGATCATCATAGACTTCAGTATTTCTTCACCCAATACATCTTAATATAAAAAGGTGTTGTTGGACTGAGTTGCTTAAAGATTATGACTTTACTATTGTCTATCATTTAGGCAAGGCTAACATGGTTGTAGATGCCTTAATCCAGAAATCGATACAATTATGACCGATGTCAATATTCTTGAGAATGTTATTTGAGGATAATTCATGAGGATCCAAGACATGGTTAACTTGAGTGAACAAAAACAATCTTAGAAGAACCTTTTGAGCCCACATTAGAGTAATTTAATGTATTGAAGATTTCTTGGTGCTTGGAATATGCATGGAAGGCCCAAAGGATGAGGGACGATTCGTGAGGAGGCCCGCCAAGAGATTGACCACCCATCTTATGAACCACAAAAGAAAGAAAAAGAGAAATCACCGCCTCATAGGGATAACCAGTCAAGAGATGACATCCAATCATTCTAATCATCCCCCTTGGACAGATTCTCATTATAGGCCATTTTTAAAATTAGTCCATGGAAACGTTTTGGTCCTTAGTGTAATACCATAGTCTTAGACTATAAATAGATAGTTTTAGGTCTTTCTTAGCTAGCTAGTTCTTTATTATAATGATAAATTCATGAAAACTCCATTCAGAGTGCTTAGTGCTTGGAAAATCAAAGGTTGAACCTTGTTTCGAAATGTTGGATCTAAGGGAAATCCAGTCCCCTTAGTGGTTAATGTAAGATTTAGGTTCTAGTTGGTAATTCATTAAGGGATGTATTAGGGTTTGAATCACCCTTTTTGTTTCCCTTTTGTTATCTTCTTATGTCTATCTTTCTATTATTGATATTCAATCCTTCTATCTGTTATTTTCTACACTTATATTTGAGTTCTCATGGCTTTCATCATATTATCTGGTATCACAGTTGAGCTTAGGATTATTACCATAATTCAAGTCTTGGATTTGTTATCTTGAAAATCGTAGAAAAATAAGAAAAAAGAAAAGAAGTAGTTCACGTTTTTGACTTTTTGAAATTTAAAGTTTTTTATTTTTGTGTCATTTTGAGTTTCTAGTTCTATATTTCTGTTCGCTAGCACTATTGGAGTCAAAATCAAAGATTTGAGCTTATTCCGGTGGATTTGAGCCATCTACCATTATTGGAGCATAAATTGAAGAAAATTTGTGGTGGGTTCTCAAATCTGAGATTTATTGGTGAAATTATGAGTTTATAAAAGTGGGTATTATGTTTGGGAGGATGAAGTATGCCTTTGTTTAAAATTTCATCAAAATTTGAGGTCATTTGCATAAGGGCCAAATTTGAATGTTCTTGGTTTTTGTGCATGTTCTTCTAATATTGTTGAATTAGAAGATGAAAAAAGGGTGTATTTGATCCCAAAAAAGTGAAGGAAAAAGGTGTTGTAAATTTTTTATTCAAAAAAAATATTCCAATCTTTCAAAAAGAAAAAGGACCAAGTTTGAATCAAGAAGGAATATTCCAAAGTAAGAAAGAACAAAAATAGATTACAAAAGGGGGGCATAAGGATTCAACATTTCCAAGAGTTGAAAAAATCACTTGTGGTTCTTTAAGGCCATGAATAATCTTCAAGGTAGTTTATCAATATCATCCAAATGAAGAAGAAAATATTTGAGGACCCTTCACACCTTCTGTAGCACATATAAAAGACGTGAGAGCACACTATTTTAGGTTAACGGTCACTTTGATCATCAATCACCTTTGTGACAGCATATCGCAAACTTAGTCAATTGAAGGGGAGTTTAAAACTTGATTCTAGAAAGAAGTAAAAGTCACCCTGACGGTCAGTCGCAAGCTTAATGACCAGACACCTTTCCCATAATTAAAACCCAATTTTCCATCACCATTCTGATTAGGTGCGATGGCCACAAGGACTACCAGTCCCAAGGGTGGTGGCCAGTCACACCAACCATCCCTAGTGGACACCAACATCTCTAGAAATAAATCATAAGCTTATTTTTAGATTTCTTAGTTTCTTTTCTTAGACTCTTAGACTTGTTTTCTTGATTATAACTGCTAATTAACAATAAATAATCATCTTACTTAGTTATGAATTAGTTTTTGAGTCTATTTTCTTTCTTCATACTATTTATTTTGTGTTTTTCTAGTTTTAAATTCATTGTAACTATTTGATTCATGTTTGTAAGTAGTTTTTATTTCGTTGAGTCATTGAAACAAGAATCTACTTCGACAGTAAGTGGAGATTGATATTTTATTGACCACCGGAGTATAAGAACCTTATAACATTCACTGCTATGATTTTTAATGTTACAATGGTGATATTCTTACGAGTGTTGGTGAGGAGATTTTTTGTTACTTTTTCCTGTACAAGGGTTATAAATAAGTATGTTTTCAATACCCTCAGATAATTATGGCTATGACATAGGAGACTATGTATATGGTGAACATAGTTGTGGCTATGAAGAAGATGAAGATTATGGCGGCTATTAATATAGCCATGACCAAGAGTTGAATGAAAATAAGGGAAACTATTCTGAAAGAGAATGTGAGAAGAATGATGACTCTAGTTATTATAGTAAGTACATAGATGATGAAGGTCCATGTAGGGGTTCTTATGAAGAAGATGGGGAATGTATGGAGTATGAAACTCCCCACCCAGAGCATATAGATGATGTAAGGTTTAACCTCTTTATTTACAAGTCATATGAGAATCATAGTAAGAATGTACGTAAGGATTCTAAATTTTTATATTCCTCGTCTTCTGTATTTCTTATCAATGTCTAATTAGTGTGAATCATTATACTAACTATAGTACAGATTACCCCATGGAAGTAAGAGAATACATACCTCCAAACCTAAGGAATTCTATATCTCATCCTTCTTGTTCTAGTGTTCAAACATGTGTAAATGGGTATCAAGGTTGATATGGAAGGTATAGTAGGAGTAATGATCATTTTCTCTTCCTAGATATATAAGGTTTTTGGGTCCCAAAGATTATCTTGATTAGGAATGGAAGGGTGAAATAATATTCAAGTATTATGGTATGAGTAAAGTAGAAAGATTTATGTGTTCGCTTAAACATTTTTAAGGTACAATACCATTGTGGTAGGAATCCATAAGGAAGTCTGTCCGAACATGGAGTACCTTGAAATTACTCATAAGGGTTGCCCATGTACTTATGGGGTACACAAAGCTTTACAATGTTTGTCCAAGAAGAAATGTTAGCTCTAAAAAAGTAAGCATTTGTGGGGTTCTGGGATGCCTCCTTGTGCTAGATGATTGGCTAAATAGAAACTACATCATCTCGCCCATGGTTGACTATCTAGGGATATCTCAAGAACCTCTACTTGTTCCATATTTCTTGGAGAGGTATAGTGTTTTCGATAGAGTGAAGATTTTCTTTACCTAATATGGGTACTTTAAGGAGGTTTATGTGATATCTTCCCCTTGGAATGTGGACATTTATACTTGGGTGCCAATTGTTTTACCCGACATAGAGTTCCAAATTAGCAAAATTAGCCTAAGTTTATAAAGGACCAACAGGAAAATCAGCCTTTTCCACCCGTTCTTCCCAAATCTCAAAGAAATATGGCCACTTACTCTAAGCCTAATGAAAATGATAGATAAAAGATAAAGAAGAGTAAGGGAGTGCAAGGTTACAATTTTAGAGAGTAATAATTAGAGGTTGTGAGAAGTTAAGTAAGAGGGTGGCCACCAAACTGAGCTAACAATGATTTTCCTTCTTTTAAAAAGGACATGTTTGTAGGCACCAACATGTAAAGTGGGGGAGAACACCTACCAAAAGAGATGATTCCCTTTGAATAATTGATAAGGGAAAACTTCTATGATTCAAAAGCTTGTGAAGGATCTTCACACCAAGGTAAAGAATAATGTTCTCAAGATCTTTGAGGTAACATAGCTCACTCCTATACTTTTGTACATATGAATAATTATTGTGAGGCTAGTAACCCATTGAATATGAGTAGTAGCTTACCTATGTGTGAGTCTTATGATTCCTTACCTCTTGATAATGATGTACATGTTGTGAGTGTGGAAATACAAGTTGATCCTATTGATGACCAAATTGACTCTTCTTGCAAGATTGACTTGTGTCTGCCTAGTGTTGAAGCCATTGTGATGAAGGGTAGTACATTGTCATGTGAAATTTGTATGGATCAACTTATGTGTGAAACTAGTCCACCTCTTGAGGATATTTGTGATATGGTTAATCAAGCTCAAGTGAGTAATGATGTTTAACATGTTTATCAAGTGAATAGGAGTGATCCTTTGAGCATGCCTCTTAATGAAGACCATATTATTTGTCTTGCTCATAGGGATGATTATCTGGGTGAAACATCTTATGAACTTGATAGTTGTCTTATTAAGAGTAAACTTATATGTTCCTTATTCTGGATTGATTCTCATCTCTTTAAGCACAACATCTTTTTTGAAGATGAAGAAACCACTCCTAGTGAATTACCTAATGGTATAGTAATTTTGATGATGTAGCTCATTTTGAGGTCTATATTCTATATAACAACCCAATATGATGTGACAACATTCCTCCTAAAGAGTGAAATTTCTTCTTGGAAGATGAGAGTACTATTAAGGGAAAAAAATGTAAAGATTTGTGAAGATTTGAAAAAGAATGATCCATTCGATGGTGACAACCTGACATGAATGTTTGATAAATCCAACTAGTGATTGTTTCTATGAAAATGATTTTTTATGTGATCCTTTGTATGACACCACTCGCTTGTCTAATAAATATGATGATGAATTGCTTGATTCTTGTGATAAATTGAGTAATGATCCCTTTTATGTCAGTGGTGGTATATGTCTACATGAGGATTCCTCTGTTGAAAGAGAAAGTGTTACTTGTTTTGAAATTATTCCTTCTTCTTTATATGCCTCTATTGTAGAGTATATATGTAAGGGCACGTTAGTTGATGTTAACTTGAGTGATACCTTTCTGTACTCTTTATTTTCTTTTTATGATTTTTATGCTTTCATGGAGAGTATATTCTTTTGTTTGGGTAATTCCTTTTGGGAAAAGGATAGGTTTATAGACCCATGTCTATGGTAACTCTATCTATTTAACCCCGATGACAAATTTGAATGTGGTGATTTTGATACACCCAACTTGATGATTGGTCTAGATGATAAGTAATGCTTGAATGAGGATGTTAGAATCCTTCGATATGATAGAAAGCCTTTCTTGGGGATTCATAATCTACTTAATGGACCCATATTGTGTTAGGGAAATATCTCCAACAAAGATGAGAGTTTTTTAAATAAGGGGAGCAACGAAAATATCTAAGAGAGTTCACCATTATGTGTTCCACTATTGACTAAGGTTTCACTACTTGTAGGTCAAGAAGGTAGTCTTATCTTGAAAATACTTTGGATGGATTCTATTTATATTATACCATTTTTAATTACTTGTGTCAAATGGAAGACCCTACATAAAGGTGGTATCACTCTTGAGAACTCGAGGGTAAATATGTCATTGCCTTCTTTATGTGTTGCTTATATACTTGCATCCTTGGTTTATACACTTGTTGATAAGTTTTATGGTCCATAACTTGTGGATGCTAAGTTGATTTCCTATTTGTAGAAGAGTCCATGGATGTTAAAGACTTCTTGTCACCTTCATAGGAGTGGATAGTTTGAAGTATCCTTTAGGGATCTTTGGAGAAATCATAACTTTATTAATAGAGAGAAACAAAGTTCTTGGGAGAAATACTTAGATTAGATTGGTTTATTGCATAGTAGATTCTCCATCCTCCCTAATAGCATGACTTAATGATAGAATCCCTTTACATGGGATGTCATTTGAAAGAAAAGAGTTATTTGTACAGAAATGTTTGGACTTTATCTTTGTGTGCATTATGTGCTAAGTATTTTTTGCTAAACGACATTCTTATGGGTAATAGAACCTTGGATTATGTTTTAACACTTGATTCTTTTCTATACTACCTCTTTGCCTATGATGTTATCCATGCTGCTCTTCTATTTATTTTATGAAGAGGTATGTAACTTATTAGTTTTTCCACTTGGTTGAGTGACAATGCTATATGGGTCATGTGGACTTTATAACCAATTGAGGTACCACTCTTCCTATTGTCTCTTAAAGAGGTAATGAAGCAATTGTGTCTTATGGATTCTGAGGTGAAGGTAGTCTTACTTTTTGGATTATTTTATGCCATTATGACCTTTGTGGTTTCCTTATCTTTTGATAAGTCCCATAGCCAGCTCCTTTTTATAATTTTTATTTAAGCTCCTAATGTTTAACACAAAGGATCCTTAGTTATATCTCCCATAGGATTTGCTATGTCTGGATTTGAGGGCGAATCCTTTTTTAGAAAGGGGAGAATGAAATGATTTTGATTGGTGTGAACACTTTTAAACATGTAATTTGAGGCCAACAAAAGAAGAGCCAAGCCATAATCAATTTAAGGGCATAAAAACTAGCTTTGAAGAAAACTGTTGAGCCTGTATTAGAGAAATTTCATGTATGGGAAATTTCTTTGAGATTGGAATATGCTTGGAAAAACCTAAAGATAAGGATACAACAATAGAGGAGGCTCGATAAGAGCTTGACCATCTATCTCATGAACCATAAAAAGAAGTAAGTGAAAGAGATATCATGGATTAATAGGGATGCCAAGGGCGATGACCATTCAAGGGAGGGACGACCAATCCCTATAATCGTCCCCCTTAGACAAACTCTAATTATGGGCCTTCTCTTTTAATTATTTCATGGGCCACTTTTGGACCTTAGTGTTATAACCTAGTCTTAGATAATAAATAAAGAGTTTTATGTCTTTCTTAGCTAGCTTATTTTTATTATGATAACGAATTCATGAAAACTCCATTGGGAATGTTGAGTGCTTAGAAAAGCCAATGTCTATCCTTGTTTCAAAATAGTCATTGTAAGGGAGATTTAATCCCCTTTGTAGTCAATGTAAGAGTTATATGTTAGTTGGTTATTTATTAAGAGAGGTCTAAGGGTTTGAAACACATTTTTAGTTTCCCTTTTACTATCTTCCTGTGTGTATATGTCTATCATTTATATTCTATCCTTATATATTTTATTTTTTGCATATAGAGTCAAATTCTTGTATCTTGAATCATGTATGAAGTCGACTAGCATGGTTAGATTGGAACATCATTTGACCTAGTAGAGGCATTTAGCTCTAGAGGTTCAATATTTGGCTAACTAGATGGTTAGGCTTTATATTTCAACACCTTGGTGTGTTTTGTCATTCGTGGAGTCGAGGTCTTCTTTGTTGGAGAAGATTCGACCTCATTAGTTTGAAGATTTTGAATTGAGGTTAAAAAGGCCTCACTTGATTCAGATGTTGTTTTGAGTATTGGAGGTCAAGTTTATGTTTTAAGAGTAGGCGAATGAATTAGATTGATTTTGTAAGAGGCTCATTGTTCCAGGTATTCCATCCATCCCAGAGTGACTAAGATGTATCTTGATTTGAGGCAGCATTAGTGGTAAGGTGGTCTTAGGAAAGATATAGAAGACTTTGTAGCTCGTAGCCTTTATTATTAGCAGGTGAAGGCCGAGCATTTGAGGCATATTTATTTACTTCAGAGGTTACCCATTACCTTGTGGAAATGGGAACAGATCACTATGAACTTCGTGACTTAGTTGCCTCATACTATCTATGGTTCTGATTGTGTTTGGGTTATCATGGTTTATTGACCAAATCATCTTATTTTATTTTGGTTAAGGTTTATTTCAGTACGGAGAGGTTGGCATGTATCTATAATCATAATATTGTACATCTTTATGGTATGCCAGTGTCTATTATCTCAGATCGAGGATCGGTGTTCACATCTCACTTTTGGAAGGCTTTTCAAGAAGATTTGGGTACTAGAGTTGATATTAGTACAATATTTCACCGCCAGACCAACAATCAATCAGAGTAGACTATTCAGGTGTAACGACCCGAAATCACCTCCCAGGACGTCACACGGTGCTTAAGGCTACAAGTAGCCCCAACCTAACCCTTAGAACCGATTTCTAACCAAAAACACCCAATTCAATATTAGGATAGACTTAAACACTCGCATATCCATATCACAAGAGAGGAAATAAGAAAGGATAATTGGTTCAAATGACTACAACATAAAGAAATATCAACAAAACCACAATACTGATCCCTCTCGACATATCACAAGTCTGATACTAGTCTGACAAAGCCCATATGAATCAAAATCTAGAGAGCCATTGGGACAGGCCCCAACTGACTCGAAATGAACTAAAGATAAAGCATAGTCTCTCAAGTACGGTAAATATCTGAAGATCGGTCCTCGAATCATGAGGACTCACCACTGTAGAAAACTTAGGTAAGGTACTGAAAGAATCACGGGCGAGGCTGGGACTGAGCACCTGAACCTACATTATGACACAATGTACCACATTGACATATATGTGGATCAGTACTTTGGAATGTACTGAGTATGCGGGGTTTCATGCATATGTATAAAGTAGTAACGATGTTTTCTTCAATCAAACCATGTATGCATAATAAGATGACTCACATAGCTTGAACAAGTGTAAAATATGAAACTCATAAGTCATGTAGAATGAAGCATGTAACACAATCTCTAATGTCATCATTATTTAACTTAAAAATCGAAAACCTTCTCTTACTCTCCATTCCCAAAGGCTAAGGGATTTCAAACTACACTTTCAAGTCATGCATATATCTCAAGAGAGTAAATGTTCTTCAATGCTCAACACTTCACAATCATTTAGAAACTCATATACTTGGAATTCAAAATCATAAAACATGAAAACATACTTGAAGGAATTTCATTCACTTTAGAAAATATCTCATCTCAAATCAATACCTTGATTAGGGAATATCTTTAAAATTCAACCATTTAGGGAAAATAGCTTATAAGGAAGGAAAATAAGTATTTATTTTCGAAGTTCGAAAGGCAAGGAAGGTTCTCGTAATCAACATAAACCATGAGAGCTACATGGAGTCCAATGTTTTGTCCTCCTAAGGAAGAGACCCCACGTTGGGGAGGAGCGTCATACTCTTTCCAGGGAGTATAACCTAGGTCTAGTGATCACTAACCAAAAATCAGCCTCGGGCCCATATAATCATATCGGCCTCAGGCCCACTAATAATCATAATATAATCAGCCTCAGGCTCACATCCTACGGTGGTACGTAGTTTTTGGGGTAAGAAACCATAGTAGGTTACCCAATCGGTGCTAAATACTACTCCCTGTAGATTACCTGGGCTCATCTCATAAAAATCCACTTTTAGAAAAATCTCATAGTTCACCACGAACCCAATAATAAAATCAATAATCGCATATAGTGAAGTGGATTTCAAAGATTTCGGACCATTAGACAAATTCAATTTTCAATCATCTCAAAATACTCAAATCGTGGGTGCTTATAGCACGAGAGTTCATAATTTCTTATGTCTCAAATAGGTATTACTAACCCATAGTTCAATTTCTAGTTAAACTCTTATCAAAAGCATAATATATAGCATATAGATTTATAAATCAAGTGGAAATCTGTAAATTCCAGTAATTCATCTCAAAATCTCAATGTATTCATATGCTTCAATATCTCAACATTTCAAATATAAGCTTCTCAA
This sequence comes from Capsicum pubescens, assembly GCA_030864215.1. Classification (NCBI taxonomy): domain Eukaryota; kingdom Viridiplantae; phylum Streptophyta; class Magnoliopsida; order Solanales; family Solanaceae; genus Capsicum; species Capsicum pubescens. The sequence goes on from CM061542.1 coordinate 126,393,457, forward strand.
AGAGTAAAGTCATGGGGTTTATACAGCTGTAAAAACTCAATAAAACATGTAGAAATCATGTCATTTAACTCTCAATTCATGAGAAATATCAATATAATGCATTCAATAAATATGGGTGAAAACCCCAATTCAAACTCATGTAAAAAACCCATAATTTCAGCAAAACCATGATGTAAATAAACATTTTGGGCACAAGGGTGAAAGGGTTACCCAAGTTTAAAACCCCGTATACCTTGAATTTTAAGCTTTAGAAGAACTCTCACTTTTAGAACTCTACTCTTGCTCTAGAATGAGGGTTCTTGAGACCCTTCACTTAGGAACCTAGAATCTTGACTCAATTTAGAAAATCCATGGTGGATTCTTGAGATTCTTGGAAGAGGTTTTGAGTATTTAGGGTTCTTGTTGAGAGAAAATTTGATAAAACCGTCATACGATGCTTCCAAATGGCTTTGATTTAGTGTTTCCACGATTTTATAGGCTTCTAAAAAGTCCAAAACGCCCTTTTAAACATCTGCGCAAAACTGGAAAAAATGAACTGGAACCCGATTTTGCTGGCCTCCGCGATCGCCACTAATCGCGTTGCCTCTTTAGAAAATGATAATTGGGAAATTGACATCCTCTGCAACACGGAGAATGGATTTTCCCACTGGTTGGGACCTGGGATTCCTCCGCGATGCCCTACTATTGAGGAGTCCCACTGGAAATTGACAATCGCTAAATGAACCCTCTCCGCAACGCGCTAGGCTCTATAATGACGTAGTTTTTTACGACGAAGGCTTAAATTCGCCATAACTTATTACCCGAGTGTCCAATTTGGGCAAATCTTATATCGATTCAAAGCTTATCAGATTTCCCACGTGATAAAAAGTCAAAATTAGGGAAATTCTACATGGTTAGCAAGATACTCACTTAGGAAGACACTTCACAATCTTTTAGTGTCGAAATCACGTCTCACTCGACACGCCCTAAGGCTCAAACTACGAGGAAACTTTGTGGGACCTTAAAATATCTCATCCTTAGAAACATTCTTCCTCGAATGTCATGAGTTAGGCTAGGAATAAAGGAAAATAGAGTACACACATCCAAAATAAGGACGAAACGGTTAAAGGTCTCTCTAAACTCATGAATACTCAAAAAAATATACAAACTCATACAAGAATAGATGCGTAGCTGAACTTTAGATTAGAAAAGCTTTATCAAGGAAAAATAGTACCTTCGGATTGGTCTGAACTTGAGGAAAAGAGGTGTGGGTATTTTGCTAGCAATATTTGTTTCTACATCCCAAGTAGCACCCTCAATAGATTGGTTTCTCCATAAAACATTGACAAAGGGAACTTTTTTGTTCCTTAGTCTACATATCTGAAAATCTAGGATCTCCATGGGAATCTCCTCGAAGGAAAGGCTATCCTGAATATCAACACTCTCTGAAGGATCAACCATAATGGAATCACTGATATGCTTCTTAAGCATGGAGACATGAAAGATAGGATGAACGGTGGACAACTCCGAGGACAACTCAACCTCATAAGACACTTTACCAACATTGCTCAAAACTCGATACGGGCCAGCATAACGGGGACTAAGCTTCCCTTTCCTACAAAACCTCTTCACCCCTTTCATGGGTGAAATCTTCAAGTACACCAAATCACCTACCATAAAATCAAGATCTCTTCTTCTCACATCGGCATAAGAGTTTTGATGACTCTGAGCGGTCTACAACATTTCTATAATCAACTTATCTTTCTCCATAACTTCGAACACTGTATCGGGCCCACGCACGGCAGCTTTGACCACTTCAAACCAAACTATGGGTGATCTACACCTCCTACCATACAAAGCCTCAAATGGTGCCATCTCAATGCTAGCTTGGATACTATTGTTATAGGCGAACTCTATCAATGGAAAATGCTCATCCCAAATTCCTTTGAAATCAAGAGTGCATGCCCTCAACATATCCTCTAGGGTCTGAATAGTCCTCTCAGCCTGACCATCTGTCTATGGGTGAAAAGATGAACTCAAAAGAACTTGGGTGGCAAGACCCTGTTAAAATGCCCTCCAAAACTGAGAAGTAAACTGAGTAACCCTATCCGAAATGATAGACAAGGGAACTCAAAGTAGTCTGATCAACTCCTGGACATAGAATCTAGCATAATCCTCAGTCGTATAAGATGTATACATGGGCAAGAAATGTGAGGACTTAGTCAACCTATCCACAACAACCCAAATAGAATCATGATGACGCTGCGAAAGCAGCAACCAGGTCACGAAGTCCATATTCACCATCTCCTCCTTCTAAGTGGGTATACTAAACTCTTGCATCACACCACCCGGTCTTTGGTGCTCTACCTTAACTTGTTGACACGTCACACACTTTGCTACAAACTCGGCGATGTCTTTCTTTATGCCATTCTACCAATCGATTTCTACCAAGTCGTGATACATCTTGGTAGTACCGGGATGAATGGAACAACGCGTGCCATGCGCTTCACCCATAATCCTCCGCCTCAAATCATCAACACACGGAACACACAAACTACCATGTATCCTCAACACACCATCTCCCCCTTGGGAGAAAACCTCAAATTTTTGGTCCTTAACTGACTCTTTCAGTTTGACTAAACTAGGATCCCTATCCTGCTTCTCCTTCAATTCTGAAACTAAAGAAGATTTGGAACTACTCTACACCAACGTACTCCCCTCCGCTGAATCATGTAATCTAATACCCAACCTATTCTGATAATGAAAATCATGAGATAACTCTCTCTTACCTTCCTCAATATGCGCAACACTACCCATGGACAATCTGCTAAGGGCATCCTCCACCACATTGGAATCACAATACACCACAAAACTATTAGTACCATCAGGCAAAGTCAACATAGGGGCTGAAGTGAGTCGAGTCTTCAACTCCTGAAAACTCATCTCATAGGAATCAGACCACTGGAATTTAACCGTCTTTTGGGTCAACCAGGTCATAAGAGACGCAATGGAAGAGAAACCCTCACCAAAACGATGGTAATAGCTCACTAGATCCAAGAAACTTCTAATGTCAGACGGAGAGATAGGTCTAGGCCAATCTCTAACAGCGTCTGTCTTTTGGGGATCAACTCTAATACCCTCGGCTGAAACAACGTGACCCAGAAAGGCTCAGACCTTAGCAAAAATTCACACTTACTGAACTTGGCGAACAACTGATGATACCTAAGAGTTTACAAGACAATTCTATGGTGAGTTACATGGTCATTGTCATCACGGGAGTACATAAGGATGTCGTCTATGAAGACAATAACAAACATATCAAGGTATTGCATGAACACTCAATTCATGAGGTCCATAAAAGTTGTTGGGGAATTGGTTAGCTCGAAAGACATGAATAGAAACTCAAAATGAACATAACAGGTTCAAAAAGCTGTCTTTGGAATATTATATTCTCTTACCTTAAGCTGATGATAGCAGGATCTATGGTCTATCTTGGAGAAATAACTTGTACCTTGCAACTGATCAAACAGGTCATCAACTCTCAGAACAGGATACTTATTTTTTATGATGACTTTGTTGAGTTTACGGTATTAAATGCACATACGCAAAGATCCATCATTCTTTCACACGAATAAGACGGGTGCGTCCCAAGGAGAAATACTGCGCCAAATAAAACCTTTATTTAAGAGATCTTTGAGTTGCTCCTTCAACTCCTTGATTTCTATAGGTGCCATATGATTTGGAGGAATAGAAATAGGCTGAGTGTCTAGATGAAGGCCAATCCAAAAATCTATCTCTCTATCAGGAGGTACCCCTAGGAGATGTTCTGAAAAGACATCGGGGAACTCATTAACAAATTCAACTGACTGGATGGATGAAGTCTCGTACTTAGTGTCCTTGACCCTAACTAGGTGGTAGATGAAACCTTTATATATAAGCTTTATGGCTTTGATATAGGAGATAAAATGACTCTTGGGAGATACCGAACTCCCGAACCACTAAAACACTGGTACATCAGGAAACTGAAACTTGACCACACGGTTACGACAATCTATAGATGCATAACAAGAATGAAGCCAATCCATACCCAGAATGAGGTCAAAATCTATCATGTCTAACTCTATCAAATTCGCACGTATGTCTCTATGAATCACAGTAACATGGCAATTTTTATACACTCATTTAGTAACAACAGACTCTCCGACTGGTGTAGAAACTAGAAAAGGCTCGAAGATCTTTTGGAGACTCATTTTGAAATTCACAGCTACAAGTTGGGTCACATAAGAAAGATTTGAGCCGGGGTCCAACAACACATAAACATCAAGACAAAAGACATGGAGCATCCCAGTAGGGATGGGGTGGCAAGGCATGGAACCTGTTCTAGAACTGACCGCTAGCGGTGCTAGAAGAAGCGCCCTAAGTAGGGAAGGGATGAAGTACTGGAGCTGGGGCGCGAGCAGCCTGTGCCTGAGGTCGGGCATCTCTGTTCCCCAGTCTAGCATGGGGGCAATCTCTAAGTCTGTGGCCCTGCTTGCCACAACCAAAAAAACTCGTCAAATCTTTGAAGCACTCCCCAATATGATTCCTACCACATTTAGCACAAGAAGGATAACGGGGCCTGTTACCAACACTGTTCTGCATCCCAGACATGATAGGCCTACTACCTTACTATGGCCTACCTCTAGGTATAAGAGCACTAGATGATGAAGGAACTGGAAAAGGTAGACGTCTCTGAAACTGAGGGAGGCTTCCTCCAAGCAACCTAGGCCGGCTAAACTCGTGTTGATCAGATCTAGTCCTGTTTTTACCCCTCAACCTATCTCTCTCTCTAAGATTATCCACCTCGATCTGTTGGGCATGAGTCATCAACTTAGCAAGATTTATATTTTTATGCAACATCACGGCCCTAAACTCTTTTAGTACCATCCCAGAAACACCGGTCACAAACTTACTCATACCATCCCGAGTGTCAAATCAAATTTGGAGCATACTTGGACAACTAAATGAACTTCAAGCAATACTCCTTAACATTTATGGAGCCTTTTCTCAACTTTATGAACTCCTCAATCTTAGTATCCCTCATATCAAGTGGAAAGACCTGATCTAAGAAGTCATCTTGGAACAATTGCCAAGTCATAGGAGCAGTATTCTCACCTCTACCCTTTTTCTATGATACAAACCAATCATAAGCAATGTCTTTCAATCTGTAGGATGCCAACACAACACTCTCTTTTCCGAAACCTGCATCACATCAGTGATCTTCTGTACCTCCTCCAAGTACAACAGGGGGTCCTTGTCTGTCTTGGACCCATAGAACTCAGGAGGACTCATTCGCATAAAGTCCCAAAACCTAGCCATGTCTACAACACCACCCTGCCAATTAGGAACTGGGGCCTGGTTATTGGCCTTAACATTCGCAGTGACTGCTTGGGATAATGCCTGAAAGGTCGCCCTAAACTCAACATGGGACACCATCTCATTCAGTAGATTAATAGATGGGGGTTGCTCATTAGTGTTTCCGTGGAAATTCGCTCTTTGAAGAGGCATTTTCTAAAATAAAAGAGCATGGATCATTAGATAAGTGGGACAACTATAGAAACGATAGAATCAGAAAGAAAAAATAATTTATTCCTAAAATATCTCGTACACTCTTGCTAATAGGTGTGGCGCGCTACCCACCGATGATCAAGATTCTACTCAACGTGGCTTGTCAGACTCCCTAGGACTCCTTAGAAACCTCAGGCTCTGATACCAAGTTTGTAACGACCCAAAATCACCTCCCAGGACGTCACACAGTGCTTAAGGCTACAAGTAGCCCCAGGCTAACCCTAAGGGCCGCTTTCTACCCAAAAACACCCAATTCAAGAAAAAGATAGACTTAAACACTCACATAGCCATATCACAAGAAATGAAATAAGAAGGGATAATTGGTTCGTATGACCAAAACATAGAGAAATCTCAACAAAACCACAATATTGATCCCTCTCGACATATCACAAGTCTGATACTAGTCTGACAAAGCCTCTGTGAATTAAAATCTAGAGAGCCATTAGGACAGGCTCCAACTGACTCGAAATGAACTAAAGATAAAGCATAGTCTCTCAAGTACGGTAAATATTTGAAGATCGGTCCTCGAATCATGAGGACTCACCACTGTAGAAAACATAGGCAAGGTACTCGAAGAATCACGGGCGAGGCTGGGACTGAGCACCTGAACCTACATTATGACACAATGTAGCACATAGACATATATGTGGATCAGTACTTTGGAATGTACTGAGTATACGAGGGTGCATGCATATGTAGAAAGTAGTAATGATTTTTTTTTCAATCAAATCATTTATACATAATTAGATGACTCACATAGCTTGAACAAATGTAAAATATGAAACTCATAAGTCATGTACAATGAAACATGTAACACAATCTCATAAGTCATCATTATTTAACTTCAAAATCGGAAACCTTCGCCTACTCCCAATGCCCAAAGTCTAAGGGATTTCAAACCACACTTTCAAGTCATGAATATATCTCAAGAGAGTAAAAGTTCTTCAATTCTCAACATTTCACAATCATTTAGTAACTCATATACTTAGAATTTGAAATCATAAAACTTGAAGACATACTTGAAGGGATTTCATTCACTTTAAAAAATATCTCATAAAAAATCAATACCTTGATTAGGGAATATCTTTACAATTAACTCATTTAGGGAAAATAGCTTATAGCGAAGGAAAATAAGCATTTAATTTTGAAGTTCGAAAGGCAAGGGAGGTTCTCATAATCGACATAAACCATGCGAGTTACATGGAGTCCAACATTTGGTCCTCCTAAGGAAGAGACCCCATGTTGGGGAGGAGCATCATACTCTTTCCTAGGAGTATAACCTTGGTCTAGTGATCACTAAACAAAAATTGGCCTCAGGCCCACAAAATCATATCGGCCTCAGGCCCACTCATAATCATAATATAATCAGCCTCAGACTCATATCCTATGGTGGCACGTAGTTTTTGGGGTAATAAACCATAGTAGATTACTCGCGCGGTGCTAAATACTACTCCCTTTAGATTACCTGAGCTAATATCATAAAAATCTACTCTTAGAACAATCTCATGGTTCTCCACAAACCCATTAATCAAATCAATAATCTCATATAGTAAATTGGATTTCAAATCTTTTGGATAATTAGGTCAATTCAATTTTCAGCCATCTCAAAATACTCAAATCATGGGTGCTTATCAAAAGCATAATATATAGCATATAGATTCATAAATCATGTGAAAATCTGAAAATTTCAGCAATTCATCTCAAAATCTCAATGTAGTCATATGCTTCAATATCTCAACATTTCAAATATAAGCTTCTCAAAAAGTAAAGTCATGGGGTTTATCTAGCTGTAAAACCTCAAGAAAATATGTAAAAATTATGCCATTTAACTCACAATTCATGAGAAATATCAACATAATGCATTCAATAAATATGGGTGAAAACCCTAATTCAAACTCATGTAAAAAACCCATAATTTCAGCAAAACCATGATGTAAATAAACATTTTGGGCATAAAGGTAAAAGGGTTACCTAAGTTCAAAACCCCACATACCTTGAATTTGAATCTTTAGAAGAACTCTCACTTTTGGAACTCTACTCATGCTCTATAATGAGGGTTCTTGAGACCCTTCACTTGAAAACCTAGAATCTTGACTCAATTTAGAAAATCCATGGTTGATTCTTGAGATTCTTGGAAGAGTTTTTGAGTATTTAGGGTTTTTGTTGAGAGAAAACTTGATAAAACCCTTATAGGATACTTGCAAATGGCTTTGATTTAGTCTTTCCACAATTTTATAGGGTTGGAAAAGTCCAAAACACCCTTTTAAATATTTGTGTGAAATGGGAAAAATTGAAATGGAACTCGATTTTGCTGGCCTCCGTGATGCTCCACTAATACAGTTGGCTCTCTGGAAAATGACAATTAGGAAATTGACAGCCTTCGCAATGTGAAGCCATGCATTTTCCGACTGGTTGGGACCTGGGACTCCTCTGCAATGCGCCACTATCGTGGAGTTCCAATGAAAATTGACAATTGCTAAATACACCCTCTCCGCGATGCGTTAGGCTCTCAAATGACGTAGTTTTTTACGACGAAGGCTTAAATTGGCCATAACTTCTTACCCTAGTATCCGATTTGGGAAAATCTTATATCGATGGAAATCTTTTAGATTTCCCAAGTGATGAAAAGTCAAAATTAGGGAAATTCTACATGGTTAGCAAGGTACTCACTTAGGAAGCCACTTCTCAATCTTTTAGGGCTGGAATCACGTCTCACTCGACATTCCCTAAGGCTCAAACTATGAGGAAACTTTGCAGGACCTTACATCAGGTCTTGGAGTGTATTCTTAGCGCTTGTGTTATGGACGTTGGTTGTCAGTGGGTGCAACATATAGCTTTGCTGGAGTTTGCCTATGTTAAATAGTTACCTTTCTAGAATTGATATAGCTTCTTTTGAGTCTTCTTATGGTTGGAACTATCTCTCTCTAGTTTGATGGTTTGTGGTTTCTAATATTATATTTCAAGGCACGTACTTGCTTCGTGAGTCCTTGGATAGAGTTTAGATCATTTAGGATTGGCTTCGAATGACTTAGAGTAGGTAAAAGTGTTTTGAAAACCATAGACTTCTTGTCTTAATATTTAATGTTAGTGATCGATTTTTTCCCAAGAATGATTTGATGAGGTTTGGGAAGAAGGGAAATCTTGCCCTACGTATATTGGCCAATTTGAGATTATTCGGATTGTCGATGTTGTGTCTTATAGGTTTTATTTTCCCCTAGATCAATCAATTATTCATCAAGTTTGTCATGTTTCCATGCTTCGTCTTTATATTTTTTATAAGTCTTATGTCACCCGTGGTGATTCGATTTAGTTAAATGGAAAGTTGTCTTTTGTTGAGGAGCCTGTCTCCATCTTGGTTAGAGATGTTAGACAATTGTATTCTAGAGGTATCCCAGTGGTTTCGGTCCAATGGAATCATCGACTTGTAAATGAGGCTACTTATAAGGTCATGTCTGACATGCATAGTTTTTTTCACCAACTTTTCGCGGTTTCTGGTATTTCTTCTCCTTTACTTTGAGGATGAACTACATTTTTAATGATGGATAATGTAACGACTTAATTTTTGGCCATTTATGTGAAATATTTATTTTTCAATGATTTGACTATTTTAACCCTTATTGTGGTCACTTTGTTGTATTTTTGGGATCTAGGGATGATTAGCATGGTTCTCGATGAATTTTGGTGTGATTTATATGATATTGTGGTTTTTAGTGGCTTAAAAAGCCTTATAGTTGACTTCAGTCATCATTTATTGATTTGTTCATCTGATGGCAAAATGGATTGTACAAAAAGATCTGGAATGTCAATTATAGGGTGGTAACATGGTTGCTGTGGTTTTATGTCTTTTATATCTCATTTCAATCCTCAATTTGGAAAGTTGTGAAATTGGGTTTTGGGGGTCAATGTTGTGAAAATGACATTTTTTTGAAAATCTGATATCTTTATTGAGTTCGAAGCGTCGAATTTTATAGGGTATCAAAGTTCGTTAGCCTTCATGGGATTCTGAATGTATCCCGAGGGGTCCACAGAGACTTTGAATTCATCAAGTCTTCAGCTAGTGCGCTCGCGTAAGCAATATTTTAGTCGCTTATGCAACTTGTCAGATCAGATCAAGTGTCTCTACGCTATATCTTTGTCATGATTGCAAACTCCGCGTAAGCGATTATAGGGTCGCATACGTGATACCTACCCTCCAGCAAGGTATCATATATGTGACACATAATCGCTTAAGTGGTAATCGTTTAAGAGACCCGTTGATTTTGTGTATGATGCATGGGTCCCTTAAGTACTTTTGTTTCACCATTTTCTCACTATTTTTTAGACTTGGAGCTTAAGATTTTGTGATTTTGAGATATTTCCTCCATTTCAAAGCTTGGGTAAGCTCCAAAACACCTATTTCATCTTCTTTTCTTCAATCGTATCATTTAAATCTTGTTTAAATGCCGATTTAAGTGGAAATTGGGGTTTTTGTCCTGAAAGGCCTAAAAATTATAGTTTTGGGATTTAAACCCTGATTTTAACTCGTCTTCACTTGGGTGAGTTTCTAATCTTTTAATTATCATTATTCTCTCAATTTCATCCTTGATTTTATAATAGATTTTGAGGGTTTTACTAGTAAAGCTTAAAAATTGATTTTTGTCAATTTGGGCATCGTTCTTAACTCATTTTTGCTTGGTTTTTCAGCTGTGGACTCCTAGGAGTATAGAAAACATGTTTCAAAAATAAAATTTCTATTATACCCTTCTTTTTTAAAAACCCGTTTGGGGATCCATTTTGTCCCCATCAAAAAATTAGGCAATATGGGTATCGTTGGCTTTGTTTTGATGCATAGATTATATATTTCTATGTCTTAGTTGATTCTGAGGTCTTTCATGGGAGTAATGCTTTGGATTGAAGGCTTTCAAATTGGTTTTTGGTATTTGAGGTAGGTTATGGTAGTTAATGTTAATACAAATTCATGTTAACGGTGTGGTAACTAATCATGAGAATGGTTATATTTATCATATTTTGCTAGTATGTGGGCCTATATGTTGGTGTTATTTGGTGGTGTTGGAACATTATTTGTTATGTGTGACCGTGTGGGGTCCTCTATGAAATTATTGGCCTTGTGTATGTGGAATTAGTTATATCTTGTTTGATGAAAAAGCCTCATGTGGTATCAACGATGACATTAAAATCTCTTTCATTCAATTTTCATATGGATTATGTTGGATTCAAGGATGGTTAGATTAATGAGTAGATTTTGTCTCACTTTGTTAGTATATTAAATGGATATGGAATTTCTCATTATCATTGGTTGTGAGCTTTACATCCTTATATCATAGTCATTCATGTAACATCAGTACCATCGTGGAAATACTAGATTTTTTTAATAAAAATGTAATATCTCTAATACCCTCTACCAATGTATGTGCCGGAGAGGAGATATAGATATTACTATTAGATAGAGGTTGTATACAGGTTTTCGAACCTTCCATGGGTCCTATATCGGGATGTTTTAGCTCCGTAGGTGTATACGGAGGTTGTGCAATGACCTCGTGCATCGCATCATCATTATCATCATCATTGTATTTGTATTTACATTGTACCTTTATTTATGTTGTATTATCTCACTTAAGGTATACCTGCTTATGTGTATTACTTCCTTTATACTTGTATGTGTGACATCTTTACACTTGTATTCCTTTTTTCTAATTTCTATGGTGTACGTGGATAATATAGAACTGTTAGTGGAGATGGTGTAGGCTATCGTTTGGATAATTTTATGGTTGCATATGTTGTACCCTTAGTGTGCATTTTTATGCTTTATTATCTATTTTGCTAAGTTGGCCTATGATACCTATAGAGTACAAGTGAAACATACTCACCCCTACTATGCTCTTTTGGTGTAGATCCAGGTTGGTGTGTGACTCACGTTGATTGATTCAGGTGATATTTGTATCATTTTAAGGTTGCAATTTATTTCATGCGTCTGGAGTTAATTACTGCCTCTCCTTATTTAGACTATGTCTTTAATTGTATTCAGAGATAGAGTTCCTGTTTTGGATATCTTATGTATTTTTATCTCAAGTGGTACTAGTTATGTTCTTACACTGTGACACCAGGTTTTGGGATTTGGTTTGGTATCATTGACTTTGTATTTCCATTCTTAATATATATGTGTGTGGTTCGACTCTACTCTAAGAGTTTTGCCTTGAGTTTTCTTATTATCTTTTATTCATATCATTTTTTATGATAGACTTACTTGTCAAGACTTGTTGTGAAAAGTGCCATCATGACCCTTGGTTATTTGGCAGTGACATAAATTATTCTCAAGATGGAGACGATAATACAATCCAGATTATCTCGAGGCCTTTTACTAGAAGCCAATCCCAGCAACTTCAATGAATCCAAGAATTATTCATAAAGTGGAAGGTATTTGAAGACATATTTTTACCATCACATGGTGACATGTGATGATGATTGAACCTACATTGGATCAAGGGTCATTGGAGGAGTCAAGGAAATGCAAAATGTAACCAAAAAGACACTTGAAGGGACATTTTCCTAAGGTTCGCCGAATCTGCCTAGGACCTTCTCAAGCAAACCAAGATCAGGTCAAAACAGTCCCTAGTACACCAAGGGTGTGCCTGGGATGCGCCCCAAATGCCGCACATCTTCTCCAAGCGGATCTAGTGGGCCTTTTATGGAAATTTGGTCACATTTGTGTCCTAACTGTGTAATATTAACCCTAACTATAAGTACTTGGGAACCTAGGTTATTTTCTTAGTTTTGCTTGATTCATTATGAATGCTTCTCCATTGACTGAGAGACTTGGTAGATTTTTTTTGATATTTGGTTTATAAAAGTTGTTTTATAGGGATATCATCTCCCGCTTGGTCACCGTTAGAATTAGGTATTTGATTAAGATTATAATGTAGGGTATAATATATTCTTTTGTTCTTAATTACGTCTTCTTCTTTTGTCTAATTTCTATCTTAATCGATTATCTCTTTACTTTTCATATCAATCTTTAGTTTCAGTATTTTTATTCTTATCAATTTGGCCTTTTTAGGTTTCTAATGTTGATCAGATAATACCATTCCACGATTGTAGAATCTAACCACGATCGTGGGTTCCTGGTCGTCTTTTGGGTCATCAAATTGTAGCTTGACAAAGCTTCAGTAAAATGGCAATAACTTTTAACTCTAATATTCGATTAAAGCAAAACTAAATCCATTGGAAAGGTAAATAAAATATATATCATTTGGTGGATAATGAGATAAAAAAATACAACATAATATAGGAGTTATGCTTATTTGAAGTTCACTGTAGAAAGATTCTTCCCATGAAATCAATCGGTAAGAGAGGTTTTGACTTGGCCATGTGAAAGGAGTTACTTGTGGCCTTAATACATGTCTAAATCACTTATCATACAACCAAATCATGATATTTTACTCTACATTTACTTGGTTATGGTTAAAATCTCAGCTCAAATTCTTTGGGTGTTGTAGCGTGTCCTCCATTGGCTCGGCTTCACACACACTTCTAACTCTCGGTATCACCAAGAAGGACAACATAAAATTCTTAAAATAACAGTTATTAGTCCAACATTCAGATGACATAATCTAAGGTTATAATGGTAGGAGGTGTTGCTCACTCATTAGTTGGTTTGAGTCAAGCAAGTTTTGGTAATGTTCTAAGGATTTCCTGAAGAAGTCCTTGATAAGGTCCAGTTGATTCAGGAATGCTTCCCATTTCTCAAGTAGACAAATAAGTTATTCAAACTAAAAGGTTGATAACACAGTATGACAAAAATTATTCATTTTCTTTAAAATAATGGGATATTTTATTTTCATGACTAAAGATAAAGGATCATTCTAGATTGAGCTCGCTGCATAGTTTATCTCTCATGTATAGTTTTCAATCTACTTCACAAAAGTGATATTTAAACTATGTGCACCCAATAGTAGCAGTTGTTGGTTTCCTTGTCATTAGAATATATTCATTTACCCATAGTTGAGATTCTATTTAGTGTTAACACTAAGGTAAACAATAACAACAAATGAAGAGAGAGGCGGGACTGATTGATCTTATTTATTTATTCATCTTTGACTTAATTAAAAGAAGGCTATTTATATAAGCCAAATATTCAATGTTACTTGATCCAAAAGAAGAGTCTATGAGGTTGGGTATATTTATGCATTTTAGTGTTGCTATCTTAGCTTATTTAACATTATTTTTAGGATAATTCATGTGATTTATGTGTTGATGTTGGTATAAATAAGCATCGAAGTGTAAAAGTATATGATTACAATGTTTAAAGTTGTTTCTAAACAAGTTTGAGTTTAAATTGATCATTTAGAGTCTAGACGAGAAAACTAGTTTTACAAGCTTAAGCTAGGTGTTGTTCTAGTATATCACAATGGATTCTAATGATTTGAATGAGTTGTGAATGGTTTTATTTTGTGATTATATATGGAAAAACTTTGTTTATAATGTTTAAAGTGCAATTAAATTAAGCCAAGAGTCAAAACACTATGTAAAAGATCAATGTAGGCGAGCCCAGTCTTAACTCGTGTTTTTAGTTTATTGTTGTGATTTATTGTGTTGTTTTGAGATCTAATCATTGGTTTTGATAATGTAGGATGCTTTGTGAGTTTATTATAATGAAATTTGGATGCTATACAAGATGCAAATTCATTGAAAATAACATCACAAGGCAATGAATGGAAGGAGAAACCATTAGAAGAATATATGCGTCAAGAGGTAAAATCCAGTAAGCCAATGCGAAGTAGGTGCGACGCGCCACTCCCTCAACGAGATAAACAATGAGACTCACCACTCTCTTCACTTGACTACCAATGCAGCGAATTTCTCTGTCAAGTTGATTAAGCAATGCAGCGCATCACTCATCCCACACACAACTTAAGTCCCCAACCATAAATAGAACACTTTTTAACATATTGTAATTACCTCGGACAACTTTTGGACGTCTAAGGACTAGTGAGGAGGCTGCTACACATATTTTTTAGGGTTTATATTCTTTAACTTTTTTTTTAAATAGATTAAATCATGTATTCATGTCATAAACTGAGGCTACCCCCTAGTCGCAACAACGGTGCTTACAATCACAAGTGACCATAAGTAAACCCACGAGTTGGTACCTGTTGTAAGCACTGAATAATATACTAATAATTAACATATGCAAAAACAAATGAAAAAACCCATAAGGTTTAAATATTGAAAATATGATTTAAATTATAACTCTGAACATCTGATGACATACTTGAAAGAATGATTAGACAATTGATAAACTGACTACCTGTTTAAATGACTGAAACAACTGAAAGCCTCTAAACTGACTGAATAGTTAACGGTACAAGCCCCCAACTAACTCCAAACTGAACTTACTGAAAAGAAATGTGGAAATACTAAAATAACATAATAAGTCCTGATGATATGAGGACTCATCACAACTGCTATTGCTAATAAGAAAAATTGTCTAAGTGCGGTCAGGAAACTGTGTGTCCGAACCTATGATATAAGATATCATAGCACAAAAAAAGTATGCAGTCAGTACTTTGACTGTACTGGTATATGATAAGGGGTTAGGCTGAATTATGTGTGTTAACTGTGCTTGAAATAATAACTGTCTATGTAACATGTGATAACTAAACATGAATGCATGAAAACTGAAATACTGAGATTACAAGACCAAGCATATAAATATCTCTGAAATAATCTGGAAACTAAATTGCTGAAATATGATAAATTAATAACTTAAAGTCTGTAAGTTATAGTCAAGCAAACCTGAACTGAGCACTATACTAAATACTAAACTGAGACTGTGGGAGCTAGCTATAACCGACATGCCCCAAATCTATTATTGGGGACCAACCTATAACCCTAGTTTGAAAGGTGTCTATACCATGCCACAGGTACTAACGTTTGCTGTATAGATCCACTAATCTGATATCCCGAAAGACTTGGGTGTCTTTTCTAACTACAGGGGACCCTTAAAGTCTACAGTGGCGTCGTAGGTCTGGAACTTAGGGACTTCTACTAGCGTCTCAAGCTTAACTAATGGGGGAGACAAATGCCTCATGCCTAACTTATGGGGAGACACCATCCCTACGTTCCCTCGGTGCGATGTTTTACTCCCAACTGAAAGACATTGATTACTGGAATGAACTAAGCTTAAATGAGAAAACAACTATTCATAAATAACAAACTGAATGATAATGCTCATGCTATATCTGAATTCATTCTGAAGATACTGAATTATATAAACAAATAGGTATCGGGTGTCCATAACCCACCAACACTGAATAAAAATAACAATAAAGACATATGAAGCTTTAAAAATAATAATGAAGGATCATTTCTCAAAAACCAAATTTTAGACATTTCATCAAACACATTGGAGTCGTGAATTTAAGCATGGTAATGGGTAGAACATATGATCATATTTACAATACTAAAATTATGAATTAGGTATTTAACATGTGGATTTCCATACTTCAAATCATATAAGGGCTCATTCCATCAAAAACACTTGTAACCTACCTTATAATAAAAATCAATAAAAACTTCATGGAGACAATTCATTATAAACATTTAAGAACTCATAATTTTATATAAAAAAGGTATTCTTGGACTCCATGGGTCAAAAGGTACCATGGATGAACATCACACTTACCTTAAAGCCTTTAATCGTGAAAAAGGAAAATAATTTTTATGCTTTTCTTGAAAATTCATGGATTAGGGAACTTGAATCCATGGTTTTCTATAAGAGGAAGGAACAATATTAATTAACTTGGGGGCGGATTATGGTTTGTTTTTAGAGTTATTTGGAGAATATGGGCATATAATGCCCTAACTAAAGCTTTAATTCATGATTTTACGAATTTGGTCGATGGGAAAGGCCTAACTTCCACTCAGGAGGTTAAATTCATAACAAGAATTCTAATTAAAAGGGAACCACATCACGGTTAATGTCTATAATACCCAACAAAGTTACCTCATAGCCTAAGCCTTAGAGCATGTCAAGCGAAGTGTAATTTTGGCCCTAAAAGATTGAGAAGTGACTTCCAAAGTGATTGGTATTTAAACCATATAGAATTATTTAAAATTTGTCTTTTGGTCATGTAAAGAATTGAATTAACTTTCCAATGATACCAATTTTGTCCAAATTCAGCATCGGGGTGAGAAGTTATGGCCATTTTACTGAGAGTTGTCAGAACTGTCCTGATGCGACGGACGATCCAAGGGACGGTTGAGTCTTCGACGGACCATCGCGACCAAGGAAG
Source organism: Capsicum pubescens (assembly GCA_030864215.1). NCBI lineage: Eukaryota > Viridiplantae > Streptophyta > Magnoliopsida > Solanales > Solanaceae > Capsicum > Capsicum pubescens. The sequence continues at coordinate 126,410,334 of CM061542.1, forward strand.
AAACTCTTTTTCCTGGCCCAAGTGCAAAGGTTAGGACGACGTACCGTCAAGGCTGCGATGAACCGTCGCTGAGACTGTCGCCACTAAGGCAGTGTGGTCTCACCTTGGCCATCGAGCGATGGACGATCCAACGAAGCGTCGAAATGGCGATGGACTATTGCTTCGACCGTCGCAGCCCCCGTTCAGTATTTTTAAGTCCTTTTTAAAAGGGGCTTTTACGTCTTTTCCATTTTAACCCTCAGATATATATTCCAAACAAACTTGATAACCTCATTATCTCCCAAAACATCCAAAGGCTAGGGTTTCTTCCTCAATAGCAAATCTAAAACCCTTCTCCAAGAAATCTAAGAAATCACCATAGATTCTACAAATTGAGTAGAGATTTTAGTTTTCCAAGTTCAAAGGTTGCAAGAACTCTCTCTTAAGAGTAAGAAGGGGAGTTTAAAGCAAGCTTGTTCATCTAATTTTATAATCTAAGGTGTGTGGGATTTTAAATAAGGGTAATCCTTTCATCTGTGCCCAAATGCTTATTTAAACTATGATTTTCTGCAATCTATGGGATTTTACATGAATTTGAATTAGAGGTTTTCACCAATTATTACTGATTGCAATATTTTGATATTTCCCATGAATTAAGAGTCTAATGGCATGATTTTCACATGTTTTCTTGAGAAGTTGCAGCTGGTTCTATACCCCATGATTTTAATCCTTGAGAAGTTAATAGTTTAAATTTTTGTGGTATTAAAGTATATGAGTATATTGAGATTTTGAGACAAATTGCTGAAATTTCCATATTTCTACATGAGTTATGACTCTATATGCTATTTGTTATGCTTTTGATGAGTTTTAACTTGAGAATGAATTATGGGTTATTGATCCCTAGTTGAGATTTGCAATTTTATGAACTCTTATGCTATAAGCACCCATGATTTGAGTATTCTGAGATTATTGAGAAATATTTTGACTTAATAGTAATGGAGTTTTGAAATCCACTTCACTACATGAGATTACAGATTTGATTGTTGAGTTCTTATTGAACCATGATATTATTCTAAAGTGGATTTTCATGAGATGAGTGATATAATCTAAGGGGAGTAGTATTTAGCACCGATTTGGGTAAGTTATTACGATTTATTACCCTAGAACAACATGCCACCGTAGGTTGGGCCTGAGTCCAAGATGATTTTTGGGCCTAAGGCCGAGATATTGGGCCCGAGGCCTAGATAAGTGATCACTGAATTGAGGTTATACTCCCTGGCAAGAGTATAACACTCCTCCCCAACGTGGGGTCTTTTTCTTAGGAGGACCAAACATTAGACTCCATATAGCTCGCATGGTTTATGTCGGTTAAGAGAACCTCCCTTGATATAAGTTATTTTCCTAATAGTAAAGTAGCGGATTTTCTCCCTAAGACAAGTATTTTCCTTTGATTTAATTATTTTCTCTATAACTATGACATAAGTTATTTCTCTAAACTAGAGTATCTTTCCATTGAGATAGAATGATTTCCCTAAATCTTGAAATGAGATATTTTCCTAAAGTGAATGAAATACCTTCAAGTATGTTTCAAAGTTATATGATTCTGAATTCCAAGTACTTGAGTTCAAAAGAGTTATGAGTTATTGAGCATTAAAGAAGTTTTACTCTTCCTGAGACATATAAATGAGTTGAAAGTATTGTTTAAAGTTTTCTATAGCCTATGGGTAATAATAATAAGAGAATATTACCGATTTCAAAGTTAAACTATGATGACTCACGGGATTTGTGTTACATGCTACATTCTACATGATTCATGAGCTTTACATTTTATACTTATTCAAGATATGTGAGTCATTACTTATTACATGTATGATTGGATTAAAGAGTATTGGTGTTGTTTTATATAAATGCATACAACCCCAAATACTCAGTACATTCTCAAGTGTTGATCCACATATACGTCTATGTGCTACATTGTCTTATAATGTAGGTTCAGGTGCTCAGTCCTATCCTCGTCAGTGATTTTTGAGTACCTCTATCTATATTCCTCTAGTGGTGAGTCCTCATGATTCGAGATCCTATATTCATATATCTCAGTATTTGAGAGACTATGTTGTTATATCCATTTCATTTCGAGTTAGTTAGGGACCGGACATGTCTCAACGGCGCTCTAGTTCATGGATTTGTTAGACTAGTTATTAGATTTTGGTAGTGTTGAGGTTTCCAGTATTATGGTCGTTTGGAACAATCATTTTCTCCGTATTTCCTTTCATATGATATGACTATGCTAGTGTTTGAATTATTTCATCTTGAAATGAGTGTTATTAGTGGAAACAGGCTCAAAGGGTTAGCTTGGGGCCACTTGTAGCCTTAAGCACTGTGTGACGTCTTGGGAGGCAATTTCAGGTTGTTACAAGGGCTCATCTCTATACCTACTGTGACACACCACTATTACGGTGAGGTTCGGTAATGAAAATCCAAATACAAACCAATCCTTATCCAAAAAATCTGAAACTTCCCCGAGATATGCTTCTTACACCCCTGATCATAAATTAACTCAAAAGACATCATATCGTGATCGGGAAGACAATTTTAAAGATTCTTAATAAACTATGTCCCCAACACTTAGTGAAATTTTCAAGCTTTAAGCCTCTTATACAAGCGACAAGGAGCTGAACTAAGCTAGGAAAAGTATGGGGTATTACTATATCTCCTCTTGGGAACATTTATCCTCGAATGATACTGATTAAGTTGAGAATACTAAGAAAACTAAGATCATATAATAGACATGCATAAATTAAAATATGATTACATAACTAAGTTTGAAAATTATACATGAACTTAACTGAATTCGTTAATGCATGTAATGACATGAGAATGATTATATAGTTGAAACTGAGAATGGAAAAGAGACAATCTACGGAAATCTGTTACCTTAAACTGAGTCTGAGTTTATGGAGAAAGAATGAGGTACTTGGTATACATATATAATTCCGCTTCCTAAGTGGCTCCCTCAATGGACTAATTTAGACAAAGAAATTTGACCGAGGGAACATATTTGTTACTTAGTCTACGAATATGACTATCAAAGACCTCGACTTGGATATCTTTGTAAGAAAGGCTATCCTAAAGATCTGTGCTTTCTAAAGGGACTACAACGGCTAGATCCCCAATTCACTTCTTTAACAAGGAAACATGAAACACTGGATGCACAGATGCCAAATCTGCAGGCAACTCAAGATTGTAAGCTACCTTCCAAAATGACTAAAAATTCTATAAGGGCCAACATATTAGGGACTGAGATTCCCTTTTTTTCCAAATCTCTTCGCTCCCTTCATTTTAGAGATTTTAAAATATACCAAATCCCAAACTCCAAAATCAAGCTCTATCCTACACACATCTGCATAGGATTTTAGATGTCTTTAGGCTATCTTAAGCCTCTCCTTAATCAACTGAACCTTCTCTATTGAATTAAAAACTTAATCAGGTCCTATAAAAGCAGCCTCACCTACCTCAAATCAACCAATAAGATATCTACATATCCTTCCATGGAGATCCTCAAATGGATCCATCTGAATACTGGAGTGATAACTTTTATTCTACGCTAACTCGATCAATCGTAAGTGATCATCCCAACTCCCCTAAAAATCAAGAACACATTCCCTCAACATGTCCTCTAGGGTATGAATGGTCATTTATGCCTGATCATCTATTTAAGGATGAAAATCTATACTGAGATGAACTTGGGTACCAAGACCCTTTTGAAAAGATTTACAAAAGTGAGAGGTAAATTGAGTACCTTTATCTGAATTAATAGACAATAGGGCTCTATGCAACCTATCCAACTCTCTAATATAGATCTTTACATATTCCTTGATGAATAAAAAGTATGAACTGGCAATAAATGTGTTGATTTGGTCATTCTATATTCAATAACCCATGTTGAATCATGCTGACGATGCAAATGGGGCAACCATATCACAAAATCTTTGTTCACCTCTTTCCACATCCATGTGGGAATACTTAACTCCTGCAACGTACCACTAGGCCTCTGGTGTTCAACTTTAATCTGTTGACATTTAGAACACTTAGCTATAAACTCTGCAATATCCCTCTTCATACAATTCCACCAATAGATTTCCCGCAAATCATGACACATCTTAGTGGCTCCTAGGTAAATAGAATAACACTCACTATACTATTCTTCAAGGAGTCTTTGTCTCAAACCATTAACACATGACACAAATAATCTAAACTGACATCGCAAAACACCATCTCCCCCTTGGGAGAAAATATCTATCCTCTGATCTCTAACTGATTCTTTTAACTTAACTAAACTGTGATCCCTATCTTGTTTCTCCTTCACTGTGGCAACCAATGATGATTTTGAACTATTCTGAACCCAAACACTACCCTAGGCTGAATCAACCAACCTAACACCTAATCTAGAAAGCTGATGAACCTCTCTGACGAACTTCTTCTTATTATCCTCAACATGAGAAACACTACCCATAGACACTCAACTAAGGGTGTCTACCATAATATTGGCCTTGCCTGTATGATACAACACACTCATATCATAATATTTCAATAAGTCTAACCCCTTCTCTGACGAAGATTTAAATCTTTTTGTGAGAACACATACTACAAAATTTTGTGATCCGTGAACACATCAACATGAACCCCATAAAAACAGTGCCTCCAAATTTTCAAGGAAAAAATAGCTGTTGTCAACTCAAGATCATGGGTAGGATATTTATTTTCATGGGGTATAAGCTGCCTAGAGGAATAGGATATGACCTTAACTCTCTGCATCAACAAACGATGGAGACTAACTCTGGAAGAATTTAAGTAAACAAAAAACCCATCTGAACCATCTGGAAATATTAAGACAACGACTGAAGTGAGTCGAGTTTTTAATTCCATAAAACTCTTCTCGCAATACTATGACTACTGAAATTTGACTTTGTTCTAAGTCAATCGAGACATGGGGTATGCAATAGACGAAAACCCTTCAACAAACCATCTGTAATAGCCAGCTAAACCAAAGTAGCTCCTAATATCATATGGAGAGATAAATTTGGGAGAATTTATCATTACTTCGGTCTTTTAAGGGTTAACTCTAATTCCATAAATGGAAACAATGTGTCCAAGGAAATCTACTCATCTTATCCAAAACTCGCACTTACTATATTTGGCGAATAAATAATGGGCTCTAAGTGTCTGCAATACGATTCTGAGATGGCCTACATGATCATTTTCACTATGGGAGTAGATAAAATATCATCAATGAAGACTATGAAGAACATGTCCAAGTACTGCTTGAAAACTCTGCTCATCAAGTCCAAGAAAACTACTGGGGTGTTCATTAGTTTAAAAGATATGACTAGAAATTTGAAGTGAACATATCGAGTCCTGAAAGCTATTTTTGGAATGTCACATTCTCTGACTCTGAGCTAATGATAGCCAAATCTTAAGTCTATCTTAGAGAAATAACTGGCTCCCTAAAATTGGTCGAACAATTCATTAATCCTGGGAAGTGGGTATTTATTTTTGACTATGACTTTGATCAACTGACGGTAGTCAATGCACATTCTGAGAGAACCTTCTTTCTTATGCACGAAGAGTACTAGAGTCACCCATAGGGAAATATAGGGCCTGATGAATCCCTTATCTAAGAGACCTTTCAACTGTTCTTTCAACTCTTTAAGCACAACGGAAGCCATTTTGCATCGAAAAATAGACATAGGCTGTGTATCTTTATGGAGATCTATTTTGTAGTCAATTTCCCTTTCGGGAGGAATCTAGGATGATCTTCAGGGAAAATATCTGGAAATTACCTTACTACTGAAATTGACTCGAGACTAGGAATCGCAGAATTAGAGTCTATGACTCGAATAAGATGGCAAATACACCCATTCAAAAATATTTTTCTTACCTAAAGATATGAAACAATTTCCCCCTAGGAACCGAAGTACTACCCGTTCATTCAATAACTGGTTTATTAGGAAACTGAAGATAAATGACTTTATTTATGCAATCAACTGATGCATACCATGAGTGGAGCTAATCCATAACAAGAATGACATCAACATTAGTCATCTCCAACTCCACAAGATCAACTGAGGTAACTTTCTAGGATAATTTGATCGGATAGTTCCTGTAGACTTGCTTGGATACAATAGAGAAACCTACTGGAGTGGACACTAAGAAGTGTTTTGCTAATTTTTTGGGACTGATACCAAAATCAACTAATATATAGGGATTACAAAGGAGAGAGAAGCTCCGGGTTCTAATAAAACATAAACATAAAGGTGAAAAACCTGTAACATACTCGTGCCCATCAGGAGAACTTTTATGATCCTATCAGGACTAAAGTGTATATATCCTGTTCTGGTGTTGTCCACTGATGGCACTAGAAGTAGTGGCCTACTAAGTTAGACGACCTGCTGGTGCTGCTGAAGAGTTAGTGTGACCTTGTTAGCGATCATTCCAACCATTCCACATACTTATAGGACTTTTCCTCATCCTATGTCCTGGCTTGCCATATCACAAACATGCATCACTACCATCTCTACACATAACTTGATGTTTTCTGCCACACTTTATAAAGAGTAAATTAGTACGACCACTATTCATGATACCCTGATATTTAGATCCTGGTGCTCTATCCCTACTATCATTCCTAAACATAGTACTGGCGCACTTGGTAAAGATAGAGCTAGGGAAGAAAACTTCTGAAACAACAAAGAACGGTTACGACCCTCTGACTTCAGCCGAGAAAAATAAAAGCTACCTGTTCTGGCCCTCTTATTCTCCCTCTTTCTCTCCTTCAGCTTCTATTTCTCAATCTGTTAAGCATGGACAATCAGACTAGATATATCCATCTCCTTAATAAGTATGGCGGTCCTAGACTCCTTAACCAGACTATTAGCTACGCCAAAAACAAATTTACTCATTCTAAACCTATTATTAGACCCTATATTTGGAGAATACCTAGTAAAATTAGTAAACTTGAGCGAATACCCCCTTATTCTGATATTACCCTACTTCAGGTTTATGAAATCCTAAACCTTAGCTTCCCTCAACTCTAAAGGGAACAACCTGTCCAAGAAAATTATGGAAAACTCTTGCCACTTAACAGACCCTGCCTCAATACCCCTATTCTCCTTCCATTGCTTATACCACGTATGAGCTACATCCTGCAACTAGTAAGATACCAACTCTGCACTCTCACTTGAGGTGACACTCATGATATAAGTTACCATCTAAACCATATAAAAAAACTCTTGTGGATCCTCATGTGACTTGGATTCTAAAAATAAAGGGGATACATTTAAGTGAAATCTAAAATCCTAGATATAGCTATATTTCCCATTGAATTAGCTGGGGAAATAACTAGATGATTATTCGGAGAAGCTACTAAATAAGCTAATATATTGAATGCATCTCCGAACTCAGCATGAGAGACGTGCTCATTCAGGGGATCTTTCTAAATAGGCGGAGGTATAGGCTGATTTCTATTTCTTCTTCTGATGTTTCTTTTGGAAAGGCATTTTCTGTAAACAGAAGGAAGAATGAGTCAAAAGAGAGTTTTTAAATACTTATTCGCATGACATGAATACTGAAATAAGTGAAACATTATCTAAAATGTCTTGTAACATCTTGTCCAAAAGAACGACGCATTTCACACACATGTACAAGACTTTACTCAATGTGGCTTTCAGACTCCCTAGGACACTATAAATACTTAGAATTTGATACCAAGTTTTGTCACGACCTGAGGCTACCCCCTAGTAAAAAAATGGTGCTTACGGTCAAAAGTGACCACAAGCTAACCCATGAGCTAGTACCTATGGTTAGCACTGAATAATATACTTATAATGAACATGAGCAGAAAATAACTAAATAAATCCATAAGGTTCAAATACTAAAAATATGATTTAAATCATAAGTCTAAATGTATGATGACATACTGAAAAGAATGATTAGACAACTGATAACTTACAAACTATATAAATGACTAGAACATCTAAAAGATGCCCCCAACTAACTCCAAACTGAACTAACTGAAAAAAATATGGAAATGCTGAAATAAGGAATCACCATAACCACTGTTGTTGATAAGATGAACTATCTAAGCGCGGTCAGGAAACTGAGAATCTAAACCTATGATATAAGACATCATAGCGCGAAGAAAGTATGCGGTTTGTACATTGAAGGTACAGGTATATAAGATGGGGTTAAGTTGAATTACATGGGCTAATTATGAATGAAATAATGACTATTTGCATAGTATGATATAACTGAACATGAATGCTTAAAAATTGAAATACTAAGAATGCAAGGATAAGCATATAATGTCTCTAAAATAATTTGTAAACTGAATTACTGAAATCTGATAACTGGATAACTAGAAGTCTGTATGTTATGGTTAAGCAAACCCGAACTGAGCTTTGTAATGAATATTGAAATGAGACAGTATGAGCTAGCTATAACCGACATGCCATAAACCTATTATTGGGGTCCAACCAGTATACCCAATTAGTAGGGTGTTAGTACTATGCAACGGACACTAAAGTTGGCTGTGTGGTTCACCTAATCTGATATCCCAAAGGGCTTAGGTGTCATGCCGAACAGAAAGGGGATGGTTAGCAACTTTTACTAATGTCTCATGGTTAACTGACGGAGGAAACAAATGCATCATGCCTAAATAACTTTGGAGACACCATCCCTATGTTCACTTAGTTCTTTGTTTTACTCCCAACTGAAAGACATTGATTACTGGACTAAACTAAGCTTAAATGAGCAAACAACTGACCATAAATAACAGACTGAATTATAATGCTTATAGTATATCTGAATTAATTCTGAAGACACTAAAATTATGTAAACAAATAGGTATCGGGTATTCAAAACCCACTAGCATAGAATAAATATAACCTTAGGGACATATGAAAGTTTAAAAACCATAATAAAAGAGCATTGCTCAAACCCAACATTTAGACTTTTTATCTATCACATAGGAGTCATGAATTTAATTATGGGAATAGGTAAAACATGTGATTAAAACCATAGTTACAATACTAAAACCATGAATTAGGGATTTAACATGAGGATTTCCATACTTCAAATCATATACGGGCTCATTCCATTGAAAAACGCTTATAACATAACTTATAATTAAAATTAATAACAACATCATGTAGATAATTCATCATAAACATTTGAAAACTCATAATTTGATATAAAAAAGGGATTCTTGGAATCCATGGGTGATAAAGGCCCGTGGATGAACATCACAAATCCCTTAAATCCCTTAAGCTTGAAAGGGAAACACAATGTTGATGCTTTTCTTGAAAATTCTTGGATCAGGGTACTTGAATCCTTTGTTTTCTTGAAGAGGAAGGAATGAAATTGATTAATTTGAAGTAGGAGTAGTGTTTTTTTAGAGGTAATTGGAGAACATGGGCATATAATTCCCTAACTGAAGCATTAATTCATTTTTTTACAAATTGGGTCGATGGAAAAAGACTTAACTACCTCTTAGGAGATTAAATTCATAATTGGAATGCTAATTAAAAGGGAACCACAATGCAGTTAAGAGTTCATCAGTATACACACCGTGAGACACCAATATCGCGGTGAGGTTTTGGAATCGAAATCCAAACATGACCCAATCCTTGTTCAAAAAATCCAAAACTTCCCTAAGACATTACCCTTACACCCGTGAACATGAATTAACTCATAAAACAATATCTCAGGGTTGGTAAGACCAATTTAAAAATCATCAAAGTAAAATGCAAAAAATAAGACTAAGTCCCCAACACTTAGTGAAATTTTCCTGCTTTAAGCCTCTAATTCAAGCAACTAGAAGCTAAACTAGGCTAACAAAAATATGGGGTGTTATAATTCAAATATATGGATTATGCTTATGTCGATTAGTGTCTAAACACCCCCTTTCCGGGGTTAATGCCAAGAACATGTTTACTATCGTTATGAACTGAATTTATTTAGATTATCGTATTTGGTTATTTGTCCATCTTTGTTTTAATTATTTAAAGGACTATCTAACCTTAGAATACATATATTGTCGACCTTGTGATCTTGGGAGGGAGAATAGGAAGATAGAATGTAGGGATGAATAGAGTAGGTTTCTTATTCTTTTATAAAATAAGGAAATTGAATTAGCATGTAGGCTAGGGATATACCTAGAATCTTTCCTAGATTCACAAGTAGGATGATAGTTTTAAGCTCTTAATTAGGTTATCACATCTCCGGTCAATGATATAGTTGTAATGTCCAAGTTAGCTAGAGGATTAGATTTCGGGAGACCATGATCATACGTTAAACCCTATGAATCAATAACCAAGATAAGCAATCTAACGAATAAAGTTCAATAGCATAGTATGATTGTTCGCAGTGCTTTAGCCCTGGGCTTTTATTGATTTATTATCTTAGGTCATTACTTTTATGAACTGTTTACTTTACATTTTAAGTTATCAATTTCAAAAATCTTTAGGTTATGCTTGCACTAAGCTAATCTTAATAGTAAACTACAATTGAATAGTTGATAGAACAAGTCTTTGAGGGATTGATATTCAACATTATTTAAGGCCTGTGTATTACTTGAAGAAACCACGTACACTTGCGTGTATGCTTTGGCGTAAAAAGTTTTTGGTGCCGTTGTCGGGGACTTGTAATTTGGAAACTATTTTATTTTTAGTATTACTCTTTATATTTCTTTGGTGCTTTACACTTGGTGTCGGTTTTGGATTTGTAAGAAACATATTTCCAGACTAGTAAGCTAGCAAGGGATAGGAAATTACTTGAACCAAGCCCTGAACCTGAGAAATGCTTCCATCAATGAAGGAGGGAAGCAATCCTTCTTACTCATATTATAAAAATTGAAGAAGAACAAGATAATCCTACTATCATGGGGGAAGAAAAACAAGCATGTAGGATAGTTCATGAGGTGGCAATTCCATTTCTAAAAAATTTGGCCTCTCCTTTGCGAAAACCAATTTGAGGTAATTTTGAGTTGAAGCAGAATATGGTGCAACTTCTAATCAGCAGTGGACAATTTACTAGGATTTCGCATGAAGATCCATAAGTCTACCTTTGGAACTTTTTGCAGATCAGTGACATATTCATCCATGTAAGTGTGTTAACTTATTATGTAAGGCAGACACTATTCCCTTTTCACTACTAGGGGAATAAAAATGTGATTGAATACTGCGAACAAATTCAATCACAACCTAGGAAGACTTACCCCAGAAATTCCTTATCTAATTCTTTCTATCAGAAAAGACTGCAAGACTTTGTAGTGAGATTGTTGGCTTCAAATAGAAGTCAGATAAGAATTTATATCATGCTTAGGAGAAGTTCAAAGAACTTCTTTGGGTTTGTCCGCTTCATCAGCAGTCCAATGAGGTATTATCTCACACTTATGTTAAAGCATTTAACCATAACAAGAAAAAATTTAGATTCAGTTATAGGTGGTCAAGAATGGGAGTTGAAGTATTAGGAGCTTTATACCTTGTTGAACCGTATTGCACAAGAAAATCCTGAGTGGCATTCATACTCAAGAAATGCTACAAACAGGGTTGCAGGTTTGTTGAAAATAGATTAGCTTACTATTATATCCGCCCAAATAGCTGTGTTGCAAAATTAGAAAAGCAATATGATGTTTGGACCACCACAACATATAGCCACAGTGAATGCCATTTAATAGACGAGCACTTGGTGCGTGATGTATGGAATAGTGGTCATTTTGCAAAAATGTGTTGCCAATACGAAGTCGATGAAATTTGTGGGTAATGATCAAAGGCCGAATTATGGGAATGCCTACAATCTAAAGTGCAGACTCAGACACCAAATCCAAAATGGAACAACCAACAATAGCAATCAGCAACAACAAGCTTAAATAATTATGCCATAACTCAGAACAACAATGCGGAAGAGATTCTAAAGCAAATCATGGCTACTCAAGAACAATTAACAGTAGATATAAAGATCTAGTAAGTAGATACAAGGACCCTGGAGTTAAAAATTAGTTAGTTTGCTAAGGCACAAAATAATAGTCATCAAGGTGGTTTTCCAAGTAATACTAAAAATCTTAAACAAGTAATGAAAATCACTTTGAAGAGTGGTAAAGTACTTAATGAAGAACCTCCAAGGAAAACCAAGGAGGTAAATACAGAAGAGATCCCCCCACTGGTATCTGACCAAGTTGCTGAAAATTGGAGAAAGTTTTAGTACTCAAAATAAAAACTAACTAAAAAGGTGAAGCAAATCCCACAACTACCTTTCTCACAGAAGCATATAAAGGCAAAGAAGGATGCATGCTTCAAGAAGTTCTTTGACACATTCAGAGAGCTTCACATTAACATACCTCTTTTAGATATTTTGCAGGGAATGCCCAAGTACGCTAAGTACTTGAAGGATATGATCACTAACAAAGTTAAGCTACAAGATGTTGCAACAGTAGCACTCATTTAGAAGTGTAGTTTTGTATTAATGTAGAATATGTCACAAAAACTTATAGATAATGGGAGTTTTACTCTCCCCATTCAAATTAGCAACAGTGAGGTGATCCATGCTCTAAGTGATTTGGGGTCAAGTGTCAATTAGATTCCCCTCTCTTTGTTCAACACCTTAGGTCTGGGGAAGCCAAGACCTAGCTCTATGATAGTACAGTTGGCAGAACGGACTGTAGCCCATCCCCATGGAATCATAGAGGATGTCTTAATCAATGTTGGTAATCTTATTATTCCTGCTCGCTTTATTGTTTTATATTTTTAGGAAGATAAAAGAGTACCAGTTATCTTAGGATGTCCACTTTTAGAAATGAGAGGATCGTTGATTAATATGAGAGAAGGTATGCTCATAATGAGGTTAGGTGATGAAGAGGCGGTTTTTAAAGTGTATAAACCACTATAAATACTATCCCACTACAAAGATTTTTGCATGAATACTATTATCGAAGGGGATAAGTGTAGGGTGGTTGAAGGAATTCCACAAAAAACCTCTTTGGACTTTCTCATTGAGTATTCCAAGCCACCAATACCTAAACCGTACATAATGTAGATTGATGAGCCTGAAAAGGCTATTTTTGAGAAACTTTTTGACCCTTAGAGTTCATACTTAAGAGGTTAGAAATAAAAAATAATATGGCATCTGAGTGTGAGAAATATACTTGAGTAAGAGATTGGGTTGTGTTGTAACACTAAATCAAGCGTTGCTTGGGAGGTAACCCAAGTTAATTTAAGGTAGTTTTTTTTTGTTTTTAGTTTTTACTTTACTATTTTTTTGTTTTCCTTAAATCATAAGTTAATTGAAAGTTTGAGTATTAAAAAATCTGAACTAAGAAGCATGTAGAAGACTAAGTAGGGTCCTCAGACCTTTTTGGTAAATAAAGATGCTACTATCTAGGCATAGAGGCATCAGGAAGTATTTCTATCTCTACTTTTAAAGTATACTTTAGGGACAAAGTAGATTTTTATGTGTGAGGTGGGAAAATTCCCATTCTTAGGGTAATTTTAAAATTTTGTGTGTTAGGAATAAGTGAGATATTTTTGTTGATGCTATAGCTGATTACATGATGAAAGTGTCTTTCTTGTAAGATCATGTTGGTTTTGTGAATTACTAATTTTGAGACACCTAGACTTATGTTTAAGACTTTTGTACTTGTTGGCTTAAAGTTGAATTCATGTGATTGTTTGGGTGAGAGCTTATGATGATCCCACTTGAGTAGAGCATGTGCCATGTGTGATATGAGGTTGTTGTATATTCCTTGTTGTATGTGATGTCTATAACTTGCCTGGTGTGTGTGAAAATCAAAATAAAGAGTATGGGTTTAGGAGATAATTTAGGCATTTCTTTGATAGCCTTGTTTCATACATTCTTTTTACCTAACATTGTGCATAATCTTTGTTAGCCTTGTTGAGCCTTTAGCTTTGTATTTGGCAACCTCATATGTAGCCTAATCCCCTTCTTTGTTAGACCTTAATTTGATCCAAAGATCCTAAGTGCTTGAGTCTAAATCTAATTAAGTTAAGGAGTTGGAAATTCAAGAAGAAAAAGGTGAAATTGAAGCTCCAAAGTGATAGTTATCGGTGTGTAAAAATGTTAATGTGTTGTTGTTGGGAGTTGAGTAATGTAAACAAAATAAATCTGTTCAAATTGAATAAGTTTTGAATAAAGAATACTCCCACCATATTGTATATGAATGAGCTTAATGAAATGGGGTAAAATAATAGATGTGTGTAGGTAGTAAAGGTGAAATTTGGTTGTTGTAGATTGGTTTTAATTGTAAAAAGTGATGTATTGAAACGCTTAGGAATGATAGTCATTATTTTAGGCCAAAATGGTTCCTACCCATCTCTTAGCCTACATTACAACCATGAAAGACCTATTTGATCCTAAGCTTCATCATTCTGATATTAGTGAAGTACTACACTAAGGTCAAGACTATGGTTCATTATGTGTAACTTTTCAATTGCTTGTGAGAGTGAGCGTAACTTGATTCTTTTACCCACTGTGTTATAAATTGCAGTTGTATGAGTGATTATGGGTAACTTTCTTATTGTGAGGGAACATATTTGAGGCATGTGGCTGATTTGTATGACGTCCTTGATTGAGAAATATGCCTGAGTTTTCCAACTAGGCGAGTAAATTATTGAGGCTAGGATGTCTTGGAAGTAGTGTTCTTGAACTGTCAATTATGTACATAATATGCTTAGTGTAGAAACTTGCATTCTGTGTTGTAATTGTAGTACCAACTTGAGTGTCTTTCTATTTTAGAAGTGTAGAGCATCCTCAGCTTATGATTCTATGAGTAAAGAGTTTTTCAAGGATGAACATGGCTTTAAGTGCGGAGTGGTGACATTGGGTGTATTTATGCACTTTAGTGTTTCTATCTTAGCCTATTTAGCCTTGTTGTGAGGATAATTGGCGTACTTTATGTATTGATGTTAATATAAATAAGCATATAAGTATCCAAGTATGTTATTACAATGATTAAAGGTCTTTTTAAGAAAGTTTGAGTTTAAATTGATCTTTTAGAGTCTAGACGAGAAAACTAGTTTTACTAGCATAAGCTACGTGTTGTTCAAGTCTATCGCAAGGGATTCTATTGAGTTAAATGAGTTCATAATGGTTATAGTTTTTAGTTATATGTGTAGAAACTTTTTTAGAAAGTTCAAATTGCACTTGAATTGAGCCAAGAGTCAAAACACGAAGTAAAAGATCAATGTGGGAAAGCCTAGTCTTAGCTCATGTTTTTAGTTCATAGTTGTGAATGATTATGTTGTTTTGAGCTCTAATCATTGGTTTTGATCATGTAGGATGTTTTTTAAGTTTATTATTATGATTTTTTAATGCTATACAAGCTATAAATTGAGTTGAAACAAATCCATAAGGCAAGGGATGGAAGGATAAGCACTTAGAAGAATATAGCCATCAACAGGCAAAATCCAGTGAGCCAACGCGAAATAGGTGCAATGCGCCACTCCCTCAATGATATAACCAACATGAATCTCCACTCCATTAATTTTAATAACCAATATGTCTTGTTTCTATATCATTTTTATTAAGTAACGTAAAGCCTCACTCTTCCCACACGTGGGTTAAGTCCCCAACTATAAATAGAACACATTGTAACATATTGTAATTACCTTTGACAACTTTTGGACGTCTTTGGACTGGAGAGAAGGCTGATAAACATGTTTTTAGGGTTGATATTCTTTAAATTTAGCATTTTAAGAGATTGAATCATGTATTAAAGTATATGAATTATGGTTATATCGATAAGTGGCTAAACTCCCACTTTCCAGGGTTAAGGCCAAGAACTTGTTTGCTACTGTTATAAATTGAATATGTTTGGATTGCTTATCATATTTGGTTATTTTTTCATCATTTTAAGGAACATCTAAACTTATAATCCATATATTATCGACCATGTGATATCGGGAGGGGGGATAGGAGGATAGAACGAGAGGATGGATAGAGTAGGGTTCTTATTCTTTTATAAAATATGGAATTTGAATTAGCATCTAGGAAAGGGATGTACCTAGAAGACTTACTTCATTCAGATGTAGGATTATATCTTTAATAACTTACTTGGATTATTACTTTCCCTCTCAACGATATAGTAGTAATGTCCAAGTTAGGTAGACTATTAGAGGTCGGGAGACCATGATCATGCGATAAACCCTATGAATCAATAACCAAAATAAGCAATATAACAAATGAAGTTCAAATGCGTAGTATGATTGTTTGTAGTGCTTTAGCACTGTGCTTCTATCCATTGATTGCCTCAACTCATTACTTTTACGTATTGTTTATTTTACGTTTTAAGTTATCAATTTCAAAACTCTTTTGGTTACGCTTGCACTAAATTAATATTAGTAGTAATCTTGAAATGAGTAGTTATTAGAACAAGTCTAAGAGGGATCGATATTTGACTTTATTTAATGAAATTATATTACTTTGAGAGACCACGTACACTTGTGTGTGCTCTTGGGCACAACACTCTACAATACATATCTCTACTTAAACATCAAGTAATAAAATTACTTAGCCAACTTAATTTGCTACAATGAACAAGCCTTATTTTTTAGCCACATAGGCATTCACTATTATACAATAACACTCCTCCTTGAATGTCAATGTAAAATCTAAATTCTAAATATTGGTAATATTTTTTTCTTGTTTCTTCATTAAAAATCTTACCAGGAAAACCCTATGGGATAAAACTTTAGTTAAGGAAGATTATTTTAACGTGTATTCTTTCTCCCTTTGTTGTATACCCCGGTTCAAATGATTCAATATTCGCATTTAAATCTTGTGTACAATCTTCTTAAAAGATAAATATGGAAAATATTTAGTGACAAAATCTACTGGATTGTCACATGACGGATTTTTTGTACATCAATATCATCATTTATTTATAGATAATGAGTGAAGAATAAATTTTGTGAGATGTGTTCAATTATGTCTCCTTTTAAGTAGCTTCTTCTTAACTGGGATATGCAAGAACAATATTGCGGATACCTTGATATCACACTTAAGGGAACCTTTCTCTTTGATAAAATGTCTCACTAATCTCAACCGTACACATTCCCTACTTGCTTCATTGATATCTATTATCTTAGAATGATTTGAAAAATTATCAACAGTAGAATACTTTGTAGATTGTCATGATATAGTTGTACCTTCTTATGTAAACACATAGCCTATTTTAGATCGAGCTTTATAGTCAGATAAATAACCTACATTTTAAAGACCAACAATAGCTACATTATCTTTGTTAGTAGAGAATAGACCTCTATCGATAGTCCCTTTTAGATATTTTAATATATTTTTAACTCTGTTTCAATGTCTCCATGCACGAAACGAACTACACCTTGCTACCAAATTAATAGAAAAGTCTAGATCAAGACTTGTAGCATTTACAAGATACATAAGTTCACCAATAACATTGAGATGTAATACTTTAGAACTAAGGATCTCTTCATCCTCTTCTTGAGAATGGAATAGATCTTTAATCACTTCAAGCGATCAAATGACCATTAGAGTACTTTATCGATGTGCATTGTCCATGTCGAATTGCTTCAAAATCATCTCAACATACCCAGATTTTTGGATAAAAACCTCGTCTGCTAAATATTCAATTACTAGACAAAGACAATATTTAGTCTTTGCAAGATATTTCATCTCTAATTCTTTCTTTACATATTCAATTTCTTTTTAACCTCTTCTAATGTTCTAATGAAATTTGTTTCATCAATGTAAATAACAAGTATAACAAACCATGATGATGTTTTCTTAATAAGAATTCAAGGACAAAGAAGATCATTTATATAACCTTTATTTTTCAAGTACACACTAAGGCAATAATAACACAGAATTTTAGACCATACAATAATCTTTGGGATCTGATTGAGTAAATTTCCCATGATTTTAAACTATATTCTTCAGGCATCTTTGATCCTTCTGAGATTTTTGTATAAATCTTATTACCAAGTGAACTATAAAGATAAGTAGTAACCACATCCATTAGATGTATTTCTAGATTTTTATGTACAACTAAACCAATGAGATATCAAAATGTTATTGCATCAATTTTGAATCCCTGAGGGTTGCACCATATAGTGAGGACCAGGTTCCTGAAAATCAATCAAAGGAAAAGTAAACAAAAATAACTAGAAAGTAAGAGATAGTGAAGGAAGAGTAAACACACAAGATTTTTACGCAGAAACCCAGGAAGGGAAAAATAATGGGCTTGCCCACATAATTACCAAAGAAATCCATTACAATCAACCTCCTGATTACTTTCTAGATTTCATCCTAACTCTAGGTTTTTTTGCTAGTAGAAACTCTACTACAAGATTATCTTGGTAACTCTCCCAAGGACCCTTTCTACTAATTAACTCTATTAAGTCACAAGCTTAGGCAACTCTACCTAAGCACCTCTCTCAACAAACTAAAACACTTCTCTTATAACAAGAGTAGTTTATTTGAAAAACATCACCCAAGAACACTCACTCATTCTTTAAGAATTTTATAATGATAAGAAAATGAGCAATGTTTTAGACATCTTGAAAGGGAGTTTTTGATGCCTGAAATTCCTCTTTAGATTTGTGCAAAAAAATCATTTGATAAATAAGAGTCTCTCTCCTTTTATAGATGAGAGAAGATTAGGGATAAAATATCATTGGACCAGCTATTCTAATATACGAAATAGTAGTTGTGCTTTTGTTATACAAGAGGACTAAACTAAGAAGATAACGTGTGTCAGTTGTATTATACTTTGCACATCCAGTGACCTGGTCCATTGTAATTAGCTTCTCATCTTCAAAACTACATATAATAATTTCCCCCCGTTTTGATGATGACAAACCAACCATATTGCTTTGAGCATCAATGAAAATTCATCATATTTAATCAATGTGATTACCACCTGAAGATGAATGTTCCCCCTATCATCATTCTTCCTTCATCACCATCATGCATCACTGGGCCTGGTTCTCTGTTGTCTTTTGCAGCAAAAAAAAACTAAGCACCATGTTTGCTCCCATATAATTGTACTTTACCATACTTCCTTCCATACATGAAGTTAATATTCCTTATATATGAAGTCAGTATTCCCTCTTTTAGAATCATTGGAAAGGATTAAAAACAAACTATAAGTAAGGATAAGTACAAGCTAATTAACACATGGCAAATAGGGCAACACTAGCATGAAGAGCATCTGTAAAAATAAAGAAGAAAGATGAGGTACACAAGCTAAATTCATTCATTTTTTAAATAAAGGTCAGTACTAGTACAATCATACTAAAATAATGCATAAAACAAACTATCTTCAAGAGACATGAAATTGACACTATATTGATTTAAGGACCGAGATGATATGACTTAGATAGAGGGACGTTTTTGGGAATGGGACTTAAGCAACATCTTCATTCTTGAATTTCTAGCATTATGAGAATCTATCACCTGTTTGGTGAGATACTTCACTTTAGTATTCAGTTCTTGAACATTACCAGTCAATTTAGCCACTCTTGCCTGGAGTTTGGCATTTTTAAGCTACAAGATCATCAGTGGTATCTAGCCCCTCAAAAGATAACTTTTGATTCTACAACTTTTGATGAACCATCATAGAATCTTTGGCAACCATCATAACCCTTAACTCCTCTATTTATTTTCGTAACATTTCATAAGCAACTAAAAACTCAGATACTTGAGATATAGATCCAAATTTTCCCTCTACACATTCATTCTCCACAAGAGTTGTCGGGTTGATCACATGTTTGGTTGTTCTAGGTGTTCCTCTAGTTACATTTACACTATAATATCTAAATATCTTATTCAATAGGTATCCGTATGGCATTCCATATTTTTCATCATTTACATAAAGCACTTTATGCATATGATTTATCATTAGAGAAGGACGACTAAACAATCTAAATTTCCTCAAGAGTTCAATTAAAAACAAGTCAACACTTTAGGGAATTATTCCATTTTAAGACCTTGCCAATAGGACCCTGTAGGTGAACTCAAATACTATCAGATACTCACTCTCCAGAAACTTTTTTTATTAGGTTGTTGATGTGCCTCCTACCTTAGATGTCTCAATCATGAGTTTAGAAGTAGGTTGTATATTCCTCACAGTCCTCACACCTATAAAAGGTACATCCAGGATTCTTCATAGTGTTTCTTCATCCAACTTAAGAACCTTTCCCTGAACCTGTGCAGTCAAACTCAAACTATCCTTTGAGAATTCCATGGATTAGTAGAATTATCTCATTTTTCCTTCAAAGATAATTGAAGTTTGTTCTTAAAGTAGGTGGAACCGGACCTGATGCATCACATACTCCGCCAATTCTACCATCCCTAGATTTTCATATATATTTGGATCAAATACTCTCCCAGACAAAACCTTTTGTGTTCTCGAGTTCTTAACCCTTCTTTCTATGGACATGTTATTCTTATCTTCATTCTTTCTCTTTCTCTTGGGCTCCCTACTTATCTCGCCTTTTTCATTAGTTTTTATTTTCATAGGAATGGAGTTGTGTTATATTAACAAGCACCTATTCTCCCAAGGATATCTATCTTCTTAGTATATATAATTCTTGGAGTTATACTGATTTGCACATTAGGTCAGGTTTGCTTGATCAATCAATGTCCTGGCCTCTTGCTGAAACTTTCTCTTCTAAGATGAGTCTTCTAAGGATCAGGTCCCTTGAAATCAACTATTTCACGATACGACACCTCCACCCTGGAGTGCCTTAAGAGAGAGAACAATGTCAGATTTTCAAAAATTAAGCGTTGAACAATAATTAATGAACATTCTAGACCATAATCCCCTTTCTCTAACGTGGACCCATGATCACTTATATGTTTTGGGAACCCACTTGAGTTTGAGTTCCTAGTAAGAATACAATGGTGTGACCGAAACCTTCTTGCCCCATCTAGGTAGATAATTCTTTATCATCTTATTCAAATACATGAATGTATTTGGTTGTGTATTCTCCTGCTAAACATATCTAAATTTATCCATTCCTTTTCTTTTACATCTTTGACAATTTCCATTAGAATGCCTATTTTTCCCATAATAATTTCTCAAAGGTTTGGAAGCCTTCTTTCAAGGACCATTGATAGTCTTTTCTTACTACCTAGCTGGATGGAATTCTCCTTGATTACCTAGTGTTTTTACATAATTAACACTTTGACTAATTAGATTAGAAAGAATCTGTGAAGAAGAAGTCCATTTAAGAGACTTGTTTAACTCTTCTCTTAAACAGACCAAGACCCTCTCTAACTTGTCATTCTTGTGAAGTGCAGTCTTAAAGTGATTTTAGGAATCCCTCAATATTTCCTCAAGATCAACTTGAAGCCTTGAAGATTATTTATTCCCTTTTCCATATTCATCATTTACATTCATTAGATCACTCATAAGACTCTGATTTACAGATTTCATCATTGTGAACAAATATTCATTTTAAAAAATGTGGTGAGTTAAAGCAATCAACTCATTCTTTTGATTCTCTACTTTCTTGTGTAAGGAATTTTTCTCATCAGTTAATTCACATACAGAGTCTATCAACACAGTCAAAGTACACAAAAACTGCTAGGAAGTAAGAGATAGTACGGTAAGAGTAAAAATAGAAGATTTTTATGTGGAAAGCTAGGAAGGGAAAAACCATGGCTTTCCCTCACATTCACCAAAGAAATCTACTATAATCAACCTCTTGATTAAATTATAAATTTTATCCTAACATTAGGATCTTTTCGCTAGTAGAAACTCTACTACAAGCTTATCTTAGTAAATCTACCAAGGACCCTCCCTACTGATTAACTCTAATCAATCACAACCTTAGGCAACTCTACCTAACCACCTCTCTCAAAAAATGGAAATACTACTCTTATAACATGAGAAGTTCATTTACGAATCAACAATCAAGAACACTCACTTACTTATTCAATATACTATAATTATAAGAACATGAGCAATGGTTGAGCAGTCTTGAAATGGAGTTTTTGCAGCATCACTTAACACTTTAGATTTGTGTAAAAAATCATTTGAAGAAACATCTCTTTACTTTTAGAAATGAGTGATGATTAGGGTTAAAATATCATTGGACCAGCTGTCCTAATCAGTACAAAATAGCATCTTCAAGTTTGTTACACAAGAGGACAAAATTGTGCAGATAATATGTGCTAGCTGTACTATACCTTTCACATCCAAGGATATGGTCCATGGCAGTTAGCTGCTCATCATTAAAACTACATATATCAATAAATAATTAGTGAATATGTTTCCTCCAAGTCGACACCAGGTCTTTGAGAGAATCCTTGTGCAATAAGGTGAGCCTCGTGTCTTATAATTTTATTTCTCTTATTTTTTTACACAAAGACTCATTTATAGACAACTGGTTTTACACCATCAGGGGTTTGGAATACAAGTCCAAAACCTCATATTTAGCAATTGAGTTCAATTCTGATTAAATTGCCTTTTTTCATTTTAACGAATCACACCTTTATTCAAGGTACAAATTATAGAGGGTAAATCAAATCGAACATATATTCCTAACCTTATTTGGGAACCATCTTGGTGCGTTATGGTGGTGCTATAGACACATATACAACACATCAAAAATTATCATAGATGAGCTATATTTGATTTATGACTAAAGACTAATTTTGACAAAGAGTACTTATTATAATGATTATGAACAAGTGATGATCATATCATGACCCCAAACAAAATTAGGAAATTTCGTTTTCATAAGTAGTGGTATTTCTATCAATTATAGGAGCTTAATAAATTACTTAACAAGGTTATTTTGAGTATGACCATGAGCGACAGGTTGTTCAACTTTTATCCCAATTGATACACAATAATCCTAAAAAACTTAGGATATAAATCCTTTAGTATAATCGGGGTAAATAGTCTTAATGGGATAATATGGGAATTATTCCCTTAATAATGTAATTTGTGCAAATAATTTTGCAAATGCAATTTTCTGAGATGATTGGAGGAACATATGAGACCACCTTGATGATGCTTCTATTAGGACCATAAAATATGTGAATGACTATAGGATCAGTAAATAAATACATATAAATCCCCATGTATATGTTTTAGTAAAGGAAGGGACTCAACACCGACTTTTAATTGAGATAGTTTAGTTATCTATTTTCTATGATAACAAGAAGCCCATGAAAACTTATCACTTGTGAGAATCTCCAGGTTCTTTCAACAGATGACCATTTGAATTTTTAATGATGGTGAAGTAATTCTAAATAACAAAATTATTTAAATCTATACACTTTTGGTTAACAATAGGGTGTCTTTATATTGTACTACCTTCTGCATAATATAGGCCAGAAGACAATGATTGTAATTTCTCCAAAACATACTTTTGGCCTAGGACATACATGGTAATACAATGATATTAAATATTCATTGTATTTACTATCTCAACATGATATATATTTGGGTAGATATCTTTAAAACATAACAAGTTTCTAGGAGATTTAGAAGAAAACAATGCATTTCTATAACAAGGCTTGTCCGCTTAGGCAGAAATATAGTTGCTTTCTAGAGCCATCAATCAATTTTGAACTACCAAAAATTAATGTGTAACTTTTATTTTGATCCTAAGAAATTAAGAAAATATTTATCATCTTTGAATATGGCGTGCATTATTCTACGATCAATCACATAAATATCCTCCTACTTGATCATTAATCTGAAAAACTTGAGGAGTATCCATATATTCTTCAAGATGAAAATATAAATAAAATAAATATCATAGTATTTCTAGCAAACAATGTAGTACACAAACATTAATATTAGATAATCACAACAAATAGGAGTGTAAATTAGTACAAAATATAAAAACTAAAATACGTAGACTATTACATGTCCATTACAGACAAAGTTATCTATATTTCCTTTACAGAGTTCAGCGAAATTGGCAACATCTAAAAGCATAGGCTCAATATTATCTTAATATATAAACTTTGATTCTACATTATTATCCATCTTATTCAGGGATGTTTGATAGAGCTTAACCAGATGCCTTGGCGTACGATAGGTACGTGACCAGTGCCCTTTTCCTACACATTAACTGCATCTATTTTTTATTTTTTTTTCTTTGCAATGATTCATACTTTTCACCCATATTTTTACACTGGTAGAGATGAGAATTATTATTTTGTGCAATACGATCACCATTATTACAGTTTCTTACCATAACCACGATCAGGATTGCGCCAAGACCTTTTTCACGCTTAGATTGGTAAAATTTTATAGAATTCACTTCAGGGAATGGAGCAAAACCAATTGGTTGGATTTTAATCAATAGATTATTACGTTGTTTAAGAACTAGAAAATGTTAAATTAATTTAGAATATATGTTGAACCCCATTTCTCGATATTACTATTGAAGAACCATACTCAAGGCAAGAAAGGTGGATAATGTTTTCTCCAGAATATCATGATTAGTGATGTATTCTTCACATAAACTTAATAGTGAAACAATTCTAAACATGGAAAATTATATGCAATTATAATTTTAAAATCATGTAATCTCAAATAGTTCCATTTATAATGCCCCTGTGGAAGAACGAGCGTTTTTAGGTGGTCATATCTATCTTTTAGATTATTACCCAATATAAGAGGATCCTTAATAGTGAGATATGTTATTTTTAATCCCTTATCAAGGTGATAATTGAAGAATATCATAACCTTGGCACAGTTTTGGTTTGATACCTGATTTTTATCTTTAATGGTATCTCCAGGACCCATTGCATCCAAATGGATTTCGGCATCAAGTGACCAAGCTATGTATCTTTTTCCCGATATATCCTAGGATCAAGTTTTGATAGATTTGGCATTATTTTAAGAAGTGTAAGTTCTTACTTTTATTAACTTTAAAATTATTTTCTCGAGATGGGAGAGTCATGTGTTTATAATGTGTTATAAAATAAAAGCTAACACTAACAAATAATAGAAAAATATAGAGAAAGGGAGAAAGGATTGCACTTATTCTATTCTTTGGCTGTAGCATAATGAAAATAAAGGCTATATATATATAAGTTAATCATACAATGTTACTGGGCATAAAAAAATAGTTATAATACATCTCTACTAAGAAATCAAGTAATAAATTACTTGGCCAACTTAATTTTCTACCATGAATAAGTCTATATGTTTTCCACATGGGCATTCACTAATATATTATAGGGAAAACTGTCAAAACTACCCCTCTACTTTCATTTACTAGATAAGTTTGCCCTTAAACATATTATGGGATAAAAAATACCACTACTATTACCAAAGTTAACAAGAATACCCCTCTTTGTAATAATATTCCACCATGCCTAAACAAAAGTCCACAGGGTCATGCCACCACATGTCACGACTCTATTTCTTAAGTCATTATTACATCTACTTTGACCCACCAGTAGGTAAGCCAAACTATAGCTGAGAACTACAAACAATGGGATAACAAACATAGATGAAAATGGAACACAAAAGGAATCAAAAACAATAATAAAATATGTGGAAACAAACAATACATACATATATAATATACTGCACAAGGGAAGGAAGAGTACCAATATACAAAAGGAATACCTCCTAAGACCTGGAAAGGTCGGTACATGAGACACTATAACAAAAAAGAAAATTACTAGATAGTACCCAAAATATAAATATACATAGTAGGCTAAAAATTACTAGGACTATAACTGAAATAGAACAGAGAGGATAAACCTTGGACTCTAAAAATCTCACCCTGTCTTTGAATCAGTACTAAGGCTCTAGGAAGACGTCAATATCGGTTGTTCGTACTCAAAGTTTGCGTCTGTAAAATGATATTGAAGTGCAATATAAGTACCAAAGCAATGACTACTCAGTAGACATCAGTGATGGACTGAGCTCAAATATAATAAAAGCATAGATATAAAGTTTGAGAGTGTAAGATAAATCAATCAGTAACCGAATTGTCAGTCCTAATAAATCATAAATGACATGGGGTGGCTACATAAAAGCTCTAAATATTAAAAAGGCGTAAAAATGGGAAAAATAACTCCGAGGATAATTACAACATCCACTACTAAAAGGATTTTTATCCGAAAAATTAAAGGATAAGGGAGTACCTGAAGGTTCGAACAGGTATGGATATTGGGTCCTCCTATCACACTGGATCTCCCAGGTGGCCTCCTTGACTGGATGGTGATGCTACTGAACCTTAAATTCCAGAATATTTCTGAAGTGCAACCATCTGACATCTCTATCTAATAAATATATCGTCTGCTCTAGAAATGCCAACCTCTCATCTAACTGAAATAATTCCCACTTAAGTACGTGAGACTTATTTGGTATATACGATTGCAACTTGATACATTAAAAACTAGATAGGTGACTGAAAAGGAAGGAAAAAAAGCCAACTCATATACTACCTTCACAACTTTCCATAGGATCTCAAATGGTCCATTATTCCTAAGGATTAGCTTGTCCATCCTCTAAATCCTCATCACTCTGTTCAGAGGGGATCATCGTAGATAAACTCGATCACTAACTCTAAACCTCAAGGCACAAAGTCTACAATCGGCATAACTCTTCTGCCTTCTCTAAGATGCTTTTAGCCTAACTTCAATGACCCAAACACAATAGATTAACTTACAAAGAAAATTTGTACCAAGAGGCCTAATCTTAGATTTCATAAATTAACCAACCAAAAATTGGTATTGCCTACCATAAAAGGAATTAAACTGGGCGAAGAGGATACTCAAATGAAAGTCGTTATTTTAAGAAAACTCCACCAAAGATAAAAACTAGTCCTAGTAACCTCTAAAATCTAAAGCACAAACACAAAACATATCCTCCAAAACCTGAATACTCTACTCTAACTGCCCACTGGTCTGGGAATGAAATGTAGTGCTAAGGTTAACTTGGGCACCCAACTTCTTCTAAAATGTCCTCTAGAATCTAGAACTAAACAGAGAACCTTAATCATAGATAATAGACATGGACATCCCACGAAGCAAACCCCTCTTTCAAATATAGATATGGTCAAACCTCTCAGTATTGTAGGAAGTCAGAATAGGAATGAAATGGGATGATTTGGTGAATGAACCCACAATGATCTAAATATTATTAAAACCATAAGAAGTGCAAGGAAAACCACCTACATAATCCATATTGACCAGCTCCCACTTCTACTCGAGAATGGGTAGTCTCTAAAGAAATCCATCAGGTCTTTGATGCTCGACCTTCACTTACTAATAACATAGGCACTGAGCTATAAATTTTTCTATATCTCCCCACACACCACTCCACAAATAATGCTGCTTAAAAATCCTGCACATTTTTGCTATCCTGTGGTAAATAAAATATCTGGAGTTGTGAGCCTCTTGAAGAATTAATTGAATCAAATTCTCGATCCTTAAAACACAAATAGGACTATCAAACCTCAGAATACCCTCAAAATCTAAGGTAACCCTCCTAGAATCAACCCTCAAGACTTGATTCTAAATGCCATAAAGCATTCCATCCTCACACTGGTGACCCCAAACCTACTTAAATATAGTAGATCTCACCCCGACACTAGCCTGAATCCTCTTAGAGTAAAAAATATCATGTTAAACCATCAATTTTACTAAGGAGTAGATTTCCAAAGACAACAAACATTGCGAAACTTAAATAATGGAAATTCTACCCATACTCACTGCCTTTTAGCTTAGTGCATCTGCTATCGCATTTATCTTTCCAAAATGGTATAAAATAGAGATATCATAGTCCTTCAGAAATTCAATCGACATGTGCAGCCCTAAATTTAGCACCTTCTAGGTCATAATGTATTACATACTATGGTAGTTAGTAAAAATGATAAAAAAACTACCATACAAGTAATGCACCAAAATCTTATGCACAACTACTATTTCCAAGTCAAAATCATAGGTAGGGTAGTTGCGCTCATGTACCTTCATATGCCTCGACGCATAATCTATAACACAACACTGCTATATCAAAACACACCTCAAAGAAGAACCTGAAGCATCACCATAGATGGTGAACCCCTCACCCTTAGCTAGAAGAGTAAGAATATAAGCTGAAGTGAGCACACCCTTGAGCTTCAGAAAGCTCGCCTCCCAATTTTCGAACAGCTAGAATAGGACCTCCTTCCTATTCAATCTAGTTATTGAAGCTGCAGTAGTAGAAAAACCCTCAATGAAATATCTATAGTTGTCATGACCCAAAAACTAAGGGTCATGATGGCACTTGGCGCGAAAAGCCTTAATAAGTAAGCCTATCATCAAAATTGATATAAAAAGGGAAATAACACCAATACCCAAGTTAAGGTTTATAGAAAATAGCAAAACCACTCGCATATATAGTGAAAGAAGAGATACATAGTTAATGATACAAAACAAAAATTCAAAAGATGGTTTCACGTTGTAAGAACATAACTAGTACAACTCGAGATGAAAATATATAAGTTATCCAAAATCGAACAACTTTGTCTCAGAATACAAATAAAGACAAAGTCTAAATAAGAAAGGGTAGTAATCCACTACGGATGGATTAAATTAATCGTTACCTCAAAAATCTCAACATGCCTCTTGAATCAACCACTTTGAGTTGTACTCATACATCGATCTACACTAAAAGGGTGCAATAGGGGTGAGTACAGTCTACTTGTAATAGTAGGTATCATAGGCCGACTAAGCAAAGTAGAAAATAAAGAATATAAAATATACGCTAAGGGTGCGTCACCTGCAACTAGAAAATGTCCCAAATAGTATCCCACACCATCTCTACAGGCAATTTTATAATATTTACATACACCATAGCAATACGAGAGAGAAATATAAGTATCTAGATATGGGACATAAGAATACTGAGGAAGAACTACACATACACACGCACCACATCAAGAAAAGATAATAGATCACTGAAAAATACAAGGTAAATACAAATGCAATAGAGATGATCATGATGATTATAATGATGATGATACCCGAGGTTGTCGTACAACCTTCGTATACACCTATAGAGCTAAAGCTTTAACGTAGGACCCATGGGGGGTTGATCCACCCATATACAACCAATATCGAGCATTGATGTCCATAACTCCTCTTTGTCACATATATCGATAGATAGTTTTAGATATGTCACATTTTCTATTAAAAAAATCCACAACCTACCTCAAATGCCAAAAAATGATTTAAAAGCCTTCAATCTGAAGCCTTAATCAAATAAAAAAACTCGGAATTAACCAAGACATAGGTATATAGAATCTATGTATCAAAATAAATCCAACGATACCTATATTGCTTAATTTTAGTCGAGGTCAAAATGGACCCCCAAAGTGAGTTTTCGAAAAAGAAGGGTAAAATTATTATTTTATATTTCAAACATGTTTTCCATAAGCGAAGGAGTCTACAGATGAAAACCCAAGCAAAAATAAGTTAGAAACGAGGTCCAAATCGACCATACTATTTTTAAGTTTTATTGGCAAAACCTCATATATCCATTTTCAATATAAAAAATAGAGTGGTTTTGAAGATTGAACTAAGTGGAATGTGGTAATTATAAGATTAGAAACTGACCCAAGTGAAAATGGATTAAAATCGAGGTTTAAATTGGAGAAATATAATTTTTAGGCCTTTTGGTCTAAAAATTTCCACTTTTAATTCCCTATTCAAATAAGATTTAAATGATAAAATTGAATAAAACTAGTTGAAATAGATTTTTTGGCGCTTACCAAAGCTTAAGAATGGAAGAATTTACTCTAACCACAAAACCCCAAGATCCAAGTCTCAAAAATGGAGAAGAAATGAGAAAAGAATTAAATAAACCCAAGGCCACATATGCCGCTAAAGCGGTCAAGTGGTTGATTTAGCGGTCACCACTTTAGCAGTGTTCACCAAGAAGGTCATCCGCTAAAGTGGACAAAGGTCACTTTAGCGCCCTCTACTAAAGTAGACAAGGGATGGTAAAGCTCCCTTGCTCCCAGGGCAGCTGTCCGCAAAAACAACCACATTGCTCATTGGCGCTAGTCGCTAAAAAGGACATAGTAGCACTATAGCGGTTGTACCAGCGAAGGTGCACCAGCTTTGGAGACTTGGAATTTTCCAAGTCTCTGCAGACCCTTCTTAATTAACTTGAAATCTCGAGAATGCAGATAAATTATGATACCTCATTGAATTTGACACTCTGGACTCAATGGTGATATTAGATTTTTAAAAAATATCTTTTTCTCAAAGTTTACCCTAGAAACCAAATTTTACAATTTTTTGAACCGTGAGTCAAAATAAGATGTAAAATCCATTAAACCATACCATCTATGTTTCACTAAAAAATCGATGATCTAGATCTACTGGTGCAGTCCATTTAACCATTTGATGCACAACTCAATAAATATTGATCGAAGTTAGTTGTAAGGCTTCTCAAGCCACCCAAAAACTACAATATCATATAAATTAAATGAAAATTCACTGAGAACCATACCAATAATCCCCACAACCCAGAAATACCACAAAGTAACCACGAGGAAGGGTAAAATGGTCAAATTATGTATGAAAAAATATTTTGCATAAATCACCAAAAATTAAGTTATTACATCATCTACCACTAAAAATCAAGTTCCTCCTCGAACAAAAGGTGAGTAAAATACCTAAGTCTGTAAAAAGTAATGGATAAGAACTACGTATATTTTTCTAGACATCCCAATTATCCTCATTAATAGGTCGATGTCTCAATGAGACCTTAACAATCGGGATATATCTAGAACACAATCGTCTAACATCCCTAGCCAAGATAGAGATAGGATCCTCAATAAAACACAACCCTTTATCTATCTGAACGGAATCATAATGAATGACAGAGACTTATTTAGATGTAATATCAAATAATTAAAACATTAAAAACTTGATGAACAATTGATAAATCTAGAGGTAAATCTAGCTCATAAGCCACATCATAAATAGTCCAAAAATTCTCAAATGGCCAAATATACTTGGGGCTAAGATTGTCTCTCTTCCCAGACCTCATTACACCTTTCATGGGTGAAACTCGAAGGAAAATACGATCACCAATACCAAACCTCAAGGTATAAAGTCTATAATTTGCATAGCATTTTGCATACTTTAAGCCACTTAAAGTCTATCATGAATGCCCTCAACCCTATCCAAAGACTTATAAAGTAGGTCCGTATCTCGAGGTCTAATCTTTAAAACCTTAAACCAACCAACTGGAGAGCTATAACGTCTACCACACAAGGACTCAAAAGGATCCATATCAATATCGGAATAACAATTATTATTATACTCTAACTTTGACAAACCTAGGTTCTACTCCCACAGAGAAACAAAGTCTACCACACAAGTACAAATCATATCCTCCAAAACTTGAATCGTCTGCCCTAACTGAGCGTCAATCTGGGGTAAAAATTATACTAAGATCAACCCAAGTGGCCAACTTATCCTGAAATGTCTTCTAAAAGTAAGATGTAAACACTAAACCTCAAATTGGGATAATAGTCACTAGAACACCATGAAGATGCACAATATCATGAATATAGATATGGGCCAATCTCTAAGCACTGAAATAGGTCTAATCATGAGTAAAGTAAGTGGATGTGGTCAATCAATCCATGATGACAAGATTACTATCAGAACTATGAGAAGTTTGAGGCAACCCAGTCATGAAGTCCATAGTAATCCATTTCCACTCTAGAATGGGTAACCACTAAAGCAAACCACCAAGTCGCAAATGCTCGGCCTTCACCTACTATCAACAAAGACAATAAGCTACAAAATCAGATATGTCCTTCCATATTTCACCCCATTAGTAATATCGCCTTAAATCACATTACATTTTAGTCACTCTCAAATGTATAGAATACCTGGAATAATGAGCCTATTACAAAATCAATCTAATCCAGTCACCCACTCTCAGTTCACAAACTCAGCCTCCAATACTCAAAATGCCATCTGAATCAAGTGAGACTTCTTTAGACACACCACTCAACACCTTATCCCAAATCAATATCAATCCAACATCATTAAGCTTATAATCTCGAATCTACTGCATCAAAGAATACATAGCCTCAACAAATACCTAAATACACCTACGTATCCAAATATCAAGCCTAATTATTTGGTTAGCTAAAGACTGAACCTCTAAGACCAAAGGCCTCTCCTAGGTTAATAGATTCTCCAAGCTACCCATTCTAGTAAATTTCTAGATAAAGCATATGAAATTATATTAGCCTTGCCTAGATAATATAGAATAGTAAAGTAATAATCCTTAAGAAACCCAAGCCAATAGTACTGTATCATATTTAGATCTCATAGGATGAAGAAATACGGAAGGTTATGATGATCTAAGAAAATCTCACAATAAACTACATATATGTGGTGCCTCTACAATATCAAAGAAAAAACAATCGTGCACAACACTAAATAATGAGTACGATAATTCCTCTCATGATTCTTCAACTGAACAGAATCATAAGCAATAGCCTTACCCTTTGGCATTACCAAAATATCTAACCCAACACTTGAAGCATCACAAAGAATGTAAAACCCACCACTCCTTGGGAAAAGTCAAGGTAAGAGCTTATGACAATAATTTCTTGAGCTATTGAAAGCTCTCCTTACAAGCATCAGACCACTCTAAAGAAATCATTTTTTGAGTCAACTTGAAATAATAGAGTTGCAATAGATGAATAACCATTAAGAAAATGCTAATAGTAACCTTAACATGAGTTTTCAACTGAAGAGAATCATAAGTAATAACCTTACCCTTTTGCATTACAAAAATACCTAACCCAATACTTAAAGCATCACAAATAATGTAAAAACCCACCCTCTTCTTGGGAAAGGTATAGGTAAGAGCTGACGTCAACAATTCCTTGAGCTATTGAAAGCTCTCCTTACAAGCATCAGACCACTGTAAGGAAATCTTTTTTTGATTCAACTTAAAATAATAGAGTTGCAATAGATGAATAACCATGAACAAAATGCTAATAGTAACCTACTAAACCAATAAAACTCCAAATCTTTGTAGGAGAATGTAATACCCTATATTTTACTAGCTTATTTTAGCTCTCAATACATGAGAATTTGAATATAAATTTTCAATACTCTTAGAATTGTTCCAATTTAAGACTTAATAAAGTATAGGAAATTTAGTCAGCTTTCCAATGATATAATGTTCGCCCAAATCTAATATCCGGGTAAGAAGTTATGGCCCTTTTAGTAAAATAGTATGTCAAATTGAGCATCATCGCGTCGCAGAGACAGGCCAAATGGAATTCACCAGTTTCCAGTGAGAAATCGGGATTCCAACACATCATAGTGAAGTTCCAGTTCCCAATGGGCAATTTCCAGTGTATCAACACGATAACGGTGTGTCGAGCTTATGTCTATTTTTACAATTGTTACTTTTCCAATAGCCTGACACGATACCACCGCATTGCGCCAAATAGGAATTTTATGATGGTGTATTTTTGAATAGATTCAACTGACTTCCAATGACTCACCGCGATGCCACCACATCACGGTGAAGGCCAAAATTGAGAATTTAGTGACGAAAAATTTAATTCTTTTCATGGGTAATTTGGTCTTTTTACACGACCCTAATCAGTCTAAACATGTGATTTAACCCCTAAAAACCTAGTTAAGTAATTAGTCTATTCAATTTCCCCAAAAATTAATAGCATTCTCTCAATTTACAAAACCCTAACCTTCATGAATCAAGAACAATATCAAGAATCTTCAAGAATTAAACCTCCCAGGTATGTTATATGTTCATCCATGGGTCCTTACCACCCATGGTACCCAAGAATCCTTTTTAAAAATACAAGATTAAGATTTCATGAATTACATGTTTGAGCTAGATTGTGTTCATATGTGTATTGTTATTTGGTCTTCAATCCATGATTAATTTTAAGTTTCATGAAAATTATGATAGCATTTGTGATTAATTATGTGATTCTCATGTTGAGTCCTTGAAATTACAAGTTGAATGTTGTATCCATGATATTTATATATGGTTATTATTATTATGTAAAATTATCATGCTCCCTAAGGGTTTATTAGAATGCCTATGTGAATTGAATAATCCAATCATGACATGTTAGCATGTGTTCCCATTCATGTACAACTTCATACCTTACAAGTTTTTGACAAAATGTCTCAATGAAAGAATCATGACTAAGTGACTAGCTAGTATGGTTTCAAGATTGTTCCATGTCCTAATATTAATACTATCGTGTCCTGGGGGTATTTAATACCTAAAATCTGAATGTTTACCTAAAATTATAATAGATACAGAATAGTCTCAGTACTTTCATAAATAGTAGTACTTAGTCAGTTATAAAACTCAGTGGAACACAATCTAGTTTAGTTCAGTCTAATAATTAGTGTCATTTAGTTGGGAGTAGGATTCAGAGCTGAGTGAACCCAAGGATGGGGGCTCACCTTTCTGTAGAGGGTGTGATCCTTACTAGTAGTCCTTGTGTTCCAGAACTACATAGATAATGTAGGTTGAGATATCAATCTGCCAGTTGAGGGTTGATAACGTGTTTACATGCCAGTTGAGGGTAATCCCATTCTCATTAGAGAACCTTCTATTAGAGGGTAACCCTTAGTCCTTTGAGATGACATTTTAGTAGATGCACATAGACAGTGTCTGTACTCATAGCACGATATTGACACCCTTCAAACAGGGGTTAAAGGTTGGACTCCAGTCAGTTTATAGAGGGGCATATCGATTAGATGATTACCCCTCACAGTTTCAGTTCAGTCTAAGCATAGAACTCAGTTTAGTTCTACCGAATTAGGACTGTCAAAAATAGTTACCTAGTTATCAGTAATTCAATTATTAGTAATCTTAGATATCAAATACTCATTTATCAGAACTTATTTTTCAGTTTCATTGTGAATCTCAGAAACAATATATTGGTATATTCACAATATTACATAATCAGTGTTTAAAGTAGAGTAAGTTATACATGTACTCTTATTCAGTTATATTCATATCACTTAATCAGTTCTTGTTCATGCATACGAACCCATGCATTTTAGCCTTAGCTAATCTAGCATACCAATACATTACATGTACTGATCGTATACTCTTTTGTTTTGCAATGATGTCTTATATTATAGGTATGGACGCTTAGGTTCCTGACCACGCTTAGCCAGATTTAGTCAGTAGCAACAGATTGAGTAGTGAGTCCTTATCTATTAAGGATATTTTTTATTTAAGTATTACTATAGATTCAGTATTTTATTAGTCAGATATAGTTGGGGGCTTGTCCCATCAACTCCACATTCAGACAGTTTGGTTAGAGGATTTTTAGATAGACTAGTTCAGACAGTATTTAATTTTCAAATATTATTATCAATTTCTATCTTTATCAGTATTTAGATTATGAACCTTATGGAACCTCGGCCTAATTTACGCATTATATCAGTATTATTATTTAGTGCTTACAACAAGTACCATTCATGCGTTAGCTTGTGGGCCTTCGAGGTCGTAAGCATAGTGTGGCATCCAGGGTGCAGACTCGGGTTATTATAAACTTTGTATCAGAGCCTAAGGTTCAACAGAGTCTTAGGAAGTTTGAAAGCCACGTCAAGTAGAGTCATGTTCATGGGCGTGAAGCATACCACACTTATGTAAAAGAGGCTTGGGGCATTTTTAGGAAAAGTTTCCCTTCTTTCAGTATTATCGTCGTGTGAGTGAGCATGAGCTTAAGTTAAAATCTCTTTAAAATTCATTTATTCCTTCCTTTTATAATACATGCCTCCTAAAAAGACCAATGGATGAAGAACTGGAAACTAGCCAGCACCTCCACCCCGTTCAGGCAGATCCCCTTGATGAGCATAATGTACCAGATGGTTTTGATAGTTTTTTTTGTACTGTGATGCATCCAGAGTAGGTTTGTGTTGTGTCCTAATGTAGAGTGGTATGTTCATAAACTATGCCTCTAGAAAACTTAAGCCTAATGAGAAGAATTACCCCATCCATTATCTCAAATTAGCAGCTATTATGTTTGCCTTATAAATTTAGAGGAATTATTTGTATGGGGTGCATGTTGATGTGTTCACAGATCAAAAAGGCTTGCAGTATGTGTTTTATCAGAAAGATTTGAATTTATGTTAGAGAAGGGTGTTGGAGTTGTTGAAAGATTATGATATGTGTTTTTTGTATCATCCAGGTAACACCAATGTAGTGACAGATGCTCTCAGTCGGTTTTCTATGAGTTGTATTATTCATCTTTAGGATGGTAACAAGAAGTTAGTTTAGAAAGTTCATAAGCTATCCCGACTAGGTGTCCGCTTATTCAATTCAGTAGAGGGTAATGTGTGGGTGCAGAATAGTTCTTAATCATCTTTAGTTTCCAAAGTGAAGGAAAAGCGGGAAAGAGATCCAAGCCAAGTTAAGTTGAAAGAGACAGTCAGAGATCAAAAAGTAGAGGTTTTCTCCCAAGGGGGAGATAGTGTATTGCGTTGGCAGAGTCGGTTATGTGTGCCAGGTGTACATGACTTGAGGGAATGATTTCTTGCTGAAGCGCACAATGCACGCTAATCTATTCATCTAGGGGACACTAAGATGTACAATAATTTTTGGGAGATCTATTTGTGGAGTAGGATGAAGAAGGATATCATAGAATTTATAGCTAGGTGCTCTACGTGTTAGCAGGTTAAGATTGAGAAACAGAAGCCTAGTGGGTTTATGCAGGAGTTTAGTAGTCCTACATGGAAGTAGGAAGAAGTGAACATGGATATTGTTATGGGTTTGCCTCATACTAATCATCAGCATGATTCAATTTGGGTTATCGTAGATAGGATGACCAAATCTGCTTATTTTTTGCAAGTCCATACTTCCTATTCTGACGAGGACTATGCCAAACTCTATATAAGAGAGTTGATCAGGTTACACAGAGGCCCAGTATCCATCATTTCAGACAACGGTGCCCAGTTTACCTCTTATTTTTGCAAAGCCTTCCAAAAGGGCCTTGGTACTTTTGTTCACCTCATTACAACTTTTCACCCTCAAACAGATGGACAGGTAGAAAGGACCATTAAGACTCTAAAAGATAAGTTAAGGGATTGCATTGTTGATTTTTAAGGTAGTTGTGATGACCATTTTCCCTTGATCGAATTTGCATATAATAATATTGATCATGCTAGTATTGAGATGGATCAATTTTAGTCTCTTTATAGTAGGAGATACAGATCTCCAATTGGTTAGTTTGAGGTAGGTGACGCTCTAGTAGTAGGGCCTAATTTAGTATTTGATGCCTTAGAGAAGGTTCAGTTGATCAGAGAAAGGCTTAGGGCAGCCCAAAGCTTATAAAAATTGTATATAGATGTGAGGAGAAAGGTTCTCAAGTTTGAGATTGGTGATTTTGTGTACTTGAAAATATCTCCCATGAAAGGAGTGAAAAGGTTCAACAAGAAGGGGAAGCTCATTCCTCGATATATCAGTCCTTACAAAATTCTCAGTCATTTCAGAAAGGTATATTAATAGCTTGAGTTGCCTTCAGACTTAGCTTTAGTACACCCAGTATTCCACGTCTCCTAGCTAAAGAAATGAATTAGTGACCCAGTAGTTGTAGTCCCCTTAGAGTGCATAGATATTTAGAATGATCTCTCTTTTGAAGATATTCCAGTCTAAATCCGTAATTGTTAGATTCGTAGACTAAGAAGAAAAGAAGTTCCCTTGGTCAAAGTTCTATGGCGAAACCAGTCAGTTGAGGGAGCTACTTGGGAAGAAGAAGCAGATATGCAAACCAAATATCCTAACCTCTTCTCAGCAAACTCAAACACAGATTCAGGTTACAGTCTTCCTGAGATTTACTTAGTTCCATGTTTAGTTATAGTTACAAACTTGTTATAAGTTACCATTGCATAACATCATTATGACAGTCATGTATTCATGAATCAGTTTCAGTCATGTAGTTCATGCTTCAGTTATACATGTTTAGTATGTAAAGTCAATCTATCAGTATTTCTCAACTTAATCAGTCTCATTCAAGGATGAATATTCACAACGGGGAGATATTTTAATATCCCATATTTTCTTAGCTTTTTTTAGCTCTTGATAAATGAGAATTTCTATATAAAATTTTCAATATACTTAGAATTTTCTAGTTTAACATTTACCAAAGTATAGGAAATTCAGTCAGCTTTTCGACGATATAAAGTTCGCCCAAGTTCGATATCCGGGAGAGAAGTTATGGCCGTTTTAGTAAAACATTATGTCAAATTAAGCATCATCACGTCGCGGAGAAAGGAAAAATGACGTTCGTCAGTTTCCAGTGTGACACCGCGATTACAGCATATCACAGTGAATTTTTAGTTCAAAATGGGCAATTTCTAGTGTGTCAACGTGATAACGGCTCATCCCGTCAATGTCCATTTTTGTAATTGTTATTTTCCAGTAGTCCGACTCAATACCACTACATCGCACCCAAGGTGAATTTTGTGATGGTCCATTTTTAAACAGTTTCAGCTAACTTCCAGTGGCTCACTGCGATGCCACCGCGTCGTGTTGCAGGACAAAATAAGGAATCAAATGATGAAAAATCTAATTCATTCTAGGGGTAATTTGGTCTTTTTTCCACAGTCTTAATCGGTCTAAACACATGATTTAACCCCTAATAACCTAGTTAAGTCGTAATCCTATTCAATTTCACCTAAAATTAAGAGCATTCTCTCAATTAACAAAACCCTAGCCTTCATGAATCAAGAACAATCTCAAGAATCTTCAATAATTAAACCTGCCAGGTATGTTAGATGTTCATCCATGGGTCCTTAACACCCATGGATCCCAAGAATTCTTTTTCAAAATACAAGATTGAGATTTCATGAATTACATGTTTGAGTTGGATTGTGTTCATGTGTGTATTGTTATTTGGTCTTCAATCCATGATTAATTTCAAGTTTCATGAAAATAAGATGGCATGTATTATGAATCTTGTGATACTCATATTGTGTCCTTGAAATTACAAGTTGAATGTTGTAACCATGGAATTTATATATGGTTATTATTATTATGTGAAATTATCATGCTCCCCAAGTGTTTGTTAGAATGCCTATGTTAATTGAATAGTGCAATCATGACATGTTAGCATGTGTTCCCATTCATGTACAAGTTCATACCTTGAAAGTGTTTGACAAAATGTCTCAATACAAGAATCACGATAGAGTGACTAGCTAGTATGCTTTCAAGATTGTGCCATGTCCTAAAATTAATACCCGAATTCGAGTTATATACCTAAAATTACAATAATTAACAAATAGTCTTAGTAATGTCACGGATACTAGTACTCAGTCAGTTACAAAACTAAGTGGAACTCACTTCAGTTTAGTTTAGTTTAATAATTAGTGTCATTCAGTTAGGAGTAGGATTCAGCACCAAGTACACCCAAGGATGGGGGCTTACCTGTCGGTAGAGGGTGTGATCCTTAGTAGCAGTCTTTGTGTTCCAGAACTACCTAGCCAACGTAGGTTGAGATATCAGGATGTCAATTGTGGGTTGATAAGTTGTTTACCTACCAGTTGAGGGTAATCCCGTTCTCATCAGGGAACTTGCCAGTAGAGGGTGACCCTTAGTCATTTGGGATGACATTTCAGTGGATCCACACAACCAATGTCTCTAACCGTGGCATGGTACTGAAACCTTTCCAACTAGGGTAACAGGTTGGACCCCAATCTTTTTAGAGAGGGGCATGTCAGTTAGATGATTACCTCCCACAATTTAGTTCATTCTAGGCATAGAACTTAGTTCAGTTCTACATAATCAAGACTTTTAGAAATAGCTACCCAGTTATCAGTAATCTCAGCTATCAGTTACTCATTTTCTAGAACTCATTACTCAATTTTAGTATGATTCCCATACATAGTATATTGGTATATGCACAATATTGCATAATCGATGTTTACAGTAGCTTCAGTTAACCATGTGCTTTCATTCAGTTATATTCGTATCACGCAGTCAATTATTGTTCAGGCATATGAACCCATGCATTTCAACCTTACCTCATCTAGCACACTAGTACATTCTACGTACTAATCACATACTCTTTTCTTATGCTATGATGTCTCATATCATAGGTTCGAATGCTCAGGTTCCTTACCACGCTTATCTAGATTCAGTCAGCAGCAACCGATTCAGTAGTGAGTCCTCATCAATCAAGGATATTCTTTTATTTCAGTATTATAGTAGATTCAATATTTTATTAGTCGGAGTTAGTAGGGGGCTTGTCCCATAAAATCAACATTGAAATAGTTCAGTTCGAGGCTTTTTAGACTAGACTAGTTCAAACAGTATTCAGTTTTCAGATGTTATTATCAGTAGCTATATTTATTAGTATTAAGATTATGAACCTTATGGCACCTTAGACTAATTTCCGTATTATTTCAGTATTATTATTTAGTGCTCACAGCAGGTACCAGTCATGGATTAGCTTGTGGCCCTTTGGGGTTGTAAGCACCATGTGATGTCTGGGGTGCAGACTCGGGATGTTACAAAGAATTAGTTCTAGTCTAATCACAAACTACTGTGATCTTG
This sequence comes from Capsicum pubescens, assembly GCA_030864215.1. NCBI lineage: Eukaryota > Viridiplantae > Streptophyta > Magnoliopsida > Solanales > Solanaceae > Capsicum > Capsicum pubescens. The sequence goes on from CM061542.1 coordinate 126,450,925, forward strand.
TTCGGGTCTACCCTAATACCATCCTTAATCACCATATGACCCAAGAATAAGCCACACTCTATCCTAAACTAAGACTTAGAGAGCTTAGCATTCAACTACACATCGCTCAATATCTGGGGAAAAAATTTACAAATACTCCTCATGATTGCCCTCACTCTTGACATAAACCAAGATAACATCTATAAATATAATAACAACATAGTTAAGATGTAGTCAAAATAACTTGTTTATCAACTCCATGAGTGTGGCTGGGGCATTGATCAACCAAAGGTCATGACCAAGAACTTATAATGACCATATCATGACGTTGGAATATCCAAAGCTCCAATCCTCAACTAGTGATTCTCAGATCTAAAATCGAACTTAAAAAAACATCAAAGAACCTTGAAGCTGATCAAATAAATCATCAATATGAGTTTGAGGATACTTATTCATAACTACCACCTTGTTCAACTACCAATAATCAATAAAAATATGCATAGACCCATCCTTTTTCTTCACAAACATGATAGGCGCACCCCAAGAGGACACACTAGGTTGGATAAATCCCTTGTCTAATAACTCTTGCAATTGATCCTTCAATTCCTTCAGCTCGGTTGGTGCCATCCTATATGGTGGAATAGAAATGGGCTTGGTGCCTGGCTCAGAAATAACGGCAAAGTCAATATCATGATTTTGAGTCATATCACACAAATTCATAAGGAATACATCCATCAACTCATGGAAAACATAAGCAGAATCCAAAGAGGTAGGTGAAGCAATACTAGTATCATAGATATGATCCAAATAATACAGACATCCTCTCTTAACCAAGCGATGAGCCTAAATATACGATATAACCCTCTTGTGACCCAAATGAAGTGCTCCCGTCCATGTTATCCATAGAACACCCGATGAATCTAATGTGAAGGTCTTAGAATAACAATCTAAGGCAACATGGTAAGGAGCAAACCAATCCATACAAAAAATGACATTTAAGTCGACCTTATCAAGAAAAAGTAAATCTACCCAAGTGTCACGCCTAACAAAAGTCACAGTAAAGTATTAATACACCCGATTCAACCATAAAGAATCTCCTACAAGGGTAGATACATTAATAACCATGGTAAGAGGCTCACTAGTAAGATCAAAACCCAACGCAAGATATGCACACATATAGCAGAAAGTCGATCTTAGATTAATTAACACAGATGGAGATCTAAACCAAACAAGCATGATACCTATGATAATAGCATTAGAAGACACTGTCTATGGTCTGGAGGGTACATCATAGCACTATCTACGACCTATGATATACTAAATAGCCCTACGACCATCACCTTAATTTCCACTACCTCTGCCTCGTGCACCTATGGTCGTACCCCTACCTCTCACAACAAAAATAACAGTAGCCTCGTACACACAATGGGGACAGTCCTTAAGCAAATGGCCAATCTCACACCCACATAGCAGCCTCTATCGCCCTACTCAATAAGACGAGGCATGACTTGACTAGAACAGCCACCCAAAATTTTTGAACCAAAAGACCCTTACCTTTACGAGTCTATTATGATATCCATGAAAACCTATAGAATACCTACCTCAAGAATTGTGACCTCTGAACTCTCCCATATGATGCACCTACATGGCGCCTCCCACAGATGATTAAAGAATACACCCAATGATCTTAACATGATCCACTCTAATGTAAAATGATTCTTTATACACCACCATCTAAGTTGTAGCATGATGAAGAGAAGCATCCAACACTTTCATGAACTTCCAGATCTTTTCAGATTTAGTGGCAATGTTGGCATAGGAATATCTAGAGAAGGTATGAAAGAGTGCCTCAAACTCTACAACAGTCATAGTGCCCTTCTCCAAGTTATTAAACTCATATTTCTTTTTATCCCTTAGACTATAAGGCATAAACATCTGCAAAAATTCCTCAGCATTTTAATCCTAAGTCATATTAGGAGAATCGAGAAATCTGGCACTAACGAGTTACCTCCACCAATCTTACGTGGTATCCCTCAACTGATGAGTAGTAAATTCAACACCATGTGGCTTATGCGGACCCAAATTTATGCAAATTTTGATGACAATCATTAAAGAACTCAAAGGCATCCTCACCCAGAGTGCCACGGAACCTAGAGGGACCCATACGAGTGAACCTCTCAAACCTCTTTTGATCCTTAAAAGACATAACTATACTTATAATAATAGGAAACATGGTGAATTTAGCAGGCTGAGATCCCACCTAATGAGGCAATATAGATAAAGGATGAACTCCCAACCTCGAAATACCGTAATAAGATATTGGCGTTGAAGAAGGATAACACTCGAGGTCTGTGGATTACCAAAAGAAGATATAGGTACTACTAGAGGGTCCCTACTCAAAATTTAAGGAACAAAAAGAGCACCCAAAGGAGAACCTTTTCAATAAGTTAACAAGCAAACAAATAACCATTCTAAAACTGTGGTAGAAGAACTCGATGGGATCAAAGTAGGACCCATATCCCAAACATGCTCATTTTGAGGCTCAGGGGAGTGTCCCCGAGCACTACTCCTAGACGGGGTAGATCCTCATGCTTGGCCACTACCCTGAGCCAGTACACAACTCGTAACTCACCCTTTAGGCTTGGCTCTCCCCTCGTCCGAAGTCTTTGTATCTCTAACCTCATGAGATCTAGTATCACCATCTATGAAGAAAGGAGCGAAGTAAGACTTAGATCATTAGGTACAAAGAAAATCCACACAATAAGGAATAAAATAAAGGCAAATTTCCTAAACACATCTATAGCCTCTTAAAGATAGATTGAGACATCTATGTTCCAACCCGCGAGACTCTATTAGATAACCCATTCTTACACCGTTAAGACTAATGAACCTAGTTGCTATGATACTAATTTGTCACGACCTAAAAACCAAGGGTCATGATGATACTTATCACGGCAAGAATTGATAACAAGTCTATCATTCAAACTAATATGAAAAAGGAATTAACAATAATACCCAAGGAAAGGCTCCTAGAATGAATCTGAACAACTTATATATATAGTAAAAGTGGACATACATAGTCACTGATACCAAACCAATTACTAAAACCTGGTTTCACAATGTAAGAACATAACTAGTATAATTCGAGATCAAAATAGATAAGGTATTTAAAAATGAACAACTCTATCTCTAAATACAAAAAAAATACATAGTCTAAATAAAGAAATGTTGTAGTCTACTCTAGACACATAAAGCCAACCGCTATCTTAAAAATCTCTTAATGATGCCCGAATCAACCACCGTGAGGCACACTCGAACCTGGAACTACACCAAAAGGGCGTAGTAGAGGTTAATACAGTCCATTTGTATTCATTAGATATCATAGGCCGACTGTGCAAAGTACAAAATAATGCATACAAAATTACACTATGGGCACGTCAACTGTAATAAGTAAATCTCCCAAACAGTACCACATTTCATCTCTATTAATAGTTCCATAATATTCACATACTCCATAGAAATACAAAAAAAGACATATATAAGTATACAGATATCTCACACACAAATATGAAAGAAGAAGTACACATAGATAGTTATCACATCCAGGAAATATAATACATCAAAGAAAAATACAAAGAAAATACAAATGCAATAGAGATGATAATGATAATGGTGATGATGCCCGAGGTAATTGCACAATCTTTGTATACACCTACAGAGCTAAAGCTTTCGGACATAGGACCCATGAGGGGTTTATCAACCTGTATACAACCAATATCTAATACAAATGTCCACAACTCCTCTCCGACATATACATTGGTAGAGGGTTTTAAAGATGTCATATTTTCTATTAGAAAAATCTAGAGTTTCTAGTATTTCCATAGTGGTACCAATTTTCCATGAATGAACATTATATGAGGATGTAACGCTCACAACCACCAGGATGAGAAATTTCAATATCCAACAATATATCAACAAAGTGAGCCAAAATCCACTCTTTAATTTAATTACCCATTAATACAACATAATACATATGCAAAAAGAATGAGATATATTAAAAAGTCACCATTGACACCATATTAGGCTATCTCATTTAACAAGATTACAACTAATTTACAAATAGAAAAGGCCAATAATGTCATATAGGAGCCCATATGGTCACATATAGCAATTAATATTCCAAAAAAGGCAAATAACATCATTATATAGGCCCTTACATGGACACAACACAATAATATATCCATTTTCATGAATACTTTCCACAGCCTTAACAAGATGTTGTACCAATAGTAACTACCCAGTCCAATCCAAAGAAATTTTAGTCATAATCTACCTTGAATGCCAAAAACTAGTCATAATGCCTTCAATTTGAAGCCTGACTCAAAATAAAATAAGACATAGAAATATAGAATCAATACATCAAAATAAAGCCAACGATGCCCATATTGCCAAATTTTGAGTCAGGGTCAAAATGGACCCCGAAATGGGTTTTTAAAAACTAATGGTTAAATTGTAATTTTACTTTTAAAACATGTTCCCCATACTCTTAGGAGTCTATATTTGAAAACACAAGCAAAAACAAGTTAGAAGGAAGGACTAAATGAATGAATAGCCATTTTAATCTTTACCAACAAAAACTTCTAAATCCATTTTAAAAATCGAGAATTGGAGTTATTTGAAGATAAAATTGTAAGAAAAGTGGTAATTATGAGATTAGAAACTCACCAAAGTGCAAACATCTTCAAATCAGGGTTTATATTAGAGAAATACAATTTTTAGGCCTATCGAGTCAGTATCCATAATTTCCACTTTTAAATCTACATTAAAACAAGATTTTAATGACAAAATTAAAGAAAAATAGATGAAATAGGTGTTTTGGAGCTTACCTGGCTTAGGAATTGAAGAATTTCTAAAAGCACGAAACCCCAAGCTCCATGTAAAAAAAATAGTGAATAAACGAGAAAAGTATCATTTATACATAGGGCCACAAGTGCCGAGTTAAGTGACAACATTTACGGTTACTGCTTTAGCAGTCTATTACTATTGCAGTGGTATTTTCTAAGTGGTCTAGTCCACTTAAGCAGAGAAGGGCAACTAAAGCACCCTTGCTCCCCGGGAAGATAGCAACTAAAGCAAGAACATGGAGATTTTGCACTAGCCGCTAAAGCACCATTTGCTGAGGTGCACCAACTATTGAGTCTTGGAAATCTCCAAGTTTCCGCGGACCCCTCGAGATACATCCCCCTCGAGAATCATCTAGAATCCTGAGAATGTAAAAGAACTATGCTACCTATCGAATTCAACACTCCAAATCAATGATGATATCTGATTTTTCAAAAAAAATATCGTTCACAGAAAGTTGATCCCAATAACAAAATTTCACAAATTTCCAAATCGAGGGTTGAAATGAGATATATAAGCCGTAAAATTGTACCAACCATACCACCATCCAAAGATCGATGTTATGAATTCACTGATGCAATCAATTTTTCCATTCGATGTGTAGATCAATAAATGTTGACTGAAGTAAAAAAAATGGCTTCTCAAGCCACCCAAACACCATAATATCACGTAAATCACAGCTAAATACATTAGAAATTGTGTTAATCATCCCCAAACCCCAAAAATACCACAAAGCATCCATGGGGAGGGGTAAAATTATGAAATGACATAGGAATAAATATTTCACATAAATCATCAAAAATCATGTAATTACAATAGTATCTTGCCAACCTAATGAAACTTCAAAACTATGTAGGAGACATAGGCCTAGCCTAGTCATGAATAACCTCAATCTTTATGGGTCAACCATAATACCATCCTTGGAAAGTCCTCAAATATTACTAATATTCCTCCTTACTTCTCGAATAAACTAGAATTATTCAATGAAAATTATCACAAAAGAGTCAAAATAAGGCCCGATAATATGGTTCATCAGGTCTATTGTTGTTGTTGGGGGCAGTGGTTATCCAAAAATATATCACTAGAAACTAATAATGATCGTAACAAGTCCTAAAGGCTATCTTAGGGATGTCCTTATTCCTACTCCTCAATTGATGGTAATCAGACCTCAAATCAATCTTAGAAAACATTTTTCCACCCTAAAACTAGCCAAATAAACCATCAATATAAGGCATAGGATACTTATTCTTCTTTGTCACCTTATTCATGTGCCTGTAGTCAATACACATATACATGAAACAATCTTTTTTCTTCATAAACCAAATTGGTGACCCTAAGGTGATATATTTAGTTTGATTAAACCTTATCCATAAGATCCTAAAGATGTGTATTTATCTCTTTCAACTCAATAGAAGCCACAAAATAATCAGCTATAGAAAGAGTTTAGGTTCCCAACTTGAGGTCATAGCAAAACTTACATCAAGCTCGGGAGAAAGTCCAATTAGTTTAATAGAAAACACATTGAGAAATTAACTATTAATAGGAATTGAGTAAAGAAAAGGACTCATAACACTAACATCCCAAGCATTATCAAGAAATTACACAAAACCCCTTGATACCAGTGTCCTCGCCTGAATGTATGAAATAATCCCTATAGATGCATACCTAAAAGAACCTTACACTACTACCAGGGGTATGCAAGCCATGGATAATGTAACTATTTGTAAAAGTAATCCAAGACCATATGATTTCCGTATAACCATTTTATGCCTAGAATCATAGTGAAATCCACTATGTCTAATACCATGAGATCAACCTGGGTATTATACTCTCAAGACGTCATCAAACATAATCTATATACCCAAACCACTACTAAGGAATTACCCACAGTAGTAGCTAGCGCAAGGGTACAAATAAAGTCTCTAAATACAAACCCAATTATGGTTCATCATAAGTTAAACCATACAAATATGGGGAACCAGGATTAAGTAAAGTGGTAGCTAGTTGATGGCATACTAAAATCATACATGTAATCATAGCATCCAAAGCCTCAATCTTTGGCCCACTCGGTATAGCATACAAATGGTCTTATCTGTAATTGGACTGGGTGCCCGCCCAACGACTTATCCCAACTTCCTGAGGACTACCTCTAGAACCCTAGGGACTACCCCTATGACCCTTTGCACTACTCCTAACTGGAGGTGCACTACCCCTAACTAGAGGTGTTACTAATCTAATCGTTTGTATACTCTAAATTATGGACTTAATTATCCCACGTCGGGGAAACTCTTAATAAAATTGACTAATATCCCCAAAATCATAACATGCCACTGCTAACCTTCTCTATTTTAAAGGTTTGGATAATCCTAAATTACTGTATCACCCTAAAGACCCTAACTGAATGCCCCTCTATGACTAACTACTATCTGACCACCAAAATAACCATAACCTAGCTAACACTAATCTACTATCTAAAGCACTATATGAACTGCTTACTAGACTTACCGTAATGCTGACAAGGATGATGTCTGGGTACCTACCCTAGAATAGTATGCCTCTAAACTATGAACTACTGCGGCTCCTACTATAACTTCCTTGATAATGGAGTCTCTAATCGATGCCCCTTGGGCCTAATGATCCATATACTCTATAGAATAGAAATGCTTAGCAATATCAAAAAAGACATCTCCAAAGTCCCAAAACATTGAGTAGCTCTGTGATTGGTAGTCTAAAACCTCTAATACAACACTGAATCCTCTCCATCTCTATAACAAGAATCACGGTGTAATGTCTATCTAGCTTATGAAATCTTACGTTATAATCAACCACAAATATACAACCCTATCTCAAAGCAAAAAACTCATCCTGAAGACACTCATACATGTTGTGAGGCATGTAATTTTCTAAGAAAGCCTTAAAGAACTGATCTGAAGTCATAGATGGAGATACAACTTGTCTGGAATCAAAATAATATCACCACTTCACTATAATGTAAAGCTAATAAGTAGTGGAATCCACTTTTTGTGACTCAACCAACCATAAATTATGCAGCCCATCATTCCAATTGGTTTAAAACTCATAAGAGTCCTTTCATGGGGTCTCGACAACCCTGTGTGGAGTCAATCTCAGAGTCATCCTAGCATCCTCTACTCCTTGCAAAGACAACTGGCTGGGCCACTATTGGATATGGATCTATTAGAATTGGTTGAACCACGACCTTTGAAGCCATAACTATAGTCTACGCCCTATATCAATACCACCCTAAGTTGTTGGTTGAGCTCTATAGATTGACTAACTACCAACTAACCCCAATAACTAAACCAATGCATCACAAAGTACTAAAAATATATAAATCTGAGTGGGGCCATGGTTTTCCCCTAGCCCACTTGCATCAGTTGCAACGACGTCTGTAGAGCTATCTCAGGCTTAAGAGTAATAATAAGATCTAGTAATATATCCAGATCCTGATTTTGATCTAGGATTGCCTCTTTATACTACCCTTCACCTCAGGGTCTATCTTTGCCTCTAACTAGAGCTCTAGCAGTCAACTAGGATCTATATCTCCAACTACTACAACTTGTATCCTAAGCATCTGCAAAAAAGTTAAAAAAATAACAATTTAAAAACAAATATAGACACAACACACAGAAATGAACAAAAAAGATTATATTATCATAAAAATATTTATTAGATTCCCAAGAATTTGATATAGATGTCTCCGTACCAATTTGCGGGACTTTACTAAAAAGTGGATCTCATACCAACAATGTTGAGAAACCTAGTCTATAATACCAAGCTATCACAACCTTATTTCTCAATTTAAAATGACACCTACTTTAACCCACTATAAGGTAAGCCAAGCCTTATCCCAAAATGGCAACTAATGAGCTAACGGGCAGAGGTAAAAATGGAATAAGAAAGGAATAAAGAAAAACAATAAAGTACATGGAATAAGAAAAGATATACATATATAATATACTACACAAGGGAAGAAAAGGGGCAAACTATACGAAATAAATCCATTCCAAGACCTAGTAAGGAAGGTACAAAAGTCTCTACAATATAAATAATGTATTGATAGAATCTAAAATATACATATACACAGTACTCTTTGAAATAAAAAAGAATGTAAATGAAATAGATGGAGGAGGATCAGTTCCAAAATCTAGAAAGCTCACCCAATCTCCAGACTAGAAGCAAACCCCATGGAAAACATCATCGCCGATGGCTTGTACTAGGAAATATATTATGGAAAAGATTCACAAGTGAAGTAAAAGTGCCAAAGCAATGAGTACTTTGCAAACATCCTCGATCAACTAAGCACAAACACAACAAAAAAATAGATATAAAGTTCGAGAGTGTAAACTAAATAAAGTAGTAAAATGTAAAAAATGTAAACATGGAGATATGCTTGATGATTGGGATAAAGAAACTATATAACTCAAAAGTAAAAAGCAAGGCACTATCTAAAACCTAATAGGGCTCCCATAATCTAAGAATCCACCCACAAAAATATAAATAACCCAACTTAGCCCCGATAATCCTAATGAGTGCAAACAAGAGAAAAGCTTACATAAAAAGCATAATAACCTTTAACCATATCCATGTCAAGTAACTTTACAATCCTAGATCCATAATGATGGTATGTAATGGGCTTGAACCAGCATTAGTGTATAATAATAAAAGGCCAGACACTAAGCTCGAACAAAAAATAGTGGCTAGTAATAAGAGGACAAAATAATCCAGGTAAAATCATTAAAACTCCTATACAAGAACTAGGTGCCTCTTCCTGAACTCTCAGTATTAACCAAAATCAGTACTAAAATAACAAGGATACAGTCATAAGCTGGACTCAAACTAGTACACATAAGTAACCAATGGTATCTGCAATATATGATGCTAAGAAATGTAACCAGAACTAGGACCAAATACAATACTCGTTCTAGAATACATGATAGTACAAATAAAACATTTACTAGACTCAAACTAAAATAGAAATATAATTATAAATATATATATAAGCATTTAATCATGGAACAGCTAGAAGAAATACAGGGCTCTCAAATTACCCTTGGTACTCCAGATCACTAGATCATATTTCTAGCTACTATACATATTAAGGTGTGATGGGTTCCCTTTCTAAGTCAAAGTAGAGTAGTTTTAGGTCAGGTACTACCCTACCTAGGGAAAAGAATCAAATAGGTGAATAAGTAGGTCAAGGACATCCCCAACCCTAGCTTTATTTCTAACATTCTATCTAAAGAGATATGATCATTCCCGCATATGGTTTTGATAAAATATCCTAAGGAAAAACCTACCTGAGTCTATCCTAAGGAACTAATCCTATCCTAAGGTACAAATAATATTGATTCTAGGCTTAAGCTATGATATCACACTATAATAAGGTAAAATGGGCCAGATTCTACCAAAAAAACCCAATTAGCTAAATATGATGGAAGTATCATAAAACCATAATCAACTAATATATCCAACCCAAAACTAGCACAATGATACTCTAGTATCATAATTAAGCTCAATCTAAAAGAAGGATAAGTCTAGCCTACTTGGACACTATTAAACACTCATTAAATCCTCTAAATTAAAGTTTTTCCCTTATGAGAGGCCTTTAAGAGATTTCATGAAATAAAATAATGATCTAAAAATCAAGATGAGAAAAATTATACCCATATTAGTTATAAATCCTCCAGATCATAAATTGGACTAAAATTCCACGCAAGGCCCACTCATGAAAATGTAAAACTAAAATTATCATGGTGTCCCATGCATATTAATAATCAAAATCCATAAGAAATTAGACAATTTCAACCCCTAAATAAGTGTTAAAATATATTTCTTCGGAATCTAAAGAACTATCAGACTATTCTTCTAAATTAAGTGGAAACTGAGGTGATTACTTATAAGTTAACACTTTTCTCAACTTTGTTGTCGATTGCATTACCGTTGGATCTGATTTTACTTTTGAAAACCAGTTTGAAGTGATTTTCAAAAATATCGTATTTCACACTAAGTCTAAATATTATAAATTACATTTGTTCTAAAGACTATCACTGCACCGATAGTAATTCACCATGACGTAAGTGTAAAGGTTTGTATTCAATTGAAAAAGCATAACCCAAATTTTACCAACTATGGAATTTATGTTACAATAAAGAAGATTGATAATTTTGTAAAGCCTACAACCTCCTATTATACAAGAGATACAAATAAAGTTATAGAAGAGGAAATTACACAAGAGATTGATATGTCTGAAGATGATAGTTAATTTGTTGAAAAAATAGAAACTTTGATGTAATAGATAACAAGTTACACAGACAGGTCAAAGTTGATCAATCTTATAAAAGAAGAAGGTTCCTTTTAGTGTGATATAGAACAATGTGGATTGAGAAAAACATGCAATTTAAAGAAGTAAGATCATGTAAAATAATGTAATGCATATATCATTATGAATTGTGTTATATCTATGTCTCATTTGTATATATGCATAATTTAATGCATATATGTGTATCTTAGTATATGCATGTGTGTTGAATATATTTTTGTTTTATTGTATATAATTGTATTTAGTAGTTGAAGAAGGTAATGTATAAATCATTGTATCTTGTGATATATCGATGTATGAATTGTATATATACATTATTTACTATATATATAAGTGTATCTCAGCATAAGCATGTGTTGAATATAGGCTTCTATTGTTTTTGTACCTAATTGTATTTAGAAGTTGAATTTTTTCTTTCATACAGGTATGAGGTATATTATGTGGAAAATAAATATATTTGGTTCTTTAAATCTTCTGTCATATAAAAGAGTAATGTATTCATGGTGAGAAAATTTAATAATGTGCATACATGTCTTTTTTCCGATACATACTTGACACGTAATAAACATACATCTAGTATGATTACTATTATAGTTATAGACAAGCTTAAAGATCAAAATTTAATTTATACCAATATTTATATTATAGCTGACATACAAAAGCAATATGGAATAGAATTGGCATACATAAGAGATTTGATATCTTAAGAAAAGGTATTAGAAACTATTAATGGAAAACCATCTAATTCCTATAGGAAGTTGCCTAGGTACTTATATATTTTGGAGAAATCAAATCCATGAAGTTATAAAATATTTTAGAACTTGAAAGTTTGGAGATTTATATATGTGTTTGTTGAACTCACCGCTTGTATAAATAGTTAAAAATACTATAGACCAGTCATGGTCGTAGACAAAAGCTTTTTTAAAGTATCTTGTAAGGAGGAAATATTATCATTTGCACACAAAAGGCAGCTGGTAAATTCATAGAATGAAATTCTCTGATTGCAATCTGTATGTATCTGTATATTGCATTGAATATGCTTGTATATGTTTCTGAAATTTATGTTTGAAACATAATATACATGTATTGTATATATAAGAAATATTTTTTCACTTGCCTATGCAATTATTGAAGCTAAATATAATAATACTTGGGAATGTTTTCTGTGCAAGTAAGACTATTTTTGGAGTTTGAGAAGGACTGGGTATTATTTCAGATCGACATGATAACATCTCACACATCGTGGCAACAGTATACCCAGAAGTTTCACACTATTTTTGCATGTTTCATATTGGAAAAATATTATGACTTTATTCAAACAACATTATAAATAGTTTAAATACATCTTTACTTTGGAAAAATCTTACACAGTTCAGAATTTTGAGTACTTTTTGACAAAGTTAACAAAAATTAATCCATGTGTGTCAGATTTCTTGGTGGAAGTTTTTTACAAGAAGTGTTGTAGGGCACATTGCAGAGTGAAAAGTCAAAGAAAATGATTTCTAACATTGTATAGTCAATTAATATCCCAAACCAGGATGTTAAAGACATGTCAATAATAAGTTTGTTGGTGTTCATGAAAAAGATAATAACAAAGTGGTACTACATAAATGGGAAAAGAGCAATCTAGTCAACCACTATGCTTAGTAAAAAATATGAATACTTCCTCAACAAAATGTAGAACATTCAAAGAAAATGAAGGTAAAAAGGATCAATAATGTGTTTTCTGTATTTATGCGGGTCAGGGACTCTATATATTAATATTACATTGTCTTTTCAAGACTGAAATGATGTATAGTGTGTCTTATCAAAGGTATTTGCAATTGTGTAAAATTTTAAATGAATCAAATTCCACGCACATGCTTTAATGGTTTTAAGGTACAAACTATTAAAGGAAGTCCAGTATTCCTCGTTTTACTATAAAAGAAAGTATATGCTAAGGACATCTGAATCGATAGTGCATCCTTTGCCAGATAAGAGAAAATAGGTGATTCCAAGTGAGGTCCTAGATTATATGGTCATACCTCTAAAAGGAAGAAGAAATGTGGGAAGGCAACAAAATCTAAGAATGAAAAAAATTTAGAGAAGAAGGCACTATACTCATGTTTATTATACAGGCAAGATGGTCATAATAGAAAAACTTGTTGCAATATATTAAGAGACAAATAATAGACTCATATGTTAGCTTTCATACTACATTTTTTATTAGATTAACATGGTTAAAATCACTTTATATTGTTGTTTCCTATTAAAATAGTTATGTTGCATTTTCTTATTAATAATCTTTTCAACTTAGATGCATATAATGGTTTGATATTTATATATTTTGATGTTCATACCAGTTTGCCAATAAATCCAGACTGTATTTAGAAGTTGTATATCCATGTATACTGCATTAATACATATGCAATCTACATATTAAGATGCAAATTCATATATAAATGTTATTGTATGTTGTTGTGGAATTTTGTATATTCACGTATGTTGTATTGTATACTTTTGTATAATGATGTATAGTTATGTTGATCATATTATGAATAGAAATGACTTATAAGAAAATATATTTTAAATTAGAAAATCACTCTCATGTGTACTGCAATTTGGATTTCATAAAAGCTTGTATGTGAAGGTATATGCACACAAAAATATACATAAATCAAAAATTAAAAAACAAACAACTAAGCAAATTTATCTACATGTAATTTAGTAATCGACAAAATTTAATCCCAAATCTTGTTAAAATTAATATGACTCCTAAATACATGTTATCAAAAATCAATAATAACCTTGTTGAAAGTAACACAACTATTAAATAATTTTCTTACACAAAATGAAATCAATGAACACTAAAAGCTATGTAAAATTAAACTAATTTATTTTAGTGTCTTCTCTTCTTTTGTTTGAAATATCCAACAGTAGATTCATCACCACTGACTAACTTATCACCTATTTCTTTATATTATAATTTCAAATAAAGCTTCCATATCTCACAGAAAGTATCTCAATACCAATAGAGTTACTTATAATCTATTTTTTAAAATTTCTACAAATACAATAGCAAATGTACCACAATTATTATAAAAACAGATATCTCTTAATACATTCCTAAAAAGTGTTAAATTTTAAAAAAAATGAATTTAATAAAATTAATAATAATATTAGTCAACTTATTGGGGAAGATAATCAACAAGGTGAACTATAAAAATCTCCATATCAGGTTACGAAATAACCTTCTCAATATAAAAATTTGCACATTCAAAAAAGTATGAAAGAAGTATTTGTAATTCCACATGTTTCCAAGCTCTAGACCTATCAAAGGATAGGCCATTAAGTTAGTTTTTCAATGCCATAAGTCTCACCTTGATCTGATGTCATGGTGAATACTTATGGCATTTTGTTTAAAGACACTATAAAGATGCCAATAAAAATGCTTCATGAAATAAATCATTACCAGATGTAATGATTCTGTAATATGTAGACTTAGAGAAATTGAGAAACAACAACTTTTGGTGTCGCTGAGTTGGGTACGACTTAGGACTTGTGTCATACACTTGGTCATGATTTGTACCATTATCCACCTCTGTTTTCATAGTTTGAGAAGCATGTTAAGGTATAATACTTTATTTTATATAAAAAGTCCATCCCTTAGTTGTACCTAATTCATAAGAGTTGTATACTACTCAACCATATAGAGCAAAGTCTCAAAATTGAGTAGACTATTTTGGTCACGAGTGAAGCTAACGATTCAAGGGTGAGTCGTACCCTTTGGTTACAACTCAATAGTTCTCTATCATACCCATAATAGTGTGGTTTAACTAGGAGAATCCAAAGGTATGATTTAGGGTATTAGTCATACCCTAGGTCACGATTGCCATAGGAACCGTAAAGGGGAGTCATACCCCTGCACTAGTGGACTTTCCAGCTTTTAACAAAGGACCTTTTGGTCATTTTCCTTCATAAAACCCTAAACACTCTTACAATATAAGTAATTATAGCCTCTTAAGTCCTTATTTACAAGATTCAAACACTTCTAAATACTCTAAAAGTTTCTTAGTGCAAGATTGGAGGTTAGGGTTTAGAGGTGTTCATCTAGTGTTAAGGGATGGTCAAGATTATTGGTGTTTCATATTGTTTGAGTAATTTATATCTTTCCCTTTCTAAATAACTATAAATCCATGTATTTTACACTTGTATTAGAAAGTGTACATAGTAGTTTTGAAACAAATGAAAATGGTTTGGTTACCTAATAATGAATAATAATTATTCTTTCTTATACTTGTGTTGATAAATGTTATTGATCATGGATTGTATATGCGGGTTCTTGTTATATGTTAGTTAACATGATGGACTTGTGTAAACCTAATCTTAATGATATCTACCATACAAATAGCCTTGTTGAAGATACACACATAAGGTATTTGTAAAAGTATCTAAGTGAGTTGTCTAGTAAGATATTGGTGGTGTAATCATACAGAAAAATGGAGTAATTAGTATAAATAATTTATAATGATGTTATAAAATGTATTGTAAGCCATGTTAGATATTAAGATAACCTTGTTAAACTTATAACCAATAAGAGGTTTAAGTTACTTAATATAAAGTTGAACTTCTATTATGTGTTGAACCCAAGTTTGGTAAGAATGTGGTAATAGATTTCTAATGAAATGTGAATAGATTGTAAGGGTCTTGTTGACCATGATTTGAATTGTATGATGAATTAAATGAAAGAATTGGCCTATTAAAATTGTTGAGTAATGAAGGCTTCCATACAAAATAAGTTGTCATGTATAGTATTTAATTGGCTAAATAGTTAAAGTCCTTAAGTTTTGCGTTGAATGTATGATAGATACATGAGTAATGGGGGGATAAAGTCCATTTGTTAACTAATGAAAGTGTGATGGATTGAGGTCGATGACCGTTTCATTATGAATGGCTTGAGGTTAAATTCTCCTGCCCAGTGAAATTACTTGTGGTTAAAGTCCCTTGCTCAATGAGATCTCTTGAGGTGAGTACCTCTCCCATTGTAAGAGAATGTGGTTAAAGTCCCTTGGTTGAATGAATATAAGTATAGATAGAGTTCTGTGGGAAATGATTGTGTATATGGTTAAAGTCCTTGGTTAATGAATGAGTAAACATGGTTGAAGTCCTTTGTCTAAGTATATGTGATTGAGGTTAGAGTCTTATGCATAGAGTGAAATGTTAAACCTATAAGTGTGGAGGGTCGAATTCCCTTGCTTCATTCCTAATGAATCAATTCTTTAAAATATAAATGGGCCTTGATATCTTGAATGGTATATTGTATATGCATAAGTATGGATAAGTGTATGTGTGTGATAGAATGCGATATATTGACTTGTTATTGATTGATGACATTATCTTACTACTTTTCCTTGAGTTACATGCTTTCCAACCGCTATCCATCTTTGGATGCTACGCCCCATGCGATGTAGGGCCCGAAACACCTTTTTTCCCGGAACAATGATTAGAAGATCAAGCGGTTCATGCATTGACTTGAAGGAGTGAACTTTCTTACATTTGGAAGACATTCATCTCTTAGTCCTTAACATTAGACTTGGTTTTGCTATAGTCGGAGTCTTGTCCTGATATATATATTTATTATCTTTGGTTTTGTATAGAGGTATTGTTAACAATTATAAACTTAGGCCTATTCGGCTAGTTGTTAGATCTCATAAAGTGCTTATACTAGATTAAGCAATGAATCTTAATATTTTTGCTATTATATAATATGGTTGGATCTTATCCTACCCCTGTTATATTGATGAATAGGTTGGGTTACAGGGAGACCTCTGGTACATGTGTGCTTGAGGTGCCCAGACAACATGGATCAGTTTTAGGTCGTGTCAAGTTGGTATAAGAGCCAAGTTCATAGTCATTTAGGTGTTCACAATGCCATGTCAAATATAGTCTCTTTTCTTGATGTGAAGCGCGACAAACATACAAAAGAGAAGCTTTGAGACATTTTAGGAAATGTTTACCTTCCATTTCAATCTCAAGATATAAAATCTAGGGTCTTGAATTCCTCTGATTCCATTTGTTATCTTTCAGACCAGACCTCAAAGGAAATCTGAGACTAAGACAAACACTATTGAGGGTCCTATTAAGAAGATCATCCAACTTATGGAGTTCAGACTTAGTCTTGGGTTGTGGCATATGGCCATCCTTGGGGGGCTCCACCAATAAACAATTCTCATGAAAGTGGCATTCCTCCTCAGTCACCTCTAAGAGATGCTAATAATGAAGTGTTTTATCATTCTATCAAACTCTTGACTCAATTGGTAGCCTCTCAAGTAGATTAGGGTGCTTTGAATATCATTCCTTCTAAGGCCATAAGAATCAACCAATTTATGAGTTTAAGCCCTCCTATGTTCTCTGGTATGCAGGTTGAGAAAGACCCTCAAGGATTCATTAATAAAATAGAGAAGATCTTCTGAATTATGCATACTACAAAAATTGAGGCCATTGAATTTGCTTCCTACTAATTAAAAGAAGTAGTGCCAATGGTACAAAGGGTGGGAGTTATCTAGGGGTGTTGATGCTAGCCTCTCTATGTGGGAGGATTTCACTAAGGATTTTCTTGACTGCTTATTTCTTTAAGAGGTTAAGGAGGCTAAGGTAGAAGAGTTTGTAAACTTAAAGAAAGGGAGGATGTCCGTTAAAGAGTATGCCTTGAAATTACATGTATTATCAAGGTATTCTCCTGAGATGGTTGCTAGCATAAGGTATAGATTACGTATGTTTGTCTCGGCATTGTCTTGTGAGCTAGTTCTTAAAAGAAAGGAAACCTTGTTGATTGAGAACATGGAAATCTTGAGGTTCATTGTGTGTATAAAATAAGTAGAAGACAAGAAGAAAAACGAAGTTGATCTTAGTGAGAAGTAAGAAAGTAAGTTGAGCTAAAGTGTAGGACATCTCAAGGTTAATTGTATATATCCAACAAGTATAAGGCCGGAACTGCTTGTATCCACCTCCTACTTTCCAGGATTCTGAGGCATTTCCTGATACTTTCACGGGTATGTTGGGACATTTCTCCCATGATGTGTATTTCTTGTTTGATCCAGGGTCTACTCTTTCTTATGTGACCCCGTAGTGGTTGTGCATCTTGATTGTGTTCTTAAGTGTTTGTCGGTTCCTCTTTCTGTTTCTACCCCAGTGAGAGACTCTGTGATTGTTGAGAGAGTTTATAGGGTGTGTGTAATATCTATTGGCAATAGAGATACTCTTGTTGACTTGGCAGAGTTAGACATGGTTGATTTTGATATTATCTTGGGGATCGATTTGTTGCATCTGTTATGCTTCTGTTTATTGTTAGACCCATAGGGTCATATTAAAATTCCTTAATGAGTCGGTCATTGTATGGGAAGGTGATTTTTTGGTGCCTAAAGGAAGGTTTATTTCTTATCACAAATCCCGAAGGTTGATTTCAAAAGGGTATTTATATCATTTCGTCTGAGTTATTGATTATAACTTGGAACAGCCTTCTCTAGAATCTATTCTCATGGTTAATGAGTTTCTCGAGGTATTTCTCGATGATCTTCCCGGTGTTCCTCCCAATTAGGAAATTAATTTTGGAATCAATCTTGTTTCAGACACTCATTCGATCTCTATCCCTCTTAATAAAAGGGCTCCAAAGGAGTTGAAAGAACTTAAGGAACAATTGAAGGACCTTTCAGATAAAGTTTTTATCTATCATAGTGTATCTCCTTAGGGTGATCTCGCGATGTTCTTGTGCAAGAAGGATGGTTTCCTTCGTATGTGCATCGATTATCATCAGTTGAAAAAGGTGACCATAAAGAACAAATAACATCTTTCTTAGATCGATGATTTATTTGATGAACTTTAGGGTGTGAAGTATTTTTATAAGACTGATCTTATATTTGGTTATCATCAACTTATGATTAGATATGCGGATATCCCTAAGACTTCCTATAGAACCCGGTATGGTTACTATGAGTTTCTTACCTTGTCCTTTGGGTTGACTAATGCTCCAACGGCATTCATGGATTTGATGAATAGGGTCTTCCGAACGTTCTTGAATATGTTAGTCATTACCTTTATTTATGATATCTTAGTGTACTCTATGAGTGAATTGAATCATATAGATCACCTTCGTGCTATGTTGCAAGCTTTGAAGGATCGTCATTTATATGCCAAGTTATCCAAGTGTGTGTTTTTGTTGAAACTCGTTGCTTTTGTTAGTCCTATCATCTCAAGTAAAGGGATCATGGTGGATCCCCAAAAGATTGTAGTGGTTAAGAAGTGGCCTTGACCAATGACTCCAACCGACATTAAGAGCTTCCTAGGTCTAGGAAATTATTATAGAAGGTTTGTGGAGAGTTTTTCCACTATAGCTGCCCTGTTGGCCAAATTAGCCCAAAAAAAGGTCAAGTTTTTGTGGTCTGATGCATGTGAGTGTAGTTTTGAGAAGTTGAAAGATAAATTGACTTTGTCTCTAGATTTTACGTTGCCCGAAGGTAATGATAATTTTGTGGTTCATTGTGATGCTTCTCGAGTTAGTTTTGGTTGAATGTTGATGCAACATGGTAGGGTGTTCACCTATACTTCAAGGAATTTGAAAGTTCATGAAAAGAACTACCCCACCAATGATTTCAAATTGTTAGTCGTGGTCTTAACTTCTAAATTTTGGTGGCATTATCTCTATGGTGTTCACGTTGATATCTTCTCCTATCATAAGAGCCTCCAATATGTGTTTTCCCAAAAGGAGTTGAATCTCCGACAAAGAAGGTGGCTTGAGCTATTGAAAAACTATGATATGAGTCTTCATTACCATCTCGGCAAGGCCAAGCTAGTCACCGATGCTATTAGTAGATTGTCTATGGGGAATTTGTCAATTTTTGATAAGGCTAAGTAGGAATTGGTGAGAGAGGTTCACCGATTGTCTAATCTTGGAGTTTTACTTGTGGACTCCGAGGATGGTGGTGTATTTTTGCATTCGGTATCTCAATCACCTCACACTGTTGAGATAAAGGAAATGCAGGTCTTGGACACCGACTAGATGAAGATCAAGAGAAATGTGGGTCAACACAAGGTTGCAGTAAGACCTATCAAAAAACTAATCACTTCAGTCCTAATAGCATGCGAAAAAAGGTCCCAGACATAGAAAATGTCAGCTAAGTATTGACACTTAGTATCATTTTTGGCCTCGATATTTCAATGAATTTATTTTTGATATTTTCAGCCTTGGATTATTGATTTTTAAATTGATTCATGATCAGGGATGTTAATAGGTCACCTCGGGTGAGTTTCGGATTTTTCGGACGTCGTTAAAAGCTTGATTAGAGGTCCAAGGCAGTGAGACGATGCGATCTCGACGTGTTGCATCATCCATCACATTGACATTATCGCCACTAGTATCAACCGTGTAATTTTTAGTTAGCTGACGTGATATTGGTGCATCTTATTGGCTATCGTGTTGACCCGATCGATGAGATTCATTAGTTGCCGCATTACTAGCCAATTTTTTTCTTATTCATGTCCGTATCCAGTGGGGTATTTTAGTCGATTTCCCCAATTTTATTCATCCCTAAAAGACAAAATTAAGCTATCCTAAGGTAAAAATCATTTACTCTCCCTCAAATCTTCTCAAGAACAAAACACAAGGTCATTCAATTTCAAGTTCAAGCTTCAAGAACACAACAACAATTTTCACGAATTTAATTACCATGGTATGTTAGGTGTTCATCCTTGGGTTTCATTCTACCCTTGGAGTTTAAGAACCCTTTTTAAACTATAAGTTTATTGATTTTATGATTTACATGTTTAAATTGGATTGTGTTCATGAATGTATTGATGTTGGTTTTCAAATAAATATTCATTACAAATTTCAAGTGAATTAATTAGGAAGTGTTTAGAATTATGTGATTCTCATGGTAAACCCTTGAATTAGTAAGATAAATGTTGTAGCCATGATGCTTATATCTTGATGCATTCCTCTGCATTAATTATTCTCCCTAAGTGTTTGATAGAATCCCTATGTAAATTGAAGAGTGAATTCATGACATGTTATCATTTGGTCCCGTTCATGTACAAGTTCATGCATCTCAAGTGTTTGAACAAATGTGTAAATGAATGGTGAATAAGCATTTAACATAATGCCTTCAATATTTTGCAATGTTTTTCTATTGATGCTATTGAGTCCTGGGGGTATTTAATACCCAAAAATCTAGTTGTTTGCCTAGAATTACAGTATCTATGAAATTGCCTCAATAATGTTACAAATAGTAGTACTTAATCAGTTATAGAACTCAGTGAACTCAGTCCAGTTCAGTCAGTTAACACAATCAGTAACAGTTCAGTCAATCCTTGTAGAGTATAGTGATCCGTTTAGTATCTATTTAGTTGAGAGTAGGATTCAACACCGAGCGAACCTAGGGATGGGAGTTCACCTTCCAGTTGAAGGTGTGACCTTTAGTAACAGTCCCTTAGTTCCAGAACTACGTAGCCAGTCTAGGTTAAATATATCAACCTTCCAGTTGAGGGTTGATAAAGTGTTCACCTGCAGATGAGGGTAACATATATCTCACTGACCAAATAAGGGTGATTGTTTAGTGGATCCACATAGCCATTATTAGTTCCCATGGAACGGTGCTAAAAACCTTCCAACTAGGGTCATAGGTTAGACCCCAACTCAGTTTATAATCAGGGTATATCGATTAGATGGACACTCCCACAGTTTTATTTTCAGACTTAGAATAGAACTCAGTTCAGTTTTATAGAATAAGGACTGTTAGAAATTGTCACCCAGTTATCAGTAATATAGTTATCTGTAATATCAGATATCAGTCACTCAGTTATCAAAACTCAAAATTAAATTTTAGTATGACATCAAATATAATATATGTATATGTATACGCATAATATTACATTATCATCATTTACAATAATTTCAGTTATTCATGTACTCTCATTTAGTTATTTTAGGATATTCACATAGCCAGTTATGATCTCATACATATTAAACCATTTATATCGGCCTACCTCACTTAGCATACTAGTACATACAAAGTACTGATACATACTCTTCCTTTTGCTCTATGATGTCTCATATTATTAGTTCAGACGCACGGGATCCTAACCGTACTTAGCAGAGCAAGTTATCAACAACAGTTATAGTGGTGAATCCTCATATTTCAAGGACAAAGTTATTTATTTAAGCATTTCAATAGTTCAACATGTTCAGTAGTCGGAGTTAGTTGGGGACTTGTCCCTTTAACTCCCAATTCATACAATTAGAGGTTGTCAGACTAGACTAATTTAGAAAGATGTTCAATTTTTTAGTATTACTATCAGTATTCAATCTTGTTTTTAGTATTTTGAGAACCTTATGGAATTTCAGTTATATTTTTGCATAGGCTATCCTTATTATTATTTAGTGCTCACAGCAAGTACCAGTCA
This sequence comes from Capsicum pubescens, assembly GCA_030864215.1. NCBI lineage: Eukaryota > Viridiplantae > Streptophyta > Magnoliopsida > Solanales > Solanaceae > Capsicum > Capsicum pubescens. Next base: position 126,473,579 of record CM061542.1, read on the forward strand.
TGGGTTAGCTTGTGGTCCTTTGGTATTATAAGCACCATGTGACATCCAGGGTGAAGACTCAGGGCATTACAAACTTGGTATTAGATCCTAAGGTTCAACAGAGTCCTAGGGGGCCTGAAAGCCATGTCAAGTAGAGTCTTATGCATTGGTGTGTAGCGCTCCACACTTATGGTTAAAAGGTTATAGGCATTTTTTGGAGAAGTTTACCTTTTTTTAGTATTTATTTCAGGTGAGGGATCATTATATCACGTTAAACTCTCTGTCTAATCTAGTTTTCCCTTCCATTTAAATAATATGCCTCACAAAAATACTAACATAAAAAAACTAGAAACCAGCCAGAACCTCCGCCCATTCAGGCAAATCCCTAGATGAGCATGTTTCTCATGCAGAATTCAAAGTAACTTTCACGTTACTTGATAAATAAAGGAAGTGTAGGAAGGAAGAAAAAGTAAGTTGAGCAAGTGGCTATAAAAGAAGTGGGGGATTTTATGTTTGTTCTCCTAGGCTAGTGCTCGCTTTCCTTACCTGATGTTTTTCGTTAGTGGCTTCTACCATTTTAGTGAAGGGTCCCAGGGACATCGTGCCCAATTTAAGACTAGTGGTTCCAATTCGGCTCCACCCAGCCCTCCTTGCAGATTCTGTAGTCAGAGTTATCATGGTCAGTGTGAGAAAGGGAGAGACTAATGTTTTTATTAATTACAAGTCAGGACCATGCATCGAGAGTGCCCCTCTCGAGCAGATTCATCGGCCAATAGGGATCCTAGTGCTACTCCATCTACTCTTTTTCCAATAGGATATATGTTTGTTTCTGCTTCTATTTCTGGTGCCGACATTGGCCGAAATTGCTTCTATGCACCAGTTACTCACCAGGATTCTAAGGCGTCTCCCAATGCTTTCATGGGTATGTTAATACTTTTCTCCCATATTGTGTATTTATTGCTTGATCCAGGGTCTACTCTTTCTTATGTGACCCCGTATATGGCTATGCATCTTGATTATGGTCCCAGAGTCTATCGGTTCCTTTTTTTATTTCTACCCCAGTAGGAGACTCTGTGATTGTTCAGAGAATCTATAGAGGGTGTTTAATATTTATTGGTAGAAGAGATACTCTTGATGACTTGATAGAGTTAGACATGGTTGATTTTTATGTTATCTCGGGGATCGATGGGTTGCATTTGTGTTATGCTACTTTAGATTGTCGGCCCCGAAGATTTATGTTCAAAATCCCTAATGAGTCGGTTATTGTATGGGAAAGTGGTTCTTCAGTGCCTTAGGGAAGGTTTATTTCTTATCTCAAAGCCTAAAGGTTGATTTCAAAGGGGTATTTGTATCATTTTGTCTGAGTTAAAGATTTTAAGTCGGAAAAGCATTCTCTTGAATCCATTCCCATAGTAAATGAGTTTCTCAAGGTGTTTCTTGATTATCTTCCCGGTGTTCCTCCCAATAGGGATATTAATTTTGGAATTAATCTTATTTCAGACACTCGTTCGATCTCTATCCCTTTTAATAGAAGGGTTCCGCCGGAGTTGAAAGAACTTAAGGAGCAATTGAAGGACCTCTTAGATAATTGTTTTATCCATCTTAGTGTATCTCCTTTGATTTATCCCGTGATGTTCCTACGCAAGAAGGATGTTTTCTTTCTTATATGCATCGATTATCGTTAATTGAACAATGTGACCATAAAGAACAAATATCCTCTTTCTAAGATTGATGATTTGTTTGACCAACTTTAGGGTGTGAAGTATTTCTGTAAGATTGATCTTAGATCAAGTTATCATCAACTTACAATTAGCGATGCGGATATCCCTAAGACTTCCTATAGAACCTGGTATGGTCACTATGAGTTTCTTGTTATGTCCTTTGGGTTGACAAATACCCCAAAAGTATTCCTGGATTTGATGAATAGAGTCTTCAAACCGTTCTTTGATGTTTTAGTCATTGTCTTCATTGATGATATCTTAGTCTATCTTTGAGTGAAGCGGATCATGTAGATCACCTCAGTGATTTATTACAATCTTTGAAGGATCATTATTTGTATGCGAAGTTATAAAAATGTGTATTTTGGTTTAAAGCCATTGATTTTCTCGGTCATGTCATCTCTAGTAAGGGGATAATGATGGATCCCCAAATGATTGCAGCGGTTAAGAAGTAGCCTAGACCAATGACTCCAACAGACATTCGAAGCTTCCTGGGTTTAGCAAATTATTATAGAAGGTTTGTAGAGAGTTTTTCCACTATAGCTTCACCGTTGGCCAAATTAACCCAAAATAAGGTTAAGTTATTGTGGTCTGATGCATGTGAAGTTGAAAGATAACTTGACTTTGTCTCCAGATTTTACCTTGCCAGAAAGTAATGATAATTTTGCGGTTTATTGTGCTGCTTCTTGAGTCGGTTATTGTTGAGGGTTAAGGAAACATGGTAGAGTGGTCACCTACGCTTCAAGGAATTTGAAAGTTCATGAAAAGAATTACCCCACCCATGATTTATAATTTTCACCCCTCCAATATGTGTTTACCCAAAAGGAGTTGAATCTCCACCAAAGAAGGTGGCTTGAGCTATTGAAAGACTATGATATGAGTCTTCATTACCATCCCAGCAAGGCAAATGTTGTCTTCAATGCTCTTAGTAGGTTGTCTATGGGGAATTTCTCCCATGTTGATGAGGATAAATGGGAATTGGTGAGAGAGGTTCACCGATAGGCTAATCTTGGAGTTTGACTTGTGGACTCCGATGATGGTGGTGTATTTGTGCATTCGGTTTCTCAATCACCTCTCGCTGTTGATATAAACGAAAAGCAAGTCTTGGACCCCAACTAGATGAAGATCAAGAGAATGTTGGTCAACAAAAGGTTGTTGTAAGACCCAGAAAAATCCTAGTAATTTTAGACCCAGCAAAATCCTAGTCATTGGCCTCAATATTTCAATGACCGTATTTTATTCCTTTTGGCCATGGATTATCAATTTTTCAATTGATTCATGATCATGGATGTCAATAGGTTACCTCGGGTGAGTTTCAGAGTTTTCAAACGTCCTTAGAAACTTGTTTAGATGTCTAAGGCAGTGAGTCATCGCGATCTGGATGCGTCGCGTCGTCCATCAGATTGATTGCATCACCACAAGTGTCTAGCGTGCAATTTCTAGTAAGAAGACATGATCTCAATGTATCATATCGGCCATCACATCGACCCTATCGACACGACGCGTCGAATGCCGTATTACTGGGTGGTTTTTGCTCATTCAAGTCCGTATCCAGAGGGGTATTTTAGTCAATTTCCCCATTTTTATTCATCCCTAAAACATGAAATTAAACTATCCTAAGTGCAAAATCACTCACTCTCTCTCAAATCCTCTCAAGAACAAAACCCTGGGTCATTTAATTTCAAGTCAAAGCTTCAAAAATACAAATAATTTTCACCAATTTAATTACCATGGTATGTTAGGTGTTCATCCCTGGCTTTCCTTCCACCTTTGGAGTTCAACAACACTTTTTAAACTACAAGTTCATTGATTTTATGATTTATAAGTTTGAATTTGATTCTGTTCGTGTATGTATTGTTGTTGATATTCAAATAAATATTCATTACAAATTTCAAGTGTATTAATTAGCATGTATGAAAAATTATGTGATTCTCATGTTAAACCCTTGAATTAGTAAGATGAAAATTGCAGCAAGGATGTTTATATCTTGATTTACTCCACATGCATTAATTATGCTCCCCAAGTATTTGATAGAATGCCTAAGTGAATTGAAGGGTGAATTCATGACATGTTATCATGTGGTCCCATTCATATACAAGTTCATGCATCTCAAGTGTTTGAACAAATATCTAAATGAATGCATGGTGAAGAAGTAATCTATGTAATGCTTTCAAGATTTTGCCAAGTTTTTCTATTGACGCTATCGAGTCCTAGGGGTATTCAATACCCGAAAATCTAGTTGTTTACCTAGAATACAGTAGCTAAAGAATAGTCTAAGTAACATCACAAACAATAGTACTCAATTGCTTATAGAACTCAGTGAACTGAGTCTAGTTCTATCAGTTAACACGATTAGTAACAGTTTCGTCAAACCTAGTACAGTCTAGTGTTCAGTTCTGTGTTAATTCAGTTGGGAGTAGGATTTAGCACCAAACGAACCTAGGTATGGGAGCTCCCGTGCCAGTTGAGGATGTGACCTTTAGTAGCAGTCCCTTAGTTCCAGAATTATGTGGCCAGCGTAGGTTAAACATATCAACCTGCTAGTTGAGGATTGATAAATTTGTCACCTACCAGTTGAAGGTAACACATATCTCACCTTCCAGATAAGGGTGATTCTTTAATGGATCCACATAGCCATTTTTAGTACCTATGAAATGGTGCTAACACCCTTCTTACTTGGGTCACAGGTTGGACCCCAACTCAGTTTATAATTGGGGCATGTCGATTAGATGGACGTTCCCACAGTTTCAGTTTTAGACTTAGTACAGAACTATGTTCAGTTCTACAAAATCAGAACTATCAAAAATAGTCACCCATTTATTAGTAATACTCTTATCAGTAATCTCAGATATCAGTCACTCAGTTATCAAAACTCAGTATTCAATTTTAGTTTGACATCAGATATAGTATATATATATGTATATGCAGATTATTTTATAATCAACATTTACAGCAGTTTCAGTTATTCATGTACTCTTATTTAGTTATTTTAGGATGTTCACACATTCAGTTATCATCTCATACATATGAACCCATGTATATCAGCCTACCTCACTTATCTTACCAGTACATTTAAAGTACTGATGCGTACTCTTTGTTTTGTGCTATGATGTCTCATATCATAGGCTCAGACACATAGGCTCTTGATCATACTTAGCAACTAAAGTTATCAGTAGCAGTTATAGTGGTGAGTCCTTATATTTCAAGGACAGAGTTATTTATTTAATCATTTTAGTAGTTCAGTATGTTCAGTAGTCAGAGTTAGTTGGGTACTTGTACCATCAACTCCCAATTCAGACAATTAAAGGTTGTCGGACTAGACTAATTCATACAGATTTTTAGTTTTTCAATATTACTATCAGTATTCAGTCTTGTTTTTAGTATTTTGAAAAACTTATGGCATTTTAATTGTATTTTCGCATATGTTATCCTTGAAAGCATTGTGCGACATCCAGGGTACAGACTCAGGGAATTACAAACTTGGTATTAGAGCCTAAGGATCAATAGAGTCCTAGGGAGTCTAAAAGACATTTCAAGTAGAGTCTAATGCATAGGTGTGTAGCGCGCCACACATATGGACAAGAGGCTATGAAGCATCTTTTGGAAAAGTTTCCCTTATTTAAGTATTTATTTCATGTAAGGGAGCATTAGCTCAAGTTAAAATCTCTATATAATCCAAGTTTCCCTTTCTTTTAATGAATATTCATCCCAAAAAGACTAATGCAAGAAGAACTAGAAACCAACCAGCACCTCCGCCCCTTCAGGCAGATCCCTTGGATGAGCATGTTTCTCACGTAGAATTCTGAGCAGCTTTCACCACTCTAGCTTATTCTTTGGTAGCCGAGAATGAACTCCCAGATGTTGTTCAGGCCAACCTAGTGGCCGATACTTCTACAGAAATAATTTGAGACTTTACTCGAATGAACCCTCCTTCATTTTCAGGGTCTAAATCAAAAGAGGACCCCAAGAATTCTTTGACATGTTGGAGAAGGTCACAAATGTTATGGGGATAAACACTAGTGAGAATGCTAAGTTAGTTGCATATTAGTTGTAGGATGTGGCTCATACATGGTTTAAGTAGTGAAAGGCAGATAGGCCACAGATGATGGGCCAATAGAATGGAAGGAGTTTGCTACTGCCTTTCTAGATATGTTCTTCCCATTAGATTTGAGGGATGATAAGGTGTTAAAATTCATTAACTTGAAGAAGGATAGCATGACAGTGAAGGAGTACTCTCACATGTTTACTCAGACAACCAAATATGCTCTTCATGTGGTAGTTGATAGCAGAGCTAAGATAAGTAAGTTAGTGTCTGGTGTGTCTAAAAGTATGGTCAAGGAGTGTAGGACCGTGATGCTAATTAAGAAGATGGACTTGTCTAGGTTTATGGTCTATTCTTAGTAGATAGAGGAGCAAAAGACTAAGGAAAAAGAGAGGAAGAATAGGAGCTCTAGAATAGGTAGCTTCAACTTTACTTAACCTAAGTGAGAGGGTGGTTATCGTCCTTAGTTTTACCTAAAACCCTTAAATATTGCTATGTCCTTAGCAGTTCTCAAGTGCTTAAGTTTATAAATAGTAATAAGGATAGGGCACCAGTCTCTAAGTTTTATGGTAATGTTAGCAGTGCTCGAACAAATTCTTTTTGCCAGAAGTATAGCAGAAACCATCAGGGTATCTATAGAGTTTGCAATAATGTGTGTTTTGGGTGTAACAATCTAGGTCATAGAATCAGTGATTGTCCTCATTTAGGTTTACAGGGTTCGTACAATCATCAACCAGATCAGTTTAATAGCGCGTCGCAGCAGGGTGCAACTTCCAGCCACAAGTGAGAAATTCTCAAATAGACTCTACGTACTTCAGTCCTAACAAGATTAAGAAAGTTCTCCTTATGTGGACACTGGTACGTTACAAGTTTATTAATTATATGTTTATGATTTTCTAGATCCGGGATCCTCTTTCTCTTTTATAACTCTTTATATAGATGTCAACTTCAGAGTCAATCTTGAAATCCTAGCAGAGCCCTTCCTAGTATCTACCCTAGTGGGTAAGTGTATAATAGCCCTTTGGGTATATAGGAACTTTTCAGTTATGGTATCTCAAAAATTTACTTCAATAGAATTAGTAGAGTTAGAGATGATAGGTTTTGGCGTCATTATCTGCATGGATTGGCTTAATTCATGCTTTGCTTTAGTTGACTATAGAAATAGAGTTGTCTATTTTAAGTTCCTAAATGAGCCTGTCCTAGAATAGAGGGGTAGTACTTCAGCACTTAGGGGTCACCTTGTTTCCTACCTTAGAGAAGGAAAAATGATATCCAAGGGGTGTGTCTATCATATCATTCAAGTTAAAGACTCTAGTTCTAAGACCCCTAATCTTGGGTCAGTTTCACTAGCGTGTGAATTTCCAAATATATTTTCCAAAGATCTTCTCAGAGTTCCTCCCGAGAGGGAAATTGACTTGAGAATAGACCTCCTTCCATATACTCAGTCTATCTTTATTCCGACATACAGAATGGATCCAGCTGAACTTAATAAACTAAAAGAACTGTTGAAAGACCATCTAGAAAAGGGATTTATAAAACCTAGTGTTTCCCCATGTGGCACACCAATTCTATTCATGTATACGAAAGATGGTTGTCTCAGAGTGTAATGACTGCCGTCAGTTAAATAAAGTCACCATCAAGAACAAGTACCCACTTCCTAGAATTGATAATTGATTTTACCAACTTCAGAGTGCCAGTTACTTTTCTAAGATAGACCTCAGATCAGTCTATCATCAGCTCAGAGTAAAAAAATGTTATATTCTAAAAACAGCTTACAAAACTTGGTATGGTCACTTTGACTTTATAGTCATCTCATTTAGTCTTACCAATGCCCCAACAACTTTTATGGACTTGATATATAGAGTGTTGAAGCAGTACTTAGACATGTTTAACATAGTCTTCATAGATGACATTCTAGTGTACTCTAGTAGTGAACATGATTATGCAGACCATCTCATAATAGTATAATAGACTCTCAGAGCCCATAAATTGTTCACCAAATTCAGTAAATGCAAATTTTAGCTATGGTCAGTAGATTTGCTTGGTCATATAGTTTTCGGTGATGGCATTAGAGTTGTTTCTCAAAAGACCAAAGCAGTGAGAAACTAGCGCAGACCTATCTCTCCGTCATATATCAGGTGTTTCTTGTTTTAGGCTAGCTATTATCAATGGTTTGTTGAAGGATTTTCATCTATTGCATACCCTATGTACAGATTGACTCAGAAAAAAGTCAAGTTCCAGTGGTCAGATTCTTATGAGAAGAGTTTTTAGGAGTTGAAGACTCGACTCACAACAACCCTAGTTTAGACTTTATCAGATGGTTCAGACGGGTTTGTTGTGTATTGTGATGCTTCAGGAGTATGTTTGGGGTATGTTTTGATGAAGAGAGGTAAGGTCATAGCCTAGCCTCTAGACAGCTTAAGCCCATGAAAAAAATTACCCCACTCATGATCTTGAGTTATGAGCTATATTGTTTGCCTTAAAGATTTGGAGGCACTATTTGTATGCGGTACATGTTTATGTATTCATTGACCATAAAAATTTGTAGTTTGTATTTTCTAAGATAGACTTGAGCTTGTATCAAAGAAAGTGGTTAGATTTGTTGAAAGACTATTACATGAGTATTTTATATCACCCGGGCAAGGCCAATGTAGTGGTTGATGCTCTCAGTAGATTATCCACGGGTATTGTTGTTCATATTGAGGATTGTAAGATGATGTTACTTCAGGAAGTTCATCAGCTTGCAAGGTTGGTTGTTTGTTTTGTTGATTCAACAGAGGGTAGTGTAGGTGCAGAATAGTTAGGAATCTTCTCTAGTTTCTGAGGTGAAATAAACGCAGGACAGAGATCCCAATTTAATTACTCTGAAAGAGTCTGTCAGAGATTACAAGGTAGAGGTTTTCTCCCAAGGGGGAGATGGTGTGTTGGATTGCTATGGTAGGCTATGTGTTCCATATATGGACAACGTGAGGTATAAGATTCTCGCACAAGCACATGGTGTGCATTACTCAATTCACCCAAGGCCTACTAAGATGTACCCCAATTTGTGGGAAGTCTATTATTGGAGTGGGATAAAGAGACATATTACAAAGTTTGTGGCTAAGTGCTCTACGTGTCAGTAGGATATGATTGAGAATAAAAAGCTTAGTGGGTCTATGTAGGAGTTCATTATACCCACTTAGAAGTTGGATAAAGTCAACATGGACTTCGTGATGGGTTTGCCTCATACTCGTTGTCAGCATGATTCGATTTGTATCATCGCGGACAGTATGATGAAATCAACCCATTTCTTTCCACTTCATACTTCCTACTCATCCAAGGATTATGCCAAGCACTATGCATGTTAGAGAGTTAGTTAGATTATAAGGTATCCAATTGTCCATCATTTTAGAAAGGGGTAAACACTTCACCTCTTATTTTTGGAAATCCATGCAAAAGGGTCTTGGTACCCAATTTCACTTCAGTACATCCATCCAACCTCAGATAGATGGTCAAGAAAAAAGGACCATTCATACTCTAGAAGATATGTGAAGAGCGTGTGTTGTTCACGTTAAGGGTAGTTGGGATGACCACTTGTCTTTGATTGAGTTCACATATAGTAACAACTATCACTCCAGTGTTAAGATGGATCCATTTTAGACTCTTTATAGGAGGAAATATAGATCTCCCATTGGTTAGTTCAAAATAGGTGAGGATACAATAGTAGGGACTGACTTAGTATTAGATGCCATAGAGAAGGTTCAGTTGATCAGGGAGAGGCTTAAAACAAATCTGAGTCGACAGAAATTGTAAGCTGATATGAAAAAAAAAGATCTCGAGTTTGATATTAGTAATTATGTGTATTTGATAATCTCTTCTATGAAGGTAGTGAAGAGGTTTGTCAAGAAGGGGATTCTCTGTCCCGGATATGTCAGTCCTTATAAAACTCTCAGCCATTTGAGAAAGGTAGCTTACGAGCTTGAGTTGCCTTCAGACTTAGCTTCAGTACATGTTGTGTTTCAAATCTCCTTGATAAAGAAATACATTGGTACCCCACAGTTGTAGTCCCTATAAAGAGTATAGATGTTCAGAACAGTCTCTCTTATGAAGAAGTCCCAGTCAAAATTCTTGATCATCAAATTCACAGACTGAGGAACAAAAAAGTTCCTTTGGTCAAAGTTCTTTCACAGAATCAGTCCGTTGAGGGAGCTACTTGGGAAGCATAAGTAGATATGCGAACCAAGTATCCTCACCTCTTCTCTTCAAACTCAAACTCATCTCGAGGTAATAGTCTTCCTTAGATGTACTCAGTTCTATGCTCAAATTAGCTTTACAAAACTTGGATCAATTACTGTTGCATATCATCCTAATGACAGTAATGCATTAATGAATCATTTTAGTCATGTAATCATGCTTCAGTTGTGCATGTTCAGTGTGAAAACTCAGTTTATTAGTTGTTTCAGTTATGTAATCATGCTTCAGTTGTGCATGTTTAGTATGTAAACTCAGTCTATCAGTATTCTCATCTTAATTAGTCTCATTATAGGATGAATGTTCCCAAGGAGGAGATATTGTATGACCCCGCAAAATCCTAATCATTTCAGTCCTAATAGCATGCCAAAAGAGGTCCCAAACTTTAGAAAATTTCAGCTAAGTATTGACACTTAGTCTCATTTTTAGACTTGCCATGTTTAGTATGTAAACTCAGTCTATCAGTATTCTCATCTTAATTAGTCTCATTATAGGATGAATGTTTCCAAGGAGGAGATATTGTATGACCCCGCAAAATCCTAATCATTTCAGTCCTAATAGCATGCCAAAAAAGGTCCCAAACTTTAGAAAATTTCAGCTAAGTATTGACACTTAGTCTCATTTTTAGACTTGCTATTTCAATGACTTTATTTTCAATAATTTAACCCTTGGATTATCAATTTTTTAATTTATTCAAGATCAGGAATGTTAATAGGTCACCTCGGGTTAGTTTTATATTTTTTGGATGTCGTTAGAAGCTTGTTTAGATGTCTAAGATTGTGAGTCAATGTGATCTCGATGTGTCGCATCGTCTATTGAATTGATAGTATCGACACCAGCGTTAAGCGTGTAATTTCTAGTAAGACGATGCAATCTTGATGCATCGCATCAGCCATAGCGTCGACCCCATCGATGCGACGTGTTGGCTGCCGCATCACTATGCATATTTTTCTAATTTAAGTCCGCGTCCAGAGGGGTATTTAAATTAATTTTCCCATTTTTCCCCCTAAAATAAGAAATGAAGCTATCGTAAGGGCAAAATCACTAACGCTCTCTCAAATCCTCTAAAGAAAAAAATGCTAGGTCATTCAATTTCAAGTCCAAGCTTCAAGAACACACCAATGATTTTCAAGAATTTAATTACAAGGTAGTTAGGTGTTCAACCTTGGGTTTCCTTCCACCCTTGGAGTTCAAGAAACTTTTTTAATCTACAAGTTTATTTATTTCATGAGTTACATGTATAAATTGGATTTTGTTCATGTATGTATTGATGTTGGTTTTCAAATAAAGATTCATTACAAGTTTCAAGTGAATTAATTAGCATGTATGTAGAAATATATAATTCTCATGTTAAGCCCTTCAATTAGCAAGATGAATGTTGCTGCTGTGATGTTTTTATATTGATGAATTCCATGTGCATTAATTATTCTACCCAAGTGTTTGATAGAATGCTTATGTAAATTGAAGAGTGAATTCATGACGTGTTATCATATGGTCCCATTCATGTACAAGTTCATGCATCTCAAGAGTTTGACAAAATAACTAAATGAATGCATGGTGAATAAGTAATTAATGTAATGCCTTCAAGATTTTTCCATGTTTTGCTACTGATGATATCGAGTCCTGGGGGTATTCAATACACAAAAATCTAGCTTTTTACCTAGAATTACCATAACTACAGAATAGTCTCAGTAACGTCACAAATAGTAGTACTCAGTCAGTTAATAAACTCAGTGAATTAAGTCTAGTTCAGTCAGTTAACATGATCAGTAACAGTTCAGTCAAGCCAAGTACAGTCTAGTGATCAGTTAGTGTATATTCAGTTGGGAGTAGGATTCAACACCTAGTGAACCTACTGATGGGGGCTCAACTTCCAGTTAAAGGTGTGAATTAAGTAGCAGTCCCTTAGTTCCAAAACTACATAGCCAGCGTAGGTTAATATATCAACCTGCCAGTTGAGGGTTGATAAAATGTTCACATGCCAGTTGAGGGTAACACATATCTCATCTGCCAAATGAGGGTGATTCTTTAGTGGATCCACCTAGCCATTGTTAGTACCCATGGCACGGTGCTAAAACCCTTCCAACTAGGGTAAAATCTTGGACCCCAACTCAGTTTATAATTAGGGTATGCCGGTTAGATGGACACTCCCATAGTTTAAGTTTCAGACTTAGTATAGAACTCAGTTCAGTTATACAGAATCAAGACTGTCATAAAAACTCACCCAGTTATCGATAATACAGTTATTATTAATATCAGATACTAGTCACTCAGTTATCAGAACTCAGTATTTAGTTTCAGTAAGACCTTAAAAATAATATATATATCTATATATATATGTGTGTATATGCTCAGTATTGCATAATTTGAATTTACAATAGTTTTAGTTATTCATGTAGTCTCATTTTGTTGTTTCATCATGTTCATTGATTCAGTTATCATCCCATGCATATGAACCCATGTATATAAGCCCACCTTACTGAGAATACAAGTACATTCAAAGTACTGATGCATACTTTTTATTTTTCACTCTGATCTCTAATATCATATGTTCAGACGTACGACTGTCGACAGTACATAGCAGCTCAGGTTATCAACAAAAGTTGTAGTGGTGAGTCCTAATATTTCAAAGATAGAGTTTTTATTTTTGCATTTCTATAGTTCAGTATGTTTGGCAGTTAGAGTTAGTTGGGGACTTGTCCCATCAACTCTAAATTCAGATAATTAGAGGTTTTTGGACTAGACTAATTGAGATAGATATTTAGTTTCTTAGTATTACTATGAGTATTCAGTATTGTTTTTAGTATTTTGAGAACCTAATGGTATTTCAGTTATATTTTCGCATATGATATATGTATTATTATTTAGTGCTCACAGCAGGTACCAGTCATGGGTTAGCTTATAGTCCTTTTGGATAGTAAGCACCGTGTGACATCCAGGGTGCACACTCGAGGAATTACAGTTTTAGACTTTTTGATTGGTGGTGATGGTATCTCAAGGTATAAAGGTGGGCTATGTGTTCCCGACATCGATGAATTGAGGTAAAGGTTCATGGCCAAGGCTCATGGGGCTCGTTATGCTATTCATCCTAATTTCTTCAAGATGTATCATGACCTTAGAGAGTATTATTGGTTGAATTATATGAAGCATAATGTTTCTAGCCATATGGCTAAGTGTATGGTGTGCCAACAAGTAAAGGTTGAGCACTTAAGGACCGGTGGCCTATACCAAGAGATATTGTTGCCCGAGTGGAAGTGGAAGGAAATTAATATGGATTTTGTTGCCGGTCATCCTATATCGTTGAACCAATGTGATTCTATTTGTACTATTATTGATGGAATGACAAAGTACGCTTATTTCTTGCCTAAGAGAACTAATTTCTCAATAAAAGATTAAGATAATTTGTATCTAGTAGAGATTGTGAAGTTGCACGTTTCTCTAGATACTATTATTTTAGATCGTGGTCCTCATTTTTTATCCTACTTTTGGAAGTCATTCACAAAGGTTTTGGGTACTAGAGTGTGCCTTAGTACCACCTTTTAAATTCAAAGGAATCGCCAAGCAGAGATAACTATCCAAATATTAGAGGATATATTGCGGGCTTATGTTTTTTATTATGGTGGTAGTTGGTATAACCACTTTCCTTTGATTTAATTTATCTATAATAATATCTAGCACTCTAGCATTGGCATGGTACCTTTTGAGGAATTATATGATAGGAGATGTCGATCTCTTATTGGGTGGTACAAAGTTGGTAAGAATAAGTTACATGGGCTCGATTTAGTTCACCAAGACTTAGAGAAGGTAAAGATGATTCGTGATAGATTGAAAACTGCTCAAAGTCTCTAAAAGTCCTATGTGGATGTGAGACGTAGGAACTTAGAGTTTAAGGTTGGTGATTGGGTATTCTTGAAAGTATCTCCCATGAAGGGAGTGATGCAGTTCGGTAAAAAGAGGAATTATAGTCCCCTCTATGTTAGTCCCTACTTGATTGTGAATAGGGTTGGCAATGTTTCCTACGAGATGGAGTTTCCTCCTAGTATGACTTGCATTCACCCAATTTTCTATGTATCTATGTTGCGGAAATATGTGGGTGACCCTTCCTTGGTTTTTCCTTCGAAAGATGTTGGTATCACATTCTTTTTTTCATATAAGGAAATCATGGTGAGGATCTTGGATCGGAAGGTTTGACGATTGCAAACAAAAGAAGTGGCTTCGGTGATGGTTCTATAGAGGAACCAAAAGTCCAAAGAAGCCACTTAGGGGCGGAAGAGGAAATGAAGTATAAGTATCCACATGTATTTCCCTCTCTTGAAGCTTATGATGGAGGTATGTGTTAATCTCCTCACCCTTATGTACGTCTTGATAAGTGATGGGTTGAATCCCCCAAGCTTTGCATTAATTTAAGTTATTGTTAGACAATGGATTAAAGTTCCCAATGTGGGAATTGATTTGTGTCTTGTTGGACCAATTTATTAAGACCCTAGTGCTTTTAAATAGTGTGTGTTGTGTTATGATGAGTTTATGTCTCTAGTACATTGAGTTGATTCACGTTCTTAGTAGATGAAGGGGAAAAGTCCCCAATGCTTTGAGTTTATCTATATGTTTTATGAGTTGATGGGTTGGAGTCCCTAAGAAGTGAAATGAGAATATGTTGGATAAGTAATGGGTTGGAATCCGAATAGCAATAAAATAAAGTGGTTGGTCGATGATGATCATGGTATGTGTTTGTTGTATCTTTGTTGTGTGCTTGTTTCTAACTTGTGTAAAGGTTTCTTGATACATGTTGATTTGTTACCTTATGTAAATTCTTTCCATACCCATCATTCGTGGATGAATGATCCCAACTGGGGGAGAATTGAACTACCTAGACTTTGAGCCATTTAGAAATAACAACTTTTGGTGTCTCTGAGTTGGGTACAAATTGGGACTTGAATAGTAACCTTGGTCAAAATTTGTACCCTTCTCCCCCCCCCCCTTTCATAAATTGAGTATCATGTTTAGGTAGAATATTGTATTCTATATGATAAGGTCATTCCTTAGTCGTAACCAATGCATACGAGTCATATACTACTCAACCGTATAGAGTAAGGTCTCAAAACTAAGTAGACTGTTTTGGTCACAAGTGAAGCTTATAATTTGAGGGTTAGTCGTACCCTTTGGTTACGAATCAATGGTGCCATCTTGTACCGACAACAGTGTGTTTGACCTAGGAGATTCTTAGGGTACGAGTTAGGGTACCACTCGTACCCTAGGTCACGATCACTATAGGAACCATAAAGGGGAGTCGTACTCTTCACTAGTAGACATTCTTGCTTTTAACCAAGGACCTTTTAGTCATTTCCATTTCCTATAAACCTAAACACTCTCATTAAATGAGGAATTGTATCCTCTTAAATTTTCATTTACAAGACTCAAACACTACTAAATACTCTAAACGCTTCTTTGAGAAATATTAGAGGCTAGGGCTGGAAGATGTTCATCTAATGTCAAGGGAGAGTGAAGATTGTTAATGTGTCATCTTTGTTGAAGCATGTATCTCTTCCCCTCTTAAATTAGGTGCATGTATCAAGCATGTATCGCTACTGAGAGTACTGAGTTAGGTGCATATCAGTTGCATGATGTGTCTCAGACATGGTTTAAGTAGTAGAAGGAAGATAGGGCCCCATACGTAGGGACTATAAAATAGGAGGAGTTTGCTACTACCTTTCTAGATAGTTTATTCCCATTGTAGTTAAGGGAAAATAAGGTGTTAGAATTCAATAACTTAAAGCAGGACAGCATGACAGTAAAGGATTACTCTCTCAAGTGTACTCAATTAGCTAGATATGATCCTCATGCGGTAGCTAATAGTAGAGCTAAGATGAGTAAGTTCGTGTCTGGTTTGTCTAACAGTGTGGTCAAGGTGTGTAGGACCATGATTCTAATTAAGGATATGTACATGTCTAGGTTGATAGTGCTTGGTCAGCAGATAAAGTAGTTGAAGACTAAGAAAAAGAGAGGGAGAATAAGAGGGCTAAAACAAGTAGCTTCAACATCACTTTGCCTAAGTCAAAGGGTGAAAATCATCCTCAGTTCTATAAAAAATCATAAGTTCTATCTCTGTCCTTACCCAGTTCTACTGTGCCTAAGTTAAAAAATAGTGATAAGGATATGACACTAGGCTTTAAGTCTCAGGGTAGTGTTAGCAGTTTTTGAACAAATCCTCTGTGCTAGAAGTGTGGCAGAAACCATCAAGGTGTCTGTAGAGCTGGAAGCGATGTGTGTTTCAATTGTGGCAAGACAGGTCATACAATCAGAGATTTTCCTCAGTCAAGTTCACAGGGTCCATACAATCGTCCCCTAGCTCAGTCTTGTTGCCCATGTCAGCAGGGTGCCTCTTCGAGTGCCGCTAGTGGGCAACACCCAAACAGACTCTATGAATTTCAGTCTTGACAGGATCAGGAAAGTTCTCCTGATGTTTTCATCAGTACATTGCAAGTTTATCATTTACATATTTATTCTTTGCCAGATCCAGAAGCCTCTTTGTCCTTTGTAACTCCTTATATAGGTGTCGACTTTGGAGTCAGTCCTGAAATCCTAGCAGAGCCCTTCTCAGTATCTACCCTAGTGGGTAAGTCTATCATAACACGGAAGGTATATATGAATTTTCCAGTTATGGTATCTTAGAAAGTTACTTCAGTAGACTTAGTAGAGTTAGAGATGACAGATTTTGATGTCATTCTTTTCATGGATTGGCTTCAGTCATGATATCCTTTAGTAGACTTTAGTAGACAGTAGAAACAGAGTTGTCCATTTTAAGTTCTTGAATAAACCTATCCTAGAATGGGGAGGTGGTCCTTCAACACTTAGGGGTCATCTTGTTTCCTGACTTAGAGCGAGAAAAATTATATCCAAAAGGTATTCCTATCATCTTATTGAGTTAAAGACTTTAGTTCCTACACCCCTAATCTTAAGTTAGTTTCAGTAGCATGTGAATTTCCTAATATATTTCTTGAAGATCTTCTCGGAGTTCCTCCCAAGAGGGAAATTGACTTCAGAATAAGCCTCCTTCCAGATACTTAACCTATCTTTATTCCTCTATACAGAATGGCTCCAGTTGAACTCAAAGAACTAAAACAATAGTCGAAAGACCTTTTAGATAAGGGATTTATCAGACCCAGTGTTTCCTCGTGAGCATAATTGTTTTATTCGTGCTTAAGAAAGATAGTTTTCTCAGAATATGTATTGACTATCGTTTGTTGAACAAAGTCACCATAAAGACCAAGTACCTACTTACAAGAATCGATAACTTATTTGACCAACTTTAGGGTGCCAGTTATTTTTCTGAGAAAGACCTCAGATCATGTTGTCATCAGCTCAGAGTCAGAGAATGTGACATTCCAAAAATACCTTTCAGAACTCTGTATGGTCGCTTAAAATTTCTAGTCAAGTCATTTGGTCTTACCAATGCCCCAACAACTTTCATGGACTTGATGAATAGAGTGTTTAAGAAGTACTTGGATATGTTCTTCATAGTCTTCATAGATTACAATCTTTTCTACTCTCGTAGTGAAATGATCATGAAAACCATCTCAGAGTAGTATTATAGACCCTAAAAGCCCATTAATTGTTCACCAAATTTAGTAAATGCAAATTTTGGATTAGGTCAATAGCTTTCTTTGATCATATAGTCCTTGGTGATGGCATTAGTGTTGATCCTCAAAAGATTAAAATAGTGAAAAACTTTCCCAGACCCATCTCTCTATAAAATATCAGGAGTTTCTTGGGTTTGGCTAGCTATTACCGATGGTTTGATAAAGGATTTTCATCAATTGCATCCCCTATGTCCACATTGACTCAGAAGAAAGTCAAGTTCCAGTGGTTAGATTCTTGTGAGAAGTGTTTTTAGGAGTCGAAGACTCAACTTACTACAACCTTAGTTTTGACTTTACCAGATGGTTCAGACATTTTGTATGTATTGTGATGCTTCCAGAGCTGGTTTTGTGTGTGTTTTGATGCAGAGAGGTAAGGTCATAGACTATACCTCAAGATAGTTTAAGCTCCATGAAAACAATTACCCCACCTATAATCTTGAGTTAGTAGTTGTAGTGTTTGCCTTAATGATTTGGAGTCACTATTTGTATGGGGTACATGTTGATGTGTATAGACCATAAAATTTTATATTATATATTTTCTCAGAATGACTTGAACTTGTGTTAGATATGGTGGTTAGAGTTGTTGAAAGACTATGAAATGAGTGTTTTGTATCATCCGAGCAAGGCTAATGCAGTAGTTGATGCTCTTAGTAGATTTGCCATGGGTAGTGATGCTCACATTGAGTATGGTAAGAGACAGTTAGTTTAGGATGTTCATCAGCTTGCAAGGTTGTTTGTTTGTTTGGTTGATTCAGCTGAGGGTAGTGTATGGGTGAAGAATAGTTCTTAATATTCATTGGTTTCCGAGGTGAAAGAAAAGCAAGAATGAGATCCCAGGTTAGTTAAGCTAAAAGTGTCAGTCAGAGATCAACAGGTAGAAGTTTTCTCCCAATGGGGAGATAGAGTGTTGCATTGCCAAGGTAGGCTATGTACGCTATGTGTGGATGGCGTGAGGTAGAGGATTTTTTTAGAAGCACATGGTTCGCATTACTCGATTCACCCAGGGGGCACTAAGATGTACTGCGATTTTTAGAACGTTTAATCGTTGAGAGGGATGAAGAGAGATATTGCAGAGTTTGTGGCTAAGTTCTCTACATGTAAGCTGGTTAAGACTGAGTATCAAAAGACTAGTAGGTCTATGAAGGAGTCCAGTATCCCCTCTTAGAAGTGGGAGGAAGTGAAAATGGACTTTGTGACGGGTTTGCCTCGTACGCATCGTCAACATGATTCGATTTGGGTCATCATGGGCAGAATGACCAAATCAGCTAATTTCTTTCCAGCTTATACTTCCTATTTATCCAAGAATTATTCCAAGCTCTATGTTAGAGGGTTGGTCATATTACATGATGTCCTATTATTGAACATTTCATATATGTGTACGCAGTTCACCTCTCAATTTTAGAAATCCTTCCAAAAGGGTCTTAGTACCCTATTTAACCTCAGTACAACTTTTCACTCTCAGACATATGGTTAAGAAAAAAGGACCATTCAGACTCTAGAAAATATGTTAAGAGCGTGTGTCGTTGACTTTAAAGGTAGTTGGGATGACCATTTTCCTTTGATTGAGTTCGCATATAATAACAACTATCACTCTCATATTCAAATAGCTTCATTTTAGGCTCTTTATGGAAAGATATATAGATATTTCATTGGTTGGTTTGAAATAGGTGAGGCCACAGAAGTAGGGCCTGAATAATTATTTGATGCCTTAGAGAAGGTTCAGTTGAGTAGGGAGAGGCTTATACTACACAGAGCTGACAGAATTCGTAAGCTGATGTGACAAGAAAAGATGTTGAGTTTGAGATTGGTGATTACGTGTATTTGAAAATCTCTCCTGCGAAGAGAGTGAAGAGGTTTGGCAAGAAGAGGAAGCTCAGTCTCGGATATATCGGTCCTTACAAAATGCTCAGGCATTTCAGAAAGGTAGCTTATGAGCTTGAGTTTCCTTCTAATTTAACTTAAGTAACCCTAGTGTTTCACATCACCTTGCTAAACAAATGCATTGGTGACCTAACAATTATAGTCCCTATAGAGTGTATAGATTTTCAGAACAGTCTCTCTTATGAGGAAGTCCTACTCGAAATCCTTGATCATCAGTTTCGGAGACTGAGGAACAAAGAAATTCTTTTGGTCAAAGTTCTTTGGTGGAATCAGTCCGTTGAGGAAGCTACTTAGGATGCAGAAGCAGATACACAAACCATGTATCCTTACCTCTTCTCCAAAAACTCAGACTCAACTCGAGGTAACAGTGTTTCTTAGATTTACTCAGTTCCACGATCAGATTACCTTTACTAACTTGGTATCAATTACTATTGCATATCATTCTCAATATAGTCATGCATTTATGAATTAGTTCAGTCATGTAATCATGCTTTAGTTATGCATGTTTAGTGTGAAAACTCAGTTTATCAGTAGTTTCAGTCATGTAATCATACTTCAGTGGTGCATGTTCATTATTTAAACTCAGACTATCAGTATTCTCAGCTTAATTTTTTATATTTGAGGACGAATGATCCAAAGGGGTAGATATTGTAATACCCCACAAAATCCTAGTCATTTCACTCCTAATAGCATTCCAAAAGAGGTTCTAGACTTAGAAAATTTCAGCTAAGATGACACTTAGACTTATTTTTGGCCTCAATATTTTAATGACCTTATTTTCAATCTTTTCGGCCATGGATTATCAATTTTTCAATTGATTAATGATTAGGGATATCAATAGGTCACCTCGGGTGAGTTTTGGATTTTTTAGATATTGTTAGAAGCTTGTTTAGAGTGTCTATTAAGTAGGGTGCAGGATTCAACACCGAGCAAACCTAGGGATGGGGGCTCACCTGCCATTTGAGGGTGTGACCTTTAGTAGTAGTAACTTAGTTCCAAAACTACGTAGCCATCGTAGGTAAAACATATCAACCTGACTGTTGAGGGTTGATAAACTATAAACCTTTCAATTGAGGGTAACACATATCTCACCTTCTACATGAGGGTGATTCTTTAGTGGATCCACATAACAATTGTTAGTACCCGTGGTATGGTGCTAACACCCTTCCAATTAGGGTCACAGTTTGGACCCCAACTCAATTTATAATCAGGGTATGCCGGCTAGATAGACACTTCCATGGTTTCAGTTTCTGACTCACTATAGAACTCAGTTTAGTTCTACAGAATTAGGACTATCAAAAACTGTCAGCCAATTATCAGTAATACATTTATCAGTAATTTTAAATATCAGACACTCAGTTATCAGAACTTAGTATTTAGTTTTAGTATGACATCGAATACAATAATATTATATATATATGTATATACAGAGTATTGCATAATCAACATTTACAGTAGTTTCAGTTATTCATGTACTCTCTATCTATTGGTTCATTATGTTCATTTAGTCAGGTATCATCTAATTCATATGAACCAATGTATATCAGCCTACCTTACTTAGCATACCAGTGCATTTAAAGTACTGACGCATACTCTTTCTTTTGCACTATGAAGTCTCATATCATAGGTTCAAATGCATGGTCTCCAGATCGTACTTAGCAGCTCAGGTTATCAGCAATAGTTATAGTGGTGAGTCATCTTATTTTGAGGATAGATTTATTTATTTCTACATTTCAGTGGTTCAGTATGTTCAGTAGTTAGAGGTAGTTGGGGACTTGTCCCATCAACTCCAAATTCAGATAGTTAGAGGATTTCAGACTAGACTAATTCATATAGATGTTCAGTTCTTTAGTAATACTATAAATATTAAGTCTTGTTATAGTATTTTGATAACCTTATGGAATTTTGGTTATATTTCTATATACGTTATCTGTATTATTATTCATTTCTCACAGTAGGTACGAGTCATAAGTTGGCCTGTGGTGCTTCTAGATTGTAAGCACCGTGTGACGTCCAGGGGTGTAAATTCGAGGTGTTATAGTTTCGGACTTTATGATTGGTGGTGATGGTATCTTGAGGTACAAAGGTAGGCTATGCGTTCCCGACATCGATGGATTGAGCAAAAGGGTCATGGACGAGGCTCATTGGGCACGTTATGCTATACATCCCGATTCCTTCTAGATGTATCATGACCTTAGAGAGTTCTATTTGTGGAATAATATAAAGCTTGATGTTTCTTGCCATATGACTAAGTGTATAGTGTGCGAACATGTAAAGGTTGAGCACTTAAGAATCGGTGCCCTATATAAAGATATTGTGTTGCCTAAGTGGAAGTGGGAGGCAATTAGTATGGATTTTGTTGCTGGTCTTCCTAGATCATAGAATCAATGTGATTCTATTTGGGTTATTGTTGATATAATGTCAAAGTCCGCTCATTTCTTGCCCGTGGGAACCAACTTCTCTACGGAAGATTATGCTAATTTGTATCGAGCAGAGCTTGTGAGGTTCCATGGTGCTCCGGTGACTATTATTTTGGATCATGGTCATCAGTTTTCATCCCACTTTTCTCAATCATTCAAAAATATTTTGGGTACAAGGGTGTGCCTTAGTAACACTTTTTGTCCATAAACAGATGGTCAAGTGGAGAGAACTATCCAAATATTAGTGGATTTGTTATAGGCTTGAACTTTTTATTATGGTGGTAGTTGGTAGTATGAAAACTTCACTTTGATTTAATTCTCCTATAATAATAACTACCACTCTAGTATCAGCATGGAGCCTTTTGAGGAATTATATGGTAGGAGATGTCGATCTCCTATTGGGTGGTAGAAGTTGGTGAGGGTAAGTTACTTGGGCCCAATTTAGTTCACCAAGCCTTAGATAAGTTAAAGATGATTCATGATAGATTAAAAACTGCATAAAGTTTCCAAAATTCATATGCGGATATGAGGCGTAGGGACTTAGAGTTTAATATAGGCGATTAGGTATTCTTTAAAGAATCTCTTATGAAGGGAGTGATACTGTTTGGTAAAAAGGAGAAGCTTAGTACCCGCTACATTATTCCCTTCTTGATTATAGAGAGGGTTGGAAGTATTGCCTACGAGTTGGAGTAGCCTCCTAGTATGAACTCTATTCAACCAATTTTCGATGTGTTTATTTTGAGGAAATGTATGGGTGACCCTTCCTTGGTTGTTCCCTTAAAAGATGTTGGTATCTCATATTTTTTTTCATATAAGGAGATCCCGGTGATCATATTGGATTGGTATGTTCGCCGATTGCGAACAAAAGAAGTGGCTTCGATGAAGGTTCTATGGAAGAACAAAAATTTTGAGGAAGCCACTTGGGGGCAGAAGTGGACATGAAGTCCAAGTATCCACATTTATTTCCCACTCCGGAAGTTTGTGATGAAGGTATGTGTTAATCTCTTCACACTTATGTACGTCTTTATAGGCGATGGGTTGATGCCCCCAAACTTTAAATTGATTCATCTCATTGTTAAACAATGGATTAAAATTCCCACTGTTTGCATTATTTTGTGTCTTGTTGGACAATGTGTTTAAGATCATAGTGCTTTTAAATTGTGTCTGGTGTGTTATGATGAGTTTAAGTCTCTAGTACCTTGAGTTGATTCATGTTCTTGGTAGATAAAGGGGTAAAGTCCCCAATGATTTGAGTTTCTCTATATCATTGATGAGTTGATGGTTTAGAGTCCCTAAGTAGTGAAATGAGCATGTGTAAAATAAATAATGGGTTTTATTCCCAATAGCAATGAAATGAAGTGGTTGGTCGATGATGATCATGTTATGCGTTGTGTTGTATCCTCGTTGTGTGCTTGTTTCTAAATTTTGTAAAGGTTGCTTGATTCATGTGATGTGTTACCTTGTGTAAATGATTGCCTTATCCTTCATTCGCAGATGAATGATCCCAAGTGGGAAAGAATTCAAACACCTATACTTTGAGCCATTTAGGAACAACAAATTTTAGTGTCTCTGTGTTGGGTACAACTTGGGACTTGAGTCGTACCCTTGTTCATTATTATTTCACTTCTCCACCTCCTCTTTCTTAAATTGAGCAGCATGATAAGGTAAAATATTGTCTTCTATATGACAAGGACATCCCTTAGTCGTAACCAACGCATACGAGTCGTATACTACTTAACCGTATAGAGTAAAGTCTCAAAACCAAGTGGACTGTTTTGGGCACGAGTGAAGCTTAAGATTAGAGGGTGATTCTTACCCTTTGGTTATGACTCAATGGTTCCCTCCCATACCCACAATAGAGTGTTTGACCTTGGATAAGCCTGGGTATAAGTTAGGGTACCACTCGTAACCTAGGTCACGATTTCTATAAGAACAGTAAGGGGGAGTCGTACCCCTTCACGAGTGGACTTTCTAGATTTTAACCAATGACCTTTTGGTATTCTCCCTAGCCTAAAAAACTAAAACCTCTCACTATAGAAGGAATTGTAGCCTCCTAAGTTCTTAGTTACAAGAATCAAACACTCCTAAACACTCTAAAGGATTCTTAGAGTAAGATTGCAGGCTTGGGTTTGGAGATGTTCATCTAATGTCAAGGAAGAGTGAAGATTGTTGGTGTGTCATCTTGTTTGAGGTATGTATATCTTCCCATCATTAAATAAATCTAAAACTATGTATTTCAAACTAGGATTAGTATGTTTACATTGTGTCTTTGAATCAAATGAAAAGGGTTTTGTTAAGTTTCAATGAATAATGATGCTTATTTCTTATACTTGTGATGATAAATGTTATTGATTGATTATTGTACATGTGGGTTCTTGTAATATGTTTTTTAACATGAGGGTCTTGAGTAACCCTAATCATGAGAATATCTACCATGAAAATAACCTTGTTGAAGGTACACACATAAGGTGTTTGTAAAAATGTCTAAGTGAGTTGTCTAGTAATATGTTGGTGGTGTAATGAGTTAGAGAAATGCCCTAATTAGTATAAATGATTGAAATGATATTGTAAACAGTATTGTATGCCATTTAATATCTGAAGATAACCTTGTTAAAGTAATGACCATTAAGATGTTGAAGTTCCTCAATATGAAGTTGAACTTGGATTATGTGTTCAACCCAAGTGTGGTAAGAATGTGGTTATAGATTGCCAAAGAAATAAGAATAGATTGTGAGGGTCTTGTTGACCATCAGTTGAATTCTATGATGAAATGAGTGAAGGCATTGTCCTATTTAAATGGTTGAGCAATGAAGGCTCCCACAAGGACCAAGTGGTCTTGTATAATGTTTAATTGTCTAAATGGTTAAATTCCTTAAATGTTGTGTTGAATGTATGATTGATCCATAAGTAAAGGGGGCTAATGTCCCATTGTCAACTAATGAAAGTGTGATGGCTTGAGGTTGATGTCCATTTCCTTATGAATGCCTTGAGGTTAAATTCCCTTGCCCAATAAAATTTCTTGAGTTTAAAGTCCCTAGCTCAAAGAAATATTTTGAGGTTATAGTACCTCGCCCAATATATAAGCACCCTATTAAAGTCCCTTGCTTGAATAAATATGAGTATGGATAGAGTTCCTTGTGAAACGAATGTGTATGTGGTTCAAGTCCTTGGTTAATGAATAAGTAAGCATGGTTGAAGTCCATCGTTTAAGTGTATCTAATTATGGTTTAGAGTCCTATGCATAGTGTGAAATGTTGAACCTATAAGTGTGGAGGGTCAAAGTCCCCCACTTCATGCCTAATGAATGAATGCTTGATAATGTTGATGAGCCTTAATATCTTGATTGGTATATGGTATATGCATAGGTATGGATAACTTTATGAATGGTATAGAATATGATAAGTGTATGAGTCGTGGGTCTTGACACGACCAAAAAGCAGGCCATGTCGTATGGGCACCCAAAAAACATATGTACCGGAGGTTGCCTCGTGATCCAACGTATTCATCAACATCACAGGGGTTAGATAAGATTGAATCATATAATATGATAGAAATAATATTAAAAGTCATAGCTAAATCAAGTATAAACACTTCATGAGATCCAATAAGTAGCCTAATATGCCCAAGTTCAAAGTTTTTCACAATACCTCTATACAAAATTGAAGTTAATAAATGTAGATGTTAGGAAAATCCCCTGACTTTAGCCAAACCAAATCTAATGCTAAGGACTAAGAGATGAATGACTTCTCAATATAAGGAAGCTCATACCTTCAAGTCAATGCACGAAATGCCTGATTGTATAATTACTGCGCAGGAAAAGAAGAAGGTTATCCGAGCATTACGCCGCTTGGGGACATAGCTTCTGCAGAAGGTTAGCGGTTGGAACGCTAGCATTTTACTCAAAGATAATTAATAAGATAACATCATCAATCAAGAAGAAGTCAATATATCACATTCTATCACATTCATACAGTTATCAATACATATGCATCTTCCATATACCAATCAAGTTATCAAGGCACATCAAAATTCTCAAGCATTCATTCATTAGGAATGAAGTGGGGGACTTCAACCCTCCACACTTATAGGTTCAACATTTCACACTATGCATAGGACTCTAACCACCATCACATACACTTAGACCAAGGACTTCAACCATGCTTACACATTCATTAACCAAGGACTTTAACCGTATACACATTGATTCCACAAGTAACTCCATCCATACTAGTATTAATTCAAGAAAGGGACTTTAATCACATTCTCATACATTGTGAGAGGTACTATTACCTCAAGATATCTCTTTGATCAAGGGACTTTAACCACAAGCAATTTCATTAGGTAAGGGACTTTAATCTCAATCCATTCGTAAGTCAAGGGACTTCAACCTCAATCCATCACAATTTCATTAGTTGACAATAGGACTTTAGCCCTTCTTTACTCATGGATCAATCACACATTAAACACAAAACCTAAGGACTTTAACCATTTAACCAATTCAACACTGTACATGACCACTTGCTCCTTATGGGAGCCTTCATTGCTCAACAATTTCAATAGGCCATTGCCTTCATTTAGTTAATCATACAATTCAACTCATTGTCTACAAGACCCTTAAAATATATTCACATTTTATTAGAAATATATTACCACATTCTTACCACACTAGGGTTCAACACACATTCCAAGTTCAATATCATATTGAGGAACTTCAACCTCTTATTGGTCATAAGTTTAACAAGCTTATTTTTATATCTTACATGGATTAAAATAACTTTTACAACATCATCATCAATAATTTATACTCATTAGGCCATTTCTCTATTTTAATGCACCACTAACATATTACTAGACAACTCACTTAAATATTTACACAGACACCTTATGTGTACCTTCAACAAGGCTATTTTTATGGTAGATATTATCAAGATTAAGGTTAATCAAGACCCTCATGTTAAACAGCATATAGAAAGCACCCACATGTAAAATCCACCATCAATAACATGTATCAACACAAGTATAAGAAAGAATCATCATTATTCATTCTTCGGTAACAAAACCCTTTTGATTTGATTCAAAACCACCATGTACACTTACTAATCCAAGTGTGAAATATATGGGTTTAGAGTTATTTAAAGATGGGAAGAGAGATATTCCTCAAACAAGATGACACACCAATAATATTCACTCTCTTTTGACACTAGATGAACACCTCCAAACCCTAGGCTCCAATCTTGCTCCAAGAAACCTTTAGAGTATTTAGGAGTGTTTGAGGCATGTAAATTAAGACTTAGATGGATACAATGCCTTATATAGTAAGAGGGTTTAGGGTTTTAGGAAATAGAAATGACCAAAAGGTCCTTGGTTAAAATCTTGAAAGTCCACTCGTGCAGGGGTACGACTTCTCCATACGGTTCCTAAGGCAATCGTAACCTAGAGTATGAGTAGTACCCAAACTTGTAACCTAGGCTTCTACTAGGTCAACTACACTATTATAGGTACGACAGAAAATCATTGAGTCAGAACCAAAGGGTACGACTCACCTTCCAATCGTAATCTTCACTCAAGACCTAAATAATAAACTCCATTTTGAGATTTACTCTATACGATTGAGAGTATACGACTCATATCCATTGGTTACAACAATGGGATAACCTTGTCTTATAGAAGAAAATATTCTACCTTAACATGATTCTCAAGGTAAAAAAAGGGAGCGGGAGAAGGATACGAATAATGACCAAGGGTACAACTCAAGTCCCAGTCGTACCCAACTCAAAGACACAAAAGGTTGTTGTTTCTCAATGGCTCATAGTCTAGGTGTTTCAATTCTCCCACACTTGGGATCATTCTTCTGGAAATGAAGGGTAAGGAAAGAATTTACACAAGTTAACAAATAAACATGCATCAAGCAACCTTTACACAAGTTAGAAACAAGCATACAACAAGGATACGACAGAACGCATACCATGATCATTATCGACCAGCCACTTCATTTTCTAGGTCTTGGGACTCCAACCCATTACTTATCCAAAACTTATTCATTTCACTACTTAGGGATCCAAACCATCAACTCATCAAAGATATAGAGCAACTCGAAGCATTGAGGACTTTACCCTTTCATCTATCAAGAACATGAATTAACTCAAGTACTAGAGAATTAAATTCATCACAACACAAGACACACGATATCAAAGCATTAGGGTCTTAAACCCACGGTCCAACAAGACACAAATCAATTCACACATTGGGAAATTTAATCCATTGTCTAACAAAGATATAAATCAATACAAATATTAGGGAATTAAACCCATCTCTTATCCATAGGTACATCAAGGTAAGAAGATTAACACATACCTCCATCATAAGCTTTTGAAATGTAAAATAAATGCGGATACTTGGAATTCATGTCCTCTTTCGCCTCCTAAGTAGCTTTCTCGGAATTTTGGTTCCTCTATAGAACCTTCTCCGAAACCACTTCTTTTGTTCGCAATAGGCAAACTTGCTGATACAAGATCCCCACCAGGATCTTCTTATAATTGAAAGTGTCTGAGATACCAACATGTTCCGAGGGAACTACAGAGGAAATATCAGACAAACATTTCCGCAAAATAGAAACATGGAAAATCAGGTGAATGGAGTTCATACTAGGAGACAACTCCAACTTATAAGAAACATAAACAACCCACTACATAATCAGGTAGGGGCCAACATAGCGAAGACTAAGCTTCCCTCTTTTATCAAACTGCATCACTCCCTTCATGGGAGGTACTTTGAAGAATACCCAATCGCACACAATAAACTCTAAGTCCCTATACCTTACATATGTATAGGAATTTTGGCAACTTTAAGCAAATTTCAATCTATCACAAATAACCTTTACCCTCTCTAAGTCTTGTTGAACTAAATCGAGCCAAACAAAATTACCTTCGCCAACTTCATACCACCCTATAAGATCGACATCTCCTACCATATAATTTATCAAAAGGCACCATGCCAATGCTAGAGTGCTATCTATTATTAAAGACGAATTTAAATAAAAGGCAAGTGATAATACCAACTACCACAATAATAAAAAACACAAGCCTGCAACATATCCTCCAGTGTTTGGATAGTTCTCTTCGCTTGACCATCTATTTTCTAATGAAAAGTGGTACTAAGGAACATTCTAGAACCCAAAACCTTTTGGATCAACTTCCAAAATCAGGAAGAAAATCGAGGACCACAATAAAAAATAATAGTCGCCGGAGCACCGTGCAACTTCACAATCTCCGGTAAATACAACTTAGCATAATCTTCCATTGATAAATTGGTTCTCACAGGAAAAAAATGAGTGGACTTGATCATTCTATTAACAATGACCCAAACAAAATCACATTGGTTCAGGGATATAGGAAGACGGGTAGCAAAATCCATATTAATTGCTTCCCACTTTAACTCGGGTAACACAATCTCTTGGTATAGGCCACCGAGCCTCAAGTACTCAACATTTACTTGTTGGCACACAATAAACTTAGCCACATGGCTAGAAACATCAAGATTCATATTATTCAACCAATAGAACTCTCTAAGGTCACGATACATCTTAGTGGAATTGGTATGAATAACATAATGGGACCAATGAGCCTCGGCCATGACCCTTTCCCTCAATCCATTGACAACCTACTAAGAGCATTAGTTACTACATTCACCTTGCCGAGATGGTAATAAAGACAAATATCATAGTCTTTCAATATCTCAAGCCACCTTCTTTGCTAGAGATTCAACTCCTTTAGGGTAAGCACATATTGGAGGTTCTTATGATCAGAGAAGATATCAATGTGAACACCATAGAGTAAAGCTGTAAATTTTTAGAGAAAAGACCTCGGCTAACAATTCTAAGTCATGGGTGGGGTAGTTCTTTTCCTGAGCTTTCAATATCCTTGAAGGATAGGCCACCACCTTACCACGTTGCATCAATATAAAACTAAGACCGACTCGATAAACATCATAATAAACCACAAAATCATCATTAGCTTCAAGCAAATTCAAATTTGGAGATGATGTAAATTTATCTTTCAATTTCTCAAAACTACCCTGACACATATTGGACCACAAAAACATGACCTTCTTTTGGTTCAATTAGGCCAATAGGGCATCTATAGTTGAAAAACTCTCCATAAACCTTCTATAATAATCGGCTAGACCATGGAAGCTCCAAATGTCTATTCGAGTCATAGGTCAAGGCCACTTATTAACCATCACAATCTTTTGGGGATTCACTATGATCCCTTCACTAGAGATGACATGAACAATAAAAGCAGTGACTTTCAACCAAAATTCACACTTGGAGAACTTGGAATACAAATAATGATCCTTATAAGTTTGAAACACGACACGTAGGTGATCTATATGTTTAGCCTCACTCATAGAGTACACTAAGATATAATCATTGAAGACAATGACAAACATGTCCAAAGATGGTTGGAAGACCTATTCATCAAATCCAGGAATACTGCAGGGACATTGGTCTACCTAAAGAACATGAAAAGAAACTCATAGTGACCGTACCAGGTTCTAAAGAAAGTCTTAGGGATATCCGCATCCCTAATTTTAAGTTGATGATAACCATATCTAAGATCAATCTTAGAGAAACACTTCTGACCTTGAAGTTGATCAATCAAATAATCAATCCTAGGAAGAGGATATTTCTTCATTATGGTCACTTTGTTTAACTGACGATAATCGATGCATATACGAAGGGAACCATCCTTCGTGCGCAAGAAAAAAATATGGGAGGACCGCAAGTATACACACTAGGATAGATAAAACCTTTATCTAAGAGGACCTACAATTGCTCCTTATGTTCTTTCAAATTTGCTAGAACCATTTTATAAGGAGAGATATAGATTGGACGAGTTTCAGGAACAAGATCAATTCCTAAATCAATTTCCCTATCAGGAGAAACACAAGGAAGATCATCGAGAAATACCTCAGGAAACTCATTAACCAAAGGAACGGATTCAAGAGAAGGATCTTTCGGGATAGAATTTTTAACTCAAACCAAATAATACAAACACCCCTTTGAAATCAACCTTCAGGCTTTGAGATAAGAAATAAACCTTTCCTTAGGCACCAAAGAACCACCTTCTAATACAATGACTAGCTTATAAGGGAAGTTGGACATGACCCTACGGGTTTGACAATCAAAAGAAGCATAACACAAATGCAACCAATTCACCCAGGATAAAAATAAAATAAACCATGTCTAACTCTATTAGATTTTAAGTCAACAAGAGTATCTCTACCTCCAATAGATATTAAACACCTCCTAAAGACTCTCTCAACAATCATAGAATATCTCACCAAGGTAAAACCATAAAAAGGAACCGACAGATACTCTGGACCATAATCAAGATGCACAACCATATATGGTGTCACATAAGAAAGAGTATACCTTCGATCAAGAAAGCAATACACATCAAAGGAGAAAAGTCTCACTATACCTATGATAGCATCAGGAGACACATCAGAATCCTGGCAAGTATCAAGTGCATACAAATGGTTTTGTCCAAAACCAGTGCCAAATTAGAAGCAGCAACAGACATAACACCCTTTGGTGTGGTAGTAGAGAGAGAAGTGATCAAGGTCGTGTTGGCCCAAAAAAACTGCTAAAATGGGATACACACGCTGCATGTTCCAAACCTGACCATAATGAAAACATCTACTTTTCACTTGCAGACACTGACCATAATGACTCTGAAAATAAACTTAGAAAAAAGGGTAGGGTGGAGACGACTGGGCACTACTAGTCTGAAATCGTGCACCCTATGCTTGGGACCCATCATTAAATAGGTAGTGACGACCACCTAAAAACTTTAGGTAAGGAGAGAAAAGACTAGCTGAGGAGAAATTTAAAATCTCACTTTTTTGGTGGCCACTTGACAACATCTCCTCCACTACATTCTAAAGGCCTAAACTTTCTTCCTTTCTTCTCACTAAGCTCAACTTTCTTTTACTATTTGTCTTCTACTTGTTGCATATACATAATTAACATAGAGATGTCCATGTTCCAAATCAATAAGGCCTCATTGCTTACAAGAACTAGATTACGAGAAAATCTTGAGAAAAACTTACATATTCTAGCCCTTATTCTAGCAACCATCTCGGGTGCATACCTTAATAATTGATAAAATTTCAAGGCATACTCTTGAATAGACATCCCTTTTTTCTTCAAATTTACAAACACTTCCACCTTAGCCTCCCTCAACTCTTGAGTAAAGAAGTGGTTAAGGAAAGCCTTAGAGAAATTCTCCCACATAGCGGAGCTAGAATCAACACCCTTAGACAACTCACACCCGTTGTACCATTGGTAAGCTATGTCTTTAAATTTGTAGGAAGCAAATACAATGGCCTTAATAACTGTAGCAGGCATAATTCAAAAGACATTTTCTATTTCATCAGCAAAGCCTTAAGGGTCTTGCTCAACCTTTAAATCAAAGAACATAGGAGGTCCTAACTGCATAAATTAGTCGATTCTTGTGGCCTTAGAAGGAACGGTAGCTGGAGCACCATGCTCTATTTAAGAGTCTACTAATCAAGTCAAGATGTTGATAGATCAATGAAACTCTGCATTATTAGAATCCCTTTGATGCGACAGAGGAGGTATACCACTCTTATAAGCAGGGTTAGTGGGTGGAACCCACTGAGGATGGCAGATGACTCAACCCAAGCCCGAGTCTGAACTTAAGATATTGGATGAGATTCTTCCATAGGACAATCAGTAGTGTTTACCTAAGTCTCAAATCTCCTTTGAGGCATGATCTAAAAGATATCAAATAGAATCAAAGGAATTCAAGACCCTAGACTTCATAGCTTGAGATTGAAACACAAGAAAGTGGAACATTTCTTAAAATTTCTCATAGATTCTCTTTTATAAGTGTTGCATGCTTCACACCCATCAAAAAGACTCTACTTGACACTGCATTGTGAACATTTAATTAAAAATGAACCTGGATCTGATACCAACTTGACATGACTTGAAATTAGGCCATATTGCTGGGCACCTCTAGCATATATATACTGGAGATTTCCCATAAAGCAACCTATTCATCAATATCATAGGGGTTGGTTAAGATCCAACCATATAATATGATAGTGGACAAGTTAAAAGTCACCTTAATCAAGTATAAATTCTTCGTGAGATCCAACAACTAGCCGAATATGCCCAAGTTCATTATTGTTCACAATACCTCTATACAAAACTAAAGTCAATAACTATATATATAGGTACATGACCTCGATTATATCCAAATCAAGTCTAAAGCTAAGGACTAGGAGATAAATGTCTTCCAAATGTAAGAAAGCTCACCCCTTCAAGTAAATGCATGAACTGCCTAATTGTCTAATCATGATGCATGAAAAGAAGAAAGTGCTCAAGTCCCTACGCTGCATGGGGACGTAGCGTCCTGAGACGGTTAGCGGCTAGAACACTAGCATGTAACTCAAGGACAAGTAATAATATAACGTTATCAATTAACAACAAGTCAATATATATATAATTCTACCACATTCATATCCTTATTTATACCTATGCATATACCTTATACCAATCAAGATATCAAGGTTCATCAACATTCTCAAGCATTTATTTATTAGGCATGAAGTAGTGGACTTCGACTCTCCACACTTATAGGTTCAATATTTCACACTATGCATAAGTCTATAACCACAGTCATATACACTTAAACAAAGGACTTTAATCATTCTTAATCATTAATTAACCATGGACTTTTACCGAATACATATTTATTCCATAAAGAACTCTATCCATACTCATATTCATTCAAGAAAGGTACTTTAACCATGTTTTCATAGATTAGGAAAGGTACTATCACCTCAAGAGATATCTTTGAGCAAGGGACATTAACTAAAAGAAATTACATTAGGCAAGGGACTTTAACCTCAAGCCATTCATAAGGAAAGGGACGTCAACCTCAAGCCATAACACTTTCATTTGTTGACAATGGGACTTTATCGCCCCTTTACTCATGGATCAATCATATATTCAACACAACACTTAAGTGTTTTAACTATTTAGATAATTCAACAGTATACATGACTACTTGATCCTTTTGTGTGTTTTCATTGCTCAACCATTTCAATAGGCCAATACCTTCATTCAATTAATAATAAAATTCAAATCATGCTCAATAAGACCTTCACAATCTATTCACATATCATTAGCAATCTCGTACAACATTCTTACCACACTTGGGTTTAACACACAATCTAAGTAGAACTTAATATTGAGAACTTCAACCTCTTATTGGTCATTAGTTTAACAAGGTTATCTTTACATATTACATGGCTTAAAATACCTTTTAAAACATAATTATCAATCATTTATACTCATTAGACCATTTCTCTAACTCATTACACCACCAACATATTATTAGACAACTCGTTTAGATATTTTGACAAACACCTTATGTGTATACCTTAAAAAGGGCTATTTTTATGGTTGATATGATCAAGATTAGGGTTACTCAAGACCTGCATATTAAAAAACATATAAAAATTACCCACATATACAATCCACCATGAATATCATGTATCAACACAAATATAAGCAAGAATTATCATTATTTAGTATTAGGTAACAAAACCCTTTTCATTTGATTCAAAACCACCATGTACACTTACTAATCGAAGTGTGAAATACATGGGATTAGTATTATTTATATAGGGGAAGAGATACATGCCTCAAAAATGATGATAAACCAACAAGCTTGACTTTCCCTTGACACTAGATGAACACTTCCAAACGTTACCCTACAATCTTGCTCCAAGTAGCCTTTAGAGTATTTAAGAGTGTTTGAGTCTTGTAAATGAATACTTAGGAGGATACAAAGACTTATAGATTTAGAGTATTTAGTCTATGGAAATGACCAAAAGGTCCTTGGTTATAATCTTGAAAATCCACTCGAGCAGGGGTACAACTCCCCCTTATATTTCCTATGGAAATCATGGCCTATGGCACGAGTGGTATCCTAAATCGTACTTTATGCTTCTCCTAGGTCAACCACACTATTTTTGGTACGATAGGGCACCATTGAATCATAACCAAAGGGTATAACTCACCCTTCAATCATAAGCTTCACTTGTGACCAAAATAGTCTACTTGATTTTGAGACTTTACTTTATATGGTTGAGTAGTATATGACTCATATGCATTGGTTATATCAAATGGATGTCCTTGTCGGATAGAAGACAGTATTCTACCTTGAAATTCTATTCAAGGTACGAATGGTGAGGGGGAGAAGGGTACGAATCATGACTAGGAGTATGACTTTAGTCCCAAGTCGTACCTAACTTAGAGACACAAAAAGTTATTGTTTCTCAATGGCTCAAAGTTTGGGTGTTTCAACCCTTTAATAACACATGTACCGAATGTTGTACATATGACATAGCCTAATTTTGTGTCATGTTAGAGTCATGACATAGACTCATTACCATGGTAATGAGTGAGCAAAGAATTTAGCTAAGTGGTAATGAGTCCAACACATCACTCATTATCAAACCATACTGAGTAATCATGTGGACCCATTTCCATGACAGTGAGAAATCTAACAATTGACTCTCAAACCATGACAACTCCTAAGGAATCGTGATCAGACCTAATGAGTCATTACGAGGGGAAGTGGTAATCATAATAGAAAGGGACCAGACCTCATAACCTTTGGTCATAACTCAAACCATGACTTGTAACATATAGTAATAAGTCTTTGGGTGATTCATGATAATTGGAATAAAAAATCTTGCATGATTTTAAAAATGGATTTTTGGTATTTTCCCATCCTTTTAACCCCAAAATTTATTGTTTCGGCATTCCAATATCAATTATGTGAGGATTAAATTACAATAACAATTCTTAACCTCCAAAATCCTTACACTTATCAAAAGAAAGTGATTTTCTTCTTGTCCAAAGTAGGCTAGGGTTATCTAAGTTCAAACATAAGTTCCAAGCTATTCCCCAAGGAATTCACTTCAGGTATGTGGGATTTTATCAATGGGTTGCTTCCACCCATTAAGTTGCAAGAACTCTTAAATTCTCAATTAAAATTCTCTTCCCCGTAAATTTGGTTCTAGGTCAAATATGTGTTTTCTTTCTCATATTAGCATATGTGTGAAATCAAACCATGAATATTTGATTTCACCGATATTAGTGATTCACCATGTTCAGAATTATGAATTTCCCCATCATAAATAGTTTTTGAGTTTATTGGATTTAAATTATGAAATTCAATTATCATGCTCCAAAATTGTTACCATGTCCAATTTCACAATAGTTGGTGGGTTACAAACACTCGATACCTAGGAGTTTAAACATGCATAAGTTTATATATTCATGATTACTTTAAATTATACATGCATTGTTACTTTTAGAATACCAAACATGAGCATATTAGTTATTAATTCATGTTTCAATTATAATTCATTATCATTCTGTTAAGGGCAATACATAGAATTTAGTAAACACAGGGGTGATGACTCCCTCATCAATTAGGCATGAGAAAATTAGAAGAAATCCCTTAAATCCAGAACTACGGTGGGACCATAGGATATAAGGGTTCCCCATCAGTAGAGGAATGACACACTTGTCCTTTGGGACATAAGTCAAATGGACCCATGCTAGACAGTGTTGGTACACTTGGCAAGGTACTGACACACTTTTGACTAGGGTTACATGTTGGATCCTGATTTTCTCAGTTTGGGGTATGCCAGTTATTATTATCTCCTAAAATCCTCAATTCAACTTTCAGTTTTTGTTCAGTACAAGTTTTTTAGACCAAGTTTTCAGTATTCAATCATTAATTTTATCCAAAAAATGTTTATTCTTTGTCTTCCATTTATGTTACATGTTCATGCATTCTTGTTTAATTTATATATATTTGTTAGTTTCCCATCTTGCATATTCAGTACATTAAAAGTACTGATTGCATATATCTTTGGGCTATATTGTCTCATAATATAGGTTGGGATGCTCAGTACTATGACTGCACTTAGCATGTTCCTATTCCACTCAGCTACACCTTGGTGTGTCCTTATCAGTTAAGGACTGGTTATCATTTGTATATTTTTAGTATTGTCGTTTATTTAAGCTCGTAAGAGTTAGTTGGGGACATGTCCTAACTACTTGTTATTATTTTGAGGAATTTAGATAGTTAGACAAAAGTTAGGTTTTCTGCTTTTATTGAGTAATTTAAATAGTATTTGTATTGACTTGTTTTTCATTCATTATCTGTTCATTTCAGTTATCTTCTGCATAGTATTTTGTTACTTTCCTTAAGTATTCATAGTTTATGTCAGGCCATGGGTTTTCTTGTGGAAATTTTGACTCTAAGCACCATATTACAACTAGGGGTAGTTAGGAACTGTATTCCATGTTGAGTAGATTCTCATTCATCGATGTGAAGAATGCCACACTTATGGGAGAGAGTCTATAAAATATTTTAGTAAATTCTCACCTATTTCATGAATCATATCATGTGATAGAGTTTGAACTCTATTAAGATTCTTTTTCTAACTTGTCCTCTAGCTATTTATAGAAATGTCTCTTAGAAGGGCTAAGGTAAAAAAAATGGGGACCAGCCAGCACCACTACCGATACCCAAAGATCCTCTAAATAAGTAGGTCTCTCATGTTAAATTCATTGATTCTTTCACAACATTGGTCTTATATATTATTGCTCAGAATAACCAGTAAGTTATTGTCCCAGCCAACCCAATAGCAAATACGATAGCAACTAAGATATGAGACTTCACTCAAATGAACCCCTTGGTATTCTTTAGATCCATGCCTAAAGAGGATCCCTAGGAATTTTTGGATATTTTACAGAAGGTGACTAAGATCATGGGTGTCACATCAAGTGAAAGTTCTGACTTAGTTGCTAAAGAAATACAAAGAGTGTCTCACACTTGGGTTAAGTAATGAAAGGAGAATAGAGGTTTTGCTGTAGGTCCTATAGTATGGGATGAATTTGTTACTTCTCTTCCAGATAGGTTCTTCCTACTTGAGATAAGGGAGGAAAAAGTGCAAGAGGTTATAAACTTGAAGTAAGGTATCATTAGTGTGAAGGACTATTCACACAAGTTACTTAGTTGGTGAGATATACTCTAACTATGGTAGATAATCCTAGATCTATGATGTGCAAGATCGTATCTAGAGTTTCTAAAGAGGTAGTAAAGGAATGCAGAACAACTATGTTGATTAAGGAGATGGACTTCATGCTAAGTAGATTGAGAAAAAGAAGCTCAAGGAAAAAGAAAGATAAAATAATAAGGCAAAATTGATTGTTTAAATTTCTCTTAATAGAGGTCAGAAGATGGGAATCATTCTCAATTTGACAAAAAATCTTTAGCCCCAGCCCCATTATTTTTTAGTAATCTAGTGCCTAAGTTTTGACAATATACTCATTATAGAACACCAAGATCTAAGTCATAGGGTAACATAATTATTGTTCGCACCTACCCAGTCTGTAAGCAATGCGGTAAGAACTATAAGGGTGAGTGTATGGCATAAAGTGATATGTGTTTTGAGTGTGACAAGCAAGGACACATAATAAGTGATTGCCCGGTAGGCATATAGAGGAGTAGAAATGATCGTCAGCAAATCCAGACGAACTTCTCATCAGTTCAAGCAAGTTGCCTAACTTAGCAGGGTGCCACATCTAGTACAACTAGTGGACAACACCAGAATTAACTTTATTCCCTTCAGTATCTACAAGATCAGTAGGATCATCTTGATGTGGTTACCAATATGTTACAAGTTTTTCATATTCATGTGTATGTATTATTAGATCTCGGGGCCACATATTCTATCAAATTTATAGTTATATCTTTTGGACTATCAAATGCTCTTGCAGTATTCATGGACCAGATGAACACAGTGATCAAGTAGTAGTTGGACATGTTTATTATAGTCCTTATAGATGCCATTCTTTTTTATTCCTCTAATGAGGATTAGCACATAGACTATTTAAGAATTGTTTTAAAAACTCTAAAAGATCATCAATTAGTCGCTAAGTTTAGTAAGTTTAAATTCTGGTTGAAATTAATACCTTTCCTTGGTCATACTATTTTTTATGAAGGAATTCGAGTTGATCCTTAAAAGACTGAAGAAGTAAGGAACTGGCCTAGACCTATCTCTCCATCAGACATCAGGAGTTTCTTAGGTTTAGCTATTTACTCTCGATAGTTTGTTTAAGGATTTTATTCTATTGCCTCTCCCATATCTAAACTAACTAAAAAAGGTCAAATTTTAGTTTTCAGATTCTTTTGAGAAGAGTTTTTAGGAGCTGAAGACTCCACTAACTTCCATTTTAGTTTTGACTCTACTAGAGGGTTTAAATTGTTTTATGGTGTATTGCGATGATTCTAAAGTTGGTCTTGGTTTTGAGTTGATGCAATAGGACAAGTTATAACACATGCCTCTAAACAACTCAAACCTCATGAAAAGAACAAGCCTACTCAGTGAACACATCAACTTGAAACTTAGAGACACTACTTCTATAAGTTTCAAGTTGATGTGTTCACTGATCATAAGAGTCTTTAGTATGTTTTCAATCAGAAAGATCTAAATTTTAATCAGAAAAAGGTGCTAGAATTGTTAATAGATTATGATATAAATGTATTGTATCTCTCAGGTAATGTCAATGTTGTGGAAAATGCCCTTAGCATATTATATATTGAAAGTGTTGCCCAGCTTGAGGATGAAAAGAAGGATCTAGTTCGTGAGGTTCATTAGCTTGCTAGGTTGGGAGTTTTGTTAGCTGATTTGGCAAAAGATAGTGTATGGGTTTAGAATAGTTTAGAATCTTCTTTGGTTTTTGAGGTATAGGAAAAGAAAGATAGAGATCCTGTTTTGTTTAAGTTGAAGAATGAAGTTCGGGATTATAAGGTTATGTTTTCTGCAAAGGAGGAGATGGTACGCTTCATTTTCATTGTAGGTTATATTGAGCAAATGTGGATAATTTGAGGAAGGGAATTTTAGAAGAGGCTCATGGTTCATGATATTCTATTCATCTAGGAGTGACTAAGATGTACCACAATATATGAGAAGTCTATTGGTGAAATTGTTTGAAAAAGGATATTGCAGAATTCATGGATAAATATCAAAACTGTCAGTAGATTATGATTGAGCACAAGAAGCCTAGTGGTATCCTTCAGGAATTCAGTATCCCCACTTGGAATTGGGAAGTAGTTAATATGGACTTCATTACATGGTTTTTTCATACTCATTGTCAACATGATTCTATTTGAGTTGTTATGGACCAAATGACTAAGTCATCTTATTTCTTACTAGTTAATACTTCTTACTCAGCTATAGATTATGCTAGACTCTATCTTAGGGAGTTGGTAAAATTGTATAAAGTCCTTTTGACTATTATTTCAGACAGAGGTAACCAGTTTACCTCTTATTATTTTAAGATATTTCAGAAAGGTCTTTGTACCTATGTTGATCTCGGTAAAACCTTTCATCTGCAGATAGATGGTTAGGCAGAGAGGATCATTTAGACTTTAGAGGACATTTTGACCACCTTTGTAATTTATTTTAAGGGTAGTTAGGATGATCATTTGTCTTTGATTGATTTTTCCTACAATAATATCTATCACTCTAGTATTCAAATGGCCTTATATGAAATTATTTATTATAGGAGGTGTAGGTTTTCTATTGGCTTGTTCGAGGTTGGTAAAGCTACCTTGATAGGGATAGATTCAGTGCATCAGGTGATGGAGAAAGTTCATTTAATTATAAGAAGATTGAAGATGGCTAAAAGTCATCAGAAATCCTATGCAAATGTAAGGAGAAAGGAGCTTGAGTTCATTTTTGGTGATTTTTTTTACTTGAAAATATAACCCATTAAAGGGGTGAAGATGTTTGGTAAAAAAGGGAAGATTAGTCCCGCTATGTCACTCCGTATGAAATTTTGAGTAGGTATGGGAAGGTACCCTATGAATTAAAATTGACTGAAGAGTTAGCGCAGTGTACCTAGTATTCTATGTCTCTTTATTAAAGAAGTTCATGGGTGACCCAACATCAGTAATACCTATCAAAATGATTGGTGTAGGAGATAGTCACTTTTATGAAGGAGTGTCATTCAAAATTCTTGATCGTCAGATTCGTAGGATAAGATATAAAGATGTTTCTTTAGTAAAAGTTTTGTGGAGAAATCAGTCAGTCGAGGGAGATACTTGGGAAGCAGAAGTAGATATGATGACAATTGATTAGTGTTGTTTTTACCACTTATTCACAATCATATTTTTGCGTAATGTGTTTCTTTGAATGCATAAATGAGACAACCTTGTAGTTATATGCACTAATATTCATTCAATGCAGGTAAAAAAACTAAGGGCGTCAAAAGAAGTTGATTGGCACTGAAAATTATAAAAAGGAAGCATAGAATAGTGCAGTTGAAGACCTAGATTTCATCATCCCCATTTACTGCGACCGCAGCCCTCTAGCAATGCACGCTATCAGTTTAAATGGTTAGATCAATGTGGTAGTGCAGGCGCTGTCGCAGTTAAATATACGCAATCGCAGATCAGTGGGAACTGGCCCACAGGCAGAATTATAAAATGTCATGGACGAATCCCAAATCATATATAAGCAAAACCCCTTTCTTCTTTTGGGATTGCATGTCTCATATTATAGTTTTAAATTATAAGCTTGAACCCTAATTGGGTAAGTATGTAATCAACTTTGGAGACTTAAATTTCTTAATTTCTTATTGAAGAATTAATGCTTTGGTTGACCCACATGGTATATCTCTCATTACTTTCTTAATGAGTAGCTAAGTAATTTAGTCTTAAGATTATGTTGAATTAGTGTGTAATTATGTGTGGGTATTGTTGTGTTTGGATGTATTTTAGTTGTTGAGTATGGATTTCACCATTTTTTGAGCTTATGAGTTGGGATTTGCTGGGTGAAACTCCAAATTTCCAAATGGGTTGATCCATGCTATAGAAATCCTTTGTCATCCTCAAAAAAAGAACTTACGTAAATATTAGGTAACCCATAACATCCTTTAAAGAGGGTTATCCGGGCATAAGGCAATGGTAAACAACTAAGTCTATGGTTTACTACCCTTTTCAATCTTTGAAATAAGTGTTTAGGAAGTGTAAATCATGTCAAGAGCATCATCCTAGAAATAGGGAGGTTTGTTTTAGATTTTGGGTGGTCACATAAACACCACACATATTAGGTGCTCGAAAGAGCCAGTAGGTGAAATTGTTATGGTTTTATCGAAATATTGACCTCAATGATATTCGACTGTAATGCCCCGATTTGCTGAACCAGAATGCTACACGGTGCTCATTACCCCGAGGGACCACAAGCTAACCCATGAATGATATCTATACCTGTATACTGCAAATCATGACATAATAATGTGGAATATATAAAACTGTAAGGCCATAAGGTTCAACTAAATAAAACCATGTTTGAAAATCATAATGTCTATGTAGGTTAAAATACCCAAAACAACTCAATCTGAAAGCTAAGTCTGAACGTAAATCTGAAAGCCTCTAAACTATCTGAATAAGGAGTTGAAGGAACATGTCTCCAACTAACTCTGTAAAACTGAATTGAAGAAATAAATAAATATATCAAATCATATTGTCCTCGAATCAATGAGGACTCACTGTATCTCTGCAACTGGAATGATACCGCTACTGCTGGGCTGGAGCTCGTATCTCGGAACCTATGGTGTAACATGAAAAGAAAGAACCATAGCGCAAATGTGTCAGTACAACTGGAGTACTAAGTATACGAGGAAGGTTGGCTGAACATAAAGGGTTTCATTCATGAACAACAATGACTGACTAATATGAATGTGGGAGTGCAAACATATTTATATAAAAACTAGGACCGTGAATGCGTGATAGCAAGACCTGTAAGCTAATACATAGTTTACTGATAACTGCCATGACTGATACTGCAAGATGATAACATGGACGACTGTATCTGACAGTTCTGTATATACTAAAATATAAATAACGCCTTGAGTTCTTTTACTGAGACTGATACTGAAACTGTGGGAGGTAGTATTTAACTGACATGCCCCATATATGCCATTATGGCTAAGCTGGGGTCCAATTTCTACCCCGACTGGAGGGGTGTTAATACCGTGCCACGGGTAAGGAAAGTTTGTGAGTGATCCTTATCTGGCAGGTACTCAATGAGAACGGTGGTAACCCTAAACTTACAGGTTAAACCACCTCATAACCCTAATCTGGCAGATTAAGATGTCTCAACCTACGCTGGCTATGTAGTTCTTAAACACAAGGACTGCTTCTAAGAATCACACCCTGAACTGGCGGGTGAGTTTCCATCCTTGGGTTCACTCGGTGCTAACCTCTACTCCCATCTAGAGGGACTGGACATTAATAACTGACTATACATAAATTAATCTTACTGAATTCCGTTGACTAGTGGAATGTTACTGATATCTGACAACTGACTTAGATCATGAGGTTTTCCTAAGTCACATGACTGACTGAAGTCTATGGAATCATAGCTTTAGTTCGGATATCGTGAAACATGACATGGCTCTAGTCACACAACTATAGTTTTTTGGTATGAATACCCCCAGGACTCGATAGGAGGAAACTGACACACATGACATGACTTGATCACAAGATTTGAGTCCATAATTCACAATATCATAAGCAGGGGATAGTATACTTCATGTATTTATTCAACATTTCAAACATGATAAGAAAGCATGGATATATTTTGTGTGCATAATTTATATCTCCATTATCATACATGCTTTATACCACAATAATAACAACACATAATTTTCATGGAAATTCATATTGGAGTGTATGTCTAACATGAACTTGTTATTTAGATATCATGAAATCATGTAAATATGAAGTTCTAACATACTAGGCATTTTATCGATTGCATGCATTCTTTAAGGCATAGGTGGATTTCATAATTTCACTCTATCAATCCATCTTAAGAACATATTTTTCAACTAACAACATAACTTTCATGACATATACAATCACGATTCTATAATATAGCAAAGCAAACAAGCATCAACATGGGTATGATCATATCACCACAACCAACAAAGCTTTTGTATTTTAAAGATTTATTATTGAATTCTATGGATGAATAGAATCCATGGATGAACACTACACATACCTTGGAAGGGAGGTTCTTGATGATTGATGGAGGAATTTCCTTGAAATATGATCTTCAAGCTTGATTGTGCAACCCTAGTTGTTTTTCTCCTATGATTCTCTTGGATAATGAACTTTGATATGTTAATAGGATTGTAATGTGTTTAGAAGCTATAAATTTCGTGAGGTTTGGTTTAGGGACATGTAAGGAGTGTTAAAACACTTAACTACCCTCGAAATAACTCAAAAACTAAGTGTTTTTGTGGCTGAAATCATACATAGGGGCCGCATAATATATCGCCTATGCTTACATAGGCGCAGCATATGATATCGCCTATATTTACATAGGTGCCACATATGCTATAGCCTATTCTTACATAGGTGCTGCATATGATATCGCCTATGCTTTCCAGTGGCCATGTGTGATTGGTTAGGCGACGCATTCTACTTTGAAAGGCCATAACTCCTTGCTCGGGTGTCGGATTTTGATGAAATTGGTATTGT
This sequence comes from Capsicum pubescens, assembly GCA_030864215.1. Lineage (NCBI taxonomy): Eukaryota > Viridiplantae > Streptophyta > Magnoliopsida > Solanales > Solanaceae > Capsicum > Capsicum pubescens. The sequence goes on from CM061542.1 coordinate 126,518,162, forward strand.
TGACAAGCTAATTCGATTCTCTAAACTTTTGTGGCTATAAATCTTCCAAAATTTCACATATAAATCACGTTATTATTGTTCAAAGATGACCCTTGCAAAATCAGACACTAAGACTTGATGGATTCAAAAACCCTTAGCTTGCATCACTCTAAGTGACTCATATGAGCATGCTTAAGACATTGTAAGCTATCCTATCGCTAGGATATTCATTGTAAGTCATGCACTAAAATTCTACTCATAGAATAGGAGGTTTCATACCTAGGAAAACTTATTCACTTCCTAGCTTAGAAACATGCGGGGCATTACAATATCTCCTCCTTGGGAACATTCGTCCTCGAATGAGAATTTACTGAGAAGGGATACAAGACAACAGAACTTGAGCAGAACATGAAGAATTGAAACTTGATCTCATGATTGACATGCTAAACATACTGAACTCATGCATATCTGATGCACGGACAACTGTTACATGAATGCATAACTGAGTATGCAACTGTTAATAGGTACCAAGTTTATACTGGAAACATGAACATGAAACTGAATAAGATTAAGGAGAACTATTACCTTGAGGTTGATCTGAATTGGCGGGGAAGAGGTGAGGATACTTGGTATGCATATTTGCTTCTGCTTCCCAAGTAGCTCCTTTATGAGACTGATTTCGCCCAAGAACCTTGACTAGAGGGACTTCTTTTTTCCTCAATCTATGAGTCTGATAATCTAAGATTTCGTCTTAAATCTCTTTATAAGAGAGGTTGTTCTGAATGTCGATGCTCTGAATAGGGACAACAACTGCTGGTTTCCCTATGCACTTCTTGAGAAAAGAGACATGGAAGACTGGATGGACTGAGGCTAGATCTGAAGGCAGCTCAAGATCATAAGCTACCTTGCCGAAGCGACAGAGAATTCTGAAGGGACCGACATATCGGGGACTGAGTTTCCCTTTGTTGTCGAACCTCTTCACTTCCTTCATGGGAGAGATCTTAAGATATACATAGTCATTGACCTCAAACTCGAGATCCTTTCTACGAACATCTGCATAGGACTTCTGTCAGCTCTGAGCAGCCCAGAGTCTCTCTCTGATCAACTAAACTTTCTCTAATTCTTTGAATACTAAGTTAGGACCTATGACTGAGGCCTCACTAACTTCGAACCAACCAATCAGAGATCTACATCTCCTACTATAGAGAGCTTCGAATGGACCCATCTAAATACTAGAATGATAGCTATTGTTGTATGCAAACTCAATCAAAGGAAAGTGGTCATCCCAACTTCACTTGAAGTCAATTGATCACGCCCTTATCATATCTTCAAAAGTATGAATATTCCTCTCTGCTTGACCATCTATCTGAGGATGAAATGTTGTGCTGAGATGGACTTGGGTACCGAGACCCTTTTGGAATGCTTTCCAAAATTGATAGGTGAATTGGGTACCTCTGTCTGAGATGATAAATAGTGGAACACCGTGTAACCTGACTAACTCCCTGATATAGAGTTTGGCATAATCCTCGACGGAATAAGATGTACGAACAGGAAGGAAATGAGCTGACTTGGCCATTCTATCTATAATGACCCAGACTGAATCATGCTGATGAAGAGTTCTAGGAAAACCCATCACAAAGTCCATGTTCACTTCTTCCCACTTCCAAGTAGAAATGGTGAACTCTTGCATGGAACCACTACGTTTCTGATGCTCTATCTTAACCTGCTGATATGTAGAGCACTTAGCCATAAACTCTCCAACATCTCTCTTCATCCCACTCCACCAATAGATCTCCCGCATGTTGCGGAACATCTTAGTGTCCCCTGGATGAATAGAGTATCACGTACCATGCGCTTCTGCAAGAATTCGTTGCCTCAATTCATCTACACATGGAACACATAGACGACCCTGAAAACGAAGAACACCATCTCCTCCTTAGGAGAAAACCTCAAATTTCTGATTCTGAACTGACTCTTTGATCTTGACAAGGCTAGGATTCCTATCTTGATTCTCTTTCACCTCAGAAACTAGAGATGACTCTGAACTACTGTGAACACATACACCACCCTCTGAAGAATCGACTAAGTGAACGCCTAGTCTGGCAAGCTGATGGATCTCCTGAGCCATCTTTTTCTTGCTACCCTCAACGTGAGAAATACTACCCATGGAGAGTCTACTGAGAACATCAACCACAACATTGGCCTTTCCCAAATTATAAAGAACACTCATGTCATAATCTTTCAAGAGCTCTAACCACCTTCTCTGATAAAGATTGATATCTTTCTAGGAATAGACATATTGGAGTCTTTTATGGTCTCTGAAGACATCTACATGAACTCCATAGAGATAATGCCTCCAAATCTTCAAGGAAAAACTACCGCTTCTAACTCAAGATCATGAGTAGGATAATTCTTCTCATGTGGCTTTAACTGTCTGGATACGTAGGCTATGACATTACCATGATGCATGAGAACACAACCTAAACCCACTCTGGATACATCAAAATAGACTACAAAACTATCTCAACCATCTGGAACAGCTAGAACTGGAGCTGAGGTAATTCGAGTCTTCAACTCTTGAAAGCCTTCTCTCATGAATCTGACCTTTGAAACTTAGTCTTTTTCTGAGTCAATATGGACATGGGAGATGCAATAGAAGAAAATCCCTCGACAAACCATCTATTATAGCCATCCAAACCTAAGAAATTCCTGATATCTGATGGAGATACGGGTCTAGGTTAGTTTCTTACTGCCTCAGTTTTCTGAGTATCTACTCTAATGACATCACCGAAAACAATATGTCCAAGGAATGCTATTTATCTTAGCCAAAATTTGCAATTGCTGAACTTAGCGAATAACTGGTGATCCCTAAGAATCGTAAAAACAATCCTAAGATGGTCTGCATGATCACGCTCTGTGTGAGAATAGACTAGAATATCATCTATAAAGACTATTACAAACATGTGCAAGTACTGCTTGAACACACGGTTCATCAAATCCATGAAAGCTGCAGGGGCATTGGAAAGACCAAATAAAATGACTAAAAATTTAAAGTGACCATACCGAGTACAGAAAGCTATCTTTGGAATGTCACATTCTCTAACTCTGAGCTGATGATAGCCTGATATGAGGTCTATCTTGGAGAAGAAACTGGAACCCTGAAGTTGGTCGAATAGATCATCAATTCTGGGAAGAGGATATCTGTTCTTGACTGTGACCTTGTTGAGTTAATGGTAATCAATACACATCCTGAGAGAATCATCTTTCTTGCGCACACCGTCTTTCTTGCACACGAATAATACTGGCACACCCCATGGGGAAATGTTGGGTTTGATAAATCCCTTATCGAAGAGATCCTTCAACTGATCTTTCAGTTCCTTGAGTTCTTCTGGTGCCATTCTATATGGAGGAATAGAAATAGGTTGAGTATCCGGAAGAAGGTCTATACCGAAGTCTGTTTCCCTTTCGGGGGGAATGCCTGGAAGATATTTGGGAAAGACATCTAAGTATTCATTAACAAATGGGACTATTTCGAGACTGGGAGATTTAGAATTGTAATCTTTAACATGCATGAGATGATACACACACCCCTTAGAAATTATTTTCCTATCCCGAAAGTAGGAAATAATTTGACCCTTGAACGCTGAAATGCTACCCTTCCACTCTAGGATGGGCTCATTCGAGAACTTAAATTGAACTATCCTATTTCTGCAGTCGACTGTGGTATAGCAGGAAAAAAGCTAATCCATGCCGAGAATGACATCAAAATCAGTCATCTCTAACTCAACTAAATCTACTGCCGTAGATTTATGAGATATCATAACCGGGTAGTTCCTGTATACCCGCCAGGCTATAATGGTTTTACCCACTGGGGTAGAGACTGAAAAGGTTTTTGCTAGAATTTTTGGACTGATTCTGAAATCGCCTGCTATGTATGGAGTAATAAAAGAAAAGGATGCACCTGGGTCTAGCAAAGCATAAACATGAACATGGAAAATCTATAACGTACCAGTAACGACATCAGGAGAATTTTCCTAATCCTACCGGGACTGAAGAGAATAGAGTCTATTTGGGTGTTGCCCACTGGTAGCATTAGAAACGGCACCCTGCTGGTTCGGGCGATCGGACTGAGCTGCAGAATGATTTTTCGGACCCTGAAGACTTGACTACGGACACTCCCTAATCCTTCGGCCTACCTTGACATAACCAAAAAAGACATCACTACCGTCTCTATAAATGCCCTTGTGGTTCTTACCACAAGTCTGACAAAGGGGATTCGTTTGGATACTGCTAGCACTGCCCTGAGATTTAGATCCTGGCGCTTTGTCTTTGTTACCATCTCTGAACTTTAGCACTGGAGCGCTAGTAGAGGAAGGGTATGGAATAGGTTACTTGGAGCAAAACTATGAACGGTTTCCTCCATCTGACATGGGGTGAGCAAAGTTAAAGTTACCTGACCTTGCTCTCGAGTTCTGCCTCTCCCTAGTCTTAACCTTCTACTCTTCTACTTACTGGGCGTGGGTCATGAGTCTGGATAAGGTCATATCACCGATCAGTATCACATACCTACACTCATATACCATGCTATCATTGACCCCTGACATAAACTTGCTCATCTTAGCCCTATTGCCTGCAACCACATGAGGAGCATATCTGGCTAGCTGAGTAAATTTGAGAGAATACTCCCTAACCGTCATATTCCCATGCCTGAGGTTGATGAACTCAAGAACTTTGGCTTTCCTCAGATCTTGGAGGAAGAATCTGTCTAAGAAGGCCATGAAAAATTCCTCCTATTCGATAGTGCCTGCATCATCTAACCTATGAGACTTCCATTTTTTGTACCAATCATATGCAACATTCTGTAACTGGTAGGCGGCTAACTCGGTACACTCAATAAAAGTAACACCCATGATGTCAATGATCTTTTGGACTTGGTCAATGAACTCCTGAGGGTCCTCATCAAACTTAGACCCATGGAAAGATGGAGGGTTCATCCGGGTGAAGTCCCGAACCCTAGATTCTATGGTATTAGCCACTGGATTGGCCGGAATAACTGGAGGCCATTCATTTTGTGCAGCCATGTACTGATCAAGTATGGTAAATGCGGCCCTAAACTATACATGAGAAACATGTTCGCCTAAAGGATCTTCGGGCTGAGGAGCTGGCTGGTTTCTTCTCTTTGGGGCCATAGTCTGGAATAAGAGAAGAATGGATTAGACTGAGAGTTTAACTTGTGATTATGCTCACTAGCATGACACGAATACTGAAGAAAGGGGACTATTCCTAAAACATCTTATAGACTTTTGTACATAAATGTGGGGTGCAACACACCCTTGTACAAGACTCTACTAGATACAGCTTTAAGACTTCCTAGGACTCTATTGAACCTTAGACTCTGATACCAAGTTTGTAATGCCCCGATTTGTTGTACCAGAATGCTACACGATGCTCATGACCCCGAGGGACCACAAGCTAACCCATGACTGATATTTGTACCTGTATACTGCAAATCATGACATAATAATGCAGAATACGTAAAACTGTAAGGCCATAAGGTTCAACTAAATAAAACCATAACAGAAAATCATAACGTCCATGTGGGTGAAAATACCCAAAACAACTCAATCTTAAAGCTAAGTCTGAATGTAAATCTGAGGATAAATCTGAAAGCCTCAAAACTATCTAAATAAGGAGTTGAAGGAACATTTCTCCAACTAACTCCACAAAACTGAACTGAAGAAATAATTAAATGTATCAAATCATAATATACTTGAATCAATGAGGACGCACTATGTCTATGCGACTGGAATGCTACCGCTACTGCTGGGATGGAGCTCGTGTCTCGGAACCTATGGTGTAACATGAAAAGAAAGCACCATAGCTCAAATGTGTTAGTACAACTGGAGTACTAAGTATACGAGGAAGGTAGGCTGAACATAAAGGGTTTCATGCATGAACAACACTGACTGACTAAGATGAATGTGGGAGTGCAAACATACATATATAGAAATTGGGACCGTGAATGCATGATAGCAAGACCTGTAAGCTAATATATGGTTTATTGATAACTATCATGACTGATACTTCAAGATGATAATATGGATGACTGTATCAGACAGTCCTGTGTATACTAAAATCTTAAGAACACCCTGAGTTCTTTTACTAAGACTAATACTGAAACTATGGGAGGTAGTGTTTAACCGACATGCCCCATGTATGCCGTTATGGCTAATCTGGGGTCCAATCTCTGCCCCGACTGGAGGGGTGTCAATACTGTGCCACGGGTAAGGAAAGCTTGTGAGTGACCCTTATCTGGTAGGTACTCAATGAGAACGGTGGGAACCCTAAATTGACAGGTTAAACCATCTCATCAACCCTAATCTAACAGGTTAAGATTTCTCAACCAACGCTAGCTACGTAGTTTTGGAACACAGGGACTTCTTCTAAGAATCACACCCTAAACTGGTGCATGAGTTCCCATCTTTGGTTTTACTCGGTCCTAACCTCTACTCTTATTTGGAGAGACTGGACATGAATAATTGACTATACATGACTTAATCTTACTGAATTCCATTGACTGGCGGAATGTTATTGATATCTGATAACTGACTGAGATCATGAGGTTTTCCTGAGTCACATGACTTACTGAAGTCTATAGAATCATATCTTGAGTTCGGATATCATGAAACATGACATGGCTCTAGGCACACAGCTATAGATTTTGGGTACGAATACCCCCAGGACTCGATAGGAGGAAACTGACATACATGACATGACTTGATCATAAGATTTGAGTCCATAATTCACAATATCATAAGTAGGTGATAGTATACTTCATGTATTTATTCAATATTTCAAACATGATAGGAAAATAATGGATATATTTTGTGTGCAAAATTTATATCTCCATTATCATACATGTTTTATACCACAACAATAACAACACATAATTTGCATGGAAATTCATATTGGAGTGTATGGCTAACATGAACTTGTTATTTAGATATCATGAAATCATGTAAATATGAAGTTCTAACATACTAGGCATTTTATCAAACACCCTGCATGCATTCTTTAAGGCATAGGTGGATTTCATACTTGCATTCTATCAATCCATCTAAAGATCATGTTTTTCAACTAACAACATAACGTTTATCAGATATACAGTTATGATACTATTATATAGCAAAACAAACAAGCATCAACATGGGTATGATCATATCACCACAACCAACCAAGATTTTGTATTTTAAATATTGATTATTCAACTCCATGTATGAAAGGAATCCGTGGATGAACACTACGTATACCTTGGAAGGGAGGTTCTTGATGATTGACGGAGGAATTTCCTTGAAATTTGATCTTCAAGATTGATTGTGCAACCCTAGTTGTTTCTATCCTATGGTGCTCTTGGATAATGAAATTTGAGATGTTAATAGGGATGTAATGTATTTATAAGCTATAAGTTTCGTGAGGTTAGGTTTAGGTACATATAAGGAGTGTTAAAAGACTTAACTACCCTTGAAATAACTCAAAAACTAAGTGTTTTCGTTGCTGAAATCATACATAGGCGCCGCATATGATATCACCTATGCTTACATAGGCGCCGCATATGATATTGTATATATTTACATAGGCGCCGCATATGCTATCGCCTATGCTTACGTAGGCACCGCATATGATATCGCCTATTCTTTCTAGTGTCCATGTGCGATTGGTTAGGCGACGCATTCTACTTTGATAGGCCATAACTCCTTGTTCGGGTGTCAAATTTTGATGAAATTGGTATCGTTGGAAAGCTAATTAGATTCTCTACAATTTGGTGGGTCTAAATATGCCAAAATTTCATATATCAATAACGTTATTTTTGTTAAACAATGACCCTTGCAAAATTGAACGCTCAGACTTGATGGATTCAAAAACTCTTCGCTTGCATCACTCTAAGCGACTCATATGAGCATGCTTAAGATGTCTCAAGCTATCCTATCGCTAGGATATTCATTGTAAGTCATGCAATAAAATGCGACTATAGGATAGGAGGTTTCATACGTAGGAAAACTTATTCACTTCCTAGCTTAGAAACATGCGGGGTATTACATCGACCTAGACTATCCATTACTTAACCACTAAATCTCTTGATAAACCAACATTATCCCATATATGTTACCTCTAAGAAGACATAATCCCAAGATTCCTCTAAACCTTGAATTTATACCAAAGATAGCATTCACTACGTACTAGTTAATGTTTGTGCGAAGAATTTTTTACAAATCCCCCCATTTATTTATACATGTTGTTTCCATTAGCATTCTGGGTAACCCTTATAGTAACTTGAGTACCCATAGTTTATAAGCCTATATCATTTACTCCTAGAGATTTGAGCCTATATTACATTGGGTTACTTGACAACGACCGTTTCATCGCTAAAATATGGGAGTGAGTTGAGCATTATCAAAATGGCATCATTGCCGGGGAGTTAAATATAGATTTTACCTATTTGGTGCTATTCTTTCTTGGGAATACTCAGAGTGGGATAATTTACTTTATTTATTATTTTTGACTATTTTGTAGGTGATCAAAGTGTGAATGGAGTGTTGAGCGATAAAGAAAGTAATTTTGGCCCCTTTGATACTCCACTAGATGATAAGGGTCAATTGAATGATGTGCGGCAAACAAGTTCTATCTGCATCCCACCAACCAATGGAAATGATGTGTTTCATGTGACTAGTGTTATGCTTCAAATGTTACAAATGAAAGTATTATATAGGGGTCAAGTATATGAGGAACCAAATGTTCATTTGAAAAACTTTGTGTAAGTTTGTGCGCCATTTAACATAGCGCATATTACATAAGAGTCCAACGGTCTTCGACTCTCCCCATTTTCACTAATGAGCGAGGCGGTTTCATGGCTCCGCTCACTTCCACTCGACTCAATCGCCTCTTGGGAGGAGCTCACCATGGTGTTACTTGATAGATACTTCCCACGATAAAAATACTTCAAAAGTGGGATGAGATTGTAAACTTTCGGCAATTAAATGGAGAACAATAGTTTGAAGCATGGGAGAGATTTAACGGAAAGCTAGCCCAATGCTCAAATCATAAGGTCCTGGATAAGATGCTCCTTTATTATTTCTATAGAGCTCTTGACCCATTGAACAAAATGATTACGGATAATGCGGTAGTTGGCTCTATTATAAAATTCTATCATCTTACACCTTTTTGATTGATAGGTGAAGGATCCAAACAAAAATAGGGATGAAACGCCCATGATGCCGATTCTCCTAAAAACCCTTCTACTACCTTTGTGGTGACCAATGAGTAAAGAAAATGAGAAGAGGATAAGGAGGAGAACATAGACAAAATGATGACCAAACTTGAGATTCTAATAAAACATGTTATGGGACTACCCGTGAAAGCGGTAAATGCCGTAAAATCAAAGCCGTATCAAGATGATAATGAGGAAAAAAATATGGATGAAGAAATTTAGTACCTGGCAAACTACTCGGGGAGTTCTCACCCCGCCTATCAAAGGAAAGGTGGGAATCAAGGTTTGATGGATCAAGACCAATATAAAGATTCAAGAAATAGGGAATATGACTATGAACGCTATGTTCCTCCTGATGATAGGGTAAAGGGAAAGGAATAAAATGTCATTGACCTCAAAAAGTTCAAGACTAAAGATGTTTTGGTATGAACCTTAAGTAGAGTTGAAGGTACAGACAAAATAGTCTGTGAGTTGAAGGGTGACTTCTCCATACTCTCCCAAATGGTGGTGTCTCGCTCAACCTTCATCAAAAAATTGGAGACCCAAGTTTGGAAAATCTCCACACAACTAAGTTCAAGGGATAGAAATGGACTTTTGAGTGACACAATTGCTAACCTTTAGCAATCTTTCCATAAATATCAAATTCAACATGCAAGATATTAGAATGGTTTGATAGTTCATGATAAGTCTACTGAGTTGAGAAGCTAGAGGGAACACAAGACTAGTGTTCGTCTTTGATAGCTTACAACTAAAAACAACCAAGCCTTGTTACTTTTATCTAGTTACTACAATCCCCCCCTTTACTTTTCCATACTACTGGGTGATTTCAATAAGTTCAAGACATATTTCTGGTCTATTACCTATAGGATCGACCACAACCTAGTTAGGTTACTATAATTTAATAATGACTACTTTATCCTTCTAAGGAGAGGTAGTTTAGGCATTATCAAAAATTTGGTACCATTGTCGGGAAATATGATATAGGAGTTCTTGATTGAAGTTGTTAGTGTTGTCATGTTTTATTTTCTTTTATTTTATTTATTTAGCTGCCTACTCTTCATGAGATAACAACCTGGCCAAAGAAAGTATGGAGTGATGATGACTCCTTATTTATTGATCATTATCTTTTTTATATAGTACATTACAGTAGGAGTTTGATAAATATTTTGTTGGAACATAATGAGAGCATGCTTGACACGTTAGCACTCTTGGAAAAGGAAGACAAGATCGCATTCAAAAGGTTGATAGGTTTGGCTTGGATATGTACCACTTACAAGAAGAGTTGGATACAAAAGTTGTTGTGTGTAATGCCCAGCACCAAGTTATGGGTGGTGTGAGACTAAAAAAAAATTTAAAACCCAACTTTAGGAGCTGATATTGGAGGAGTCTAAAATTTCTCATGCTCTTATGGATAGTGTCACTCATATGGAGAGCATACAAGAATTGTGTGGGAATGTAAAGAAGACTACAAATCATGAGTTAGGGTGTGTTGGACCTCATTCAAAGAATTTTTCCACATAGTTTTGTATAGTGATAGCTTGGTAAAGCCATCCTATCTTGAAGAAGAGTGCAAGCAAAAGGAAATATATGTCTATATTATTGAATTTGTAGAGCCAGAATCAATGAACTACTTTTATCACATAAGGGCCAAGAAGTACAACATGCCATACCTATTTCTTGGGTCCTTTATTTTTCTACCTCTACCCCTGAGCATAATGGAAAAATAGAAAAGCAATTAGGGGTGAAATTCATAAGTTCAAAGTGGATATAGAAATTTAAAGGCAACTCTTGGGATACCTTGATGAAGTTTGAGTAATCAAGGTATCCATGGGCTTGTAGAGTAGGTCTGAGTACCCAACCAAGTCATGTTATGCTGCAATGGGAAATCAAGTGTTGCTTGGGAAGCAACCCAAGTTATTTTGCTATTTGTATTCATGTTATATGATTGACTTTAGATCTCTGCACCTATCATGCCACATGTATGTTCCTCACTCTCTTATTTTAAGAGGTTTAATGCATTGTAGAAAATGCATGATTTTAATTTGGGATGGGGATGCATGCAGGTCTTGATGTCCTTTTGGGTTTTTTCTTATTGTGCCTATTTTCCCCAAATTCCTGTTCCTAGTAGAGCCTACATGTTTAGGAATATTGTGTTTTGTTTCATGATGTTTTGTTATTAACTAGGAGAAAAATAAGTATCTAGGGTAATTGACATAATTTTATTAATTTTGAGATAAATGATAATACCTCTAGAATTGTCTATTGTAAGATTTGTGATATGTATAACTATGTCACCATTATGGATCATGTTTTTTCATTAGAATTAGGGACATGATAATCATTGCTAACAATTGCATGAAGAGGATAAGTAGTAGTTTGTACTATTAAATTTGTACCTTGTTTGTGTGAGATGATACTTAGTTCCCTTTGTGTGTTGAATTCAAAACTTGCCTGGTTAGCCTTTCCTAGGTTCAAATATAGTCAGTTAGGAAAGGATCATAGGCCATTTTTTATTTTAGTCCACTTTTATGCTAAATGACCTTCCCTATGTGAAATATTATCCCTTGATCCTTTTTTTGAGCCTTATAGCCTATTTCTTTGTTTTAGCCATTCACCATCCCATTTGTGTTACAATGAACCTGTTTTAGCCCTGGTCCTCCTTGGACATTGTGCACCTCAACTCAAGAAATTGACTAAGTTGAGGGTGGCTACAAGGGGCTAGTAATGTTGTAACACCCTACACTTTTGGGCTAAAGTTTAAGCATTTTTTTGACGTATATGGACCCGAATTACAAATAAGTGTCACTTATATTTTCCTTAGTGTTAACACTTCATCGGATATGAATATACACCATAAGAATCTCCTAGATCAAAAGTAAGGTGAGTACTTTCTTATTGATTGATTTACAGTTGACGATTTTGCATGGGTCAACTTCCAGCGACTGTTTCTCCTAGTATAAAAATATTCATGTGTTCTACTATATATCAAGTTAAAACCTTTGAGTCTTATTTCCAATTCCACAAACCATACATCAATCCAAGTTTAAAGTATGAAGTTATGAGTGTTTGAATGAGGCACCATCCTGACTTTATGATTATGACACCCCATAGTCGTAACACTCTTTTAATGCTTCTAAAATGATCTTTAGGACCCCTGTAGTGATGGTAGATCATTAATTGATATTGTGGGAGGTGTTGGGAGTGTTTAAGGACTTCAAAAATAAGTTGGCGTTGCAAACTAGAGCTTAGGCGATGGATAGGCATAGCCTCACCATTGCAAACGTTCACCCAAAAGGGTTTGAACTAGCTTATGTGCCACAAAACTTAATGTTTTCCATAGGTTGTGTGTCGAAAACCTTAATTTTTTCCATGGGTTGTTCATCACAAACCTTAAGGTTTTCCATGGAGTTTGCGCCATAAAACCTATGGCTAAGCGGTGTAGAAATTCCATTTTGAGTTATTTCGTGGGCAACAATCTTTTTTTGCATCCCATAAGCATCCCTAATCACTCCTAATCATTATAAGGTGTTTTTAAACATATTATTTACACTCCTGAAGCACCAAAGCATTCAAGTCATGACCCAAAAACCTTCCCCTCTTCTCAAGAACAAACACTAATCATTCCTCACCAAGTTCATTCATTGCGACATATTCTCTTTATGATAATCAAGGAATTAGGTTCCCCGATCTAAGAATTTCAAGAAAATCTTCCAAGATCATCCCCAAGGATTTCAAGGTCAAGCTTTATCCATCAAATCAATTCCATTAAGGTATGTGGGGTTATGAACAAGGATACTCCTTTCGTCCTTATTCCCAAAACTAGTTTTTAAAGTTGAATTTATGTGAATTTTAGTCTAGGGTTCATACCCAAATATCATTATTGAAGGTTATGAAGTTACGAATTATTTAAGTATTGAATTGCAAAGATATTTCTTAAACATTAATGCGTGTGATAAGATTTTATATATGTTGAGAATTGAATTTCATTATCTTGACTAGAATTGTTAAAGTATTTCAATATTATCTCTTTTGAGCATGAATTCTGTTATGATTTGACATGATTTTCAAGTATGGGTTATAGGCCCTATGTTTACCTTTTATATTTTAAGAAAGATGATGTTTAAGCATTCTTTGACAAACATATATTCAGATTTTGAACATGATTTGATATTTAAATCCTCGCCTAAGATATGGAATCCACACAGATTAGTTTTGAATTAAATATAAAATAGATAGTTGCATAATTGGTTTTCATTATAATCCCTTATGCTGGTTTTAAAATGGATTTCCTTCAGAATAAGCATATAGGTAAAGGTAGTAGAATTTAGCACCGAGTTGGGTATGTGTCTTAGTTCACATGCCCCAGAACTATGAGCCAACATTGGTACAGATTAATATTATTCCATTTACATGGATGCAGATACAGATTGTGATCACTTAAGATAAGGTTATACTCTTTTGCAAGAGTATGACACCTCGCCACAATCTGAGGTGTATAATGGGGAAAGTTTTAGATAAAATAAAAGGGTCACGGCATGTAATGTGTTTTCCAAAGAAAAGTCCAAAGGCTCAAAGAGGGTGACTAGGGGTAACTCTTATGTATTGGTAGGCTTTTTAGGATAAAGTGGGCTTACAATGTCACAAGATGGCCCATGGTCATTTTACCAACCAAGAACGATAAAAAATTAGCTTCGAAAGACTAATGGGGAAAGTTTTAGATAAAATAAAAGGGCCACGACATGTAATGTGTTTGCCAAAGAAAAGTCCAAAGGATCAAAAAGGGTGACTATGGGTAACTCCTATGTATTGGTAGGCTTTTTATGATAAAGTGGGATTCCAATGTCACAAGATGACCCATGGTCATTTTACCAACCAAGCACGATAAAAAATTTATATTTGAAAGACTAATGGGGAAAGTTCTAAATTGTGGAAGTACACAGAGATGTAGACGAATAAGCTCACACACATAGCATGCGTATTTCATCAAAGGGATCCAATTATTTCTCCCACTAGAGACAAAGATGGAGTATTCACTTTTCTTCCAAAGTTAATTTTTTTGAGTCATAGATAGAGGAAAAGTTTTATCACAAGGTTTCTCATGTCCATGCCCTCGAATTTTGCTAAATTTTTTAATGAAAAGAGTTGTTTGTTTTGCATCCGCACCACACATAATTTTCTAAGAATGGAAACAACCTAAGTTATTGTCTCACATTGTGTCTCTAATACAGGCAGACCACCCACATGGCTACTTAGAATTCGCCGATGGGTATGAATGAGATCCCAATTGATTAATGCCATAGGTACTCAAACTTTACTTGCATTGACCATGATTCCATGGGTATTCAGACTTCCCCTGCATCCATGGTTAAAAACCCAGCTACGACATTTTTCCCTTAAGAATGTGGTCATTCAATCTATCATAGGGAAAAAATCGTCGCCTAAAACTAAACTAAATTAAAAAACTAAGAACAAATTAACTAACCTAAGAAAATATGGGCACCATCATAGTGCCTAAATATTAAAATCCAAATGAAAATAAAAATCATCTAAAAGAGTAGAAAAGTATGCCGAAATATCTATAATACAGGCCCAAATCAAATGAGTAAAGTGACACCCCCAATAGAAAAGGTCGAACTGTCCACACTATATAAATAATTAAGGGTAAAAGAGATAAGGGTGCTCACTAAACCTGCATCAAGGGATCCTATCACTCTAGGTCTTTGTATTATCACCATTCTGCTCAAGATCGAACCACTCGGCTGGGGCTTCATCATAACTCTCAACCCAAGAAAAAAGAAGTCTATCTCAGAATTTTAGGACCTTCCATAGGACCTTCACCCTCTTCCACACCTTGATAATGAATTCATCCCACTTCTTATCTCTTTTAACCATTTTTTCATGTGCGATCAATAGGTCTCAGTGTGACTCCACAAGAAAAGAGTAGACTTTCTCAAGCTTATCAATGTTAGATTCTTGCTTCTTTTAGTCCTCCCTGTACTTCTCATAATTGGTACATGATACATATGAATGATGGATAGTGGAAGGCTCTCCTGGTTCATGGGGAAAACTAGACTATAGCTACAGAATAGTTGCAATATCAACTCCAATCTCCTTAAGAGGTCTGATAGTTTTTGGCCAATGAGACTCAGACTCAATACATGTCGACTTTTCTAAGTCGATCCTTCTCTTATTTCCTTTCCTACGTATGCCCTCTCCTCGAATCCTCAAAGGGTCAATGGCAGAACTAGGATGTACCCATGTATCACTAGCATACTCTTCAACCCCCGCTCGCCTACAAAGCTCAGTAATTATTGATGGGAAGAAGAGATACATACCACCTTAGTTCTTAAAGTGATTTATTTTATTGACCACAAGCTGACCAGCCTCCAAAGGGATGCGGTCTAGAATGCAAGCAACCATTTGAGCACGCAAATCTGGGACTGTTGTCATGTATGTGCAAGGAGAAACTCAGCTACAAAAAATGTGCATCCATATTCAAGCCTCAGAAGTGAATATGTTCATGGATATGTTACTTTTAGTATATTCTTAAAAGACTTCCTTTCCAGTGCATAGTCGTTGTGCCAACCAACTCCCCAGTTTACCCCTATTGCTTTGAATTAACCCATGTTTGTATGTTGGATCCCATAAACATCATTGATTTGCTTAGCCCCAACTTTCACCAGTTTTTCCCGAATCTTAATAGTCACATTGAATGGGTTCGAGAAGTACACTTCACTGATGTTAGAATAAAATTCACAGACCCATTATCTATTTGCAATGTAGGGATCCAAGGTAAAGAAATGCTACCCTGTGGCTTCAAGTTTTTCCTAAAATGCCAATAGTTTCTCTAGCACATTCTCTAAGCAAATACCTCTATCTAGGTGTAGCTTTGTACTAAGAAGATCACTGTAGTAGTGAGTGTGGCTCTCGGGTGCCATGAATTGGATATGATTATACTTGTCCATGAGGTTGTCCTGAAAGCACTAGGCACACATTATATCAATTAATGACATTTTATCATGCAAACTATACCACATTGTTCACTAAAGCTCATTTGAATGTGTGTTGGCTGGTTTTAGGCTAAAAATTAGAAGTGTAGGATTTTTTGCATGGCACGAAGCTAGCCCCAATTGCCGTGATCGTGAGCCGTGACCACGTTCGCATTACCGCGATTGTGGCCACCTGACCACGGTTGTGATAATTGAGGTTGTTTTTATGCCATCCCCTTGTGTTCAAATTTCTTCAAAATTTTTAGTCCACTAATATTCTCTACAATATGGATTAACATAAAGTCCAATTGAACAATGCTAATAAGTTTCTGAATGTTTCCTTTAGAATGCAAATATCATTATTGAAAGTTCATTTGGGCAATGTGTCAAACACTTAGTGTGCATTCCTTATTTGTCTAAGTTTTTCACATATTTTTGTTTACTCAAGATTGCCCCACAAGCAGCCAACATCACACCAATATCAAGTATGATAACATAGAAAGGATAGCAATTAAGATTGCAGGACCTCTCTTAATAACGCATTCTGGGGATTATTTTTAAAATAAGATCTTGGATTCATGATAACTACCTATTTTGTGATGAAAGAGAAATACAAGGATGCTATTGGAGAGCTAAAAAACATGGCTAAAATTTATCCCAATTAATGATTAAAACATGAAAGAGAGTGTGAGAGAAATAGGGGAAAATTAGGGATTAAGTGGATTAAATGACCACTACCGCAGTCAGGTAGCCACAGTTGCAGACACGTGGGTGACCGCGATCGCTCCTAGGGACCGCGATCGTAGTAACTGAGAGCATTTCTGCTCCCCTATTTTCCCCTATTCAGTTTTCAATGCAAAATTGCACATTTCCCTCTTTCCAAGCTCATCCAATAAACTCTATAGTGCCATAATTTCATGAGTTATTCATATGCAAAAGCTAACATATATACCAGAAAAACAAAAAAAAAGGATACGAACCACTTTCGTGGCATTTGTGGGTTTCCTCCCTCCTAGAGCCTTTGTTAATATCATGGTAGGACTCCTTCCTTCATCTATATTCAATGTGGTACATCAATCCCCTTCTTATTCTCCCTCTTACTCTCCACAACCACCACAGAAATAGCTTGGAGCTCTACAATTTGCTTCTTTATCTAGAATATTTTGAAAGAAACCTCATCCTCTTATACCCTAAACTTTATTTCCCAATCTCCAAATCAACAATGGCCTTTTGATGGAAAAAAAGGGGAGGCCAAGGATCAAAGGTACCTCTTGGTCCATTTCACAATCTAATGCCACAAAATCCACCCAAAGTATAAACCTTTCCACTTTAGCAAGGACATCAAATAAAATTCCCACCGGCTTTTTCATATACTGGTCCGCCATTAAGAGTCGCATAAAGGTCGGTGTAGGTGCATCCAATCCAAGATTTTTGTAGATGACAAAAGTCATTAAGTTGATGCTCGAACCAAGGTCACATAGAGCTTTTACAAACTCATGTGTCCCTATTGTGCAAGGAATGATGAACGCTCTAGGGTCGTCTTTCATTTATGCAACCTTACTATCATTGATAGCACTACACCAATGAGTGACCTCAATGGTGTCACCTTCGACAAGATTCTTTTTGGAAATCAACTTTTTCATTAGCTTAGAGTATCCTAGGATTTCTTTGATCGCCTTGAGCAACGAGATTTTTATCTATAGATTGCTATGTTTTGCCATGAACTTCCTCAATGTGTCAGCTTTCTCTTTTTTATGCAATCGATGAGGGAATAGAGAAAGAACTTGGATTGTGGGACTTGATTCACTTTGTGGCTTTTTAACCTCAACTACTTCATCGTCGCTTTCATCGGTTTCCTTTTAATCATTTTCTTCTTCGCTTTTAGGTAACACATCCTTTCCTTTAGTTTTGGGTATTTTCTTACTCAAGTCTACTTTAGAGGGTTAAACAAGTGTCTTTCCACTCCTTGTGATAATTTTTAGAATGTGAGCATCATTCTATGTATTAGTAATCGTGTCAATAGAGAGTCCACCTTTAGGCCTAGCATTTAGTTATGTGGAGATTTACCCAATTTGGGTTTCTAATTTCTTGATAGAGTCAGAGAGAGACA
The DNA here is from genome assembly GCA_030864215.1 of Capsicum pubescens. Taxonomy (NCBI): domain Eukaryota; kingdom Viridiplantae; phylum Streptophyta; class Magnoliopsida; order Solanales; family Solanaceae; genus Capsicum; species Capsicum pubescens. The sequence continues at coordinate 126,536,505 of CM061542.1, forward strand.
CCATGGTTTGAGATAGTTTAGGGAAGTCACCTATCAACTCATGAACTATTTTGTCCATACCTTCCACTCTATTTAATATTCATGCTAACATATCCTTGATCTTGAATTTTTTAGGGTCGATGGCACTTGACTCCTTGGTTTTTAGATCAATTATGAGGGGGAACATAACGGTCATAATCATGCTCCTTATCCTTCCAACCTTTATCATGCTCGTGGTCCATCAAACATTGATTCCTAACGTTCATTTGATAGGCGGGGCGGTAACCCCCGAGTGGTTAGCCAAAAATTGTATTTCCTCATTAATTTCCTTGCGTCTACTTCATCTTCATAAGATTTTGATGCTACAATATTTATCTCTTCTGTGGGTACACCCATAACATGCTTTGTCAAGAGTTTAAGTTAGGTAATAATTTTTGCCGGTCTCATCCTTCTCTTTATTATGGTTTTTTTGTTTATTATCAACCATAGAAGTAGTGGAAGAGATCTTGGGAACTTTGGTATCCCGGGTATGACAATATGGATTTTTCTTTGACACTTCTCCTATCAATAGAAAGGACGCATGGTGGTGCATATTCACTATGGATCTAGCTGCTGCATTATCCACCACCATTTTTGTTTAATGGATCAAGGGCATGGTAAAATATCTCAAGAAGCATGTTCTCCAGTAATTTATAATTTGGGCATTGGGCTAATTTTCCATTAAGTCATTCCCAAGCTTCAAACAACGACTCTCCATTCATTTGCCAAAAATTAACAATCTCTTCCCACTTTTGAAGCATTTTACTTGGTGGGAAGTATCTATCAATAAATACTATAGTAAGCACATCCCAAGATGTAATATAGTAGGGTGGAAGTGAGTGGAGACATAAAACTTCCTTTCCTATTATTGAGAATGGGAAGAGGCAAAGCCAAATGGATTCTTGAGTAATGTGTGCTATATTCAATGGCGCACACACTTCCATGAATATTTTCAAATGAACATTTCGGTTCTGAAAGTATTGACCCTCGTACAATCCTTTCATTTGCAATATGTGAAGTATGACTCTAGTCACATAAAATACTTTGTTCCCAATAGTTGGTGGGATACGAATTGCACTCGTTTGTCCCACTTTATTAACTTGGCCCTGATCATCTAGGGGACCATCAAAGGGGCCCATGTTTCTTGTGTTATCACTCATTGTTCTGTTAACACTTCGATCACCTAAAAAATTTTTTAAAACAACAAACAAAGTAAATTATACCACCTCGGGTATTCACAAGTAAGAATCACACCGCACAAGTGAAATCTATATTCCACTCCCCGACAATGGTGCTACTTTGATAATGCTCAATCACTCCCATGTTTGAGAGGTGAGTCAGTCATCGTCAATAAACCAAATTGAGTTACGGTCGAATATACATGGATTAAATTACAAATTTCAAGTCCTAATGGTGCTCTATTTACTAAAAGTTTACCTAAAATTCTAACAAACACGACATGTAAAATAGAATGGGGGCTTAATTTGGTATTTATTTGTAATGATTTTTGGTTAACAACACCCGAATATGACACTCTTGACTTAAATCAAGATTTAATGATATCTTGGGATTATGTCTACCTCAAAGTAAAATCATGTGGGTTGATGATGGTTTAACATGAAACTTAGTTATTAACTAAAGGATAGGCTAGGTCGAAGATCATTATGGTTAATCTTTCAATAAAACCACAATGATTTCACCCATTGGATCGTTCGAGCACCTAACAAGTGTGCAATTTCTAACCACCCAAAACCTTAATCAAGCATCCCTATTTCAATAATGATGCTCTTAACATAATTTACACTCCAATTACACTTATTTATAAGATTGCAAAAGGTAGTAAACCATAGGCTTAATTGTCCACCATTGCCTTATCCCCCTTAACCCTTTTTCAAGGATGTTATGGATTACCTTATGTTCACTTTCATCCCTCTTTCAAGAATGATAAAGGGTTTGTAGAGTTTTGGGTTTTCACCCATCAAACCTATTTGGAGATTTTGGGTTTTCACCTACAAATTCCAACTTATAAATTCAAGCAATGGTGGAATCCATACTCAACAAATAAAACTCATGTAAACACAACAACACCCACAAACAATTACACTTTAGTTCAACATAATCCCAAGATTAAAATACTTATCTACTGATGAAGAAATTAAAGAGAGATATACCATAAGGATTATCCAAAACATTCATTCTTCACAAAATTACTAAGAAATCAATCCTTCAAAATTAGTTACACAATTGCCCAATTAAGGTTTCTCTCTTTCAATTCAAAATTTATTATGAGGTAGAAATATCCAAAGAAGAAAGGGTTTTTACCTATATGAGGTTTGGGATTCGTCTATGTAATTTTACAAAACTGCCTGGGTCATACTCCCACTTAACCGCAATCGCATAGGTTCTACTACAACTGTGGTTGTGCTTCACGATCATATTATACTGGACCACGATCGTGGCCTGATGACCGTGGTCGTGATAACTGAGGCTGAATTGCTCTAGATCTCCAGTTGCACTCTTTTGCTTCTATTTGATTCCTTTTTAGCTATAATCCATATCTTTTCACCTTTTCAACCATATACCTGCAAAATATGGATATTAGTTAATTTAAATCATGATGATGTCCCATTTTCCAATATAAAAGATAGTAGTGTGCACAAATATTTTGTGTAAATGGGTGGTAAAATCATCACTCATCAAGGGGGTGTGGTATCTGTTTGTTGCAAGAAGACCTTGGTGGATCTGTATGAACTGGATATGGTGGATTTCGATGTCATTATGGGTATGGATTAGTTACACTCTTGTTATATATCTTTGGATTGTCGTACCCGTAGGGTTTCCTGGTGAGCCGATTATGGAATTGGAGGGGGGTTCTTTATCTTCTAGGGGGAGATTAATTTCTTATCTTAGATCTCAAAGGTTGATCTCTAAAGGTTGTCTTTATCACTTGGTCCAGGTTAAAGATTCTTACTTGAAAGGTCTTTTTTTTTGTTAGTTCAAGTGGTTAATGAGTTTCCTAAGGTCTTTCCAGGTGATCTTCCTGGTGTTCCTTCAGATAGGGAGATAAAGTTTGGTAATGATCTAGTTCTGAACACTTGTCCAATTTCTATTCCTTCATATAGAATAGCTCTAGTTGAGTTAAGGGAACTCAAGTAGCAATTTAAGGATCTTCTGGATATGGGGTTTATTCATCCTAGTTTATCTGATTGGGGTACACTAGTGTAGTTTGTGGACAAGAAGGAGGGTTCCCTTCGGATATACATTGACTATAGGTAGTTGAACATGGTGACAGTCAAGGATAAGTATCCTCTTTCAAGAATAGATGATCTGTTTGACCAGTTGCAAGGTGCTAAGTTCTTTTCTAAGATAGATCTTCGGTCTAGGTACCATTAGCTAAAGATTAGGGAGGTGGAAATCACTAAGAGGGCTTTTCATACTCGGTATAGGCCCTTTGATTTTTTGGTAATGTCATTTGGGTTGAATAATGCTTCGACCTTGTTTAAGGATGTAATGAACTGGGTTTTTAATTATCTTTTAGATCTCTTCATTATTTTATTTATTAATGACATTCTGATCTTTTCACAGAGTGAGGTGGATCATGCTAATCACCTCCATATGGAGTTGCAGACCTTTAAAGAACATCAGTTGTATGCCAAGTTCTCTAAGTCTAAGTTTTGGTTGAACATTGTAACTTTCTTGGGTCATATTATTTTTGGTGAAGGGATCATGGTGGATTCGCAAAAGGTTGTTATGGTGAATACGTGTCCCAGACCCTCGACTCCATCCTACATTTAGAGCTTCTTGGATTTGTCCTGGTATTATAGGAGGTTTGTGGAAAGCTTTTTATCGATAGCTGCTCCTTTGACTAAGTTAACTCAGAAGAAGGATAAGTTTTCTTTGTCAGATACTTGTGAAGGGAGTTTTGAGAAGTTGAAGGATATGTTAACGTCGGCTTCAATTCTGACTATGTCGAAAGGCAATGATGGGTTTGCGGTTTATTTTGATGCATCTCAGGTAGGTCTTTTTTATATGTAGATGCAGCATGGGAATATGATTTCCTATGCTTCCAGGCATTTGAAAGTGCATGAGAGGAATTACCCTAGTCATTATTTTGAGTTATTGGCGGTTGTGTTTGCTCTGAAAATATGATGGCATTATTTGTATGGTGTTCATGTGGATATCTTTTCTGATTATAAGAGTCCACAGTATGTTTTCACTTAGAAAGAGCTTAATCTCAGGTAGAGAAGGTGGCTTGAGCTTCTTTAGGATCATGATATGAGTCTTCACTATCACCTAGGTAAGGATAATGTGGTTGTTAATTCTCTTAGTAGGTTATCCATGGGGATTTTAGCTCATGTGGGGGAAGGAAAGAGGGAATCGGTAAAGGATATTCACTACTTGTCTAATCTTGGAGTTTGCCACATGGAATCCAAGTATGGTGGTATGATAGTGCAAGAAGTTTTTCAATCATCTCTTCATGTAGAGATTATGGAGAAGCAAGTGCTAGATTATTTCTTGATGAAAATCAAGAGTGATATTGGTAGGAAAAAGGTAGTGGTGTTTTAGATCGATAGAGATGGTACTTTACGGTACCAAGAGAGGTTGTGTTTTCCTGATGTCGATGGGTTGCAAAAAAAGATTTTGGCTGAGGTGCATGTGTCGTGATATGTTGTTCATCCTGTATCGACTAAGATGTATCATAATCTTAAGTATATCTATTGGTGGAATAGCATGACGAGGGATGTGGCTGATTTCATAGCCAAGTGCATAGTTTGTCAATCGGGTTAAGATTGAGCACATGAGGCCATAAGGGTTTATCAAGAAATTGATTTTTCTGAATAAAAGTGGGAAGTGATCAATATAGACTTCTTTACACGTATTCCTCGCTCTTGGAATCAATATGATTAAATTTAGGTCATCGTGTATAGGATGACTAAGTCTGTGCACTTTTTACCAGTGTGGATGAACTTGTTGGGTGAGGATTATACGAAGTTTTATCTTCAAGAGATTGTGAAGTTGCATGGGGTTCATATTTTTAGTATTTTTTATCATGGCACACAGTTTATGTCTCACTTCTGGCGGTTTTTTCAAAGAGGGTTGGGGACTAAGGTTAGTTTGAGTACAACTTTCCATCCACAGATAGATGGGCAAGTAGAGAAAACTATTCAGACACTGGAGGATGTTCGTGGCCTTGTGTGATTGATTATGGTGGCAGTTGCATTGAGCATCTACCTTTGGTGGAGTTTGCTTACAATAATAGCTATTATTCCAGTATTAGTAGGGACCCTTTTTAGGAATTGTATGGTAAGAGGTGTAGATCTACTATTGGTTGGTTTAATCTTTGTAAGGCGGATATATATAGTCTCAATTTTGTTTATCAAGATATGGAAAAGGTGAAGGTGATTTGGGATAGGCTTATGGCTTCCCAAAGTTGCCAAAATTTCTATGTGAGTGTCAGGCATAAAGACTTGGAATTTGAGGTTGGGGATAAGGTTTTTCTCAAGGTATCTCCTATGAAGAAAGTAGTGTGGTTTTGCAAGAAGGGGAAGCTCAGTCCTCCATATGTGGGTCCTTATGTGGTTTTGTGGAAAGTTTGTAATATTGCTTATGAGTTAGAGTTGACCTCTATATTGAGCTTGGTTCAATCAATATTTCATGTTTCCAAATTGAGGAAGTTCTTTAGTGATCCTTCTTTTGTTGTTCTATTGGAAGGATTGGGTATTACTAATTTTTTGTCTGATGAAGAAGTTTGGGTCGAGATCTTGGATAGAAAGGTTCGTCGGTTACGGACCAAGGTTGTAGCTTTGGTTAAGGTTCTTTGGTAGAACCATAAGGTGGAAGAAGCTACATAGGAAGCAGAGGAGAACATGAAGTCCAAATATTTGCCTTTGTTTTCTGCTCCTAGGATTCATGCGGAAGGTATATGTCTCCAACACATCTTTATTTTTTGATTTTGTTAAAGACCTGATTGAAGCATACCCTTAGCATACCCAGTGAATCTAAAGTCGCAATCTTAGCATAAAAATCTTGGACCGCATGATAAGGAGCTAACTAATCCCTACCCAAGATGACATCAAAATCAACTTCATCTAAGATAAGCAAATCTACCCAAGTCTTACCCCTAGAAAAAGTCACAACACAGGATTTGTACACCTAATCCACCACTAAGAAATCTCCTACTAGGATAAATACATAAATAGGCATAGCAAAAGGCTCACAAATAAAATAAAAATTCAAAGAAAAATATGCAGATATAAAACAGAGAGTAGATCTTAGATTAATAAAATATATCCAGATCTAAAATAAATAGGGATGATACTTTTGATCACAACATTAGAGCCTCTATCTCTATTCTAATGGTTATAGCATAGCACTGACCACGAGGACCCACTGGCTGAGTAGATTTTACCACCACAGACTCCACTACCTCTGTTCACATGTCTCTGGTAGAACCTCTACTTTAGCAACTGAAATAAAAGTAGCTCTGATCATATGATAGGGGCAATCTTTGGCTAAATGGTCAATCTCATCACACATAAAGCAATATCTACATCTCAACTCAATAGGAGAAGGTATAACTAGGACCTGGTGACTACCCTGAACTACTAAACCAGAGGATCCACTACCTGAAACCTACAAGGCTGCGTGCATTGGCCTACTATGATACCCATGAGAACATCTTAAATCTATTCCTCGAGAAGAATGGCATCTAAACTTATAAAAATAGAATACCTTCTTGGTGCCTCCTTAAGATGCTCGAAGAATATACTCAGTCATGTTAGTATGATCTATTAGAGTCTAAAAAGATGCTCCAAATACAACTATCTAAGACATATCCAATTGAAGAGAAACATCCAACCCTTTTATGAACTATCAAATCTTCTAAAACTTGACGACAATACTGGCATAAGAATATCTAGATAAGCCATAGAAGTGTGCCTCATACTCTTGTCCAATCATAGAGCCCTACTCCATGTGATCAAACTCATCCCTCATCGGATTCCTTATACTCTATGGCATAAATCTCTCAAAAAAGGGCTCAACAAACTGATCTCATGACATCTTGAGAGAATAAAAAGGTATGTATCTAACAAACAACCTCCACCAATCTCTAGCAGCATCTCTCAACTGATAAGTACTACAAGAAACCCTATAAGACTCAAGTGAAACCAAATTATACAACTTCTCCTGATAATCAATTAAGAACTCATAAGCATCCTCTCCCACAACTCATTGAATCTAGAAGTACCAAAATAAGTAAATATCTTAAACTACTTTTGATCCTTAGAGAAATCATTGTACTCACAAAAGGTGATGGCATGGTGAAGGCTAAACTCTTGCTCTCGGAATACCTAACACAGATGTGGGTGCTATCAAAGGAGTAACACTCAATGTATGAGAAGTACTAAGAGTGGAGGTAGGTGAAATTTGTGGATCCACACACGGGACTAGAGGAACACTAAGAACAATTGAAAACGCACCCTCTAAAAAGGTCAACAAGCAAACCAACAACCTCTCTAAGACTAGGGTAAAAAGACTTGGTAGAACTGAAGTAGGACCCATACCTCAAGACTGCTAAAAACGAGGCTCAGGGGAAAGTCCCCTCGCACTACTTCTAGATGGGGTAGATCCACATGCCCATCTACTACCTCAATTCCGTCTATGACTCGCAACTCACAATCTAGACAAGGATCTCTCCCTGGATAAAGGCTCCACAACTCTAACCTCACGTGATCTAGTCATCAACATCTGCACAAAAAAGAGTATAATATGCATTAGAACACAGGGTATAAAAAACCCACATTATAAGGAACAAAATAAGGGAAATTTCCTAATAGCCTCTCAAAGATAGACACGAACGTCTATGTACCAATCTATGAGATTCTTTTAGATATCTCATTATTACACTATTGATACTAATAAACCTCACTGCTCTGATACCAATTTTTCACAACCAAAAAATACAAGAATTATAATGGAACTTGTTGTGACGAACCTTATTAAGTAAGCCCATAATACGAATTAATACTAAAGAGGAATTAACATTCAAAACCAATGCTAGGCTCCTAGAATAAAGACAAACCATAATCAATATAATGAAAGTGGAAAGAAATAAAATAAATTATGTCATACCTCCAAAAACCTAGATTCACGCTGTAAGAACAACTTGCACAACTCAAGAAAAGACAATACATAGGAATAACTATGCCTACAAAATGTAAAAAAGACAGTCTAATAAGAGGTAGTAGTAGACTCCGAGTGCATGAAATCCATCGCTACCTCAAAAAGCTCTAAATATCACCCGAATCAATGAAAAAAGGGCATACTCAAATCAGGATCTGCCCCAAAAGGGGACAGTAGGAGTGAGTACGGTCCACTTATACTCAGTAGGTATCAAATCTTACAAAGGAAGTACGTATGGCGACCTCTCTTCTCTAATACGGTGTCTTACAGGTAAAGATGCCCCAAAAGGGTTTGAGAGTACTGTATACACCGACCTAGTCTCGATCCAAGATTTCCAATAACCATTATCATTATCGATCAACTCTATATAGTATAAGATATATATATATATATATATAAATGCATAGGATAAAATTGTATCTAAAGGAGTGTGAGTCTATTAATATACTTCCTGGGGTAAACTCTAGGACAAAATTATCATAAAAGTATAGAAAGGATCTAAATCTTTCACACCCGAGGTAAAGTGTAGAAGCAAACTTATGGACCAGAATCTATCTCAATCAAATCTTTAATATATGATTTTTAGTGTCAAGGGCTCATAAGTTATTCCTTACTATGGTATGATTCTCTTTATGAATAAATCTACCTTAACAGTGAAAAGTGGGAATAAACCCCTTTTTAGGGAAAAAGAGTAATAAAACTATTTTTTTAGTTGGAATTGTACCATTTACCATTTTAGTGAGCATGAATGTACCAAATCTATGTATGCCATAACCAGTATCCAAATAGTAAAATTATAAGTATTTACACATCTATAAACTATAGCCACGTCCCTTACAAGGATAAAATACTTACCAAAATCCAACCAATATCATAATCAAGGCCTTAGTCCCAATAATACATATTTGGCATAATCATAACATCATAATCCAGTAAAACCATCACAATCTACTAAGTAATATAGTAAACTTCATACTAAAGGTTCACTAGTCTCATCTATAATTAATATGCTAGCAACCTAGGGTAATAGGATCCTAGAAGCACAATAAGTATCTTACCTTAAGGGTCAATTACCCCTTCTAGCCCCCTAACTCCTATATTAGTCAAAATCATGATTTTTCACCCATAATAACATCTTAACATCCCTATCTAACATGCAACATATATATTATAGTATCTAGTGAAGAAGAGTAGATAGAAGACTACCTTGATACCGAACCCCAATCTTTAAATTGCCCACAAATCATCTTTTTTCACCCCACGATCCCAAAATATCATCATACTATCAAAATAGTAGCATATACGTTGTTAGCAATAAAATGAGATCCATAATTCTATATTAAGGTTCAAGTCAAATTTTGGGTCAAGAACGAGCCCGTGAGGCCCACAAATGGAATCAAAAATTAAATTTGTCATAAGGCCTCTCGAAGTAAAAGAAATATGTGCTCCAAAGTTGAGCACATGCGGAGCACAAATTGGATCTCAAATCAACCCTTAATGTTTAGGAATTCAAGATCTAATTTCTAAGGATATGTCCATGAATTAGGATGGAAATCAAAGGGAAATTAATAGGAAATGACCAAGGATAGTTAGGCTATCTTAACTTTGATTTTATGGATAATTTAAAACTTTTCCTCGCTTTGAGATCTTAATTTGGTGTAAAATTTAGTGAGGAAAATAGGATTAAAAGGGATACACTTGAGCTCTAAGCATCTACTGCTAAAGTGTTATCTCGACCGCTTTAGCGGTCTGGCAAAAAGTTGTGAGTGTCGCTAAAGCGGCCCCAATAGTGCTAAAGCAAGCAATCTTTTTACAACTATTGGACATCAAAGTTCGCCACTTCCAATGGTCCTGGACCACTAAAGTGGCCCAATAGGTGATTAAGAGGTCCTATCTGGTGTCATGCACCAGATTTTTGCCAAGTCCAAAATGGACTTCGACCGGATGCTCGGGATTCATAAAGAACCACATGAGCACAAATGAATTATGCTACCATACAAAATTCAATGTTCCAGACTCAATAGAATGACTTAAATTTTCATCCGATATTGTTTCAAATAAATGTTGGGCCCACACCTATAGTTTTATTTTTCATTTAATCAGCCCAAAATCTCAAAACAATTCTAGAAGCCTCAATACCTGAACCAAGGATCTACCTAGCCTAAACTCAATGTTTCAAAGCTTATGGAAATGTCAAAATTCTCATATGAGGTCATCTACTAGGATTTTTTGTACATAGAAAAAGACCAAATTCTAAACAACAAAAGCTCCAACATAAAAAAAATGAGCCTAAACTCTAAATGAACTACCCGATAACCAAACAAATAGTTTTAATAAGTCATAAATGACTTTTAGTCACTGTAGGAATGATCAAATTATCAAAAATGTAAGAAAATTGAGGAAATGACCTGGAGGGTCATTAAGCTTACCTTGCCTTATGATAGATTGGGTGACGCCATTCTTAAGGGTATTGGATCATTCTTCCTTCCATTGGGAGTTATGGATGTGCTATGTGCTAGAATGGTGAAATATGAAGAATGTGTGACAATATAAAGTGGTTGAGTGTTGTGATTAAAGATTCCCATGAGTTTAAATGATGAAGTTACCTTGTATCCTTATTAATTTTTCTTTAACTTTATTTTCTTTCTTATAATATGAAAATCCCAAAAAATATGTTTTACTTTTTATTCTTTTGTTTTGGTGTTTTTCTTTTAACTTTCATAAGTATGTACCTAAGTAAGAATTTACCACGAGATGTTGAGAAGGGTAATACTCTAGATAAGATAATAGAAAAAGCTACTTCCATAATAGGTAAAGAACCAGCCTTAAGAGGTGTCCTAAAAGGCCCTAAAGTCCGATCCACTTTCAAACGTACAAGAGGAGTTGGAAAGGAAGTGGATCAAATTCATTTTAGAATAGAAGGTGTGAATGATATATATAATGGTTGGTTAAACACTCGAGACTTCAATCTTGATAATATCTTTAGTATGAAGGGAGTTGAAACCCATTTCCCTAAAATCATTGTCATAGTTTAAGATTGGGTATGGGATCTCTTCACGAATATGGAACCCTCTTCTCATACAGTATCCCACATCCTAGAACTTGTCCAAGAATTTTATTCTTCATATGTTTTTTAGAAAAATGAACAATAATAGAAGATGACGATTTATGAACAACTTTGTTTCTCAAGTTTACTAGTTTGTGGTGTGGAGTCCCATTCACGGCCACAAAGATTAATAAATTTTATTTTGCTTGTGACATAGATTCTATGATGGAGTAAAAAAGTGAATATTTAGCGGGCATCGAATTTTCCCTTAGCTTGCTCGTGTGATTTCTATGGGACTTCCTTCATGTGCTAATGGTGTAGGTCAAATAAAGAGGAGGAATCTTGTGGTTTAAGCCAAACATGTGCTTGGATTTGGTGGAAACCACCTACTTACCTTGAGAAATAACCAAGATGTCATAATTGATAGGACTATTCTTGTTAGGTGCATCATGGATAAAGTCCCGATAAATCTAGGAGAGTTAATAGTAGATATGATAAAACTAAGGTCAAGGAAACACACTTTATTGCCTTTCTCGGCACTCATCACTCTTCTTTGCAATAAGTTCAAAGTCTCTCTACTCTCCAAGATTGACCGAAGAGTTAAATGAAGAAAAATCATTGACATCACATATTCCAAGAATGAGATAATCCCATAGGGATTAAAGCATTATTTTTGGTAGTTTTTTGGGCGAGGAAGATTTCTCAAGGTTAGAGGGGGAGGAGCTCCCTCCGGCTCCTACACTTGATTCTAGACTGATCATAATTCCACTAATACTCTTATACCTCATCCCAAACAACTATAATGGTCTTCTACAGTCATAATTTCCAAAGTTAATTCAATGACTTTGGCAAACAATTCTACTTTTAACCGGTTGGTGGATGACATCCCCCAGTTTATCCAGACCACTATATCACCAAAAAGTGACCATATATTAGAGTTATAGTGAAGAGTGGCCATATTTATGATGAGAGATATTGTGAGGTGTGGCATATTTGAGGGCATACCTTAATAGTTTACGGTTGTAGTTTTACTCTAGGTATCCCTCTTTTGGTGTTGGTGAGATAGAGATTGCTTTTCCTTCAGAGACTTTTGGCCTTGTACTTCAATTTTGGGACTTGTTTAGAGAGGGGAATGAGCATGTTGGTGATATGTCCAAGGTTAATTTGATAGAGATGCTTACTGAAACCCAGGAAGATATGCTCACCAAGCAACTATTTAGGGATGTTGAGCATGCATTGTTGATTAGGGCTAGTTCTATCTCTCGGCATAGTGATGAGTTTCCCTTTATAGCGTACCCAATTAGAGGATCTTAATCTAATAAGGTCCGCCCACTAATATGGTCCCGAGCTCCTAATGTGCCATAGGGAGTCTTTACCTTTCTCTACTTTATTTCTATTTTTACATTGGTATAATACAATTATTTTTAGTGGGGGTGGGCATAGTGGATCATTCTTATTATCTATTTGATGGTTTGTACTTATTGTTTCATTTGATGGCGTTGGTTTGATGGATTGTACAGACATACTCATACTCTATTTTTACAATTATCATTTTGATGTTTCTTTATATTTTACATTTGTGTTGTTTTTTTACTTTTTCCCTCATGGGGCTTGCATTTTGATTCTTATTTAGTTAGCCCGTGTGGGGCTTATTTCTCATTATTGACATGGATTTTCATTGGCCCTTATTGGGTATATTGATGATAATGTCTGATGGTACCCTTTTTGAGCCTATGTCATGAGCTTAATATTAACGTGATACCTAATTTTTTGTGAATTTTTCTTGTCGTCTTTCATATATATGTGTCCAACAAAATCTAAGGGTTTTCTTCAAAACTCGATTTTTTCTCTAGGAGAAAAATTTTGCTTTCTCTTTGTCTTTGGTCTTTATTTTAGTTTATTTTCTTTATCGAACCTGGCAATATTTCACCTATGAGGGATGATGAGGAGACATCATTAGGTGAAGCATGTAGTCTTTTAAATTGATATGGAATAGGCAAAAGTTAAAAAATTCATTCAATATGTCGTTGGCAAGGAATGAAATGATTCTGAAAAAAACAAAAATATCATTTTCCTTTTGAATAAAAAGTTTGCCTGTTCAAGAGCTTTCTCTTGAGTGAGACCATTAAATTCAATTTTTGGCTCTCCTTGCAAGATTGAGTCTTTGGCTCGCAGTAACTTTATTAAGCTCAAATTGGTTGGTAGGCTAAATGTTTGCCCTATGAGTATGATGCCATGTGTGGTGAGATTTTTAATAATTCTTGTACATACGTGAACTCTAGAACTTGGCCCGAGTATATTCAAAGAGAAATACTAGGCAATCGTGGTTTAGAGGATGAACTGAGGCCATTTCTGACCCATCACATAGCTAAATTCCCACCTTAACATTGTTTTCTAGATAACCTCTTTAAGACTTTTGTTAATTTTTCTTTCTTGTAATAATAACCTTTCAAAAACATCTAAATCCTTTCTAAAATCTACCGTTGGGCACTTAACCTCCTTTGATGCATCGCATGATTCTAAATAATGAAATTAAGGCAAAAACCTAGGTTTATAGGGTTTTGTATTTAGGAGAATAATATAAGAATGGTTCAAACTCCAAGTTTGGAGAAGAAATTGATATGCTAAGATGAGACAACAAAGGTGTATGTGAGGTTGTAAGATCATGTGCTTAAGAGACAATAGATAGTCTTGATGATAAAGTTCAATAGCCTAGAACATAGAACTTTAAGAGAATTTAGAAAAATGAGGGGATAAGAAGATCTTAAAGTTAGAAAATCTCTTGAGAAATCTGAAGAAGTTAATAAATAAAATGATGGACTGGATTTATTTGGAAAATGTTAAGCTAAAGGGTAAAGGAGGCAAGAAATATGATTTGAAGGTGAATAAGGTGGATAATTTAAAACTTTTGGAGTGGAAGAGAATGAGTGATTGTGTTGAAGGGGGTTTTTAGTGACTAAATGAATATATTCCTTCCCACACCTTAAACCTTCATATATATCTATAATACCTTGGTGATTCCAAACTAGGTAAGTCTACATTAGTGTCCAAAAACACAAAGTGAAAGCCTATGGTTCTACTTATTGTACTTGAATTTCTTTGCGGGAGTGAGTGTAAATTCTTTCATTATATGAGATCCTTTAAAAATTAAAATATGTTGTGTGTATGGTGCTAACTCTTGCATATGATCGGCATCGATACATTATGGTAAAGGGTGATATCTTACTCCCAATTTGGATAAATGGGTGAGGTAAGTTACATTGTGAAGATTGAGATGATCTTTGAAGATTTCGTGTCACCTCTTGAGATGCTTTGTTGACTTGGAAAGTTCATTTGATTCAAACTTGCATCCTTGCTTCATAGATGTGTTCTTATTGAAAAAATTTGGTTTACTTATTGCCATGACATGTTTGAGAAGTCTTTGTTGAGCTTTCTTAGTCAAGATATTTAGTATAGCTTTCCTTTTGGTTGTTTTAATTCGTCAATACCCTATCTCATTAGATTATTTGTGGGTGTTTGAGGACACGCAATAGAGGCATGCCCTTAACGTGAATGCACACTATTTTGGACACATTTATTTTGTGTCATGGGGCATTGAATGACTTTATCTCGGAGGTCCAAGGGTGCGACACGTCCATGTGCTTAGAAATATCATTTTTCGTAGTCTTTAATTCCTTTTATTTGCCTTTGAGTTCCGCACTTTATGGCTGCCTTTCTCACTTTATTTTGGAATTGTTTAGCTTACCATCATCGATTATGCCATTATCCATGGTCTCTTATATCATCAAACAAGAATAATTAGTCCACACAAAACAATAGAGTCTATCAAGATATGCTAGAACAACGCATAGCTCAAGATGGTAACACTACTTTTCTTGTCTAAATTCTATGTGATTAAATCAATTCCAAACATGTTTTGAGCACACCTTAAAAACTATAAAAAGTACTTTAAAACATATATGTTTAATTATACCATTAAAAACTCATTAAACACACAAGAAGTCCTCAAAACAAGGCTAAATGCGTAGAGATAATGACACTTAGGTGCATAAATCAAACTAAGATCACCACTCTATACTAAAAGCCTTGTTTTTCCTCGAACAACTCTTTACCTTGAGCACCATTTAAGGAAGACTCCAATATCACTACAACCAGTAAGACAATAAAGTTAAAGTTACGATGACTACATGAATAGAAAGTTCTATACCAAGCATGCCTATATTACAATTGAAACTCATGAAAACTACTTCAAAACACCCTAACCTCAAGAATTGAATTACCCAAGTTTGAAAACATATGCATAGTACGTAATCAAAGATATCATACAAGTCATATAACTATCATCAAAATTGTTCCCTCCCACAAGAGAGTTACTCATGTTCACTCACATATATGCAATTCATCACAAAAATGGATATAATAATCAAATTATGCTCACTCTCACAAGGAATTCACATGACATATAACATGAACCATAGGCTTTTCCTTAGTTTAGTACTCTACTGATATTAGAAATCGAGGTTCAAGATCATGAAGGACTTAAAGGGTTGTAATGTAGCCAAAAGCAATGGATAGGAACTATTCTGGACAGTAATAGGTACTATCACCCCTAAGTTCTTTAATACACAATATTATACATTGAAATCCTCTCTAAACAACCAGCTACTTCTATCCTACCTCTCTCATTTGTTTTGTCCTATTTCCTTAAGCTAGTTCACATATAGTTAGGGTGAGTATTCTCTATCAACACATGATTCAATTTTGATCAATTTTTCTATTTTCATTACATTACTCCCACCTTTAATACAAACTTTTTCAACACTAATAGCTACTATTTTGGGGCTTCACATTCACCATTTCCCTTCATAAATCTTACACTCCTTAATCTCATTAATTTTTTAACTAAAGCACTTATGATCTTTGGATAAAAGTATGGTCAACAAAAGAATGAGAAAAGGATGAATATGAGGCTACCAAATAATAGGCTAAAGGATCGTTGGGTCTAACTAAGATCATGCAATAAGGGTAGATAAAAGAGGATATAAAAAATAGATATCAAAGAAATGCATATATAATCTCCTAACCCAACACTCTTAATTTTACTTTGCACACACACATAGAGAATGTTCTAGCCATTAATATACAATAAGTAATATAATGAAAGACCTCACTCACATATGGTACATGCTCAAATCAAGTAGGATTCCTATAGACTCTAAACCATGCAACAACAAGAATTCAAAATTAAGTCAACAACGGACAAGAGCCATAAACATGAGCCTAGGTGTCTATAGTAGTCATTCAACATAACATACATGCTTTTTCATTCAAAACCACTCGCATCATGTAATCATACATAGAAACTAGAACAAATTTCTCACTTATTCCTGATACAAAAAATTTACTCCTAAAGAATGAAAAAAGGATACTGGTTCAAAAGGCGCCCCTCAGAAAGAACTAAAAATAAAAAACCAAAGGGTTTACGAAGTGTGCTCATACTAAACTAATACCACAAAACTAAAAACAAAGAAAGTGAAAATATTTTTGTAAGTGTTTTCAAACTTTGTTAAAATCAATAAAACAACTAAGAATTAAAATCTATAGTAGCGCTTCACCCGAAACCATAGGAAGATTCCCCGCCCCACAATTAAAAACACACTTTATTCCAAAAGTATTGTTTAAAATCAAGGATAAAAATTCTCCCTGAGACCTCTAGGCCTAGCTAGTAGCATTTTAAATTATCACTAAGGTTTGAGAAACCCACACCCAGTCTTCTACATACTCCTCAGCTTGGGTTTTTGATACTAAGACTTGATGTCAACCTGTGACTCAGATAAAATATGAAAAAAGTGATAAAAAAGAAAATAAAAAAATCAAATACCTACCTTAACTTGGGTTGCCTCCCAAGAAGCACCTGAATTAGTGTCGTGGAACGACCCACATAACTTCTCTAAGCATATTATTTAACCTTTCCTTCTATTTGGAGGCCATCTTCTCACTCTTTTTTGACCTCTTGAGTGTTTAGTGTCAAGGTCTGCATCTTTTGCAATACTATTTTTTTCAGGATATTCTTTTAGTTTCCCAATTTTGTCTTACTTATTTAGAGAGGTCATTGGTGGTTTTCACTCCACACCATACTCATCCACTTCCATAACCATGATCATGCATAAATCGTAATAGTGGAAAGGTAGATTGAGTAGTTTGTATAATTTGAAGACCACCTTTTCATTATCCCATCTCATTGTCAGAGTGTCCTTTCTAACATTAATCAGTGATCATCCCATCACAAAGAATGGAAGTCCTAATATTATCAGTACCCTATTATCTGCATCATAATCATGAGCAATAAAATCAGCAAGAGTAATAAACTTACCAAAATGAGGACGTCTTCAATAATTTTTAGGTTGCACTCTGGGTTTATTCGACATTTGGAGCCCTACAGAGCATGGTCTCAACATTCCAAAAACAAGAGTATTAAAATATATAGTGATATTAAATTTATACTTGCCCCCAAATCACTCAAAGTGTAGACCACATCACATTCACTAATTTTATGAAGAGGGTGAAACTTTCTGGGTCCTTAAGCTTTTCTGGCATCTCTCTTATCACAAATGAACTTCACTGCTCAGTAAGTGCCACCATCTCAATATCTCCCTACTTCATCTTAGTATTCATCACATCTTTCAAGTACTTGGCGTATTTAGGCATACCCTACAAAATATCTAACAATGGGAGGTTAATATGAATTTCTCTAAATGTGTCAAAGAACTTCTCAAAACATGCATCCTTCTTAGACTTTTTAAGCCTTTGAGAGAATGGTAGTGGTGGTATCTCCTGTACATACTTAGTTGCCTTATTTTTTGGGAACTATGATTTTCCTAAATTTTTAGCATCTTTGGCTACAGCTTGCTTCTCCTATGTCTTCTTTAGGACTAACTCTTCCTATACCTACCAATTTTTCTTTTGAGCTCTATCAGTGAGGTCTCTACCACTCCTCTAGGTGATTGTCATTACCTACTTAGGATTATCTGTATGACTAGGCAAACCCCCTTGAGGTCTAGTATTCTAGGCCTGAGCTAACTGTCTCAACTATGTCTCTTGATTCTTTTGACCAAGTTATTGAATTTTAATTTTTGTAGGCAGTTGTTCTTGATTAGCCAGGATCTTGTTCAAGGTCTCTTCAATATTATTGGTCTGCATATTATGTTGTTGCTAAAATTGCTAAGTTTGAGCCGTATTATTTCCCCATTAGTTGTAGGGCTTACTTTGCCACTTATAGTTGCAGGCATTACCATAATTCAGATTTCCCTTCTGCTCATTGCCCATAAAGTTAGCCGACTCTATATTTTCTCCACATGACTAGGAACAGTGGCCACTAATAAAATAAATATTAAACCAAAGTGGGGTATTCTAGACTGTATTTACTTATGCCAAAATGTTGCTTCACATCTAACTTGCTAAACTGTGTCATCATTTGATTTTGCAAGTCTGACAATTGAGTGACCAAAGTTGTGATGCTATCCACTTTAATCATCCTGGTAGGATTCTTTACTATATTCCAAGACATATCCACCCTTACCATTCGAGATTACCTTAGGCACCTAATAACTATTTATTTTCTAGTAAAGTTACCGCGCCTAATCCGCACCCCCCTACAATCAGTATCAGAGCCTTGTTATTTAAAAAATACGGAAGTCGTATATATATGGATTTACTTGATTAATTTATTAATTATGATTTATTTAATAAAACTAGATTTAGACATTCCCCAAAATATTATTTAAATGAATAACGTACAAAAATATAAAGAATTAAAGCAAATAATATCTAAAAAATGTAAAGAATTAAAAATAAGGATAGAAAGACTACAATATAACATAATTGTCGGAGTTAGTAAAAACTCAATAAATGCACAAAAAGAAGAAATATCAAATTTAGAATCAACAATAGATAGTCTAGAATATACATACCACCATGATCTATTAACAATTAAATAAAAAAATGAACAAAGAAGAATTTATAATAGAGGAAAAAACATATGAAAATCATGAAGGATTAAAAATAAAAATAGTATTTTCTAATTTAGGTAGAAGGTATAAGAAAATAGGTGAACATTTATATTTAATGTTAGAAAAAAAAGAATTAAAATTAGAAGATAAATTGACAGCTATGGTGAGAATAGATAAAAAAATGAAGAAATAGATAGAAAAAAAGAAATAGAAAAAATAAAACAACAAACTACAGAAGAAATACAAAAAATAGAAGAAACTAAAAATAGTAGGATTGCTGAATTAGAAAAAGAACTACAAATGCTAAAAAATCTGTATGAAAAAGAGAAATAAAGAAAAAGAAGAAAAAGATAAAGAAAAAAAATTATTAAATGAGATAAATCAATTTAAAGAAAAATTAGAAATAAACAATAAAGAAATAGAAACCAAGGAATAAGAAATTAATACAATAGATGTTGAAGAAACAGATAATTATGATTCGGAAGATAGTGAAACATATACAGAAATCTTAACAAATACAAAAAATGTAGGAATCAATGAAAAACAAGAAGTAATTAATGAAGATAACTTAGAAAATATAAACACGGAAATAAACACTCTTGATAAAAGAAAGATGAAAATATAATACCTAGAACATCAGAAATAAGAAAACCAACATATTATAAGAATAAGTTTAAAAGGTACAATCTAAAGAATGAATCTGACAAATGGACACCAAAACAAATAGTTAATAAAAATTATAAATTTTTAGACTTATATTGTGTAATAGATATAGAAAAAACAATACAATTATGGATATGATATATGACAAAAAAATTATTAGATAATAATATAAATGTAATAGATGCACCAAAATATATAGAAAGAACACTAATAGGAACAGTGAAATTATGGTTTTTAAATCTAACTGAAAATAGTAAAAGAGTATTAAGAACTGACAAACCTACAGAAGAAACATCATCAAAAACTACAACTAAATTAACACCTATAGAATTATTTAAAAAATATGAAAAAACTATAAAAGACGAATTTAGTAAAATGACAACAACAGAAGAAGAACAAAATGAAGAGAAAGATACAAATAAGAATTTAATGTTAAAATTAGCAATATGTAATATGTGCTACATAGATAAATATACTTGCGCATATGAAGAATTTTATTATAAAGGAGCATATAATACAGAAGAAAGTAAAGAAATAAAAAAATTATATTTTAGTAAATTACCTGAACCATTTAGTTCAAAAATAATAAAAAGTTGGAATGAAGCAAAAATAGTAGATACTCTACGAGCAAGAATAAAATTTTGAAAACAATGGTATAGAAACCTATGTGAAAAATATAGAGAAGAAATAAAAATGGAAAAAACATTAATAAGAAATTTAGCATGTTGCAAAGATAAAATAGCACCTCAATTTGGTTGCGAAGAAAGATATTATAAGAAAAGAAAAAGACATAAGAAATATAAGAAATACAAAAAATCAAAATATAAATATAAAAACCCAAGAAAAAGATATTATGTAAAAAATTATAAACATAAAAGACCATATAGGAAAAAGAAATATATAAAAGAATGTACTTGTTATAATTGCGAAAAATTAGGACATTTAGCTAGAGATTGTAAATTACCTAAAAACCCAAAAAATAAACAAATATCAGAAATAAAAATAGAAAATACAGAAAATATGCAGATAGATTATATAGATTACGAATTAGAAAGTGAAAACAATATATATGAAATTTCAGAGAATGAAACAGATAATGAAATAGATAGTGAATTAGACGAATTAAATGACTGAAGAAGATATAAAAATAAACCAAATGACTGAAGAAGATATAAAAATAATAACAAAAGAAGAATATTTAAATGACGAAGGAACAGATCAAAAATAATATCTGATAATAATCTATTTGATGAAATAAAAGGAAAAGAGTTAGACTTAAGTGTAGAAAAAATATTTAAAATACCAACAATAAAAAATATATTTACTAGGAAAAAGGAAGAATATTATGTAGTAAGCCAAAAAGAACATGTAATAGACTGCAGATATGCAAAAGGTAAAGCTAGTAGACCACTAGTAACAAAAAGGATAATAAATAAAGAAATAAACGATATAAAAAGTAAAGACCCAATAAAATATGTACACCTTGGAGGTACAGAGATATTGATAAAAGCATGTTTTGGAGAAGGAATAGATACACCAATAGAACTATATTTAGCAGATGATAGGATTATAAGAGCTATAGAAAAAAGTATAATAACTGCCATAAAAGGAAATTTAATATACCAAAAATTTAAATTTATAATAAGTGCAAATTATTCAATAGTAATAACAGATAAAAATATAGATAAATCATTAGTATTATATTGGAAAATATCAGGAATAGAACTAACCCCAGGAAGTAAAATATTTACAACAAGATGTAAAAATCTATATGTATTAATTACAAAACACAAAATAACAGAAAAAAATAAAATTAATAAAATACAAATAGAAAGTCCTCTTGAATAGTTTGTAAAAACAATTGATAATAATGATTATAGTTACAAAAATATAGACATAGAAGAAGATTTAGAAATAATAAAGGATAGAATAAGTACAACAAAAAGAATAGCTTATGAAAAAGCAGAATCATCAAGTTCATAAAAAAGAACAAGTTATGAAACAAGTTCAATAGTTAATTTAAACCAATATTACATAACAGGAACAATAAATGAAAAGGAATATTTAATACTCTTAAATACAGGACAAGAAGAAAATTATATAGCAAAATATCTAGTAAAAACTGAGAAAATAAAATCTAATAATAATATATGCCCAGATCTACCAAGAAGCTTAATAAACACTAAAATTATAGAAGAAAAAAAAATAACAATAGGAGTTAGAAAAATAAAAATATAATTTGAAATAAAGGAAAAAATGCAAAAAACAGACATAATATTAGGAATTAAATGGCTAGAACAAGTAAAACCATACAATATGAACATACACAATTATCTATAACATATAATAGAGAAAAAATACTCTTAAGAAGAGCTTTAACATGATATGAAAATATATGTATTAATGAAGATAGTAGTAGAAGGATATTACAGTAGATATTATACGCCTATGATAGATTCAGGAGCAGAAGCTAATTTATATAGATATAATTGTTTATCAGAAAGTAAATGAGATAAATTAAAAACACCAACAATAGTTAAAGGATTTAATAACGAAGGAATCTTAATTACTTATAAAGCTAAGAATGTAAAAACACAAGTATGGGATAAAATATTAACAATAGAAGAAATCTATAATTATGAGCTAACATCAAAAGATATACTTTTAGGAATGTCGTTTTTAGATAAATTATACCCACATATAATAACTAGAACATATTGGTGGTTACAGCACCATGTAAATAGAAAGTAAGAGCAAAAAGAGTTACTAATAAAATAAGAAAGAAACTGATTGGATAGAAGAAAGTGAAAAAATTACACAAAAATTAGAAAATATAAAAAATACTGAAGATACAATAGAACTGGTCGTATTTTCAATAAATAAAAAGAAAATAACTATATTTTCAATAAATAAGATAGAAATAATTAAGAAAATATTAGAACAATTATATAGTGAAGATCCATTAAAAGGATGGGAAAAACATAAAACCACTATAAAAATTGAATTAATAGATAAAAATAACATAATAACCCAGAAACCATTAACATATAATTTTGATGATTTAAAATAATTTAAAATGCATATAGAAGAATTATTAGAAAAACAATATATACAAAAAAGTAATAGTAAACATAATAGCCCAACATTTATAGTAAATAAACATAGTGAACAAAAAAAAGGAAAAAGTAGGATGGTTATTGATTATAGAAATTTAAATGCAAAAACAATGACTTATAATTACCCAATACCAAACAAGATATTAAAAATAAGACAAATACAAGGATATAATTATTTTAGTAAATTTGATTGTAAATCAGGATTTTACCATTTAAAGTTAGAAGAAGAATCTAAGGAATTAACCGCATTTACGGTACCACAATGATTTTATGAATGGAATGTACTACCATTTGGATATAAAAACGCACCAGGTAGATATCAACATTTTATGGATAGTTATTTTAAATAATTACCTAATTGTATAGAATACATAGATGATATACTATTATATACAAAAACTAAAGAAGAACATTTAAAATTATTAGAACAAATTACAGATATAATAGAAAAATTAGGAATAAGCTTAAGCGAGAAGAAAGTAGAAATTATGAAAAATCAGATAGAATTTTTAGGAATACAAATAGATAAAAGTGGAGTCAAAATGCAACAACATATAGTCCAAAAAATAATAAATTCAGAAGAAGAATTACATACAAAAAAGAAATTACAATCATTTTTAGGATTAGTAAACCAAGTAAGAGAATATATTCCAAAATTAGCAGAAAACTTAAAACCATTACAAAAAAAATTTAAAAAGGATGTAGAATATAGATATAATGAAGAAGACAAAAAACAGGTACATAAAATAAAATTACTTTGTAAAGAATTACCAAAATTACAATTTCCAGATGAAAATAAAAAATGTACATATATAGTAGAAGCTGATGCAAGTGAATATAGTTATGGAGGAGTACTCAAATATACGTATGAAGAAGAAAAATTAGAACATCATAGTTGATATTATTCAGGAACGTTTAACGAACAGAAATAAAATGGGAAATAAATAAAAAAGAATTATGTTCTTTATATAAATGTTTAATAGCATTTGAACCATATATCGTGTATAACAAGTTTATTGTTAGAACAGATAATACACAGGTACGATGGTGTCTAACAAGAAAAATACAAAACTCAGTTACGACAAAGGAAATTCGGAGACTAGTATTAAATATACTAAATTTGAAATTTACAATTGAACTAATCAATACTAACAAAAATATCATTGCAGATTACTTATCAAGTCAAAGCTACTCAAACTAATTTACCAATGGAAGAGGCTGATGCCAAACATACCCAGACTAAGTTATTGCTCCAAATGTTTAAGCAAATGGAGTTATTACAAGAACGAGTTATTACACTAACTACTAAAGTTACAAATGTAAAAGTACAAGTTGAGCACTATAAAAAACAAGATACTGTGCAGGAAGAGAACATTAAAAAACTAGACCTAGAAGGTGTCGATGAGAAACACCTTAAAACTCAAATTACTGACGAAACTTCAATTACAGCTGCAGGCACATCTAAAGGGAAAAATATAGTCACTCAAAATAGACCTGGAATACCAAAGAAAAAGAATTATAACCTCAGCCAAATATTTTCAAAACCATATGCACCAAATATACAAAATTTAGAAGCATTTGCACCTTCCCAGATACATACATATTCTAAATCACTTAACCAAGAAAAACAGATATACAATTATTCTTCTTGTAAATACATTGACAACATACACACCTTACAAACCTTGTTAAATACCAAACCTATCAAAGTGAAGAGCTAGCCGCACAACAAAAAGGATATATTACCCAGAAATGCCAAAATTACAATAAACTTATTGCCTTACCAGGTACAAGCCCAAATTTTATTAAATCATGTTACTATTATGGACTATTATCTATGGTTTACACAACTGATGGAGAAGAGTTAGCAGGAATCCCAGAAATTCACAAAAATTTATGACTTACAAGAGAATTACCAACGGACAATTATTCCATGTTCGATTTCATTTCGTACCAGCAGAAATATTATTTGATGAAATTAAACAGACAATTAATGTGGTCAAAATGGGTATGACCACAGATTATATTATTTCAGAAGAAACATATGAACAGACCGAGATACCAATATTTTACCGCAACAAAAGAGTTATTGGAATAAGCAATTTATTATCAAAATTATTTAATAATTATTCAAATAAAAATCCAGTTTGGATATATAATTCAAGGAATCAAGAATTGATTTATTCAACTTGCAAAGAGTTAGAGACCATGACATGGAAGAACTTAGAAAATGGGGATTAACACTCCTCAGACCAGAAGAACAACAATTAACGAGATCTATCAGGAAGGGAATTATTTCAGAAGAAGCTATGGATCAATTTTGTAAAAAAGTTGGCCAAAAATACAAAGACCACATATGCAGCAGATGTCGTGGCAAGCACAACTTTATTCCAGATGTGATGCTACACTGATAAGTAGATAGAAAAACAGCAGATCCAACAAAAAAAAGATAGCTACGGAGCAAAATAACGGAGATAAAAAAGACAATCTATTAAATTGTGAAAGTGACATGTAGATAACTTTCACAATTTCCATTATGTAAATTGTAAAAATTTTTATAGAAAAAGTCTTAGGTATTAACAATATTTTGTCTTTTAGTAGTTTAAGATAAAGACTTTTTGTTAGGATAGCTATAGCCTATAGCCTAGCCTTTTTGACATTTTTGTTAAAGTTTTTTAGTCTTTTAGAAATAGACACGTGCATGTAAAGTTTGTTTAAAACATCAGCCTATAAATAAACGAGCATTTGCTCAGATGAAGGGCAAATCTTCATGCGTTGAAGCAAAAACTTTCTCTCTTGTCCACAACAAATATTTTTATTATTTATTTAAAAACAGGTATATTTCAATGGAAAAATCTATGGAGGAACAAAACTTAAGATTATCAAACTTACCAGAACAGGTATATTTATTCAGTATTATGAATAGCTAAATTCATAATTCCTAACAATCATGATATGATAAGATAAGTTCATGGTAGTTACTTTATAGTAGAATTATTCGAAGAATAGCATGTTAAGAAGTTTATTAGGAAAGTGGAAACGGAGAAAAATAGCTAAGAACTATGCCATCCTAAAGGTGAAACCAATAAGGCAAGAAGCCGTGGTGGGGAGTATCCAGAGTTGAGGCGCTGTTTAAGGGAAAAGTATCTGGATTACCATGCTAATAGTGACAGACGAACATGTTATTTAAGAATAATCTAGTAAATAGTAATCTAATATGATCATATTTTGTTATGTGTATGATTGAAGAGAATATTTTGAAAATAGCAATTTTATGAAAAATGAATAATTATTTATCTGACGAATTGGTAGATATATTTAAAATACTTATTTGGTATGCACTTAAGGATATAGAAGTAGTAGATATAAGAAAAATCATATTAGAAAAAGCATTTGGTAAATATTATATGACTAGAATAAGTTACATATCACAAATACCTAATTACACTTACAAACACATATATACCAAACCTACATATCAACCATGATAAATTACGTATATTTAGAATTTTGGGAAAAAGGTATGAGAAACATACAGTTAGTAGAAAAACAGATGAAAACAAATTTAGACAAATACATGGAAACTAAAGATATAAAATATATAGAATTCCTTAATGAAAATATGCAAGAATTACTTAGACTAAAAAAAAAACTAAAAAATATTATGAAAAAAGCATTTAATCAAGCTTAAATGATAGATGATATTAAAATACTTGTTTTATATATACTTAGAGATATAGAAATTATAGACATAAAGAAAATAATATGGGAAAAATTACAAGATTATGAAGAGGAAGAATTATTAAACAGTATAGAAAACTTATGCATATATTATGAACATCAATATTATTTAGATTCAGATGGATATTATATAGACTAAAAATGTCAGAAAACATTAAGAAAATTAGAGAAAACCAAGAAGACCTACATAAAGAAATTAATTATAGAAAACAAATTAGAGAAATAATGGAAAATCTAATAGAAAAATTAAAATGGATAGACGAAACCTTGAAAAATTTAGAAAAAAGCAAAGATAAAAGTTTAGATAGTTTAAAAAATTCATTAAGAAGAGAACAAGAAAAAATAGTTAGTAGTATTAATAACCTCAAACAAGATATTAAATATAGTACAAATAGAATAGATTATTATACATTTACTTTAGAAGAATAAAATAATAAACTATGAATATCTAAAATACTGGGAACATTTAATGGTAGAAATAAGATTAACAGAAAATCTTATAAAAACGAATTTAATTGAATATTTTAAAACAAAAGATATAGAATATATAGAATATCTTAAAAATAATATAGAAGACTTACAAAAACTAAGAGAAAAAGCTAAAGAATATCATAGAAAAGCATTTAATCAACTACCATTTAATCACCCCCCAAAATATGAATATCAGTAAAATTGAATATATTAATAAAATAAAAAATACAAGAACGAAGAAAAACAGTTAATGAAAATTACTACAAAGCATTTAACAATTACATAAATTAATGGATACATCTTACGAAAAGAATAAATCATTAAAAGAAACCGAAACCCAACTATATAGTTTATACCAAGAATACAAAAGATTACATAGTACTAATGAAGATCCTAGAACACTAGATAATTTAATTACGATAATATCTAATTTAGAATATGAATTAATAAAACATCGTAAGTCAAGAAGATAAAAATGAAAAATATCTCAATCGATAATATTCAAAAAATACATTATATAAAAATAAATACTTATTATCTAATAATTATTTATTTTCTAGTAAAGTTACCGCGCCTAATCCGCACCCACCTGCAACTGAATCTAACCAAATTTTCCTGGTATTGGCAAGAAATTCAACAAAAGTTTTACTTAATACCTCATTCATATATTGATGATGTGGGAAGTCCCTAACAAGAGATTTGAAGCTCTCCCATGAATGATACAAGTTCTCGTCTAGCTTCCGCTTAAATATAGAATCTCACTATATAACCTTGCAGTCTTTCTCGATGGAAAGAATCAAATAAGGAGCTTCCTTGCCAAATCATCCTATGTAGTGATGAAGTTTAAAAGTTCTACCTTCAACAATTTCCTTATTTCACCCAAAAGTGAGAAGGGGAAGAAAGTGAGTCTCACGTAGTCAATGGAGACTCTTTTAGGGATGAATGTATCACTAATCTCCAAGAGGTTCTATAGATGAACTTGACGATACTTATGTGATAGGCCGGTGAATTACCCACTCCTATACAATAGTTGCACCATGTTTATAAAGATCGAATCTGCCTCTAGGTTCTAGTTTTTAGATGGTGGAGGTAACATTAGTTAGTATTAGGATTACTACTTTGCAAACTGTCCTGCGAGCTGGTTGATCCTCAGAAACTGGTGTAGAAATAGATTCTTTCAAATGAAGTTGATGTATTCAATATATAAGTACTACTTGTATCCTTTATTGATGTAATCATTGCAAAGGTTCGGGATATGGGTCAACTAAATCTCTTTCCATTTCCAGCTTACTAGAGATTTCGACCTGTACCTGTAAATTCAGAATCTAAGATCAAGTTATTAGAAATTATAAAACCAAATAGAAAAATAAAAATTAAGATAGTTGTTAATTATCAAGTCCCATCAACGGAACCAAAAACTTATTGTGTCCTAGTGTACACATAAGTGCACGTGGTTACCAAGTAGTAAAGTGGCCTTTAAAAGCAACGTATTGATCTCACTAGGACTTGGTGGTTGGTAAACTATCTATTTCTAGCATTACTAATTAGGTGGAATAAGTACAGGTGTAACTAATTAAGCAATTGAGTTTGGTAATTACAAAATAACTAGCTAAAATGAACAACGTTATGAACATTGGGTTGTAAACAATATACAAAGATTTCCTTGGCTGAGACATACTACATATTCATGTATAACTATAATTTCTAGCTTTTGTTGCTGTTTATCATGATTGTTGATCTACGAGGTTGATATTATAACATGGGAATGGTCATCATTTAAGTCATCTTACAAAATTAATCTCATAACTACATCGTTGTGTGGAGATGTGCTCCTTTAATTGGATGCATTAAACTATCTTCCCATTTCATTAACCAAGTGGGATGTGTAGGTATATCTCTATCCTAATGGCATGTCGACCTTTAAAAATTAGATTCTAGTGATTAAAGACATGATCCACACTCTTTATATTATTCATTCAATCCCTCAAATCCTATGATCAATTTTTTCTGGGACTTATATTTATCCTAAAGTTTATGACGCTTTAGAATAGTATAACAAGGATGTAAGAATAATCATATACATGATAAACATATAAAACAACAATCAAACTATTATAGATATAGGTTCCTTAAGCCAAGACAACCCCAACCAACTAAAAATCATCCACCAAACACGCTCAAATCACCAAAACAAAATCGGATCTAGCTCAAAAAGCTTCAAAACTCCATAGCCATGGTGGATCTAAGCTCAAACTCAACCAATCTTCAATATAAAAGTAGATCTAGACTCTTTAAGTGTTAGAAAACAAGAATCTAACACTAGAAACTATCAAAACACAATAAAAACTTGTAGATCTAACTTTGAAAATTTGGATCTACAAAAAAAAATACACAAGACAACACACAATTTTTTTTGGTATTTTCTGATTATTGACTCTTTTTTGATGAGATTTTCTATATAAGAACACTAAAACCAAGATTTAGGGATATTGGAACAACCCTAACCAAGGCTTTGATACAAAATGATAGCCTATGGACTAACAAACACACTAAATTGGCTACTAAGATGCCAATTCCAGAAACCAAACAAAGAGAAAACAACACATAGAATGGAGATGAAGAAGAAGATTACTTGAAATTGAAAGATAGATAGAAAGACCCTTACCCTTATTAAGTGATTAGCACTAGAGGATGTTTCAAATCTTCAAACAAACTTCACAAACAAGAGTTCAAACCTTCCTCTTAGGTGACCCAAAGGAAACACTCTTCCTCAAACCACCTTTCTTGCCAAATTATCCAAAATAAGTGAAACCCTAACGTCAAATGTTTTTGGACCACTTTCGGATTCTAATAGCTAAAACTAGAGACTAAAAACTACAATACAAGAGTAATATCCACTTTCATCAAATCCTAATGAAAAGAGAAGTTAAATGGTCTATTTATACTATTATATTTAATGGACAAAAATGCCTTTAATGAGGCAGGGAATTTGGGGCGCCTCTTGAATTTTGTTTTGGAGTGCATAATGAGTTCAATGCCCTTCACTTGAGGTTCCTCTTGAGTGTATAAGTTCCCTTCCTTCCTTCTCTTGACCAAGGCTTCAAAATACTTCGAAAAGTCTTCAATTGCTTGCTAATTCCAAAGCCTTGACCCTTAGACCATACTTTGTTCTTTTGATGCTCCTTGTGCTTGTATCACCGGTCCATATTAAATATATAAATATATACCTAATATTAACACCATAAATTGAAAAAATAAGGTAAACAAGGTCATAAAGCTACTAAAAGGATCTACTTAGGGAATAACATCCATTTTACTAAGTAATATGGTAATTTTTATACTAAAGGTTTTTTCATGAAGTCTATGGTCAAACAAGTCAATAATTTGGTATAATAGAATCCTACTACCGTACGAGTATTCTGGGCTAAGGTTTGTGTCACTTTTCAATTCTAGATCCCCTAAGTAAGTCAAGTCACAATATTACTAGGTATAAATCTATCCTATAATCTCTACCTAGCATGCAATCTATACTATACATAATATCATAAATAAAAGTAGAACGAAGCTTACCTTAAAGCCCAACTACAATCTAGAACCATCCATAAATCACTTGTTATTGCCCCACGATCTCCAAAAAATGGCATACTATCAAAACCATATGTGACTTATTAAAAGGAGTAAAACGTTACCCATATTACAATTTAAATTTCGGGTTCAAACCAAATATAAAATGGTTCCATGGGTCTTACTAAAAAAATCTCAATTTTGAATCCATAGAGGTACATTAAAGGACAAAGAAAGCATGCTCGAAATTTGAGCATAAATGGAGTACAAATTGGGGTTCAAATCAGCCCCATGAGAAAATCAAAATAAGGGGAAAACTAGAATTAAACAGAGGAGATGAGCCAAAAAATTATGAAGAAAATAATGAGAAATGATCACCTTAATGTCCTCTACTCATTTGCAACTCCAATTGATCTATTCTCACACTTTATTGATCTCCCAAGACCAAATATGGAAGAAAAGGGTTAGAAAATGGTGGAATGGGGTTTTTAAATCTCAACTTTGTATAGAAATCATGAAAAATAAAATAGGTATACTTGAAAAATAAGTAGTAGGAAGTCATAATCACATAGACATTGATTATACGAGAAAAACGCAATGAAGATAATCACAATAGGAGCATTCTAGCTCCTATAATGTCAAAAATACGAAATGGGTTCGGTTTGGTCTTATACTCTACAATGGTTGCTTAAGCGACACTTTGTTCGCTTAAGCGACCTGGTAAAAGGGTCAAACCACCACTAAAGTGGTAGAATAGTCACTTTAGTAGCTCGGTCAACGGTCGCTTTAGCAGTCAACAAGTTGTTTTAGCGGCTGCACCAGCACAATTAATTTCAAAAAACCTATGTTGGACCCTTGGAACTCATTGGGAACCTATGAACATGAACCAATAGTATAAATTGATCTTAAGACACGTTACTAATCTAATGGAATCATTGGATTTATGAAAAAATATTGTTTACAACAATTTAAACCCTTGAACCCCTTTGACATTCTGGACTCTAAAGAATCATCACAATTTTCATTGGAGATCGTATCGATTAAAAGTAGGCCCCACAACTACTTTTTCATTTTAACTAAAATCCAACCAATAGACCAAAAATGAGTCTGAAAACCTTGAAACTAGAGCAAGGGTTCCCCTAGTCTAAAATCCATTACTGTAGCTAATTGTGTTGTCAAAATTTCCATCCAAGTCTGTTTACTAGGAGATTTATTTGAGACCAAATTTTTAATAGCGAAAGTGTCACGACCCAAGTTCTCAGGTCATCATGGCACCTACAATAGCCCACCAGTATGTAAGACAACCCATAATCCAGAACAACTAGTAACGGACTATCAAAAGAATGAAAGAAAGAAAAAAAATGAACATGATAAAAAGAATATATATAAAGTAATCCCAAGACTTGTGAAGTTGGTACAAGAGTTTCTAATACAACCATAGTACGAAGGGGAAATATAGAATAAATATATACGTGTAAACCATCTCAAAAATACAAAATAACGATAAGTCTAATCATAGGATGGAGCGAAGGAATACTCCGAATGTCAGGTGCTCACCCAAATCTCTGACCCATAACTGATCTGCATAATGTTCACATCAATGATGAGAACTTTTACTATGATCTATAGGCTATAGAAGTGTAGTATGAGTACCAAACATGTAGTACTCAGTAGGCATCAACCGACTAAGTCCCAAAGATAATACAAGCATAAATAACATATAAAGTAGTAATATAAAGTACAAGAAAGTAAACATAATAATGCTAAGGGAGCAATAAAGATACACTTATCTTATTCTACTAATATTTTAGAACTAAAGTACAATACTGTATATCACTAGGCAATATACAATGAAGGGTGGAAGAAGGACATAAATAATACAAGGCCAAGGGATACATATAAAATATGAATATATAAGGAAGAAGAAGGATATATAGTAATATTAGCATAATCAGGCCTCTAGACAAATGATGAATAAACATGAGATAATCAAACAGTAACATATCTTGTAATTAGAAAGGAAAGGAATCATAAACATACTGACAATATCGGATATCATTCCTAACCATCCTGCCATGAACTAACCATAAACTAATAATAAAGTAATCAGCTAGTTTAGAAAAATAATAACCTAACTAGGTCCCTATAAGCCCAAAAGGTCAAGCAGTTACTCAGCAAACAATAATCATAGCTTATATGTATACAACCCCCATAAGGTCGATAGATATAATGTCACGACTCAAACCAGGGCCTAGTCATGATGGGCATCTCACGACAACCTTGGGCTAGATACCACCCTCTTAATCTAATCTCTATAGAACAATAAATGAATACACTAGAAGTACCTAAAATTGAAATAAAGATAGGTTAAACAAATGAAATCCAAGAGTCTAAACAAAAAGACCAATCATCTCCACACTTTTCCACAAAACCCTCTAAAACCAGAAAACCAAATTAAGTTAGGACATGCCCCGTACTATTACCAAAAAGAAACCAAAATGAAATACTAAGACCATACTGAAAAATAATAAAATGACTGGGCCTTTCGAAAGATGGAGGCTCACCGCTTCACAGTAGATCCATAGGAGTGCCAAATCACCTAATGTTGCATAGGAGAAATAGAAAATTCCTCCGAACCTACATCATTAAATGATGTAGCATGCAAGAACCTACATACCATTTACCAAAACTAGTTAAAAACTACATGCACAACATTTATATATGCATATAGGGGTCTAGGATAGGTACAAGGGTTATGAACATGATAGTTTAAACCATTATCCTGAACAGTGTATATCGCTCCATTCTAAAGGCACCCACCAGCTATATGGGTCCGAATTCCCCTGCCCAAAAGGCCCAGTGTGTGTTAGCTGGATATACAAAGGAAAACGAAGAAAGGATAATGACACCAAGGCGATATCCATCCAAAATAAAGTATGCACTAAGCAAACGGTCACACAGACCCCCACCTCGGCAAATGTGGTTTCCAGTGTTGGTCCCCCCCTCCCCTCCTTCGGGACTACACCTTTATAGTAAGTTTCACAATTCCCTTTAAACCTAAATAAAAATAGTTTACACATTAACCCAACCATTAACAAAGGAGTCTATACTATGGAATTTTCCAACTTGGTATCGTTATACCAATATGCTTACAAGCTAATTCAATTATGACAAACCAGTCTATTAACCATTTCACTCCAAATTTCCATTAAAATTTGAATTCCATGGGCACCAAAGGCATTCCAAAACTATTTGTATTATTCATTATCATTTAATACAATGCAATATTCTAAAAGTAAGTTAAATTATACAAATTCTATATTCAAAAACCAAGTTATAAAGGTGGGTTCAGGTTAGTGCCATTATCAATCAAAAAATCCATCAATTTGGGAAACCCATGTTCCTCATTACAATCATTATAACCATGCACCCTTTTAGCCCAAAACTAGCTATTAAAGCCTAAACAACACCTTTAAATCATGGATAAAATAATTTAAGTAATAACCATCAAAATCCCTCAACACAATTTTAAATCCATCAATTAAAAACACCGGAATAACAAATAAAATAAATGCCACAATGTAAAATTCAAGGTAAGAATGAGAAACATGCCTAAAATACCATAGAATTTGGAAGGAAATCAAAGTTTGGAGCTTGGATGGTGAATTCTCGATAAAACCCTTAAAGTTTCTTGGTTGGTGAGTTAGAGAAGAAAGGAATAGACTTTTATCTTTGAAAACTGAAGGAAATGGGTCAATTTTATGTGTTAGTGCAAGGGTTAAAAGGACTAAAAAATTCTTATCCTAAGTGAAAAAACCAAATCTGGGCCAAAAATATATAGCGGTGTGGCACGCTGCTATAACAGAGCTTAGCCTCTGTGCCATGATATTATCACGGGGCTATGTGGCGTGGCATGCCACTATTATAGAGGATTTCTGCCACGGAGTTCCAAAATGCCCTCGAACCTCTTTTAAAAATTCCAAACTTTCCCAAAATATCCTTTTGACATTCCTTAACATAATTCAAGTCAAGAAAATTATATTACGCACACAAAAGGGTAAAAAAAAAAATCATTGAAATTTTATGGGGTCTTACATTATCCCTCCTTTAGGTCATTCATCCCCAACTGAGAATAAGGGCATTTTTAGCATGACAATGAAGTAACACAGTAGAATCTAAGAACAAATTTAGAATACAGCAAGAAGGCACACAAAAATCATACCTTAAACATTTTCATCCAATGTTAGGAATAAGAATGGATAGTTGGCTCTCATATCTTACTCAATTTCCCATGTAGCTTCTTTCAACTTTTGATTCATCCAAAAGACCTTCACCGAAGCTACATCCTTTATCCTCAAACTTCTAACTTGCCTATCCAATATCTCAATCGGGACTTCCTAATAAGACAAAGAATCCGTACCACCAACACTCTTAACAGAAACTATCAAAGAAGGATCACCCAAACACTTTTTCAGCATAGACACATGGAAAATGGGATGAATCAAAGCCAAACTTGTTAGAAAATCTAAGTCATATGCAACATTCCTAATTCACCTTCAAATCTGATATGGACTAATGTAATAGGGATTGAGCTTCCCCTTCTTCCCAAACCTCATAACTCTTTTCATAGGAGCAACCTTCAAAAATACCCAATCACTAACTTCAAACTCCAAATACCTTCGCCTCACATCCGCATACGAGTTTTATAAACTCTGCACAGTCTTAAGCCTTTCTAAAATTACTTTCACCTTCTTCGTGGCTTGGTGAACCAAGTTGGGGCCAAAGTGCTGAGTCTCACCTACCCTAAACCACCAAATTGAAGACCTATATGTTCATCCATATAGAGCCTCAAAAGGAGCTATTTGAATTCTAGAATGATAACTATTATTGCAAGAAAACTCAATAAGAGGCAAATGGTCAATCCAACTACCCTTAAAGTCAATCATACGAGCCTTAAGAATATCTTCCAAAGTCTGAATAGTATGCTCCGCTTGTCCATCCATTTAAGGGTGGAAAGTGGTTCTAAGGTTCACTAGAGTACTCAAACATTTCTTAAACAAATAAAAAAAGTGAGAAAAGAACTACGTACCTCGGTCTAAAATGATAGACACCAATATCCCATGAAATTTAAATTTTTGCTGAATGAATAACTTAGCATAATCCTCTCCTGAGTAGTTTGTCCTCACAAACAAAAAGTGAGCAGAATTAATCATTCAATCAATAATGACCCAAATAGAATCATACTGATTGCGAGACCACAGAAGACCCATGATGAAATCCCTATTAATCATCTCCCACATCCACATGGGAAACTTTATGTCTTAAGACATGTCACTAGGCCTCAAATGTTCAACCTTGACTTGCTGACAAACCATATACTTATACAAAAAGTTTTCAATATTTTCTTCATATTATTACACCAGTAGATTTCCTTCAAGTCATAATACATTTTAGTTGAACTCAGATGAATTGTATATCTGGACTCATGAGGAACATCTCCCCCCGACATCAGCATCAGGAACATAGAAACTTCCTTGATACCACAATATGCCATCTCTACCCGATCCTAATGGACATAAACTTTTGAAGACACACATCATCCTTGCTCTATATAAGTATAGGATCCACCGCCTGCTTGTCCTTCACCTTAGCACCAGGAGTTGATTTAACCACTTTTTGAATAATCACTCCACCATCCTCAGAGTCGAAGAACGAACTCCCAAGTTTGCCAACCCATAAATCTCCTTCACTAACCCTCTTTTCTCTTAATCAATATGAGATAAGATTCTCATAGACAACCTACTTAGATCATTAGAAACTACATTAGCTTTTCCTGGATGGTAGTGAAAGCTCATGTCATAATACCTAAGTCGCTCGAGCCACCACCTCTTCCTGAGGTTTAATTTCTTTTGCGTAAATACATATTGCAAGCTCTTATGGTCTGAATAAATATCCATATGTATGCCATATAGATAATAGAGATAAATCTTCAAAATAAAGACTACAACCTCCAACTCTAGTTTGTGAGTTGGGTAATTTCTCTCATGACTTTAAGCTACCTAGAAGCATAGGCCACAACTTTACCATGTTGCATCAAAACATAACCCAATCCCATAGAGAATGTATCACAATACACAAAAAACTATTTAGTACCCTCGAGTAAGGTCAAAACTGGTGCAAAAGTCAACTTATCCTTCATTTCTCAAAGCTACCATCACAAGCATCGGTCCCTAAGAACTTAACCTTTTTGTAAGTTAACATCATCAGCGGGGCAGTAATAAATGAAAAAAATCTCCATAAACCTCCAATAATACACAGCCAAGCCCAAGAAGCTCCTAATGTCAGTTGGAGTCATGGGTATAGGCCACTTCATAACTGCTTCAACTTTCTATGTATCCAATTTAATACCCCCACTAAAAATAACATGCCCAGGAAAGGTCACAATACTTCGCTAAAATTCATATTTAGTAAACTTTGCAAATAAATTTTGGTCCTTAAGAGTTTGCAACACAATTCGAAGGTGATTGACACGATCCTCCTCACTCTTAAGAATACAACAAGTTATCATCAATGAAGACTATAACAAAAATATTCAGACCCTATCTAAACACCACATTCAGAAGATCCAAGAAAGTAATCAGACCATTAGTGAACCCAAATGACATAACCAAGAACTCATAATGGTCATTCCGAATTCAAAAAGAAATCTTGGGAATATTAAACTCCCTAATTTTAATTGATGGTAGCTTGAATGAAGATTAATCTTTGGAAAACACCTAACAACCCTGAAGATGAACGAATAGGTCATCAATCTTGTAAGAGAATACTTATTTTTCACTGCAACCTTATTTAATTAATAATAGTGTATACACATCCGAAGAGACTCATCATTCTTTCACACAAAAAAGCACAGGACCACCCCACAGAGAAACACTATAATGGATTAAACCCTTATCATGAAGATTTTTTAACTACTCCTTTAGTTCCTTTAGTTAAGTTAAAACTATCTTATAAGTAGGAATAGAAATGGGAGAGGTATCTGATAGAATATCAATCCCAAAATACATCTACCTGGCAGGAGGAATTCCACGAAGATCAAGGAGAAAAATTTAAGGAAACTCATTAACAACCAGGACAGATTGGAAAAAGGAACTCTAAAAGTTAGCATCTTTAACCCAAATTAGTTGATATAAAAACCTTTTGGAAATTAACTTCTAAGCTATAATATAAGAAATAAAACCCCCTTTGGGAACTAAGGAACTCCCATCCCATTCAATTATCGGCTTATTAGGAAATGAAAACTGTAATACCCCAAAAAAGCCAAACCAATATTAGAGCCATGTACCAAGCTCATGCATAGTAAATCATGGTTCTTTTATAGTTTTATGAGTAGGTTAGATGTATATTAAGGATTCAAATAACTTC
This sequence comes from Capsicum pubescens, assembly GCA_030864215.1. Classification (NCBI taxonomy): domain Eukaryota; kingdom Viridiplantae; phylum Streptophyta; class Magnoliopsida; order Solanales; family Solanaceae; genus Capsicum; species Capsicum pubescens. Next base: position 126,574,742 of record CM061542.1, read on the forward strand.
CAGCTATCAGAGGAATCAAAACATTCCTTACCAATTGAATTCTTGAGAAGGATATTGGTATAGTCAACTTCAAACGAGCATATCTCTCATTATACTTGGAACTTATGATCTCATAACCTATCAATAGATATATAATTGAATTATCTTTCCAAATATATCAATTTCACCTAAATTCGATACTAGAGCAAAGAGTTATTCCTATTTTACTCCAGCATGTCAGGCTGAAAATAGTGTGACGACATTCGTGGTAGCTTACCACATTTGTGACGCCCTGCCACGAAGGTCGTCAGCCTTAGGCAGAATCCAACTCCTATGTGATGAAATTCATGGTAGTTTACCACATTTGTGATGCCCTACCACGAAGGTCGTCAGCCTTAGGCAGAATTCAGCTCCTGTGTGACAACATTTATGGTAGCTTACCACATTTGTGATGCCCTACCACGAAGTCCGTCAGCCTTAGGCAGAAACCAGCTCCTAAGTGACGAAATTCATGGTAGCATACCATAATTTTGATGCCCTACCTTGAAGGTCGTCCGAATTAGGCAGAAACCATCAATTCTAGCTTCTGTGTGACGATATTTTTGACGGCTTACCACATTTTTGACTCCTTGTCATAAATGTCGTCAGCTATTATTTTCAGCAACTGGGAATTTATTTTATAAGGGTATTTTGGTCTTTTACCTTTACTTCCCACAACTTATAACCCTCAAGGAACGTATTATCTTCCATTCTCTTTAGTTAAAATATCTTTAAAAGATCTCTCATATACTTTCAACCACAAGATTAGGGTTTCCTCTCAAGATCATCTCCTCAGGAATAGGAACATTCTTTCCCAAAGGGGTTAAATCCTAGTCAAGTAAAATCAAGGGAAAGCCTTAGGATTCCTTCAGGAACCTTTAGAAACATTAGATATCTTTCAAGATCATACTTTAAGGTATGCGTAGTGTTCATCTATTGATTCAATTCGTTCATAGAGTTCAAGAACCATGCTTTTAAATGTTATGTTGTAAACTTTTGTGGTGATATAAGCATGTACACATTGATGATTGTTGTTCAAGTCTGAAGATGATATCTAAGGATGTTTTTAATGGAATATATGTAATTGTTGGTTGAAAATCATGAACTTTGGGTGGGTTGAACTAATGCAAGTATGAACTCTACCTATGCCTTAAAAAATGCATGTAAGGTATTTTATAAAATGCCTAGGATGATATAAGTTCATAGTTACATGATTTCATGATATCTAAATGACAAGTCCATGTTAGAGATACACTTCAATATGAATGCCCATTCTATTTATGTATTCTTTAGGCGATGGCATGAAGTATGTATAATGATAGAAATATAAATTTTGTGTGCGAATTATATCCATGCTTTCCCTACCATGTGTTGAGGTATTGATTACATACATGAAGTATACTATCCTTTACATATGATATAGCAAATTGTGGACTCCAATCTTGTGATCAAGTCATGTCATGTGTGTCAGTTTCCTTCTATCGAGTCCTGGGGTATTAGTACCCAAAAAACATAGTTGTGTGCCTAGAGCCATGTCATGCTGTCACGATAATCTCAGTCAAGCTATAATCTATAGAACTCAGTCAGTCATGTGACTCAGGAAACCTCAGAAATCTCATGATCCCAGTTAACTCTCAGATAATAGTACTACTTCGTCAGTCAACGGAAGTCAATTAATCTGTCCATGTACAGTCAGTTGAATCATGTTTAGTCTCTTCAAATGGGAGTAAGATTTAGCACCGAGTGAACCCAAGGATGGAAACTCACCTGTATATGAGGGTTTGATTCTTAGAAGACATCCTTGCGTTCAAGAACTATGTAACCAACATAGTTTGAGACATCGCAACCTATTATATGAGGGTAGATAAAGTGGCTTAACCTGTTATATGAGGGTTCCCACCGTTCTCACTAGAGTTACCTATTATATGAGGCTTGCTCATATGTTATCCTTACCAGTGGCGCTGTATTGACACCCTTCAAGTTAGGGAAGAGATTGGACCCCATCTTACCCATAATGGCACATATGGGGTATGTTCGTTAAACAACTACCTCCCACAGTTTCAATATCAGTCTCAGTAAAAGAACTCAGACAATTCTTCAGATATCAGTATACCAGGACTGTTAGATACTGTAAAATTCAGTTATAGCACGGAACTCAGAGAGTTTAACAAGATTCAGGGTTGTTAGATACAGTCATTCATGTTATCAGAACTATGGTTCCAACCATGTATTAGTATACAGATTTAGCCATGACGTACTCACGATCTTAGTTACTATGTATGTATGTTTGTACTCTTACATTCATATCAGTCAGTCAGTAGTATTATTCATGCATGTAAACCCTTTGCATTAGCCTACCTCACTCGTATACTCAGTACTCCAGTTGTACTGACGCATTTACACTATGAAGCTTTCTTTTCATGTTACACCATAGGTTCAGAGGCATGAGTCCCAGACCAGCAGTAGCAGTCATATTTAACATACAGAGTTGCAGTGAGTCCTCTTCATTCGAGACCGACATTATTTGATTTATTCGATTTGTTCATTTATCTCTTCAGTTCAGTTTTACGGAGTTAGTTAGAGACATATTTCTTCAACTCCTTATTTTAGACAGTACTTAGAGGCTTTCGTATTTACGTTTAGATTTAGCTTTAAAATTCAGTTTTCAGTTGTTTTGGGTATTTTTTTTGCCCATATGGATGTTATATTATTTCAGTTGAACCTTATGGCCTATTGTGCATGTTTTCCTTATTATTATGTCATGAATTGTTGTATACAAGTACAGATATCAGTCATGGGTTAGCTTGTGGTCTCTCGAGATCGTAAGCACCGTGTAGCATTCCGGTTAAGAAAATTGGGGCATTACAAAGTTGGTATCAGAACCTAAGGTTCAATAGAGTCCTAGGAAGTCTGAAAACTGCATCCAGTAGAGTCTTGTACATGGGTGTGTTGCACGCCAGTTTTATGTACAGGAGGCTATGAGATGTTTTAGGATCAGTTACCTTTCTTCAGTATTTATATTGTGCTAGTAAACATAATTTCAGGTCTGTCTCTCAGTCTAATCCGCTCTTCTCTTATTTCAGAAACATGCCTCCAAAGAGAAGAAATTATCTAGCTCCTCAGCCTGAAGATCCTTTGGTAGAACATGTTTCTCATACAGAGTTAAGGACCGCATTTAGCACTCTTTCTCAGTCTGTAGCTTCCCAGAATGAATGAACAACAGTCGTTCCGGCCAACCCAGTGACCACTTCAGTAGCAGCTAGGATTCGGGACTTCACCCGAATGAACCCTCCGTCTCTATTTGGGTCTAAGACAGACGAGGATCCTTAGGAATTCATTAACCAAGTCTAAAAGGTCATTGATATCATATGAGTCACTTCTTCTCAGAGTGCCGAGTTATCCGCATACCAATTGCAGGATGTCGCTCACACATGGTACAAGTAGTGGTTAGCAGAATGGTTAGAGGATGTAGGTCCTATTGAGTGTGAAGAATTTTTCATTACTTTCTTAGACAGATTCTTTCCCCAAGAGCTGAGAGAGGCCAAAGTTCTTGAGTTCATCAAACTTAGGCAGGGAAATATGACAGTTAGAGTGTATTTTCTTAGATTTACTCAGCTAGCCATATATGCCTCTCATATGGTTGCAGACAACAGGGCTAAGATGAGAAAGTTCATTTCAGGGGTGAATGATAGCATGGTAAATGAGTGTAGGTCTGCGATGCTGAATGGTGATATGACTTTAGCCAGGCTCATAAACCATGCTCAACAGATAGAGGAGCAGAAGGTTAATACTAGGGGGAGGCAGAACAAGAGAGCAAGAGCAGTTAGTTTCAGTTTTGCTCAGCCTAAATCAGAGAGAGGAAATCATTCACAGTTTTATCCTAAGTCAGCAGTTCCAGCCCATTCCTCCGCTAATGCCCCAGTGCCGAAGTTCAGCGACGGCAACAGAGGCAGAGCACCAGGCTCTAAATCTCAGAGCAGTGTTAGCAGTGCCCGCACTTATCCTCAGTGTCAGTCCTGTGGTAAGAACCATCAGGGTATGTGTAGAGAAAGTCAAGGAGTTTGTTTTGTTTGTGGCAGGCCAGGCCACAGAGTTAGGGACTATCCTCAGCTAGGTCCTCAGGGTCATCAGAATCGTTCCACAGTTTAGTCCGGTCGCCCGAACCTACAGGGTGCCACTTCCAGTGCTACTAGTGGGCAACGCCTAAATAGACTCTATGCTCTTCAGACCCGACAGGATCAGGAAAATTCTCCTGATGTCGTTACTGGTACGTTACAGATTTTCCATGTTCATGTTTTTGATTTGCTAGACCCAGGTGCATCCTTGTCTTTTATCACTCCATACATAGCAGGCGATTTCAAAATCAGTCCCAAAATTTTAGTAGAGCCCTTTTCAGTCTCTACCCCTGTGGGTAAAACCATCATAGCTCGGCGGGTATATAGGAACTGCCCGGTTATGATATTTCAAAAATACATGTCAGTAGATTTAGTCGAGTTAGAGATGACTGATTTTGATGTCATTCTCAACATACATTGGCTTCATTCCTGCTATGAAATAGTCAACTGCAGAAACAGGATAGTTCAGTTTCAGTTACTTAATAAGACCGTCCTAGAGTGGAAGGATAGCACTTCGTTTTTCAGGGGTAAACTTGTTTCCTACCTTCGGGAAAGGAAAATAATTTTTAAGGGGTGCGTGTATCATCTCGTGCATGTTAAGGATTCCAGTTCCGAATCTCCCAGTCTCGAATCAGTCCTAGTGGTTAATGAATATTCAGATGTCTTTCCCGAAGATCTACTAGGCATTCCTCCCAAAAAGGAAATAGACTTCGGCATAGACCTTCTCCTAGATACTCAACCTATTTCTATTCCTCCATAAAAAATGGCACTAGCAGAACTCAAGGTACTTAAAGATCAGTTGAAAGATCTCGTAGACAAGGGATTCATCAGGACCAGTGTATCCTCATGGGGTGCGCCAGTCGTATTCATGCGCAAGAAATATAGTTCCCTCAGAATATGTATTCATTACCATCAGCTCAACAAATTCATGATCAAGAACAGGTATCCGCTGTCTAGGATAGATGACTTGTTTGACCAACTTCAGGGTGCCAGTTATTTCTCCAAGATAGACCTAAGATCAGGCTATAATCAACTTAGAGTTAGAGAATGTGACATTTCAAAGACAACTTTTCGCACTCGATATGGTCACTTTGAATTTCTAGTCATATCCTTTGGTCATACCAATTCCCCTGCAAATTTCATGGACTTGATGAACCGGGTGTTCAAGCAGTACTTGGACACATTTTTCATAGTCTTCATAGATGATATTCTGGTCTATTCTCGCACAGAGCGTAATCATTCAGACAATCTCATAATTGTTCCTCAGACTCTCAGGGATCACCAGTTGTTTGCCAAGTTTAGTAAGTGTGAATTTTTTCTAAGATCAGTAGCATTCCTTGGCCACACTGTTTCCGATGATGGCATTCGAGTAGATCCTTAGAAAACCGAAGCTGTAAGAAACTGGCCTTGCCCTGTCTCTCTATCAGATATCAGGAGTTTCTTGGGTTTGGCTAGCTATTACCGATGGTTTGTCGAGGGATTTTCTTCTATTGCATCTCCTATGTCCATATTGACTAATAAGAAAGTTAAGTTTCGGTGGTCAGAACCTTACAAGAAGAGTTTTCAAGAGTTGAAGACTCAACTCACCTCAACTCCAGTTTTAGCACTTCCCGATAGTTTCATTGGATTCGTAGTATATTGTGATGCATCCAAAGTAGGTTTAGGTTGTGTCATCATGTAGCATGGTAGATTCATAGCCTAAGCCTCCATATAGTTAAAGCCTCATGAGAAGAATTATCCTACTCATGACCTTGAGTTAGCAACAGTTGCCTTTTCCTTAAAGATTTGAAGGCATTATCTATACGGTGTTCATGTAGACGTCTTCATAGTTCATAAGAGCCCTCACTATGTCTTTTCCCAGAAAGATCTCAATCTTCGTTAGAGAAGGTGGTTATAGCTCTTGAAAGATTATGACATAATTGTCCTTTATTATCCTGGCAAGGCTAATGTAGTGGCCGACACACTCAGTAGACTATCCATGGGTAGTGTTTCCCATGCTGAGGATAGTAAGAAGAAATTAGCTCAGGAGATTCATCAGCTTACCAGACTAGGCATTCGCTTAGTCGACTCTTGATGTTGGGTGTATTTACACGCCTAAACACCATAATTTACCCATGTTATAGCTAAGTTTTGAGGATAAAATATATAATTCCTGCACTTTTAGTCCATTTTCCTTTAAGTGAGCTAACCTACGTGATTAGCATGTTTTCAGGTATTAATGATGAAGATTTCAGCACATTGTGGACCTTTGGGCAGCAAAGGAAAACTTCACACAAGAGGGAAGGCAGCTTTTGGAAGCTTATGGACTGAATGTGACGCATGGAGAAATTGTCCCGGGCAAAAGCAGTATTTTTAAATACTTAGGGGTGAAGCAGTAACTTAATAGGACTAGGACAAGGATGTTATAAAAACCTTATTTGCTGAATTTTTCAGCATTTATTCATTCATTATTGTTTTTCATAATTCAGTCGACACTTTTAGTATTATTCACGTTACAATTTCTGTAACTTTAGATAGAAAAACGCTACAAGAACGGCTAGAGAGCAAATCACGTCATTCTCATAGTGACGCCAATACATACCCATCGTGAGATTGTTATCGTTTTGGTATGATGATGATGATGTCTTCTTTGTTTTCCATTACAATCATGAGTAGCTAAACTTCTCTGTTAGGGTTATGGAAGCCTTTTGATATACTATCTATTACTATGAGTTTGTGAATTCTTGATGCGTATGCTACTTATATCATTACTCTCTACATTTTAATTAAACTATTGTGGTTGAAAACATATATAATACTCCATTATAGCATTAACTTGTTTGAGAGAAAAGTTACATGTTTGGAAAAGAGAGTGTGACAAGGAAATAGGGCTACCAACCCCTATTTACACATTAATGCCTTAACCGGATTAATCTCTTGGAGAGTTCGTACCATTAGTTATACGATTTAAGCTCGAGAGAGTTAAAGTGAAATAATCCTTGATGGTTGAGAAACACTAGGATTTACCATTAGAATACGAATCTCTATAAGTGCATGCATGTCTGAATTCCGCATTACTCATAGTTAATAGATACGTAGAACTCATAAGGTGGACATAACCCTAACTTATTTTTCTCTGTGATTAAATCTTACTAAACAAAGCATTCTGTTGTTACTTTGATAGCATTAATTCACGCCACAATCCAATCCTCCTTTTTCATGGAATTTTCAATCAACAGTCTACTAATAACTGCAACACTTAGTGACCAAGTATTCCCTGTGAGATTCGACACCCATTCCAGTTGGGTTATATATTTGACATCGACCGCTTACACTTTCTCATGAGAGCTTTAGTTTGCGCGTTATCAAATTTTGGCGCCGTTGCTGGGGAATACAGTTGTCAACTAAGTTTGTGATAGTTAATAGACACTTTGGTCTAAAATTCTTGAATTTTACTTTTTGTTTGTTGTTTTTGTTTTGTTCAGGTTTGGTAGAGTGCATGCCAAATACACGAAGATCTGGTCAGCCATTATTACCCATAAATCCTGAACCACAACTTATTGGCAGAATGGATGCACAACGTGACATTGAAAGAAGGGCTGCTCTACAGGAGCAGGCTAGATTTGCTGCATTGGCAGCTGCTCAAGTGCATCAACAGAATATTGATAACCCAGGTCGGGCAACAAATCCTGATGATGAGGACCTAGGTGATGATGAGTTACTGAATCCTAGGCATAGTAATGAGGTGGCGGCACCTATGCATAGGAGGGAACGTCAAGCTAGAATGAGACCTGACCGCCGAGCTGTGCAAGATCCTTTTGATGATGATGATGATGATCTGGATGGAGCTGGTGCCACAGGGGCTATTATTCCTCCACCCTAGGCACCCGGAGCTAAGTTCAATATCACTAGCACCATGATTCAGTTATTGCAGCTCAAGGGTTTATTTGGTGGACTTGCAGGCGATGATCCGAATATGCATCTGGTCAATTTTATTTCAACATGCAAGTCGTTTGACAATCCAGGAGTTGGGCAGGATGCAATTCGGCTGCGCTTATTTCCATTGTCTCTGTCTGGGGAGGAAACTCTATGGCTGAACGGGCTAACTCCTGATTCTATTACTAATTGGAGGCAACTGAAAGACGCTTTCCTAGAAAGATTCTTTCCGCCATCCAAGAGAGCACAGTTAAGAGATGAGATTAGTAATTTCCGACAGCTTCCAACTGAAGCTCTCCACAAAACATGGGAGAGGTTCAAGAAGAAGCTTATGTGGTGCCCAAATCATCAGATGACCAACATCCACTTGATAGAGATATTATACAGGGCTTTGAACTCAGTGACAAAGCCAGTGGTTGATAATGCTGTAGGTGGGTCATTCATGGACCTTACTTTAATTGAGGCAAGTGATATGCTGGACCGTATGACAAAGCAGAGTAGAGCCTGGCATACCAGGGATGCTGAGGTAGCACGCTCTACTTTATCTTTTGGAATGACTGCAGAGCAGAGGCGTAAACAAGAGGAACGTGACCAAGATATGGCTCACATGAAAACGCAGATGGATCTTCTTACCAAGCATTTATTATCAGGAAAGACCAAAAAGGTTAAAGCCGTTGTATCACAGGGAAGATATGATTCCGATTCTGAGGGGGAAGCAAATTACTTGAATAAGAAGGGGGGTTTCCGAGGCAATGCCAAAGGAAACCAAGGTCGGAACTATTATGATAAATCTGGATACAAGGACCGCGATCAAGGTGGTTGGAAGAATAAGATTGACAGGAGTGGTTTGTATGTTCCTCCTGGAAACTGTGAGGCTGTGGCGTCTGGATATGGAAAGATGTCCATGGATGATATTATGGCTAAGCTGTTGAAAGGGGTGGAGGCAACCAATATGGGCGTTACTGAGGTAAAGAATGATTTGTCATCAATAAATCAATTGGTTGACTCACATTCTACTGCAATAAAATAGTTGGAGCAACAATTGAGTCAATTATCAGCGGCATTCAACCAAAGAAAGGCTGGCATGCTACCCAGTGACACTGTGCAAAACCCAAGGAATGATGGATCGTGTATGGCTATTACTACCCGGAGTTGTAAAGTGTTGGAAAATCCATCCAAAGGAAAGAAAGTGGTTGATGATATAACAAAGAATGTTGATGAAGCAGAGTTTAAAGATGCCGTAGAAGCTGAAGTGAGTGCTCATGATGTTACACCTAGACGTCACCAGCCTGAAAAGAGTGATAATCGGAAGAAAGATAAAAAGGAAGTGGTGGAGAAAATGATTCCTCTTACACCACCACCTTTTCCTCAGAGACTGAAGAAGAAGGCTGATGACACTCCTAAAAAGGTTGATAATTGGAAGCAAGATAAAGAGGAAGTGGTGGAGAAAACGATTCCCCTTCCACCACCACCTTTTCCGCAGAGACTGAAGAAGAAAGCTAATGACACCAGGTTCAGTAAATTCATGACCATTTTGAAGCAGCTGACTATTAATGTTCCGTTGGTGGAGGCGCTGGAACAGATTCCTGGGTATGCTAAATTAATGAAGGACCTGTTGACAAAAAAGCGGGCAGCAAGTTATGAGCTGGCAGATAATGTTCATCATTGCAGTGCAATCGCTACAAGATCGCTAGTACAGAAGAAGGCAGATCCTGGTGCTTTCACTATTCCTTGCACGATTGGATCGTTGGATTTTGCTAAGGCGTTGTGCGATTTGGGAGCTAGCATCAATTTGATGCCGCTATCTATTTATAGAAAGTTGGGGTTGGGTGATCTTACACCAACCAATATGCGGCTCGTGATGGAAGATAGGTCGGTAAAACGGCCTGTTGGTATCTTATATGATGTGTTGGTGAAGGTTTCCACCTTTATCTTTCCTGCAAACTTTGTTATTTTGGATTGCGAGGTGGATTTTGAAGTTCCCATAATCTTGGGGCGTCCTTTCCTCGCAACTGGAAGTGTGCTGATTGATTTAAGAGCTAATGAGCTTTAATTTCGGCTAAATGATGAAGTGGTCCATTTTGATGTATATAAATCGATGAAGCAGCCTAGAGATATGGATGTGTTCTCTGTAGATGATGTTTACTATAAGGATGAGAAAGGATTATCTGTAGAGAAGCAGCTTACTGTTGAGCCATTATCTGTTGTGCTGTTGAATTTTGAGCATGAGGATGTTGAAGAATATGAAGAAACTATTTGTGCTCTAATAGGAATAAAGTCCTATTCTCATGCTACTAAGAAGCTGGACCTTGATCTTAGGAATCGACCTTCACCAACAACGAAGACTTCCATTGAAGATCCACCAGTGCTAGAATCGAAAGAGCTCCCCAGTCACCTAAGATATGCGTTCTTGGGAAGTGGAAATACACTTCCGGTGAGTGTTGCGGCTGATTTAGGTGAACAGCACGTAGAGGCTCTCATCTCTGCTCTGAAGAGGTACAAGAGGGCTATGGGTTAGACTACTGATGATATAATTGGTATCCCTCCTAGGATATGTATGCACAAGAGTCATCTCGAAGAAGATTTCATGCCTACAAGTAAGCATCAGCGTCGTCTGAATCCATTCAGAAAATGATGCACCATCTATCTCGATGAAGTCTAAGTAATTGAGATAGCTATGTCGTGCCATAACAATAAATCAAGCGCTAAATGGGAGGCAACCCATCATTTTTAGTCATTTTGTTTTCCTAGGAGTTTTTTTTGTTAAATAAAAATCCAAAAAGAAGAGTCGAGCCACGACCAAAACTAAGGCGCTTGGTGGGAGGCAACCCATCTTTATAATCATTTTTGTTATTTTTGATTATGTGTAGGGGAAGACGTATAAAGAAGGAGCTTGGTCTCAAATTTTGATTTGAAAGTGAGCAATGTTAAAGGTGGTAAGTGAGTAATGAAGGAGCAAAAGGCTTTCGGTTAGGCGTTGCCTATACAAATCTAGGCAATGGACAAGGCAAGGCCTATGTAAATCTAGGCAACGGACAAGGCAAGGCCTATGCTATTGCCTTTGCTCTCTGAATCGACAATGCTATAGCATAGGCGCCGCCTATGCTCAACTAGGAAAAGCTAAAGGCACCGCCTATGCCATTGCCTTTGCTCTCTGAATCTATAATGCCATAGCATAGGCGCCGCCTATGCCCAACTAGGCCATAGCATAGGCCCCGCCTATGTTCAACTAGGCAAAGCTAAAGACGTCGCCTATGCCATTGCCTTTGCTCTCTGAATCTACAATTTCATAGCATAGGCGCCGCCTATGCCCAACTAGGCCATAGCATAGGCGCCGCCTATGTTCAACTAGGCTTTGCTAAAGGCGCCGCCTATCATAAGCATAGGCAAAGTATTAGGCGCCGCCTACTTATGCTTTTTGGTCTCCTAACCCAATTTTTCATGGGTCAAACCCGACCCAAGCCTTGGTCTATAAATAGAAACTCAATCTTAGAACAAAATCTCATTGTTTGCTCAAGATAGGCGCCGCCCAAGCTTTCAAATCCTCTCAAAAAAATTTCTTTTTGCTCATCTAGTCTTGTGAGTTCATCTTCCGGATCCATCACCAAGTAAGTCATTCTTTTATATTCCGTAGTTGTTGAAATGCTACGTTTATAATGATTTATTAGATTTTGAAGTGGTGTTGGTGATTAGAATGTGGTTGGTTTGTTATGATACATCTAGTTGAGTGAAAGAATATGTGTGGGTGTTCTTGACTTGGTTCTGAATTGTATTTGATTGTTATACACTGTCATCCTTTTTGCGGAATTAAAATGGTAAAGTTAATTGCATAATCTTCAAAGTTGAAAGCTTGAATGTTTGAATGACTCGTTCATCGAGATAAAGATCATGATTGAATACAAGCATGAGATGTTGTGATTATTTCTATACCATACCTTGATACGATCTCTATGTAGTAGTCTTGTTCAAAAGGTGCATTAATCCAAACACAAAAGTATAGTTAAGAATACATGAAATAGAGTTGGAAAGGATAATTAAGATGGCATGAAAGTATGACTGTGTTGAACATATTGTTGGAACATATCACCTAAATGTATGTCGATGAAGTCTGAGTAATCGATATCATTCACTTAATTAGTTTGTGCCAACAAATTAAGTGTGGGGTGGGGCCACTACTGTTTGTTTTTCGATTGAATCTTCCGAGATGAAGCTTACATGACACTATTTTTAATCTCAGGTAGAATGGCCCCAAAAGGACGACAAGGAAAAGAAAAAGTGTCCACCTAACAGAAAGGGCAAGAAAGGTCAGAAAAGGGGAAGAAACCTTATGATGACGACTCTAATGATAATTCCGATGCAGGGGGCATGACCCCGGATATAGAAGGGGAGTTTGACTAATTAGGTTTTACTTATTTATTTCCACTGAGGGCAGCGTGTCCCGTCTAAGTGTGGGGTGCGAGTATATGTCTGTTGTATTGTATTTCTTTGCCTACATTTATTCTTGTTTTTGCTAATTAGTCGTAATATTTTCGAATTTTTTTAGATTTTGCATGAAATTGTTTTGATAGGCGGCATGGTATTATGACAAGAGTTTGTGCTAAAATCATTACTATTGAGACATTTAGGCTCTAAGTGTGACTCACTGTGTGATAAGTGTGTGGTTTAATTCATTTATCTATTGGGTCAAGAGTCTATACTGATCCCAATAAAGTTGACCATGTGCCTTGTGTGTGTGAGGTTATAGTATATTCTATGTTGTGACTGATGCTAGAACTTGCCTGGTGTGTGTGTAAAGCAAAATAAAGAGTGTGAGTTTAGGAGATGATTTAGGATTTTCTTTGGCAGCCTGTGATTGTTTACCTTCTTTTTACCTACCCGTGGACATTATCCTAGTTAACCCCCTTTGAGCCTTTAGCTATTTTCTTTGACAGCCACATATGTAGCCTAATCCATTTTTTTTCAAGATCATAATTTGATCAAAATTCCTAAGCGCATTAAATTGTAGAGTCATGTGACAAAATAAGAGGAAAGTGGGTGAGAGTGATTCCTCAGAGTGTATTGGTACTTGAAATTGTTGTGAAAAGGAGTGCCTATCATAGAGGCATTTTATAAAAAAAAGAAAAAAAAAGAAAAAAAAAGAAAAAAAAGAAATAGAAAAATAAAAAGATAGTTGTGTTTATAATTGAATAACAAAATAGGTGAGAAGGGGTGGTAGATGAAAGGAAAGTAGAGGGGTTGTTTAAAAGAGAGTGTTAATGACATAACGTAGTGTATTAAAGCGCTTAGGGAACATAGTCACTATTTCTGGCCAAAATAGTCCTACCTGTCCCTTAGCCTACATTACAACCTGTAAAGACCTATTTGATCCTAAGCTTAGCATTCTAATATTAGTGGAGCATTACACTAAGGGCAAGCCTATGGTCATCAGTTGCAACATATGAATTCTTTGTGAGAGTGAGAGCAAGGAGAATCGTATACCCATGTTCCGAAAAATGAAAAACTTGTGAGTGATTATGCGTTATATCTTGTGTGAGACACACATGGTTGATGAGTTTTTGGTAATTTTGTATGATTCATGGTTCCTTAACTTGTGGATACGAATTATCCATCATCACGAGTCTATGTTGGAGGTTGAATGGTTTCTAGTAGTGATCCAGAAAACTACTCTTTGTTAATAATTGTCGTGCATGTCTTGTGGAACATTTTGTGTTACTGCTGTGAAATCCTAGTTAGATGTTTGCATGGACGTAATATTTTGTTCGAGGACGAACAAAGTTTTAAGTGTGGGGTGTTGATGTTGGGTGTATTTAGACGCCTAAACACCATAATTTACCCATGTTATAGCTATGTTTTGAGGATAAAATATATAATTCCTGCACTTTTAGTCCATTTTCCTGTAAGTGAGCTAACCTACGTGATTAGCATGTTTTCAGGTATTAATGATAAAGATTTCAGCACTTTGTGGACCTTTGGGAAGCAAAGGAAAACTTCATAGATGAGGGAAGGCAGCTTTTGGAAGCTTATGGACTGAATGTGATGCATGGAGAAATTGTCCCGGGCAAAAGCAGTATTTTTAAATACTTAGGGGTGCAGCAGTAACTTAATAGGACTAGGACAAGGATATTATAAAAACCTTATTTGCTGAATTTTTCAGCATTCATTCATTCATTATTGCTTTTCATAATTCACTCGACACTTTTAGTATTATTCACGTTTCAATTTCTGTAACTTTAGACAGAAAAAACGCTACAAGAACGGCTAGAGAGGAAATCACGTCATTCTCATAGTGACGCCAATACATACCCATCGTGATATTGTTATCGTTTTGGTATGATGATGATGATGACTTCGTTGTTTTCCTTTACAATCATGAGTAGCTAAACTTCTCTGTTAGGGTTATGGAAGCCTTTTGATATACTATCTATTACTATGAGTTTGTGAATTCTTGATGCGTATGCTACTTATATCATTACTCTCTTCGTTTTAATTAAATTCTTGTGGTTGCAAACATATAGAATATGCCATTATAGCATTAACTTGTTCGAGAGAAAAGTTACATGTTTGGAAAAGAGAGTGTGACAAGAAAATAGGGCTACCAACCCCTATTTACACATTAATGCCTTAACCGGATTAATCTCTTGGAGAGTTCGTACCATTAGTTATACGCTTTAAGATCGAGAGAGTTAAAGTGAAATAATCCTTGATGGTTGAGAAACACTAGGATTTACCATTAGAATACGAATCTCTATAAGTGCATGAATGTCTAAATTCCGCATTACTCATAGTTAATAGATACGTAGAACTCATAAGGTGGACATAACCCTAACTTATTTTTCTCTGTGATTAAATCTTACTAAACAAAGCATTCTGTTGTTACTTTGATAGAATTAATTCACGCCACAATCCAATCCCCCCTTTTCCGTGGAATTTTTGATCAACAGTCTACTAATAACTGCAAAACTTAGTGACCAAGTATTCCTTGTGGGATTCGACACCCAACCCAGTTGAGTTTTATATTTGACATCGACCGCTTACACTTTCTCATGAGAGCTGTAGTTTGGGCATTATCAACTCTTCAGAGGGTGGTGTATCTATTCAGAGTAGTTCAGAGACATCTCTAGTTTTCGAGGTGAAAGAGAAGCAATACATGGATCCTAGACTTGTCAAGCTAAAAGAGTCAGTTTAGAGTCAGGAGGTAGAGGTTTTCTCCCAAGAGGGAGATGGTGTTTTTCGTTGTCAGGGTTGTCTGTGTGTTCCCGATGTAGATGACTTGAGGCAGCAAATTCTTGCAGAAGCATATGGTGCACGATAATCTATTAATCCAGGGGCCACTAAGATGTACCGCGACTTGGGGGAGATCTATTGGTGAAGTGGGATGAAGAGGGATATTTCAGAGTTTGTGGCTAAGTGCTCTACATATCAGCAGGTTAAGATAGAGCATCAGAAACCTAGTGGTTACATGCAGGAGTTCACCATTCCTACTTGGAAGTAGGAAGAAGTGAACACGGACTTCGTGACGGGTTTGCCTAGAACATGTCATCAGCATGATTCAGTTTGGGTCATTGTAGACAGAATGACCAAGTCAGCTCATTTTCTTCCAGTTCGTACCTCTTACCCAGCCAAGGATTATGCCAAACTCTATATCAGGGAGTTGGTTAGATTACACGGTGTTCCACTGTCTATCATCTTAGACAGAGGTACACAGTTCACCTGTCACTTCTAGAAAGCGTTCCAAAAGGGTCTTGGTACCTAAGTTCATCTCAGTACAACATTTTATCCTCAGACAGATGGTTAAGCAGAAAGGACCATTCAGACCCTAGAAGATATGCTAAGGGCATGTGCAATTGATTTCAGGAGAAGCTAGGATGACTACTTTTCTTTGATTGAGTTTTCATACAACAACAACTATCACTCTAGTATTCAGATGGCTCCATTAAAAGCTCTTTATGGTAGGAGATGTAGGTCTCCGATCGGTTGGTTTGAAGTTAGTAAGACCACAGTCATAGGGCCTGACTTAGTATTCGATGCCTTAAAGAAAGTTCAGTTGATCATAGAAAGGCTTCGGGCTGCTCAGACCTGACAGAAGTCTTTTGCGGATGTTCATAGAAAGGATCTCGAATTTGGGGTCGATGACTATATCCATCTCAAGATCTCTCCGATGAAGTGAGTGAAGAGATTCATCAAGAAGGGAAAACTCAGTCCTCGATATATCGGTCCCTTCAGGATTCTCAGTCGCTTCGGCAAGGTAGCCTATGAGCTTGAGTTGCCTTAATATCTAGCCTCAGTTCATCTAGTTTTCCATGTCTCTTTGCTCAAGAAGTGCATAGGTGACCCAAAAGTTGTAGTCCCTATTTAGAGCATTGACATTAAGAATAGCCTCTCTTGTAAAGAGATTCAAGTCAAAATCCTCGACTATTAGACTCGTACTCTGAGGAACAAAGAATTCCCTCTAGTCAACGTTATTTGGAGGGATTACTCCATGGAGGGAGCTACTTGGGAAGCAGAAGAAGACATGGGAACCAAGTAACCTCATCTTTTCTCCGCTAATTCAGACTTAGCTCGAGGTAACAATTTTCCTTAAGCTTATTCAGTTACATGTTAAAAAATTCCAGTATAAAATTGGTATCGATTATCAGTGCATAGCTTATCAGGCATTCATGAGTTCAACTTATCAGTTATGCATCAGATATGCATGTTAAGATGGGCTATATTTAGTTTAGAATTCAATTCAGTCCTAAATCATGTGCCTGTTGAGCATGATCAGTGTATGCATCGTTTTATCTTTTCTCCCCACTCAAGTAGTCATAATTGGAGGACGAATGTTTCCAAGGGGGAGATATTGTAATACCCCGAAAAATCCAAACAAATATTAGAGCCATGTACCAAGCTCATGCATAGCACATCATGGTTCATTAATAGTTTTATGAGTATCTTATATGTATATTAAGACTTCAAATAACTCCCATCTATCAGACGAATCAAAATATTCCTTACCGATTGAATTCTTGAGAAGGATATTGGTATAGTCAATTTCAAACGAGCATATCTCTCATTATATTTGGAATTTTTGAGGTTATGACCTATCAACTGATATATAATTGAATTATCTTTCCAATGATACCAATTCTGCTTAAATCCAATATCGGAGAAAAGATTTATTCCTATTTTACTCCATCATGTCAGGCTAGAAATAGTGTGACGACATTCGTGGTAGCTTACCACATTTGTGACCCCTACCATGAAGGTCGTCAGCCTTAGGCAGAATACAGCTCCTGTGTGACGACATTCGTGATAGCTTACCACATTTCTGATGCCCTACCACGAAGGTCATCAGCCTTAGGCAGAATCCAGCTCCTGTGTGACGACATTAGTGGTAGCTTACTATATTTGTGATGCCCTACCACAAAAGCCGTTAGCCTTAGGCAGAAACCAGCTCCTAAGTGACGACATTCGTGGTAGGTTACCACATTTGTGATTCCCTACCACGAAGGTCATTAGACTTAGGCAGAAACCATCAATTCCAGCTTCTTTCAGAAGTTACTGATCTCATCCCTCAACTGTACCCTCCTGGAGAATGGAAATAACCTTTCTAGGAAAGCCTCTTTCAACTACCTCCAATTGGTTATAGAGTCAGGAGTCAGTCCATTGAGCCATAGTGTTGCCTCTTTAGACAGAGACAACAGAAATAAGTATAGTCGGATAACATTTTGTCCCACTCCTGGGTTATCAAAATATTTGTAAATGGTGATAAAGTTCACCAAATACATGTTAGGATAAACTCCAGGAAGTCCACTGAACAACCCCTTAAGATGAAGGAGTTGAATCATTGTTCTGTTAATATTGAATTAAGCTCCAGGTACTAGAGGTGGAGGAATAATGGCTCCAGATGAACCTTCTCCATCTATTCCATCTTTATCATCATTCAGATCAAACTGTACCAGTTGTCGATCCTGCCTTGCCCTAAAGGGATGATTCCTATTTACATTCTTATTCACTGGTGTAGCCACTTTCTCTGCACCTCTTAGGTTAAAAGGATCTAACAAATCATCATCAGGATTAGAATGACTCCCCGGCTGGTCATCATTCTACTGATTAAGTTGATCTCTAGCTAGAGCATCTAGTCATTCAGAGTCTTGGGGGTCTGCTATTCTTCCAATTAACTACGGTTACAGATGTATTGGTAATACTGGTGCACCCAATCTCTGTGTACTTGGCATACACAATAACTACTCTGTACAGAACAAAAACAACAAACAAAAGTAAAATTTGGGAAATTTGACCAAATGTCAATTAAAAAACACAAACTTAAGTGACAACTGTATTCCCCGGCAATGGTGCAGAAATTTGACACGCACAAATTACACCACTCTTACGATAGAGTAATCAGTTGCTTTCAAATATAGAACCCAACTAGGTTGGGTGTCGAATCCCACAGGGAAAACTGTGTTCACTACGTATTTTGATTGTTATCATACTATTGATCAAAGGTTCCTGAACAAAAAAGGTTTTAGTTTATGAATTTTATTCTAAATTATTGTAACAGAATTGTTCCAACTAATAATTCTTCCTGCAAGTCGTAATTCAATGGTATTAAACAAACTAGAGTCTTGGTTACCAAGATTCTTAAATAGTTAGGGTTGTAAATCACTCTTGAGTTCCAATCAATAATATTAATTACAAAAGTAGCTGAATTCTATTGTGTACCCATTAGTTTCTCAACCTTAATGGATTTATTATCCTTTAATTCTTTCAAACTTAAGGAATGTATTGATTATTCAACAATTTTCTCATGTAGTTCAATCCTACTAAGGCATTTTCTATTAATCTAAAGGTTTAGACCTCTATATTCCATGTAAACCATTTTTTTCCTAATAAGTAGTTTTCTATTCATACAAGTGATGTTTTTGGGCTCACCTTTCAAGTTTGCAACCAAGAAAAGTCATTAAATTGAAGAGGGGTTTATGCAATATCAATTACCTACTGAAACACAATTGGAAGGACAACCCATATCAGTTGTTCACATCAAGGCTCCCATAACCCTAGTTATGTGAGATTAACCACTTATCTTCATACAAGAAAGAGAAAAAATCCTTGTATTATTCATAAATAAATTCAGAACTCACTTACAAAAGTTACAAGAATTACTCCTCGAATCTTCAATAGCAATGGAATGGTTAGATCCACACATTCATCTTAATTCACAAATTTCTATGTTACAGAGAGTTTCAAAGATGGAAAACTAAGGTAACAATTTCCAAGATTCAGAATATCCCTTAATAAAACCCTAACTGGGTATTTATATGCTCCCAGGTTTAGAAGCTTTAAAATTTAAACTCAGAAAACACCGCGTTCAAGTTTACAATCCAATTAACGGCCAGTCAAAAGTCTGATAGTCCATCACATGGATGTTGTTTCGGCTTTTGACGAAACATTTTTCATCTTTTTCTTAGGAAAATTGCTTGTTTACAAGCAACCAAGGTTGCATTTAATGCTAGTTTTTAGTGTTTCAGGGAGGAAAAGACTCGGTAAATTTGCAGAAAAACACTTTTGACGATCAAAATGGTGGACTGTCAGTTATGCGACGGACCACCAACTCAACCGTCAGATCGAGGCAGAACCTATGAACTCCGAAGACCCATCGATGGTCCATGTGGTGGACCGTCAGTCCTGCGATGGACCACCACTTTGTTCATTAGAAATAAATAGAACCAGGTATTGTGAAAAGCTCAACGACGACCAACTTGATGGACTGTTAATCTTTTGACAGACCACCACACCAACCATCAGGATTATCCCAAACCTGACTCTCCAGCACCACCGACGATGGTCAATATGGTGGACCATCAGTTTAGGATGGACCACCATATAAGCCGTCGGTCTTAATTAGAAAGTGACCATCCAATATTAGCTACGACAGGCCAAACGGTGGACCGTTAGTCTTGCGACAGACCACCAATTTGACCATCATTTTGGATGCGGATTTTATATTATTTGAATTTTAAATTCTTTTTATGGGGGAACATATAAATACCCAGTTTTAGGTTTTATTAGGCATCTTTTATCTATCTCTTATCATTGGTTAGGGTTTTCCATACTGAAAAATACATTGTCACACAGTTTTTCTCTAAGATTCATTGGAGTTTTGTCGATCTAAGTTCCTTATCATATTTTCTAATAAATATTGAAGAACAACGATTGTGATTTTTGTAAGTAAACTTTGAATTAATTTATGAATAACACAATGGTTTCTTCTCTTTCTTGGTTGGAAATGTGTGGCTAAGCTCTCATAACTAGGGTTATGGGAGCCTTGATGTGGAAAGTTGATTTTGGGTTGTGAATCTAGTAGATTCCCATGAGTAATTGATATTTCATAAAATCTTCTTTACTTTAATGACTTTTCTTGGTTACAATCTTGATAAGTAAGCCTAAGAAAAACAATTGTTCAAATAGAAAAGTTCTTTTTGGGAAAACAAAGGGTTTACATAAATCTAAAGGCTTTAACCTTTGAATTGAGGGTTGATGCCTTAACCGGATCAACCCATGTGAGATTATAGTTGAATTAATATTATGTTCCTTAAGTTTGAAAGAATTAAGGGATAAGTTACTCATTTAGGTTGAGAAACAAATGGGTAAAACCATAGAATTCAATTACTCTTGCAATAAGAATTGTTCATTGGGAATTCAAAATAGTTCACAACCTTAGCTTCTTAAGCATCTTGGTAACCATAACTCTAGTTTGGCTTCTCTTATTGAATTACTTTGAGCAATTTAACTTACAGTTGGATTACTTTCTGTGACAAACATTTGAATATACCTGATAAATTAAAACACCCCTCTATTCTTAAACCTTCGATCAACAGTCTAGTAACAACCATAATACTTAGTTAGCACAGTATTCCCTGTGGGATTCGACATCCAACCCATTTGGGTTCTATATTTGACAGCGAGCGCTTACTCTCTCGGTAGAGAGGCATAATTTGGGTGTATCAATGGACCATCTTTGAGTTCCCCAGGATGTTAGGTTTTATTTAATCCTGATGGCTACCTTGGCGGACCGTCAATAGTACGATGGTCTGTCGCACAGTCTGTTGCTAAGACTTCCAAAATCCTGCATTTTGTTTAAGCCTAACGGCCAGGATGGCGGTTCGCCGCAAGCTTGACGGTTCGCCGCAAGCTTGACGGTTCACCACTTGAACCGTCATATGGATCTTCTACTTAGAACCTTCTGTTTATCTCTGACGTTGTCCCCAACGATCCGTTGCATAACTAACGGTCAGCCATTTTGACTGTCAGTGACTCTTTTCTTCTATCTTCCTGAGTTTTCTCCTTCAGCTAACTCCTTAACCACTATGAAGAGTGACTTGACTTCCATGAGTCAGTTGGTAAACTCATACTCTACTTCTATCAAGTAGTTGGAGCAGCAATTGAGCCAACTCTCAGCAGTATTGAATCAGAGGAAGAGCAAAACTTTACCAAGTAATACAGTTTAGAATCCTTAAAATGATGGCTCCTGCATGGCAATTACCATAGGAGTGGTAACGTATTACCAGGCCTATCAATAGGCAAAACTGTGATTCCATAGGATATTGAGCATGAAGAAACTTATCTTGTGGAGTCTAAAAAACTAGATGAAGTTATTGATAATACACCACCCGACCATCAGCAGGTTGATGAGTTGGAGAAACCAAGGGAAAGGAGACTAAAGTGGTGGTTATTGTGCTCCCATAACCATCTCCTCCCTTTCCCCATCAGTTGAAAAATAAGGTCTATGACACAAAGTTTGGAAAGTTTATGGCCATGCTTAAGCAGTTGACAATCAACTTTCAATTGGTGGAAACATTAGAGAAAATGCCTGGATACGCAAAGTTAATGAAGGACCTCGTTACAAAGAAGTGGATAGTTTGCTATGAGACAGTGGACAATATCCATCATTGTGGTGATATTACCACAAGGTCGTTAGTGTAGAAGAAAGCAAACCCGGGAGCATTTACTATCCCATGCACTATTAGGCCTCCTGATTTCGCAAAAGCTCTATGTAATTTGGGGGCCAGTAAAAACTTGATACCGCTTCTTGTGTATAAGAAACTAGGTTTGGGGGATCCTACTCCCACGAATATGAGATTGGTTATGGAAAATAGTTCTGTGAAGTGGCCTGTGGGAATTTTATATGATGTATTATTCAAGGTTGCTAGTTTCATATTTCTAGCTGATTTTGTCATTCTCGATTATGAGGTAGACTTCGAGGTGACCATAATCTTTGGTAGACCTTTCCTCGCAACCGGGAGTATACTTAATAATCTAAGGGCAAATGAGCTACTATTCAGGCTGAATGATGAAGTAGTTTGATTCAATCTATGCCAGCCCATGAAATAGCATAAATATATGAATGTATTTTCTATTGTGTATATTTAATAGGAGGAGAAGTAGGAAGTACCTATAGAATAAAAATTTATTGTGGAGACTTTAGCTACTGTATTAATGAATTTTGATCAAGATGGTACTGAAGTATGAGGAGACTGTGTGTGCCTTCACAGGCATGGGTTCTTATTCTTATGGACCAAAGAATCTGGATTTGGACTTAAAAAATCATCCCAGTCCATCAGTCAAGCCGTCTATTAAAGAGCCACCCACTTTGGAGCTGAAAGAGTTGCCTGGTCATTTGAGGTATGTGTTCCTGGGCAGTGTGAATACATTGCCTATTATTGTGGCTGACTTAGGTAAACAATAGTTAGAAGCCCTCATTTCTGTTCCTAAGAGATATAAGAGGGCTATTGGTTGGACGATTGCAGATATTATCGGCATTTCTTCTGGTATATGCACACATAAAATCCATCTAGAAGAGGATTATGTCCCGACTATTGGGCATCAGCACTCTCTTAACCCACCTATGCAAGAGGTGGTGAAGAAAGAAATTATTAAGTAGCCGAATACAGGAGTGGTGTACCCCATCTCAGATAGTAAGTAGGTAAGCCTTGTTCAGTGTGTGCCCAAGAAAATGGGCATGACAATGGTTTCCAATGAGAAGAATGAGTTGATTCCACTCAGGCTATTACTGGATGGAGGGTGTGTATGGATTAATGAAAACTCAACTTGTGGAAATTGAAGGATCAATTCCCAATGCCTTCCATAGATCAGATGCTTGATCGGTTAGCGGGAAGAGGTTGGTACTGCTTCTTAGAAGGGTATTCTGGTTACAACCATATTTCAATTGCTCCTAAAGATCAGGAGAAGATGGAATTTACATGCCCATATGGCACATTTTCTTTCAAGAGGATGCCTTTCGGGTTGTGTAATAAACCTGCCACTTTTCAGCGGTGCATGATGTCCATATTCTCTGATATGATTGAAGACACCTTAGAGGTGTTTTTTGATGATTTTTTGGTTGTCGGTGATTGTTTTGAGATCTTCTTGGTAAATCTGAGTAGGTCCTTACAGCGGTGAAAGGAGTTCAATCTTGTGCTTAACTGGGAGAAATGCCACTTCATGATGAAAGAGGGCATTGTTCTCGGACACAAATTTTCATCAAAGGGGATTGAAGTTGATCGAGCTAAAGTTGAGGTTATAGAGAATCTTCCACCTCATATTTTAGGGAAAGGAGTGCAAAGTTTCCTTGGTCATGCTGGCTTCTATAGTAGGTTTATAAAGGACTTCTCAAAGATTGTAAACCCCCTTTGCAAACTTTTGGAGAAGAAAGCCTAATTATCCTTTGATAATGATTGCTTAAAGGCATTTGAATGCCTTAAAGGGAAGCTAGATGATGCTCTTGTTATTGTTGCACCGGACTGAGATAATGTGTGATTCAAGTGGTGTTGCCCTTGGAGCTGTGTTGGGACAAAAGAAAGACAAATTGTTTCATCCAATCTATTATTCTTGCAAAGTGCTGAATGGAGCTCAAAAGAACTACACCATCATAGAATAGGAATTTCTTGTAGTTGTTTATTCCTTTGAAAAGTTTCGGCCGTATTTGCTAGAAACTAATATGGTGGTCCACATTGACCATGTAGCCTTGAGATATTTGATGGAGAAAAAGGATGTGAAGCCAAGGTTGATTAGATAGGTGCTTCTACTTTAAGAGTTTGACTTTGAAGTTAATGATTGGAAGGGTTTCGAAAATCAAGTTGCGGACCACCTGTCTAGGCTTGAAGGGGAGCAAGCAGAAAAAGGTGAATTTGAGATCAATGATGCATTTCCTAATAAGTAAATCTTAGCTGCTGTTATGGAGAAAATACCTTGGTATGCTGATTTTGCCAATTATATGGTTAGCGAGGTGATCACAAAGAATCTTTTCTTTCATCAAAGGAAAACATTTCTCCATAATGTGAACCATTACTTCTGGGATGAGCCATATCTTGTTCGACAATATGTGGATGGTATTATTAGACGGTGCATCCCAGAAGTAGATATGTTGAGTATACTGCACATGAGTCATGCTTCCCTAGTTGGAGGTAACCATGCAGGTTATTGGACTATAAAGAATGTGCTTCAGAGTGGCTACTATTGGCCTTCCTTATTCAAAGATGCCTACGAGTTTGTAGAGAGCTGTGACCAATGTCAAAGAAAAGGGTCCATCTCAAAGCACCATGAAATGCCAATGTCTAAGATGCTGGAGGTAGAATTATTTGATGTTTGGGGTATTAAATTCATGAGGCCCTTCGTGAGATAATTTACGATGAAGTACATATTAGTAGTCTTTCACTACGTGTCAAAATGGGTTAGGGAAGTGGCTCTGGCAGATAATAAAGGAAAGAGATTTGTTGCATTCTTGAGTAAAAACATCTTCTCTCACTTTGGGGTACTACGTACCATCATTAGTGATGGAGGATCACACTTTTGCAACAAGATATTTAGGGTATCCTTGGCAAAATATGAAGTTAAGAAGCACAAAGTGGCTACACCATACCAACCGCAAACCAGTGGGCAGGTAAAAATCTCTAATCAGGAAATCAAAGCTATCCTTTCCAAGACTGTAAATTCTAGTAGGAAGGATTGGTCTAAGAAGTTGGACGATGCCTTATGGGCGTATCGAACAGCTTTGAAGACACCTATTGTCATGTCTCCGTACCAATTGGTTTATGGCAAGGCATTTCATTTGTTGATTGAGCTAGAGCATAAAGCGTTGTGGGTACTGAAGTGGCTTAACTTGGATTGGAATGAGGAAGAAAATATGAGACTGGGGTAGATGAATGAGATGGACGAGTTCCTCGTTCGAGCTTATGACCGGGCTGATCTATACAAGGAAAGAATGTAGAAGTACCATGACCACAGGATTGAAAAGAGGGATTTCCAGAGAGGTGACTTGGTGATTCTGTTTAAATCCAGACTCAAACTATTTCCAGGTAAGCTCAAATCCAAATGGTCTGGCAATTTAAAGTGAGCCAAGTCTATTCATCTGGAGTAATGGAACTTGAAAATAAAGACGGAAGTGTCTTCAAGGTAAATAGGCAACATGTGAAACTATATATTGATCCAATGGACTCGATAAGGAGTATTGATACTGTCTATCTCGATGAAGTCTGAGTAATCAAGATATCTGAGTTGTACCGCGACAATAAATTAGGCGGTAGAGGGAGGGAACCCATGGTATGTTGTTGTAAAATAATAGTTAAATTTTTGTGTTGTTTTTATGCGTTTTTCATATGTGGGTGAAGTGTGCAAGATCAAAAGTGCAGCAAAAAGAAAGGGTGAAAATCAGAGCTATTGGATCAAAAGTGACAGTTGATTTGGTGGACCACCAGTCATCTGATGGACCACCATTCCTATTATCGCAAAATGGCTGAAACGTTCATTCACTGTGTAAATTTGACGGACAAAAAGGTAAACCATCAAAAATTTGGTGGACCACTAAATCGACTGTCAAAGCTCAAGTTGGTGTCCTAAATTCTGGTAAGGGGCAACGGTAAAAGTGGTGGTCCATCACCAAATTAGTGGAATGCGAAAGTGACCGTCGATGTTAAGCTGAAGTGACCAAGTTTTAGTAAGAAACGATGGCCCAATTGGTGGTCCGTCGCATGTTTGATGGACCATCGCTGAAGGCGTCGAAGTTACCCTAATGCTGGGTCAGGTTGGGTTAATTTAGTAGCCTATTTAAAGGACCCGTACTTGACCAAAAATATTTTTAAGAAGTAAAATAAAGTGCTTACATCGTTTGTAACCTCTTCCATCTCTTCAAGTGCTGAACTCCCTTTGGATTCAATTGGATATGAATCCAGTTACTCAATATAGGACTCCCCATCTCCTTTCTTTTCCCTCTATTTAAAGAAACCCTCTCTGTTTTTTTCTCTACACCACAAACAAGTTGCAATCAAAATTAAAGAAGTTCTAAGTTAGTCTTGCTCTCTAAAAGTTGCAAGTTGGTTTACTGCAAACTCAAGATATGAGTGTGACCCTATTCTTTTGTTGTTGAATCGCAATGACCTGAATGGATAATTTTTTGTTAAAATTGCATTTTGTTTTTTCTTTTAATTTGTTGGGTTTAAGCACTATTGAGTGAACTCTGAGTATCTCGTACGTGTAAAAGTGAGAAATTCTGTGCATAACGTTAATTGGGTGTCAATTGTTGCTTAAAAAGTTGGGGTGTACGCTAAATGAATGACAAAATGTCAAATCAAAAACTAAAGCTAAAGAAGAGGGTACGACTGTTGAAGTGGTGAACCGTCACTTTTTCAACGGACCACCAAATTAACCATTGCAACGACTCCAGAAGTGACACCCACTAGATAAGATGCGACGGCCCAAGTGGTATATCGTTGCTGTCTCGACGGACCACCAAATAGACCATTGTAAGACCCTGGAATTCTAGGCCTTCTGCATAAGACCTGACGGTCTACCTGGTGGACCGCCAATTACTTGACGGACCACCAGTGTGGCCGTTAACATAAAATTTTCACTTTTTTGTGCTGTGAACTTATTTCTTACTTCTTCTCCAAGCGTTATGGCTCCTAAACTTCTACTAAATAGAGGAGAAAGATCACAAAGGGGTAGAGATGAACGACCACCCGGTTACAACACCAGGTAACGTGAAAGGGAAATACTCCATCTTTCTCAGTCTAAAGAATAGAGAGATAGTAGTACAAGAAGTACCATCTCGAGCCTAGATGAGGCAACGGTTTCTATGAATCAACCCTATCCTATTGAAGGTAAAACTGAGGCTGTTGATGTGGGAGAGAAAATAGAAGTGACTGAGGTAGAGAGTAAACCCGAGGATGTTCACGTAATCAAATGTAAGGATCCCCAGGTTCGAGAAGCAATTAGATGGCAAATAGATGAAGCAAGAGAGAAGTTCTATAATGGATTGATACCTATAGCAAGAGGGATAAAAAGGCCATTCGTAGAGAAACATCAGATTGTGACAATGGAGCTTCATAAATACCCTGAATTGGAATGTTGTTTCAACGAGTATGAGATAACATGGATGAGCAGACCACCAGAAGCGTACCAACAAAATTAGGTAAGAGAGTTCTTTGCCAATTATTTTGCGTTGATAGAAAAGGTCCTTCCAAAGGGGACATCGGTTACCATTTTACCAAATAGGGAGTCTGTGCCTGTTCGAGGAGTGACTATAGATATTTCATCATGAACAATCAAAAGGATGTTATTCAGGACAGAATACGAGGATCCACTTGCTCTAACGGATCTTCAGTTTAGGTTTAGGAATGCATCTACTCAGAGTCCTTGGGTGGATTCGTTATTGACTAATGATGGAAACACCTCTTGGTTGATAAATCCATGGAAGCGTATCGCAAAGTATTCCATTACCCTCAAAGATAAATTATGGTGGGCAGTTGTTCGCTTAAGGATGATGCCAACAAAAGGTGATGGAAATTTAGATAAGCGTAGAGTTATTTATGAGGCAATCTTTGTTTTGGGGCTGCCGATTGACTTCGTCCAGATTATTGTGGATGAGATGTTCATAAGAGTACATAAGACAACCAGCGCATTGTTGTTCCCCTGCTTAATCACTGATTTATGCAAATAGGTAGGTGTGCCTCTGATTCATGGAGTTGAAAATAAAATACCGGCTACACATAAACCGGACATTGAGAAGTCGAAAGATGATTCAAAGTTTGAGATGCGTGTTACCAAGCCGCCTGCTTTCTAGACTCAATCTGCACCAACTCTCAATGCTACAAAAATCCCTGTCGTTATGCCTCTTCCCATCACCACTTATGTATCACCCGAGTATGTGCCTCCAAATACGTCTGCAAGGTTAGGTTCTTCGCAGTCTATAGGTGGTGCAGATTTTGCTGAATACAGTTTCACGCCAAAAATTTTTGCTAAATCAGTGAAGACTGAGAGGCATCTAGATAAGTGGACTCCAGACTTAACTTTTGTGGCGAGGAATGATGATGAAGGTATAGTAGACTTGATGGAAAGGCCCATGAATGACAAAGGAAAGCAGCAAATAGATGAGAAAGCTAGAAAGAAAGAATAAAAGAGGAGAAAGAGAACAGAAATAATATTGGAGCAACAAAAATAGCATGATATGAAAAGAGATCGAAAAAAATCAAGGAAAGATGAAGAAAAGAGAAAGAAGAGACTAGAAAATGACACAACAGGGGTGTCCACGAGTGCTGCCCCAGTAAGGGGGCAAAGTTCTACATCGGTTTGAGAGATGATTCCTCCGACCTGGGAGGGTGAGGTTTTGAGTGTCCCTACCCTCTTAGGGGCCAATGTTGTACAAGGTGAGGACACAAGAGACTCACCAAACTTCACAGACGCCTCAGATGAATAAGAGGCAATACAAGTATACCTATTTCTTTATACTTAAATTTTATGCTTCGGGGAAATGCATGTATTTTTCTGTGGGTGTGGGGTACTTGTACCATGGGTGTTGTGTTTTTGACATTCTGGACCCCTACCATGTGCTATCTATAAGAAGTGGCATGTTTAGGTGTAACTTTATATTTGCATTCTTTTTTTTTTTAAGTCTTGATATGTTGCTAAGGTTGGTCTATGAAATAAAAGTATTGTTTGTGTTAGTATCTTATTGTGAATACAGATGTTGAATGATGTTGGAATCTAACTATGACTGTTTCCATTAAACTGTTTACTTTTGTATCCTAGAATATGTGATCAACTGTTAGTAAAGCTGTAATTGGCATTAACCTTTAAATACACATAATATGTGATGAAAAAATCTTAAGAATGGTAGAATAGGTGTGACTCAGTTTCCACTGTGAGTATGAATATTTGTATTAGTTCATACATAGTATAGCACCTTGAACTTTCCTGGTTTAATTGATGTTGTTCTATAGTTTATGGGATAGGAAGTGATTGAAGGCCACCTTGTATTTTTAGTCTATTTAGCAAAAATAATTAACCCTACCAAAAATAAGTTTCAATTTTTAAACCCTTCGTTGAGATGATACGCCCAAATTACAACTCTCGTTAGAAAGTCTAAGCGGTCGCTGTCAAATATAGAACCCAACTGGGTTGGGTGTCGAATCCCATAGGGAGTACTCTGTTCACTAAGTGTTGCAATTATTAGTAGACTGTTGGTCGAAAATTCCAAGGAAAACGGGGGGTTTGGTTTAGGCGTGAACTAATATTATCAAGTAACAATGGAATGATTTGCGTAGGAAGATTTAATCACGGAGATTGATAAGTTACGGTTATGTCCACCTTATAAGTTCTACTTCTCTATTAACTATGAGTAACGCGGAATTTAGACATGCATGCACTTATAGAGAATCGTATTCTAATTCTAAATCCAAGTGTTTCTCAACCATCAAGGATTTATTTCGCTTTAGCTCTCCCGAGCCTAAAGTGTATAACAAATGGTACAAATTCTCCAAGAAGTTAATCCGGTTAAGGCATTAACGTGTAAATAGGGGTTGGAAACCCTATTTCCTTGTCACACTCTCTTTTCCAAACATGCAACTTTTCTCTCGAACAATTTAATGCTATAATGGCGTATTCTCTATGTTTGCAACCATAAGAATTCAATCAAAACGAAGAAAGTAATGATATAAGTAGCATAACACATCAAGAATTCACAAACTCATAGTAATAGATAGTATCTTACAAGGTTTTCATAACCCTAACAGATAAATTTAGATACTCATGAATACAACGGAAATCAAAGTAGACATCATCATCATACCAAAACTTAGAGAAATCTCGGCTATGGAGATGAAACGTGTTTTCTTTCTCCGTTGCTCAAGTAAGCCGTTTTCTGCTCTTAAAACCCGTACAACATCCTCCAAACGTGAATTCGCAATAAAATCGAATGATAATGATTAATGATGCTGAAAAATTCAGCAATAAGGTTTTTAATAGCATCCTTGTCTAATAAGTTGCTACTGCATCCTTAAGTATTTAAAAATACTGGGTTTGCCCGGGAAAAAGTTTCCATGCATCACATTCAGTCCAAAAGCTGCCTTCCCTCTTATGGGAAGTTTTCCTTTGTTGCCCACAGGTCCACAAAGTGCTGAAATCTTCATCATTAGTACCTGAAAACATGCTAATCACATTGGTCAGCTCACTTAAAGGAAAATGGACTAAAAGTGCAAGAATTATATATTTTATCCTCAAAACTTAGCTGAAACATGGGTAAATTATGGTTCTTAGGCGTGTAAATACGCCCAACATCACCACCCCACACTTAAAGCTTTGTTTTTCATCGAACAAAATATTACATCCATGCAAACACCTAACTAGAATTTCACAATAGCAACAGGAAATTTTCAACAAGACATGCACAACAATCATTAACAAAAAGTAGGTTTCTCGATCACTACTAGAAACAACTCAACCTCCAACATAGACTCATTAGGATGTTTAATTCATATCCACAAGTTAAGACACAAAGAAACATATAAAACTACCCAACAACCATCAACCATGTGTGCTCACACAAGATATCACTCATAATCACTCATAGTTTTGCATTTTTCGAAACATGGGTATAAGACTCTCCTTGCTCTTGCTCTCACAAAGAATTCTTATATTGCAACTGATGACCATAGGCTTTTCCTTAGTGTAATGCTCTACTAATATCAGACTGCTAAGTTTAGGATCAAATAGGTCTTTACAGGTTGTAATGTAGGCTAAGGGACAGGTAGGACTATTTTGGCCAGAAATAGTGACTATGTTCCCTAAGCGCTTTAATACACTACAATATGCCATTTACACTATCTTTTAACAACCACTCTACCTCTCTTTCATCTACCAACCCCTTTTCACCCATTTTTTATTTTATCATAAACACAACTATCTTTTTGTTTTTCTAAATTTTTTATTTTATTTTATATTTTTTTTATATATATTAAGCAAACATCCCTATAATAGCCACTCTTTTTCACAACAATTTCAAGTACCAATACACCCTGAGGCATCACTTTCACTATTCTTCTTTTATTTTTCCACATGATTCTACAATTTTAAAGCACTTAGGAGTTTGGATCAAATTATGGTCTTGAAAAAAATGGATTAGACTACATATGAGGATGCCAAAGAAAATAGCTAAAGGCTCAAAGGGGGTTCACTAGGACAATGTACAAAGGTAGGTAAAAAGAAGGTAAACAATTTCAGGGCTGCCAAAGAAATGCCTAAATCATCTCCTACACTCACAATCTTTATTTCGCTTCACACACACACCAGGAAAGTTCTAGCATCAGTCACAACAAAGAATATACAATATCCTCACACACACAAGTCACATGGTCAACTTCATTGGGAGCATTATAGATTCTTGACCCAACAAATGAATGAATTAAACCACAATAATTTATCACACAGTGAGTCACAACTTAGAGCCTAAGCGTCTCAATAGTAATGATTTAGCACAAACTCTTGTTGTAATATACCATGCCGTCTATCAGAACAATTTCATGCAAAATCTAAAATCTAACTAACTAATTACGAATCTAACTAACTAATTACGACTAACTAACTACGACTAATTCAAACAAATAAGAATAAATGTAGGCAAAGAAATACAATACAACAAACATATACCCGCACCCCAAACTTATACGGGATACACTGTCCTCAGTGGAAATAAATAAGGAAAACCTGATTAGTCGGACTCCTCTTCTATGTATGGGGTCATACCCCCTGCGTCGGAATCATCATCGGAGTCTTCGTCATCAGAGTTTTCCTCCACATCTGAGTCTGGCAGTCGGTGATCATCGTCAGTCGGCACGTCATCGTCGAGATGTTCCTCAAAATGTACCCCCACTCCACATATGGCCCGCGTATGCTCATTAAGCGGGTAATTATAGTCCAACTGCTGAAGCTCTGCATCAGTCGGAACACGACCCCCATTTATCAGTGTAAATCTAGTCATGCCATATAGATGGCGGAAAAAGCTTTCATCTCGAGCATGCCTCTCTGCAGTGGTGAGGTTGATGCCTTGACCAGTTTCTAGCTCTTTAACCTTTGTGAGATTAACCTTCTTTGGGTTGTGTGGTAGCTTATGATCCGCGGGCTCCTCTTCAATGTGTTCTTTCCTTAAGATCGCAGTCAACAAGTTGCCGAAACTGAAATGGGACCTTTTGTGCAACCTAGCCTTGCGCATTGACGATCGTATAACCACACCAATGTTGATGGGAATATTTGTCATCAAAGCGTACACAAAACAGACTCGTTCACGTGTGATCTTAGTATATTGTGTCCCAGGAATCAAGAAAGAGTTGACTATCCTTAACCATATGCGATCTTTCCTGTTCAAAGAGGCATACGGGTAGGTGTTGTGGCGACCATTATCCTTGTGCCGAATCCACTGTGCCATTGACCTTGATCCACACAGTGTATGTCTGATGGCCCATTTTTAGAGGTGGACACTTTTTCTTTCCCTTGTCGTCCTTTTGGGGCCATTCTACCCGAGATCACAATAAAGTTACGTTAGTTTCATCATGGAAGATTTACTATAGTCGGAAAATAAAATCGTGATGGTACCACCCCACACTTAATCCGTTTGCACAATGTTTGTAATCATGTAATCTTGACTATACTTTCCAACTTTATTTCATTGGATTAAGGCAATATTTGAACAAGACGACCACATAGCAATCTTAACAGGTTTTTGCATCGAAATAACCAAACCATGTTATACTTGTGGTCAATCATGATCAATACCTTCGATGAACGAGTCATTCAAACATTCAAGCTTACAACTTTCAAGATTATGCATTAACTTCACTATTTCGACTTCATAAAAATATGACAGTGAATACCAATCAAATACAAGTCGGAGTAAAGTCAAGAACACCCACACGAATTCTTTCACTTAACTAGATGCATCATAACAAACCAACCATATTCTCATCACCAAACACTACTTCACAATCTAATAAACCATTATAAGCGGAGTAGTGAAACAACTACGGAATATAAAAGAGTAACTTACGTGGTGATGGATCCGGAAGATGAACTTGCAAGATTAGATGAGAAAGAAGAAAAACTTTGACAGAATTTGGGAGCTTAGGCGTCACCTATCTTGAGCAAAAAATGGAATTGTATTCTAAGGTTGAGGATCTATTTAAAGACTAAGCCATGGGTTGGGTTTGATCCATGTACTATCGGGTTAGGAGGCAAAAAAGGATAAGTAGGCGGCGCCTAATGCTTTGCCTATGCTTAGCATAGGCGGCGCCTTTAGCAATTCCTAGATAGGCATAGGCGGCGCCTTGCCTATCGCCTAGATTGGCATAGGCGGCGCCTTGCCTATCGCCTAGATTAGCATAGGCAGCGCCTATGGCATTGCAATGTGAGGCAGTGAGCATAGGAAATGGCATAGGCGGTGCCTATAGCATTGCCTACATTTGTATAGGCCTTGCCTTGTCCATTGCCTATGTGAGGCAGTGAGCATAGGCAATGGCATAGGCATTGCCTTGTCCGTTGCCTAGATTTGCATAGGCATTTCCTTGTTCGTTGCCTAGATTTGCATAGGCAATGCCTAACCTATAGACTTTTCTCCATCATTCCTCACTTACCCTCTTTAGCATGGCTCACTTTCAAATCAAAATTTGGGACTAATCTCCTCCTTTGTATAGCTTGTACCTACACTTAATCAAAAACAACAAAAATGATTAGAAGGATGGGTTGCCTCCAACCAAGCGCCTTAGTTTTGGTCGTGGATGGACTCTTCTTTTTGAACTTTTATTTATCAAAAACAAAATCCTAATGAAACAAACTCCTAATGATGGGTTGCCTCCCATGTAGCGCTTGATTTATTGTGGCGGCACGACATAGTTATCTCGATTACTCAGACTTCATCAAGATATCTGGTGGCTTTGTCGGTGGTGAGGGTCGATTCTTATGGTCAAGGTCCAGCTTCTTGGGGTCATATGAATACAACCCCATTCCTGTCAAAGCACGGATAGTTTCTTCGTTCTCTTCAACATCCTCACGCTCAAAGTTCAAAAGCACAGCAGCCAATGTCTCAACAGTAAGCTTCTTCTCTAAACATAATTCCTTCTCATCCTCATAATGAACATCAGCTATAGAGAACACATTCATATCTTTGGGCTGCTTTATTGATTTGCTTACATCAAAACGTACCACTTCATCATTCATCCAAAATAAATGCTCATTTGCTCGTAAATCAATAAGCACACTTCTTGTTGCGAGGAAAGGTCGACCCAAGATTATGGGCACCTCAAAATCGACCTCGCAATCCAAAATAACAAAGTCTGTAGGGAAAATGAAGGTAGAAACCTTCACTAATACATTATGTAAGATACCAACAGGTCATTTTATCGACCTATCTGCCATCACGAGCCGCATATTGGTTGGTGTAGGATCGCCCAACCCCAACTGTTTATAAATAGATAGAGGCATCAAATTGATGCTAGCCCCTAAATCACACAATGCCTTAGCAAAATCTAAAGATCCAACCATGTAAGGAATAGTGAAAGCACCCGGATCTTCCTTTTTTTGTACTAAAGACCTCGTGGTAATTGCACTGCAATGATGAAAATTATATTCCAGTTCATAGCTCGTTGCCCTTTTCTTTGTCAAAAGGTCCTTCATGAATTTGGCGTACCCTGGCATTTTTTCCAATCCCTTCACCAAAGGTACATTAATAGTCAGCTGTTTCAGCGTGGTCATGAATTTACTAAACCTGGTGTCATCAGCCTTCTTCTTCAGTCTCTGAGGAAAAGGTGGTGGTGGATTTGGAAGAGTCTTTTCCACCAGTTCCTTTTGTTTTTCTTCCGATTATCAATCTTTTTAGGCTGGTGACATCTAGGTGTAGTGTCATGAACGTTCTCATTCTGATTTTCAGCTTCTACAGAATCATCACAATCTACTTCAATAACATTCTCTTTTGTATTATCAATCACCTGCTTGCCTTTGGATGGATTTTCCAACACCTTACCACTCCTGGTAGTAATAGCCATACATGATCCATCATTCCTTGGGTTCTGCATAGTGTCTCTAGGTAAGGTACCAACTTTTCTTTGATTGAGTGTCGCTGATAGTTGACTCAATTATTGTTCCAGTTGTTTTATTGAAGTGGAATGCGAATCAACCAATTGATTTATTGAGGACAAATTATTTTTTACCTCAGCTAGTCCCGTGTTGGTTGCCTCCACTCCTTTCAAAAGCTTGGCCATCATGTCCTCCATGGACATCTTCCCAGAACTAGTTGCAACAGTTTCACAATTTCCAGGAGGGACATACAAACCACTCCTGTCAGTCTTATTCTTGAATCCAGATTTTTCATAATATTTCTGACCTTGGTTTCCTTGGGAATTTCCTCGGAAACCCCTCTGATTGTTCAAATAATTCGCTTCCTCCTCAGAATCGAATTCATCTCTACCCTGTGATACAACAACCTTGACCTTTTCTGCCTTCCCTGATAATAAATGCTTGGTAAGAAGGTCCATCTGCATTTTTATGTGAGCCATATCTTGGTCACGTTCCTCTTCTCTTCGCCTCTATTCTGCTGTCATGCCAGTAGATACAGTAGAGCTTGCTACCTTAGAATCCCTGGTATGCCAAGCTCTACCCTACTTTGTCATACAATCCAGCATATCACCAGCCTCAATAAAAGTAAGGTCCATGAATGACCCACCTGCAGCATTATCAACCACTGTCTTAGTCACCGAGTTCAACGCCCTGTATAATATTTCCATCAAGTGGATGTTGGTCATCTGATGATTTGGGCACCGCATAAGCTTCTTCTTGAACCTCTCCCATGTTTTGTGGAGAGCTTCAGTTGGAAGCTATCGAAAATTATTGATCTTATCTCGTAACTGTGCTCTCTTGGATGGCGGAAAGAATTTTTCTAGGAAAGCGTCTTTCAGTTGCCTCCAGTTAGTAATAGAGTCAGGAGTCAGCCCGTTCAACCATAGAGTTGCCTCTCCAGATAGAGACAATGGAAATAAGCGCAGTCGAATTGCATTCTGTCCAACTCCTGGATTGTCAAACGACTTGCATGTTGAGATAAAGTTGATCAGATGGATATTCGGATCATCACCTGCAAGTCCACCAAATAACCCTTTGAGTTGCAATAGCTGGATCATGGTGCTAGTGATATTGGACTTGGCTCCGGGTGCCAAGGGCGGGGGAATAATAGCCCCTGTGGCACCAGCCTCGTCCAAGTCGTCATCATCATCATCAAAAGCGATTTGCACAGCTCGGCGTTCAGGTCTCATTCTCGCTTGACGATCTCTCCTGTTCACAGGTGCTGCCACCTCACCAGCACGCCTTGGATTTAATAACTGATTATCACCCAGGTCCTCTTAATCAAGATTTGTTGCCCGACCTGGGTTATCAATATTCTGTTGATGCACTTGAGCAGCTGCCAATGCAGCTTATCTTTCCTGCTCCTGTTGAGCAGCCATCCGTTCAAGGTTTCGTTGCGCATCTATGATGCCAATAAGATGTGGTTTAGGATTTATAGGTAATAACAGTTGACCAGAACTTTGTGTATTTGGCATGCACTCCAATAAACCTGAACAAAACAAAAACAACAAACAAAAAGTAAAATTCAAGAATCTTTGACCAAAGGGTCTATTAACTATCACAAACTTAGTTGACAACCGTATTCCGCGACAACGACGCCAAAATTTGATACACCCAAATTACAACTCTCGTTAGAAAGTGTAAGTGGTCGTTGTCAAATATAGAACCCAACTGGGTTGTGTGTCCAATCCCACAGGGAATACTCTGGTCACTAAGTGTTGTAATTATTAGTAGACTGTTGGTCGAAAATTCCAAGGAAAATGGGGGGTTTGGTTTAGGCGTGAACTAATATTATCAAGTAACAATGGAACAATTTGCGTAGTAAGATTTAATCACAAAGATTGATAAGTTAGGGTTATGTCCACCTTATAAGTTCTACTTCTCTATTAACTATGAGTAACGCGGAATTTAGACATGCATGCACTTATAGAGAATCATATTCTAATTCTAAATCCAAGTGTTTCTCAACCATCAAGGATTTATTTTGCTTTAGCTCTCCCGAGCCTAAAGTGTATAACAAATGGTACAAATTCTCCAAGAAGTTAATTCGGTTAAGGCATTAACGTGTAAATAGGGGTTGGAAACCCTATTTCCTTGTCACACTCTCTTTTCCAAACATGTAAATTTTCTCTCGAACAAGTTAGTGCTATAATGGTGTATTCTCTATGTTTGGAACCATAAGAATTCAATCAAAACTAAGAGAGTAATGATATAAGTAGCATAACACATCAAGAATTCACAAACTCATAGTAATAGATAGTATCTTACAAGGTTTTCATAACCCTAACAGATAAGTTTAGCTACTCATGAATACAATGGAAGTCAAAGTAGACATCATCATCATACCAAAACTTAGAGAAATCTCGGATATGGAGACGAAACGTGTTTTCTTTCTCCGTTGCTCAAGTGAGCCGTTTTCTGCTCTCAAAACCCGTACAACATCCTCCAAACGTGAATTCTCAATAAAATCGAATGATAATGATTAATGATGCTGAAAAATTCAGCAATAAGGTTTTTAATAGCATCCTTGTCTAATAAGTTGCTTCTGCATCCTTAAGTAATTAAAAATACTGGGTTTGCCTTGGAAAAAGTTCCCATGCATCACATTCAGTCCAAAATCTGCCTTCCCTCTTATGTGAAGTTTTCCTTTGTTGCCCACAGGTCCACAAAGTGCTGAAATCTTCATCATTAGTACCTGAAAATATGCTAATCACATTGGTCAGCTCACTTAAAGGAAAATGGACTAAAAGTGCAAGAATTATATATTTTATCCTCAAAACTTAGCTGAAACATGGGTAAATTATGGTTCTTAGGCGTGTAAATACGCCCAACATCATGAGCCTTTGTTAATTTTTCTTCATCAAAAAACATTCTAGTTAACTAGGCAATGTGTACCTAAACTTAGGCAAAACACCTAAGTTAAGGGTGGTTGTTGTAGGACTGTTAATTTCCTAATGGAAAGTTGGTCTAGAATTTGAATTAGAGCATTTAGCCCTGGTCTAGTTAAGACAATATGCACTTTGGCTTATGGCATCATCCTAAGTTAAGGGTGGCTGATGCTTGTAAAAAAGGTTTATTATGATTAAACATGAATGAATGTGAAAAGGGTAAGTAAGCTAGCAAAGAAATAGCCTTGGTAAGAATAATTGTTGTGTGGACAAAGAGAGTTAAAGAATTGTTTTTAGTCACTTTTTCCCAAAATTTCCTCCTAACCTAGCCTGATACCTCAAAACTAGCCTAGAAAAAACCTGTTTGATCTTGGAACACAGCTATAGGGGGGCATTGGATGATAAGGGCAAGCCTATGGGTGTATGTGCTAAGTTTGATACTTCTTTGATGAGTGAGAGGGTTGTGATTTGTATCCACAAAAGATATTGAGTGGTAGATCTCCTTGACTATGAGGGAAACTTGAGTCATACATAATTTAGCTGATCCTTGTAGATACTTGTATCAATGATGTGTAGATGAATTGAATTTGAAATAATGTCGGTTATAGACTCTGACATGTTAAACCATATGATTTGGATGATAAGTGAATTATTGTGTGAGAATTGGTTAAGTGGTAAATAAATTCCCATCATTGTATTGTTCATATTAGCAATTTGATGTTGAGTTGCTTGAGGACAAGAAATGATCTTAAGTTGAGGGTGTTGATGTTCCGGCTTTTGATGAAACATTTTTCATCTCTTTCTTAGGAAAATTGTATTTTTCCAAGAAACCAAGGTTCCATTTAATGCTGGTTTTTAGTGTTTCAGGGTAAGGAGCTGACTAAAGGAAAAGACTCAGTAAATTTGCAGAAAAATACTTCTGACGGTCAAAATGGTTGACCGTCAGTTTTGCAATGAACCACCAATTCAACTGTCAGATCGAGGTATAACCCATGAACTCTGAAGACACAGTGACGGTCTATATGGTCGACCATCAATCCTTCGATGGACCACCACTTTTGATATCAGAAATAAATAGAACCAGGCATTGTTGAGGGCTCAGGGACGGCCAACTTGGTGGACCATCAATCTTTCGATGGACCACCACTCCATTCATTAGGATTATCCAGAACTCGACTCTCCAGCACCACCAATGACAGTCAAGATGGTGGACCATTAATTTAACAATGGAACACCATAAGAGCTGTCGGTCTTAACCAGAAAGTGACCATCAAAGATTAGCTACGACGGAACCAAATGGTGGACCATCAGTCTTCCAACGGACCACTACTTTGAACGTCACTTTGGACATAGATTTTATATTATTTGAATTTAAATTCTTTTGTGGGGGAACATATAAATACCCAATTTTAAATTTTATTAGGCATCTTTTATCCATCTGTTATCATTGTTTATGGTTTTCCATACTGAAACATACATTGTTACATAGTTTTTCTCTAAGATTCATTGGAGATTTGTGGATCTAGATTCGTTTATCATATTTTCTATTAAAGATTGAAGAACAAAAATTATGATTTTTGTAAGTAAACTTTGAATTAATTTATGAATAACACAATGGTTTCTTCTCTTTCTCAATTGGAAATATGTGGCTAAGCTCCCATAACTAGGGCTATGGGAGATTTGATATGAAATGCTGATTTTGGATTGTGAATCTAGTAGATTCCAATGAGTAATTGATATTGCATAAACTCTTCTTCACTTTAATGAATTTTCTTGGTTGCAAACTTGAAAAGTGAGCCCAAGAACAAAATTTATTCAAATAGAAAAGTGCTTGTTGGGAAAAGAAAGGGTTTACATAAATCTAAAGGCTTTAACGTTTGGATTGAGGGTAGATTTCTTAACCGGATCAACCCATATGAGATTATAGTTGAAATGATATTATGTTCCTTAAGTTTGAAAGAATTAAGGGATAAGTTACACATTTTGGTTGAGTAACTAAAGGGTAAAACCATAGAATTCAATTACTCTTGCAATAAGAATTGTTCATTGGGAATTCAAAATAGTTCACAACATTAGCTGCTTAAGCATCTTGTAACCATAACTTTAGTTTGGCTTCTCTTATTGAATTACTTTGAGCAATTTAACTTACAGTTGGATTACTTTCTGTGACAAACATTTGAATATACCTGATAAATTAAAATACCCCTCTATTCTTGAACCTTCGATCAATAGTCTAGTAACAACCATAATACTTAGTTAGCACAGTATTCCCTGTGGGATTCGACATCCAACCCATTTGGGTTCTATATTTGACAGCGACCGCTTACTCTCTCGGTAGAGAGGCATAATTTGGGTGTATCAATGGACCATCGTTGAGTTCCCCAGGATGTCAGGATTTATTTAATCCTGATGGCTACCTTGGTGGACCGTCAATAGTCCGATGGTCTGTCGCACAGTCTGTGTCTAAGACTTCCAAAATCCTGCATTTTGTTTAAGCCTAACGGCCAGGATGGCGGTTCGCCGCAAGATTGACGGTTCGCCACTTGAACCGTCATATGGATCTTCTACTTAGAACCTTTTGTTTATCTCTGACGTTGTCCCCGATGATTCGTTGCATGACTAACAGTCAGCCATTTTGACTGTCAGTGACTATTTTCTGCTATCTTCCTGAGTTTTCTCCTTCAGCCAACATCTTAACCTGAAATCACTCAAATCCACTATTAAATACAACTTTAGTTTCTTGAAAACACACAATTTTCTCGAGAAAAAGATGCAAAATATTCTGTCAAAAGAAAAAACATCAACCACCAAGCAAAAACTTTAATAAAATGCTATTGGATGGAAAATCTTACTTCGTCAACACATATGGAATGTTGAAATCTATGTGGTTGCATATTTGGTTTTCTCAAATTATATTCCAGATGCATCTCGAGGAATTGGCTAAAGCTTGGAATAAAATTTCAAGCTTCAGCCGTCGTCTGTAATGGATGGAGATACCGCAATTGTGGTTGGTTGGGAGAGATCACGATGGTTACAATTGCGACCTAGCATATCTGCGCGATCGTTCCTCTTGAGAGCTAGGCAAGGTCTATTTAAAGGCTCTTTTGGCTTAAAATTTGCCCCTTTCTTCCATTACTTTGAGCCCCCAAACCCTAATAAAGTGTAAAATCCTTAAAGTGAGTCATGTGGGTTAATTGGGAGCTTGAGTATCTTGTGTATTTGCGATTAACATCAAATCTAAGGTAAGATTCCTTCAATTTAGGTGTTGATTTTTTGATTTTAAGACCCAAAATCCTTAATGGCTTGAAGCTTAATTTTAGCCCCAAATATGATTTTTTTATGCAAAATCTTGAGTGTTATAACTCTCTATTGGTATTTGAACAAAGGGTTGTTCTCGGAAACTTATTTTTTGTATGTGGGACCCACTTGGGAGTTTTTGGTGTCATTTTAGACCCAAAGAACAATGGTCTAATATGGGTCTTGTTACTCTCATAATAATGCATACATTTTGTAGTTGATAGCTTGGCTTGTGGAAGAAGATTCGAGGAAAGGAAAGGTGAAAATTGTTGGTTTGTGAGCTATTTGGACTCAAGGTAGGTTAGGCTTACTTGTAGTTAGATTGAGCTTTATTTTGATATGGTTTTGATATCTTGCTAAGATTGGCCAGGGTCTTAGATATTGAATTAGTAGATGTTAATACTTGGTATTAGTTGAAATACTTAGGCTATTGAACTTGTTAAGTGGGATAGTTTACTTATAGCCTAGAACTATGGTTTGTTGGATTTGCAATCTCATGAAAAACATCATATTACTCTAGTTGGTTTAGTAGATGAGAGTGACCTAGTTCCATCACCTTAGAAGTATGTTGACCTAGATATTCTTAGTTATGGAATAGCTTTAGTGCTTGGGGTGACTTAGGAGGAATCCATAAAGAAGAATTATCTCATAGAACTTATGTGGATTGGTAAGCTCTTAAGGCATGATTTAGATAACTTAGCCTAATTTAGGGTAGAAGCTAGACTCATAGAAGAGAATTTGGAGATTATTAGAAGCAGAACTTGACCCTCCCTAAGCTCAAACTATGTAATGTCTTTAGTGACCTAGATACGTAATGAATGCCAAGATTATGCATTTGGTGATATGATGTCTAGACCCGGTAAATATTTTTATGAATGTCCTCGATGTTGGGATAATGTGTATACCTTATTGATTATCTATTTTCATGATATAGATAGCATTGAAAAGTTATGTAAATTAAAGCTATGATTATGCTATCACTTAACTTATTGGCTAGTTACTATGTGAGCCTTGAATTATGTTACAACTCTTATTATGATTCAATCTTAATGACTAAGCTAATATTTGTGTAAAAGAATCCCTTTGCGCTAGTATTGTAAACCATGTGGATAAAAAATTATTCTAGAAGGCACACCCATGACTTATAATTGGCTTGTTAATGATTAATCTAAAAAAGGTGGTGGTTGGTCATATCATTTATATATACATGCCCATGCATCTACTCATATAATGTATTGATGATTAATGGTGAGTTACCATGATATGTATTTCCTTACATCTCTTATACTTTATTGTTGTGGACTTGTACTCGTTATTGATTTGACAACATATGTATGTGTTTATTATTGTTTTGGTGGTTATTGATGTTATGATAGTGGTTTAATGCCAAGGACGATAACGGAAGCTTGGGACAGAGCCGTATGAGGCGAAAGTCTCATATATGGTTCTCTGAGAAGGGAGTGTCCATGATGATTCCTGGTAAGGACGGAAGATATATTGATGTTATGATAATTCCTGATGAATCTAGAAGAGGTATTGTTGTTTTGATGATACCCGATAAGGCTGGAGGATATATTGATGTTATGATGATGCCTGGTGAATTTGGAAAAGGTATTGATGTTATGATGACACCCAACAAGGCCAGAGGATATATTGATGCTATGATGATGCCTAGTGAATTTGGAAGAGGTATTGATGTTATGATGATGCCCGGTGAATCCAGAGGACATATTGATATTATGGTGGTACTATGTACAGTAAGCATATATGAATACATAGGTATATATGTGGTTATGCCATTATGTTATTAAGTTTGTATGTGCACTAAGTACATGATGTTTTTCTTAGGAAGTTTTCGATAATTATCTACCATTAATCACTAGTTAAGTGGTGTGGATCTTGTTACTACTAAATAGTGAATAGAAGTAGAATACACCAATTATTGAGTTAAGACTAATTGGTACGTGTAGTCATGTGTAGAACTAAGGATTCACCTAGTGAATATATTTTTGACTTGAACAAATAGTTATGTTATGGAATTTTTCCTAGTAAAATGGGTTAAGTGATAACTAGTAGTCTATATAGGGTATTTGTATTACTTGATGGCTATAATCCTAGAATACTAGTTGGTGGACCTTTTTTGGTTAAATTATGGTAACTAGTGGTTATGGATGTAAAATGGCTAATGATGATGATAGACTTAGCATTGGTGATGATTAGTGATATTGATGTCTAACATGTAATATAGTTGGTTGATAAATAAGGACTTAGATAATTATGGTGCTAACTAGAAGATGGCATTGGTTAATAAAAAGATAAGTGTGTTGGAGATAAGTAGCTTCTCACTATATGATGACTAGTATACTTATGATAACTACGAATGAGTTGGTTAAATGGTGATTATGGTTTAGTTATACGTCTTGGATAGATATGGATGTTGGCTATCTAATGAATCATAATTAGTTGCTACTCCACGAAGAAGGAGTATATGAGTAATCGGTTAGGCTAATAGTTGGAGGCCTTC
Organism: Capsicum pubescens; assembly: GCA_030864215.1. Taxonomy (NCBI): domain Eukaryota; kingdom Viridiplantae; phylum Streptophyta; class Magnoliopsida; order Solanales; family Solanaceae; genus Capsicum; species Capsicum pubescens. The sequence continues at coordinate 126,618,910 of CM061542.1, forward strand.
TGATGAATAGCAAACTAGTAGCTTAATAATAAGTGTTGATTAGTTAATGATGACTAGATAAAGTGTATTAGTATCATAGATATCTAAATGGCTATATTTCTATAGTTTTGATTACCTTGGTGTATGTTATTTTAATTATGATAATTGATGATGATTATGAATCTTGGTAAATGACCCTTGACGGGAATTATAGAAACCGTGGACATGAAAAGTGGTGAACCTTGGATATTGAGAAGTTGGTTACATGTGTAATTACTTAATGATTGAATCATTTTATGCACTCTCTGATGGTATGGGATGCCGTGATGAGTTTTTTATTTTATTATTCCTTGTGTGTACTTCCCGGTGGTATGGGATATCATGGTGAATTCTTTTACTTATGCTTTAATGGATGTTGTATATCTTCTTGGCCTTATTGTTCTTATGGTTATATTAGTGGTGTTTTACGCTTTGGATCATGTACTTTTGTGTTAATGGAATTGGCGCATGATGATTAGTTGTGTCATAGTTTTGTTCTAGTATGATTATTGATTGTATAGAGTGATAATGGAGATGCTTCAGGTTCGATTCTTTACCTTTACTATAGTTATTGTCTTACTTTATATCATAATTTATCTCAGTCGACCGATGATGCCTACTGAGTACCCATTGTTTTAGTACTCATACTACACTTTTGTACCTTTTTGGTGGATACCCAAATACTAGTTTCCACCGCTGAGTTGAGATCGTGTTGTGTTGATCTTTCGGAGACAGAGTGAGCTCTTGGAGTTTGAGTCACCCGTTTCCCTTCTATCTTTATTCAGTTATTTGTATTTCAGACAAATGTATAAGACTATTTAGACTTCAAGTTGTATCTCCTATTGTCGAACATATATGCTCTTGTACTAATATTACTAGGTCATGGGATTGGTATTCATATATTGGTTGTCTTCTGTTATGTGGAACACTATTGCTTATATTTGTGTTTGTATATTTGGTTCATGTGGGACATTTTGACCAAAGTAACCCATTGCCTTAGCTCTAAGTTAAGGTGTCGTCTTACCTACTAATGGGTTTTAGTCGGTACCATCATGACTCAGAAATCGTGTTGTGGAAGATACTTGTGTGCATTTAGAAGTTCTTTGTGAGTGTGAGTGCTTGCATATTCGTCCCTTGATTCTTGTTGATAATTTGGTATTTTGGGACTTTATTTCATGAGAAGGCATGTAGACTAAGATTGATTGGTGAAGTTGACATCTTCTAAAAGTAAGGCGAATGAGCATAATTAATTTGCTATTGATGGAGAGTCACTTCTTAAGAATTGGTTGTTGTTGCTAGATTATTCTTGCAATTTCTTTGCATTCTTGAAAATGTAATTGAAGTTGAGGGGGTTGTATATTTAGCGCTTCTCATTCTTGTTAACTAATTGTTAGTGATAATCAAGTTTAAAATCATGGTGGCCATGTCATTGAATAGTGTAAGCTTAAAAGTTAGGTAGTGTTATTGAGTGTGAAGTAATGTTGCTTGAGGAAAAGAAAAATCTTTAAGTTTGGGGTGTTGATGAGTAGAAATTTACCACTCATTTATATCTCATTTCTTGCACACTACGGTGATTAAATTGAAGAATGGGACTAATTTATCAATGAAATACACTAATTTCCAGTGTTTGTGATCTTACAGATAAATTTGGTAAAAGAGGAGCAAAGTTGAAGCTGGAAAAGAGGAGAAATAAGAAAAGCTAGCCAAAGGGATGAAGAGGTATTCCAAAATATGACCCTCGGATTCTGCTATCACGATCTAAAGGTCGTGATTACACTAGGGTCCTGACAAGCAAAACTTTTATGATCACAAAATGATGCCCCGCAATCGCAGGAGCTAATACAGAGAAGATGCAGGGATTGCGACTAGTCATGAAATTTCCTGGGCCTGACTTGTAATTTTTTCACATTGCTCATTACTAAAATATAAAAGGCTCAACCCTTCCCATTTCCAACATCTAGTTTCTGTGTTTTGAAAGTAAAATACACTATTATTGAGTAAAAACAATTTGTAGGTGTGTTTCCAACAGATTTTTTGTCTTTTGTATTAAATTAAAAACTTAGAGATTATATTCATTTTGTTTTCCATGGATGGATTAAATGCTAGTCTTGGTATATATCTTCTCTTTATTTTCATGAGTAGCTAAATTTGTGTCTCGGGGTTATGCTTGATTAAGTGGTGATTAATGTATGAGTATTGATTATTTGTCCAATTAATTAGCTATTGGTGATGGGTTTTGATTTAGTTCCATGTTTGATTGAGAATTGAGGGCTTCTAACCCCAATTACCCTTGAATCCATATGATCCTTGAAAGAGGGGATATGGGTGAGGAACAATTGAACCCATATCATCCTTAAAAGAGGGGATATGGGTGAGGAACAATTGTTAATAATAACTTGAGTTAGCTCATTTTATAGCATCATCTTAGAAATAAGGATGTTAATTGAAGTAGTGGATTAGTAAAGTTCATACACTTGTGAGGTGTTCGAAAGAACCCACTTGCGATATTTGATGTTTTATTGAAAGATTAATGTCAATACCCCCAAATCTTCCCTACCCAAAACACTTAACTAAAGTTGTATGAATTATTGACAACCCATGCATGACTCCCACCAAGGATTGCATAACCCCAAGGTTCCTCTCCATTTGGTTACAACACTCTTCTATCTGTTAAGCTCACAAATAGTCTTCAATTATTGTTGTGTTTAACATTATTCAAACCAACACCCCCATTTAATTTCTAAGGTTGTTTAATTCCGCACTATGGGTTTACACTTAATTAACTACCAACACTTGTAAATTTTGAATTTTTTACATCTTCACTCCTCATCGATTCGATCTAGACTCTTAGTTGGATAATTATATTGACAACGATCATCTTTCACCTAATTTGAATGTTAGTTTGCGCGTTTCGACTAAAAATAAAATCACTTGGAGAATATGGGAACAAGAAAATCATGAGTGACAGAAAAAAGAAATATTCAAAAAAAAAGATAAAAAATGGTAAAATGCATTAAATGGAAATTGGACTATAGATTGTAAAGTAATATTTTGGATCTATACAATTGGGTCATTTTTTATCAAAAAATTACATCGGATTACCTTTATAGTGGGTGACTTTTCTTTTTTGTTCCCCATAAGAAAAATCTTTAAAGGCTAGCCTTCCTTCTATTTTATATATAGAATAAGTTCCATTTTTCCCTTTTACACCTCCAATATTTTTTATACTTTCCGTGCTTATTTGTCTCTCAACTTCTATTTTTTGCCTTTTTTCTCTTTTTTTATTTTTTCTTGATTTTTATTTTATCTTTTTTGTTTGAATTCATTTGTCTCAACTGTTATTTTTCTTTTATTTTTGTTTACTCCTCTCTTTTTTATTTTTTTCTCTAACATTGTTTATTTAGTCTTCTTATTTTTTTCTCTAACATTATTTACTTTTAATTTCTCTCTGTTTTTAAAATTCATTTGCCTCAACCTTTTATATCTTTTCTCATTTTTCCTTTTTATCTCAAACTTTATTTCTTTATTTTTATTTTTTTCTTCTCATTTTTGTTTTTTCTTAACTTTCATTGAGTTTTTTTTTTTTTTTTTTTTATTCTTCTCTTTGCATGTGCTAGCTAAAAGGTATCGCCGTTGAATTCATTTTTTATTGGTCGACTGAAGGAAAGGCAAATGGTATTTAGAGGAAAGGCATGATTTTTGCCTTGATGAAGTGTAGAACGACGATTTCTTTCCATTGAGCTAGGGAGTCTTTTTTCTTAACCCTTTTTTTTTTTTATTTTTTTCTCCTTTTTTCTCAATCTTTATTTTTTTCCTTATTTTTTTTCTCTTTTTTCTCAACTTCTATTTTTTTTCTAATAAATATAAAGTTGGATAATCCTTAAAGATGATCTTCTTTCTTTGACATCAAGCAAACTTAAGGGCATGAGTTGTTTTATGGAAGTCCTTTGGGGTAAGTCTTGTCTCTAAGACAAGAGTTATAGAACATCTCAAAAATCAAGACACAATATGGTATTTTCAAGTGTTGCTCGTTGACATAATTTGTTGTTTGGAAATCCTTAATCTAAGTATTATCTCTAAGGGAAGATTTATAGTATATCTCATAAATTAAGATATAATGAAGTAGTGTTAACTCTTGACCATGAGGAGTAACTTATTTTTTGAAGAGGTCCTTTAGCTAAGTCTTGTCGTAGAGGCAAAACTTATAGAGCATCTCGTATTAATCAAGACATAATGTTCCAGTGTCAACTCTGCACATGGGGTGTAACTTTTTGTTTGAAAGTTTTTGGGCTAAGTCTTGCCTCTAAGGCAAGAGTAAAGGAGCATCTTATTAATCAAGGCACAATTTAGTAATCTCAACTCTTGTCCATGGGGCTTAACTTGTTGTTTAAAAGTTCTTGGGCTAAGTCTTGCATCTAACACAAAATTATAGAGTATCTCATAAATCAAGACACAATGTGGTATTGTCAATTCTTGCCCATTAGGCTTAACTTATTGTTTGAAAGTTTTTGGGCTAAGTATTATCTCGAAGGTTAGAGTGCTAGATCATCTCATAAAATCAAGACATAATGTGATAGTGTCAACTCTTACCCATGAGACATAACTTATTTTTAAAAGTCCTTGAGCTAAGTCTTGCCTCTAAGGCAAGAGTCGTAGAACATGTCATAAATCAAGACACAATATGGTAGTATCAACTCTTGGTCGTAGGGCATAACTTGTTCCTTTAACAAGCTAAGTCTTGCTTCTTAAGACAAGATTGATAGAATATCTCATAAATCAAAACACAATATGGGCCCATGGGACATAACTTGTTATTTTGAATGTCCTTGGGCTAAGTCTTGCCTCTAAGAAAATTGTTATAGAATATTTCATAAATCAAGACACAGTGTGTTAGTATCAACTCTTGCCCATGGGACGCAACTTGTTGTTTGAAAGGAATCAAAGAAAGGAAAAAGAAAAAAAGAAAAGAAAAACAAAGGTTGATAAAAAATCAAAGAAAACAAAAAAGAGAAAAAGAAAAAAAGTATAGGAGTTGAGAGGAGAAAAAAAAAAAAAAATAATAATTGAAAAAAGGAAAAAAAAACAAAGAAAAAGGACAAAATGAAAATAAAAGAAAACAAATGTTGAAATTTTTAAAAAAATAGAAAATAAAAAATAAAAATCAAAGAATATTAAAATTCAAAAGGAAAAAATATAATTTTAAAAAATAGAAGTTGAGAGGAGAAAAGAAAAAACAAAGTAAAGGTTGAGAATTTAAAAAAAAATAGGAAAGAAGAATAAAAAAGAGAAAAAAATAAAAGTTGAAAGGCAATTGAGCATGAAGAGTTGTTTAAAAATATTTAAGGTATACAGGGGTCTATTCTATATATATATAAAAGAGAGAGAGAGAGAGAGAGAGAGAGAGAAGGCTAATATTGTTAAATTTTTCTTATGGGGACAAAAAACTAAAATCACTCAAAAAGAGGGTCATTTCTATAGTTTACTCATTTTTGAAAATGTAATTTATAGTGAGCTATATTTTGTAATGTAACATTGTTGTATGCACTTTTATATAGTTTTTCTGTTATTTTTTTGCATCTATAGCTTTCATTGCTAAATCTTAGTTTAAGAAATAAAAAATGTATTCTGACAATTCATTTCATAAAACTGAGACTCTTTGTTAAATGGTCTCTTCACGTCTACTATTTAATTAAATAAACTACAATTGTTTTAGTAAAATGACCCACTTTTGAATTTATTAATTTATTTATAATTTAAAATTTAATTACAAGTTTTAAAAGTTACAAATTAGTCTACAAATCACAAACTGTCAAGTTTTTTGTAAAAAAATTCTCCCACCAAAATCATTTAAAATTTTTAAAGTAATCAAAATCTTGATTCGCATAGACAGATCAATTATTGATCCTACTGATACATGGACAGATTGATACATAAACAGATTAATTATCAATCTGACTTATGTGAAACACCAGTCTTTGATGTTATTCAATAGCTGATAGTATTTAGTCCAATAGATTAAACATCAATCTCTTTTTATCCGATAGATTAAACGTCTATCTTTTTTATCTGATCGACTACATATATATAAACATAATTTTTTTTTGAAAAAGAATTGGTACTAAAATTAAAGAAAAGTAGAAAATTAGAGGAGAGAGAATATTTAGAAATAAATATGATGCTTCAAAAAAGAAAAAAATGAAGAAACAATGAGTTTTTAGTAAAAATGGAGGAAAAAAAAGTTCAAAAGAGGGAAAAAGTAATTTGAAATTGAAAGTATGAGATAGGGTTTTATGTTTTAAGTATATTTGTAAATAGTTCCCATAGTATTTTTAATATGATATTATAACCTAATTATTTATTAAAGATATATATTTATTTTATTTCAAATAGAAACTTGGGAAAATGAATTAAAAAGAGACACTTGAGAGTTGATTGAATTAATAGGGACACATATCTAGTTAAAGGCAATTAAGTGAATTTGAAACCTAATTATAATTTGTAAAATATTGAGAACAAGAATTACAATATTAAAAATTATTTTCTCTTTTTCATATTTCAAATTTCAAACTTTCAATTCTCCCCATCCTCCTTTCTCTTTTTCCTCATCTACTTTTTTTTTTCTTTTTCCTTCCTCCCTTCTTCATTTTCTTCCTTTTTTACATATTTGTCATTTTTCTTTTGCGTTTTTTTCTCTCTACCTTATCTTCTTATATTTCTTTTTTTTTCTTCTGGGTTTTTCTCTTTATCTTTATCTAGAATTTTTCATCTTTTTATTTGTGTGTTTTCATCTTCTGCTACAACTTTATTATGATCTAGTTTAGAGATTTTTAGAGATTATTGAAAAAAAAGTTGTGCTCATCAAAAAATAATCGAGAGTTTTTCAATCAACAGAAAGAAGTTATTTAAACCATACAGAGTTGTTTAATCAAGTGAAAGATATTATTTTAAGAATTAAGAGTTGTTTAAACTTCTGCTAGTTGTTTGGAAGTAACAATGATGTGGAGGAGAGGACGTGATTTTGGGGGAGGCAAATATTGTTTAAGCAATTGAAAGTTGTTTAATTATTTAAGTAAATGAAAGATATTGTTTAACTAGATAAAAATTAATTAAACATCTGCTAGTTGTTTGAAGGGATTTAGAGGCGGGAGGAGAGATGGGGCTAAGGGGGTAAATGAGGGAGAAGGGAAAAAGTAGAGAGAATTTGTTTAAATAAAAAAATATTTGAATTTATTAAAAATTATTGAATGGTCTACTAGACCCTTGTACTTGTCCAAATTTGTAAAGTTGACACCTCTACTTAGTCTTTGATCATCTAAACTCCTTAACCAATCAGATCCATGCTATATAAATTAATGCCACATCAAATCCATGTCATTAATTACTTTAAAATTATTAATCAATAATATTTAATTAAATATAAAATAATAAATTTAAAAAATATTTTTTAAAATAAAATTCTTATTTCTCACTTTCCTCCAACTTTCCAAACCCACAACCACCATCACCACCATCTCCACCTCCCCCAAACCACAATCACAGAAAACATAATCCTCATATCCCTTACACCATTTTTTTTCTTTACTCTTCCACACAATAATTAGAACAACCACTAATACTCTATCTATTAACAATACCAAAAAATACATATTCATCTCCAATTTCATCTTCCTTTTTATCCTTTTCAAAAATGTTTATTTTTTTTATGTATAGCTATTTTTATGAAAAAAATAAACTTTATAAAAAAATAAATTATAATTTATTTAGCGGGATGTGGAGTAAGGGGGAGGTGCGTCTGAGAAGTGGATTTTTGTTTGGATAATGGGTGGGGGTAGGAGTGGGTTAATGTTCGAAGAAGAAGAAAAGAGTAGAGAGTAGCAGAAGAGTGGGGGCCTAAAAAAGAACAAGAAATGGATGGAAGGGGGGAGGGTTGCGGCCGTTGGTTGGGTGTGGTGGTGGTGGTGTAGGGTGGGGGAGTCTCAAAGAAGAATATGTGTAGGATTTTTTTAAAAAAAAATTATTATTTCATCTAAATTTATTATTGTTTTTTAAAAAAATTGTATTTTTAAAGGTAAAATATTAGTTCCACACGCTTTAAAATTCATGTAAATAAACTCCTTTTCAGCTTAACAATATTAATGTCACATATTCTCGGTCAATGGTCAAAAGGGTTTAAAATATTATTTTTCATTGAATTTAATGTTCGAATGATAAAATGCTAAGTAGAGGTTTTCACTATACGAACTTGGACAAATACAAGGGTTTATTAAATTATTATACATTTTAAAATATATGTTACTATCACTAGTTAAAAAAGTATTCATTTTACTATATTCTCAAAAATAGTTTCATGTTATAGTTGTATTTACATTATAGTGAATGTCTATCAAGATATAGTGGATATCTATCAAGATACGTAGAATATCTATCAAGATATAGTGAATATCTATCTAGATATATTGAGTATCTATCAAGATTTAGTGAGTATCTATCAGGAGATAGAATGCCTATCTTTCGAAGAGAAATTAGCTAAAAATTTTCCTATAAATAGAGGGGTTCTCTTCTTTGTAAATCATCCCTCTCATCCTTCATTCTCATTGAGAAATAAATAATTACTTTATCTTCTCTCTTAATTTTTCTTGTTCTTACTTTAATAGTTCATAACACGTTATCAGTACAAGTCTCTAACCTTATTTTTATTAGCACCTCAAATGCACTTCAAAGTTATATAATAGTGGACTAGCATATAAATCAAAAGGTACGTGATAATTCTTCTTAACCCCTTAATGGGAGATGGTACGACTTTATAGTTTTCTTTTTCTACCATTTAAGGTACTCACTTTTTTTATAACATATCTTGGACCAAGCATAAAATTTTCCTCGTCTTATTATTTGATGGGATTGGGAGTCATAAAAACAAAAATTTACTGATTTGGTTGATAATATATATGGTGAGTATTATTTAACAAATCAATTGTGCATGAAAGATCTCAAATTGAATTTGGTATTAAAAATTGGGCCGATCTTTCGATATGCATATATATGCTACTAACATGTTTTATTTTTCTCAGGTATATGTTTATGTTATTATTTTTTATAATAAAATTATATGTAGATCGAAAAACACACATAAATAGGCTGAATATTTTGGCCTATTATATTAATGGGTTCAAATCTCATCGCATTGAAAGGGTAAGATATTGTGTAAGCGACCCAGTGAATCATGATTATAAAATATTAAGTATAGATTTATGGCCTAAAAACACATTTATATGGATAAGACGTTGAGTAAAATCTCAATGCACCATATTGATGACTAAAGAAAAATAATATTCTTTTGATAAAAGGTCATGAAATTCGTCCCATGAAATTTACTCTATTCCCTGAAGTGAATGTGGTAGCAGTATCTTATAAGTCTGAAAGATGATAATTTTCTCTATTCTTGAACTAAATGTGCTAGCAATATATGATATGTCTAAAAATGACAAAATAATTATTGTGGTTATACAAATGTACGTGGGCATGACAAAGCAAAAAATAATAATTGTTTTGAGGTGTGATACACTCTGAAAGATGTGTTAGTGAAATTTTTCTACATTAAATATATGTCTCGATTTCTCCTGAAGTATCAATATATTGAAAGACATTATAAGTTATCATAGTTTGATAGACTTAAGGCACATTCAAATATTTATGCTTCATTCCATGAGAAGAATGTGGTAGTAGTGCATAGTAAGTCTGAATGAAGACGAACGATTAAAGATACGTTCAAATAATTATGTTCCATTTTGATAAATAACGTTTGGTAAATGTTATAACAATATATCTATCCCCTGGGGTGAATGTGAATGTACATAAATTCAAATGTATTCTTAGTTATGAAGATATCACAATCCACCTCCAAAGGTAGAACAGTTGGAAGATTGAATATCTCCAAGCTACTATCATAAGAAACACAAATTTGAAAATTTAGCCAAGTATGATGAGATCACATGCCATATTAAACGAATAGTTTATTGTTACAAAATTCATGTCACAGATAACAAGAAGTTTACTAAAATAAAAAGCACATGTCATGATAAAATTAAAGTTTATTATTACAAATAAGTTCATAAGTTGACATGAATGATTATGTCATCCCAAAGATGTGCATACTGAGTATTGGGCATGTAATGAAGAACTAGATGATTCTTCAAGAATTATTTATGTCGCTTGTACTTATGATAAGTTGGTTGGTCCAACTAATATTGGGATTTAATATCTTAAAATCTGGAAAGTATAATAGGTGAATGTGGCCCATTCACCTATCATGTGATATGTCATAAAGATGCATTAATAAGATGATCACATGTACATTTATTGTCAACCTACAGTTTGAAATTCATAAAGTTGCTTGCTCAATAAAATTGAGTTAGGAGAAAATTTTTTAGATTGTGTAATCAAGACAATTCATCTTGATGATACTGGTTTGGCATTAAATGTCTTTGATAAATAGTTCAATCATTGCTAATAAGAACAAAGTTTTATGTGTTGGTTTAAAATATGATATATTATATATAAAAATACTTGTATGCATCAAACTAATAAATTATGATTAATCCCCCCTCAAAGTTGGTTCTAAGTCAGGAATCCACATTTTTCATCTAATAGTTTTGGTTTGTGGTATATGATTAATGAATATACCATAATGGATTTCTTAGTGAAGTTAGAGGATGCATGTTAGTTTTCCCATCATATAGTGGGAGAAAATAAGTAGCTATAAAATATGTTAAGAATTATCATCATATCCTCATTCAAAAGATAATTCAAGTCAAATGTTGGAAGCATCTGCTGACTCAAATTTAATCTCATATTTAAGCTGCAAGTTCTCCTATTATGTGTCACAAAATGATAATCTATGCATACGTAAAGCGTGGTAGACCAATCTATTGCAAATAAAATAATCCTTGAAAATAATAAGGAGCAAATGATCATAATAAAAAGGCAATGTGCTCATGAAGGGCCTACGACATAATACTTGATGAAACCTTATGATAGGTTTAGGTACCTGAAATAATGAAGTGATGAGATCTCAAAATATTAAGTCACATTATGAACTGATATAAAATCATATTATATCATTGATACATTACTGCTATAATATTGTTAAAGATTATGATGATTTGAATTCTATGTTTATTTAATATGCTGACGTAGAAATATTTCCTAAGAGACATGGAAGGATGCATCTTGGTAAGCATAAAACTTATTTGATTTGTTATCCAAACATTATAAGATTTCACATATAAAGTGTTGACTGTTTTAATTTGACAAAAAATTATATGAAAATCCCCAAAGGATTCAAAATGCCTGAAACATATAAAAGTTTCTGGGAAATTTATTTATAATCCATATAATGGATAAATTAATAATTTAAATATTATTGAAACTCCTAGGGAGTTTTAAAAAATAATAGGTTATTTTCTTAAATAAGAAATACCCAGAATTGAATTAGATTTTGAAGAACCATATCCTGTGCAATTGATGTATTTATACATCTTGCTACAACTATGAGCATGATAAAGTTTTACTCCTACATTTAGAGATAGTGAAGTAGACCATTTGCATATTGCAATTGTGTAATGACCCCTTAGTTTATTTTCTAAATTTTTACTTATTTCATCGTTAGAGCTTTTCTATAACTTCCCCAAGTCACTTATGACTTGCTGGGACTGATAGTTTGATTATCAGGTAGTTCATTTAGTTTTTAAAACCAATTCTTTATTTTAAAGTCTTCGTTGGTTCAAATTAGCTATCAGGAAAAAACTTCAGTCAAACGATCTTGTATGCTAATTCTAACTATTCCAAGAGCTCTGAAATCTTTATTTAGGCTATGTGGATCTTTGGTTCATGTCCCGAGACACCCAAGCCCATTTTGAGCTATTGGTCGAAAGTTAAGAAAATGGTAAGTTGGGTATGAGACCCACTTTTCATCGAAACGACCTCGGATAGAAATTTTGACCGTGTCATTGAGTCTGGAACACTGAATTTGATAGGTTAGCATAGTTTGTTTGTATATACGAGATTCTGGATGATCCTGAGGGGTTGGTGGAGACTTGGAAATTTCCAAGTCTTAGTTGGTGTTGGTGCACTCACGTCCGTGAATCCCCAATTGAGTTAATGATCAGCCAACGAGTAGAAATTATCGCGGTCGCGATACTCATGTCGCAAAAGTTCCTCTCTGGAAGTAGTTATGAATCGCATAAGCGATATACTTTAATACGAATGTGATATCTTTCCCTGTTGCCAGGTATCGCAAATGCGAGCGAAAAGTCACATATGTGATACCTATATACCTGGGAAGGGTTTAAATAACCCCCTTTTATCCCATTTTTGCCAATTTGTCATCCATTCTAAAGATTTTTAAAACAAAAAAAGTGGGATTGTTTAGGAATAGCGTGGGCAATTTTTGAGCTTGGTTAAAGAGAAACTACGTGATTTTTCTTTAAATTTGAGGTAAGATTCCTTCATTTTCATAGTTTATTTCCCCTTTCTTCTCTAAAAAACTCAAAAGCATAGTGACTTGATTTTAGCACTAATATATCTTAGAATTCACCTATTTTTAGGGTAAATGTTCCTTGAGCATATAGGTATATTGAGTTGGTTTTGAAAATATGATTTCCATAAATAGGTCCCACATGGGATTTTTGCGTAATTTTGGACCCAAAGAATAATAGTGATATATGGGTATTATTGTTCTCATTTTGATGTGTTGATTGTGATTTTTATAGTGTCACCTTACGGATGCTTCTCGAAAGGGAAAATCGATAGTTTAGCAGATTTTTCGAGCTTTCTTCATCGTCCAGGTAGGCTAGGTTTCCCTCCCTTATAGATTGGGCTATTTCAATGTATTCTTATGATATTATGTTAGGTTTGGGATGATTTTTAGGTATTGGTGATATGAATGACATTACTTGGGTTAATTGGACCGTTTAGGTTATTCGAAAATCGTAATTTGGGCATAGTTGCTTAGTTACTTAGTTGAATTTCTATCTTAGGGATAATTAAGACTTTCTTAAATATAAAAGTTTATTTGTATACCTTAGTCTAGTCTAGGGTAGAGTTTTCTTATAATGGATTTTAGGAATTAGAAGTGGGTCCTTTTAGGTTGCCTTAGGCCAAGACTTGAACTAGTCTTGATAGACCTTTATATGCTCATTATACATGTTAAAATGTTTGTTATGTGGCTTGATAAAACTAGATATTTGATAGTCATGATGGTTGATACTGGGAGTTGATGCTAATTAAGATAAAATCTAGTAGTTATGATATTAATAATATGAATACCGATTTGAGTCCAGCTATTTACAATGATTTTAATGATATATATATATATGTATGTATGTATGTACTGGTTAGAGTCTGAGTATTGATTTTAATATTAATAATATATGAATTGGTTTGAGTCTGGTAATTAATTATGATATTTATGATATATACGGATTTGAGTTGACTATTGGTTATGATATTAAGGATATAAGCACCAGTTCAAGTTCGATAAAGGGAGTGGTTCTTAGTGTGACATGATCCGGATGGGTTTTTAATGATAGTATGAAGATTGGTAAGTCATGGTTGTTAAGTTATACTATCCTTGATTGTACCCTCAAGGCTTATGAGGGCATGTGTTGGGTTATTTACTTTTCCACACATATTGGCTTATGGGGGAATAGTTATAATTGTGTGTTCCTTATGCTATTGTTTTGGTTTATTAATTCAATTCACAACAAGGTTGGAGTTACTTCTAGGTTTGCCCCTTTACTTCAACATAGTTATGTTATCTTGTATCTTATTGTATTTATATGATGATTTAGCTTAGTCGATCGATGATTCCTACTGATTAACCCTAATTTTTCTACTCATACTATACTTCTGCACCATTTTGGTACAGATTTGAGTGCTAGTAGCCATTGTTGATTGAGGATCGTGATATGTTAGATTTCGAAGATAGGATGAGCTCTTAGAGTCGGAGTTACCATTTTTTCTGGTATTATCTATATCTAGTCTTTTGTTTTGAGACACATTATATGGACTATTCTACAACTTATGGTGTGTTGCAGTAGCTCTTGTACTAGATATACCAGGTCATAGGATGGTTTTTTATGTTATGGCTACCTTTCAGATTATTTCAATTATGTTGCTTATTTATGGATTGTATTGTCTAATTCGCTCTTTTTGGGGGCATTTCCCACCAAGTTAACCCATTGTAAATAACTTTGGGTTGTGGTTTGACTTACCTAGTATGAGATAGAATAGGTACCATAATGACTCTCAAATTATGTAATGATAAATTGGTATCAAAGCCTAGGTTTCACCAGTATTGTTGGTACAAGAGCATGTCTCTAGTAAGTCTCGCGGATCAGAACGATGACGTCCATTTCTTATCTTTGAAAGTCTATAGGAAATTCTTTGGAGTTTTTTGCTTCTTTCACTTATTTTGTGTTAAGTGTCTGAGTTGGTTTCTAAAGCATTCCCTTGGTGTCACACTTTCACAGATGCTTAGGATACATGCTAGTGCTACACGAGATGAGGGTCCCTATACAAAGACTAAGGATCCTTTCACTATTGATGGATAACATAGAGGTCATGGAAATCCTTGAGATGTGTCCCTAGATAGGGGGCAGGATAGGGGGCCTTCACCATACCCTATTCCTGTTTCTGAGCCAGAGATTCTATCATCCCAGCTAGAAGTAGGCCAGGGACTAGCCCAAGATCCATCGAGATTTATTTCTTGTTCAGTTCTCAGGGATGATTTTGTTTAGCTTTTAGGGTTGGTTGGTAGTACACCATCTGATGGTGCACAGTCTATGAATTAGAGTGGTACAGAGGTAGAGGCACAACCTATAGCTGCAGATCCCAAAGTTGAGGTCCCTCCAGCGTTGGTAGTTGCTCAGCCTGTAGTTACTCAACTAGTAGTTTCCCAAACTGCTATATCGATTGAGGAGTATGAAATATTGGTTATATTCTTAAGATTAGCTCCGCCTAGATTTTTTGGTGCACCAACCGAGGATGCATATAAGTTTATAATTTTTTGTGAGGATAGGCTATGAAATTTTGGCCTAGCTCAGTCTTATGGTGTGGATTACACTACTCTTTAATTGGACTTGGTAGCTCGACATTGTTGGGTAGGTCGTCTTGATTCTAGGCCAGCTGGATTTTCTTTTTTAATATGGACTCAGTTCTCTGAGATTTTCTTGGAGAAGTACATACCTCACAGTCTTAGGGATCATTTGAGGGATTAGTTCTTGAGGTTGGAGTAGAGCTCCATGATGTTTGTTTAGTATGAGTCTCATTTTCACAAGTTGGCTAGGCATGCTACTTCTATTATGACTATTGAGTATGAGAGAGATCGTTGCTTTGTTTGAGGATTGAGACTTTTTTTGTATATCTAATCAAATTTTGGTTGTTGCAAGTAGGTCTTTTGATGGAGTGTCTAACCAAGATCGGGTGATGTAGGAGATGTATCTCTAGGCCAAAGGGGCAACAACAAGAGATCTTGGTATCAGGGTAGTTTCAGTGGGAGCCATAGTAGCTCTCGATTCATAGGTAGAAATTATCAATGTAGGTGCCCTTTGCAACTATTGTATCAACCTCAGAGACAACATAGTAGACCCATTCAGGTAGTACTCTATATTACTGACAGCGGTCACTCTTATGTTAGTGATCACCCTGGTCAGGGTAGCGGTAATTCTTTAAGGGGCTCGCCTTTGGGTTATTCTAGTCGTGGTGGTTATTTCGAGTCAATTAAATATTTTAGATCAGTTCAGTTCATAAGGAATGTTATGGTTGTTGAGCATTTGGTTATCACTCACAAGAGTCCCCTAGTCGTGGGGCGATTGTTACTATAGCTCAGAGTATTCCCCCAATTAGAGAAATTTATCCCTCAGCCAGAGATGGTATACATTGTAGTGGGGGTAGTTCCTAAGGTGCTCATGGAGGTTCTTAGGCAGGTAGGGAAAGTGAATGCTCAAGAAATTATCTAGGTGGTAGGCGTGGTCAGTTGTATGCACTACTTGCTAGGCCTAAGGCTGATTCTTCGAATGGTGTTATCATTGAAATTATTTAGTGTGCCGTCAGTCGGCCTTTGCTTTATTTAAACTGGGATCCACTTACTCGTATGTGTCTTCTTATTATGCCCCATGGTTAGAGTTATCTTGGGATTTATTATTTATGTATTTATGTGTATCTACTTCCATGGGTAATTTTTTCATAATGGGTCATGTTTTTAGATCATATGTTGTGACTATTATTGATACTCATGTTGACCTGATTATATTGGATATGGTAGATTTTGATGCAATTATGAGCTTGGACTATTATCCCACTTTCATGCGGTAATGAATTATTTTTCCAAGAGCATTACCTGAACCATGCACGACATAACCCCGATCTTGTGTAGGGAGCTATTTGCTACAACCGACGGGGATTATTTCTTATATTTGTGCTAGGAGACTTATCTTGAGTGGTTTCAAGTCTTATCTCTCTTATCTTCATGATGTTAGCATGGAGGGTCCATGCTTGACTCTATTCCTATAGTTCGTAAGTCTCTTGATGTTTTCCCTATCGATCTACATGACATTCTTTCTACCTGTGTGATTGAGTTTGTTATTGATCTTGAGTCTGGCACACGACCAATTTTATGAAACCTTACCATATGGCTCCTTTTGAGCTTAAAGAGCTAAATTTTGAGCTTCAAGATTTTCTTTGTAAGGGTTTCATTAGACTAAGTGTGTCCCCTTAGGGAGCTCCTGTGTTATTTCTAAAGAAGAATGATCGATCCATATGTATGTGTATTAATTATAGGCATCTTAAAAAGGTGGCAGTGAAGAACCATTATCCTATGCCTCACATTGATGACTTGTTTGACCAGATTCAGAGTGCAGCGGTATATTCTAAGATTGATTTGAGGTTTGGTTTCCATCAGTTGAGGATTTAGGCCAAGGATATCCCGAAGACAGCCTTTAGGACCCGTTATGGTCAATATGATTTCTTGGTGATGTCCTTAAGGTTGAATAACGCCCCAGCCCCGTTCATGAATTTGATGAACCAAGTGTTTAGACCTTATTTACATTTCTTTGTAATTATGTGCATCGATGATAGCATTATGTATTCAAGGAGTAGAGAGGACCACGTGCAACATCTAAGGGTAGTGCTCCATACTTTAAGAGATCATTTGCTTTTTGCCAAGTTTTCTAAGTGTGAGTTTTGTCTTGAGTTTATGATATTTCTCAGGCATGTAGTGTCTAAGGATGGGATTATAGTAGGCCCAATGAAGATTGAGGCCATTCGTGATTAGGCCAGGCCTACATCTCCAACCGAGGTTCGCAGCTTTATCAACTTAACCAATTATTATAGATTATTTGTTGAGGGTTTTGCTAGTATTTTAGCGCCTATGACTAGATTGACTCAGAAAGAGGTTTCTTTCTAATGGTTCGAGGAGTGTGAGTCGAGCTTTGGGAAGCTCAAGGAGTTCCTTACTTCGTTTCCAATTTTGACTTTTTCTATTGAGGGTGTGGGATTCACCATGTATTGTATGCTTCTGGTGTTGGTTTGGATTGTGTATTGATGCAGCAGGGTTATGTTATTGTCTATGCTTTGAGGCAGCTTAAGGTGCACAAACATAACTAACCCCCCTAATGATTTGAAGTTGGCGGTGGCAGTTTTTGCGCTTAAGATATGGAGTCATTATCTTTATGATGTGCTTTATAAGATTTTCATAGATCATTGCAGCCTTTAATATCCGGAGAGAGCTAAATGTTAGGCACTGTAGATAGATGGAGTTACTTAAGGATTATGATATCTCAATCTTGTATCATCCGGGCAAGGCAGCTGTGGTAGTAGACGCCTTGAGTCAGAAGCCAGTGAGTATGGGTAGCTTGACTTGCATTTCAGTTTCTTAGTGGTCGTTAGAATAGGACATTTCATATTTGCGCAACTAGATGGTATGACTTGATATTTCAGACCCTAGGAGGATTATTGCTAGTGTTGAGGCGAGATCCTTGCTATTTAAGCAGATTTGAGATCGCCAGTTTGAGGATAACAGACTTTGCATCCTCCATGATAAGGTGTTGAGTGGTGAGTCCAAGAGAGCTACCATAGATTCTGAGGGTGTCTTAAGATTTAATAGTCGCATTTGTGTTCGGCGGGTTGATGACTTGATTCAGTTGATTTTATATGAGGCTCATAGCTCTAGGTGTTTTAATCATCCGGTACAGCTAAAGATGTATAGAGACTTGAGATGACATTATTAGTGGAGTGTCATGAAGATAGAGGTGGAAAATTTTATAGCTTGTTGCTTTTGATGTCAGCGGGTGAAGGCCGAGCATCAGTGACAAGGTGGATTGATTCAAAGGTTTCCCATTCCTAAGTTGAAATAGGAGCGGACTACCATGGACTTTGTCATTGGTTTACCTCCCACATCCCGTGGTTCTGATGATATTTGGGTCATTGTGGATCAATTGACCAAGTCAACATATTTCATTCCTATTTTGATGTCCTTTATCACCGAGAGGTTAGCCCATGTATGTGTGCATGAGATAGTCCAATTTTACGGTGTGCCTATATCTATCATTTTAGATTGGGGTTCCTTGTTCACTTCTAGCTTTTAGAGAGATTTCTAGGAGAAATTGGGTACTCAATTGGATATTAGTACAAACTTTCATACGCAGACAGATTGCCAGTCAGAGTGGACTATTCAAGTTCTCAAGGATATGCTCCGGGCCTGTGTTAAGGATTTTAGAGGTCTGTGGGAGCAACACTTAGCCTTGATATAGTTCGGATATAATAACAGTTACTATTTGAGTATTGAGATTGCGCCTTTTGAGGCTTTGTATGGTAGGGGCTATGATTTCCTAAATGAATTGTTTGATACTTCCAAGGTTAGACCTTGTGTTACTAATTTGCTTCAGGAGCCGTAGGATAGAGGCAGGGTGATCCAGGATAGGTCGAGGGTAGCTCAAAGTAAAAAGAAGGCCTATGCAGACTATAGGATTTATGCCTTGAGATTTGAAGTTGGTGATCGGGTATTCCTCCGTGTGTCGCCAACGAAGGGTGTGATGAGGTTTCGGAGAAAGGGAAAGCTCATCCCCAGATAGATTGGACACTTCGAAATTCTTTACATAGTGGGGGAGGTGGCTTATAAGTTAGCCTTAACCCAAAATTAGTAGTTGTCCATCCAATTTTCTATGTTTCCATGTTGCGGTCACTGCAAAAAATGTGTTAAATGTCGGGGGTTATTTTAACCCCAGCAAAATAATATGAAATGCGGGGGTTTAAAATTTGTCGCTAAAATTTACAAACTTGCTGGACTTTAAACCCCCGCTATAAATTGCGGGGGTTTAAAACTCCCTCTATCAATAAAAAATAACGCTTAATCCCATAAATAAAAAAATTCCCTCTTTATTTTATTTGGACAAAATTTTCCCTCTTTCATTCCCCCAAATCTCCCTCTCTCTCATTTCCCCAAAATTAGTCACTCTCTCGTCCTCCCCTCCCCCCCTTCCAAAATTAAATTGACTCTATCGGCCAACTATTGATACTCCAGCCAGACCAACTCTTAGGTCAGACCAACTCTCATTTCCATTTTCATTGTGATTTTGTTCTTTGTTTGTGAATCTTTAAAACAAAAATCTGTTATTTGTATTGAAAGTTTTCCTGGTTAATGTTGATTTATCTTTGGATTAATCAAAATTTTGTCTGTGTTTCATTTTACGATGTGGTTTGATTGTATTTTTTTCATTGTGAGTTTTGTAGGGGTTGGTAATCTTGAAAAAAATATCTGATTTGTAGCTGAGTTATATTGAGAGTTTTCTTGAATTAAGGTTAGTTTATCTTTGCATTAAATGAAATTCTGTTTGTGTTACAATTATTTCAGTTTTCAGAACTTAGATTATTTTTACTCGTGACTCTTTAGCCTAAAATGTTTGTTTATATGCCAGTGAAATATTGTCAAATGAGAGGAGCAATGCAACCTTTTTTTCCTATCTACTCGTACTTTGCTCTTACTTCAAAGCTTCCTATCTCACGTAGTACTAATGGTTGTTTTACTTAGTATTAAAAACATGCACTGTGTTCTTTTTACTGCTTAATTATCAATTACTATGGATAAGGAATTATAAATCATTGTATCACAGAGCTATGGACAAAAAGCTATTTTCGCTGGTTCGATTTGCCTGCCTTTTTGCTAGTGTTTCCCTTTCTTGATAAAAAAGTGAAATGACCAGTTCTTGATATTTTATTGAACTTGGATAATGATACTATTTTTTGTGCTGAAGCTTATTATCGAGATAATGTGATGTATCTGGAAGGGTGAAATAATATTAGTTGGAATTTCTAAGAGTACAAGTGAAAATAGTTAATCTTTGAAAATCAACAAACCCCATTTCATTTTTCAAGTTATTTGAGTGTAGTTCTTTTTCTTTTCCTAATTAAGTTTTGCAGAAAAAAAAAATAATCATCTTACTTTTCCAAGTTTCTCTACTCCACATCTTGAAACATTACTTTTTTTTTACTTTATACCTTGGTGCAAAGAGAAAAATGAATAGATCATTCTAAAATATGCTTTACCTATTAGAGAGCCAATTTTGGAAATGACCTTTGTACCTTTACGCGGTACGGGTAAAGGTCTACATACCCTCTACCCTCCCCATACTCAACTTTGTGGGATTTCACTGAGTAAATTGTCTACCTATTTGATCTCTAATCTACCCATTCAGAAATATCACATGTTGAATTTGTTGTGTTAAACGTTGGATGGACCTATGTATGTATCTACTCCTGTAGGTATTTCTTTAGTAGTAGATTAAGTGTATTGATCTAGTGGTCAGAATATATATTAGGGTATGATACTGGGGTAGATCTTATCATCATAGATATGGCAGATTTTAATGTGATTTTGGGTATTGATTGTAAGATTATCACTTGTTGATTATCTCGTGTGTAACGGTATTCTATTTGCAATATGTATTTACATTTATTTATCATGTAGGGAGGAGTTTGAGAAATTAATGATTTTGCTTCCAAACTACCAGTTGAGAGTTGGAAGTATTGCAAACTACATACGGTAAATCGCCCACTAGCTCCCATGCTGGTCTTTTTATTTAAAAAGATAGGATTATTGGTATTTTATGCATTCAAAAGTGAGATATAATATCATAGCCTGAAAAAAGCATAGGATACTATCAGTTGTAGTTTTAGACTATAAGTGGATGGTTTCTGCTCACTTGTTTTCCCTGCTGCAAATTTTGTTATATTCAAGCATACTAGTTGACTCCAAAGTTTATTGAAAATCAAGGCTCTGGTATAATTTATCTTATTCTCTGATTATGACCAATGTGAAATGCTTTTAAGAGATAATCAATGTTGCTTTTATTTGTTACAGTATTTGTTGCTGAATATTTGGTAAATAGTAAAAATGGCATAGTTACTGAATCTTGTATACAAGTGCTTAGTATTAGAAGAAAATGCCTTATCATTAATTGAAGATTGTTACATCCTCATCAGTGTTTAATGGAGCTAACTATAATCAAAGAGCCCTTTCTTGCAGTTGTTTGCATAATTATATGATATGCCTATTCATTTACTTGTTGCATAAGGTTGTAGTTTTCTGGTTTTATATGGCAGGGCTTAGTCTTATAGTCATTCTTCTCTACCCACCCTAGTTTTTGCTTCCCTAACCTATAGATATTTGAATATGAACATAGTTATTACTTTTTTACTAACTTCGAGTATGTTTTGAGATTGAAGGCATGAATATGGTCTTAGAGATGTTAGTTGAGATCGCATTGGATATTCTAACAATTGTTTCAAGAATATTGAAAACAATTTTCCAGTCATCATTTTCTATATCGTGTCTTGTTAATGATAGCCAGTGATATTTTGGGCGTTCATTTACGAATTTCTCCTTTATGAAATCTTATAGGTGATATTTTGCATATTCATTAAATTCTTCAAGAAAGTAGATTCAGTGGGAAAGAATATACAACATTAATCTTAACAAGAAAACAATGTTAAGGTTCTTAACAAGCAAACCAGACTCTCTTAAATACAAGTTCACTATTGTTCTTTACCTGTATTTATTTTGCAATTGTTCATTACCTGCTATTTTGCAATTGTTCTTTACCGGTATTGATCTTTAAATACAGGTTCACTATTGTTCTTTACCTGTATTTTGTATTTTGTTACCTATTAAATACCAGTTCACTATTCTGTTATTCTGTTAAATACAGGTTCACTATTGTTCTTTAACTGTATTTATTTTGCAATTGTTCTTTACCTATTATTTTGCAATTTTGCTTAACAAGAAAACTTGCTAGGCTTTCCTTGTACATGAATCTTAAATCCATTGATGTTTAACTTCCCAGATGTCATCTTACTAAACACTATATTGTTTACTGCAGATATACCAAGGTTCAAGCATTTGTAGAAAAAGAAAAACCTAGGTCCGTCGGTATCTACATCACAAGGTACTGAATCAGCACCTTCTTTTCTGGACAAAACAAATCTGTCTCCACTAATTCAATATGCACTGCAACCATCTCGTCCAGGGTATTCAGCATCCTATCCAGCTCCTATAGATCAGGACACTCCACATCCGCGTTCGATAATTTTCCCTGAATCACAACTATCTCCAACAGATCAGTTGATATCATATCCATCTTTAGTTGATCGGGATTCATCACATCCATATCTTGTTGGTCGGGACTCATCACTTCTATCTCTTATTGGTCGGGACTTATCATATCCATCATTTGTTAGTCGAAACTCATTACAACAATATTTTGTTGGTCGGGACTTATCACAACCATTTCGATCAGTTCACTCTACATCATGTCTAGGTCTGACAAATCACGACTCTTCACAGTCATCTAGATCAGTTTATTCTACATCACATTTGACTTCAACACAACTAGCTCCACCAGATTAGGTTGCACAGCAAAAACGTTCTATACGTGAATCGAATACACATTGGGTCATAGAAGCAATAGGTAAATACTTCAGACTATCAACACATATTCAATTGATCTTTTTGAAGCCAATGTAATGTCTCTCATAGCTTCACCCAATATCTTTTCCTATAACAGATTCAAGATATAATGTCAAGAAAATCAAAGTGAAAGCTAAGGAAGTACTGAATTTAACAGGTGCAAAACATATTGTGATTAAGTTTGACGCTTATAAAGAACCATTTGGGGAAGCACGCAACCTACTTTTGCGCTTTTGTGGAATATTAGCATGTGATTCCTCTTTATTTCCAATCAACATGGAGAAATGGTCGATCTTACATATGTCACACTTCAACCGTGTCTTCGAGCATATTATAAAGGTATAAGCTCTAAATTCTGATGACTATACCACTGATTAATTTTTTCTTTGAATTTTATATTTACATGTAGTAGAAAAGTTAACCAATATTTTCATTTTGAAGCCCAAATTCTTCTTTGACATAGCTGAATCAATTGCTCGATGACATGTTTCTTTATCTATTGGAAAAAAATAGGCTGCAAATAATCTTAATATGTGGAATGAAGTTGATGATCCACTTAAAAGTATAGCTCAGATTATGGATAAGGTGCCGGATGGGATCCCACCGGATCAATGGATTTCTTTTATTGAATACAATTTTAAAGAATCAACAAAGGTATTTATGTCTATGTATTTCTTTATAGTTGTATAAATATTTGTTTCTAATTAAGGTATAAATATATTTTTACAAGAAAATGTGTCAAAGGAATCGTGAAAATCGAAAGAAATAGATAATTCCACATACCGGTGGCTCCAAAGCCAATGCTACAAGAAGGGTTGAAATGGTGAGTGAATTAACCTCGAATGTATTATTCCTAAATATTAAATTATTTTGATTATGTTTTTTAATTTATAGATGGACGAGACTGGAGAATGGCCTGGACGAGCACAAATGTACATTGCTACTCATAAAAATCAAGATGGAGTATATATTAATGTAGCGGCAAAAGAAATATGTATAAGTTATACTTATGTTCCATAGACTCTTGTCGAGTAATCATCCATGGTATGCCAAATAAATTTCTATTTTTAATTTATTTTGACAACAAATTTTCTATATATAGGGAAAAATTTAGTCAGCTTTGAGCCAAAGCTCCACTGATGAGTCTCAAATTTCGCCAAATGATGTTGTTGGTAAGGTGCTAGGGAAAGAGTACTCTGGAAGGGCGAGATGCTTGGAATTAAGAGCTATTCCTAGTAGAGTTTTGCAAACAAGATAGACCTCATTTTTGTGGTACAAGTTCTTCAAGTAGTGGAGGTTCTTGTTCGTTCCAATGTCGAGAAAACTTTGCCCAAATGATGAATTCTCACAATTAGATAATGAGTACTTTGAAGGCATATATAATAATGAAAGAAGGAACGATACCGGAACAATTTGTGGGGCTCTTTGATTCTACTTCAATGGTTTATCCTACAACGGTAGGTAAAGTTCTCTTTACTTTTTTTTTTCAATTGAATCGGTTGTGAAAAGTTTCTCTAATTTTATGTTGTTTTTGAACTTGTTTGCTGCAACTTTTCTTGAAGTTTTTCTTGTGTTGTTTTCTGGGTTGTTGTGTTTTGTATCCTTTGCTATAGCAGAATGATTTTTGTGCACTCTATTATACTTCAAAGCATGTTTGGACTTCTGTATCATAGATGTATGTTTTCAAGCCTACAGTCTACTGACATCAATGTTACTTATGTTTCTTGACTCCCCCACCTACAGTCAACTGCCCAGTGGTTAAAAGATCTTAAAGGTTTAGGATGTATATAGATTTGAAAATTGGTTGAGGTAGGGTGGTTTAGCATATATATTGTGCAGACAGGGAATTACATGAAGTTCAAGATTTTCTTTTTTCTTTACCTGGCACCTTTTCCCTTAAATAACAAGTAAATTACAAGCCTTAAAGGACCAGCCTTCCCAGGTAGCTTCTTCTGTGGCATTTAGAGGGGTTTGTTTCTATACCTTGGGAAGTGATAATCTGACTAAAGGTACTCCACCTGAGTCTTGCCAAAAATGCATTTGTTTTTTGGCAAAAAACTTGTGTTGTAGCAGAACATTAAATCTCTTATTGAGTTGTTCTAGGTGATCTTGTAGGGTCTTTCTTTACACTAATATATAGTCAAAAAATACAAGTATGAACTTTCTTAAGTAGGGACCAAACAGGGAGTTCATCAAATAGACAACGATTATACCTATAGGGATTGATTGAGATTGGATTAGACCCTGGGATATTAGGAATAACTTGATCTACTTGTCTGGAAGGTGGTAGTGATTTGGGATCCTCAAACACAACTTCATAAGACTTCAGAATATTTTGCACTTCAGTTGGTATTTCTTCTGACCCAATCACCTATTCGCTGTCCAGCTGAAAAATAAACCAGCAGTGCTTGTGTCTTCCTAAAAATATTCCCTATACCCTAGCCTATATCACCCTTTAATTCCACCATCTTTGCATCTTGCTTTAGTCTCAATATGTAGAGTGCATAGTCAAAAGTAACTGGGGTATGTACCCTCATCCAGTTACTCCCCAAAACCACGTCAAAAATTCCTATGTTTTTCAGCTCTTAATGATAAAAAACTGTTGTTTTTCAGCTCTCAGGACCTTCATTCAAATTCTTTCTAAAAAATCTGTCATGCATAGATTTTTAAGGAAACTGATCTGGGATAAATATGATTTTATTTTCATTCTCTTGAATGCTTTTTATCATTAGAGTTAATGTCCATTTTCCAAAATTATAAGGAATTCACTATTACTTAATATTGTTGTGGGTTTCTTGATTGAATCATCTAGGACTTTTTGTGATGACTATGTTGAGAAGACAACATTTCCAATCAGAATTACTGAAAAGAGGTACCAGAGGAAAGGAAGAATGCAATCTGTTCTTCCTTATGCACTGGTGCCTTGTGCGGATTTTTGAATATTGCTCTTACTATTGCAATTCTCTATTTCTATCCATATTATGAAGTTGCATGATGTTTAACTTTCTATTCACTATTTTTGTTTTGCTCAACATATCAAAATTAATACTCCTTGACATTGGTCGTCTAATTTTCATATTTTTCCTTTGTGCTTCACCTTTCTTTAAAGTGCATATTTGTCCAATGCTTATGTATCAAAATCTTAGAATGACATTAAGAAAGTATTTGTACTTGAGTTATAAGGATTGAAAGTTTATCGATTTATTTTTATACTTTGCATTTTTATGTAGCCAAGTGATGTAGCTCGTGGACCCATTTCTCCCATGGATCCAAGGAGATCACACGATGATAATGATCTTAACGATATTCTTTGATTTTGTTGTATTTGCCTTGAGTATTTAATTATGATGATGTAATTGTGTAGTTGGAGTGAATCTTAGAATATTGAAGGTTTTGTGTTTAAATTTGATTTTGGAGTTTGAAGATACTAGTTAATATTGACAATTTGGAGTTTGAAGATGTTAATGTTGAAAATTTAATTTTGAAGTTTAATGTTATATGTATTTTTGATATTTTCAATTACAATATTTAATTACTCTGTTGTATTAATGATATGAGTTAAAAAAATATTGCATTGTACTTATACCTAAAGGAACAATTAAATTTGAGCTAAAATTAGAATCTATAATTAGTTTTACTTAAAAATGGACGGGCCCTATTATTTTTTTTTAAAAAAAATTGCATAGGTTTTAAACCCTCGCAATTTCAAAAGAATCAAATTAAGATTAGAGGGGGTCAATAACCACCACAAAATAACTACGGGGGTCGAAACCACCACAAAATAACTACGGGGGTCGAAACCACCACAAAATAACCGCCGGAAATTTATTATGGGGGTAAAAAAAAAACCGTCGTAAGTCATTTGTGAAGGCTCAAATTGTGGGGGTTTTGGGAACCACAGGAATTACATTTTGCGGGGGTTTTAAACCCCCACAAACCTTCATGGAGGAGCCTGTGCTCATTTTTGCTAGTGATATCAAGCGGTTGCGCACTAAGGAGATTCCTATAGCTAAGGTTTAGTGAAGGCATTTCCTGGTTGAGGAGGCTACTTAGGATATCGAGAGCAAGATGCAGACATAGTATCCTCACTTGTTCAAGGCTTCAGGTATATCCTAATTCTTTACTTTCGGGAACGAAAGTCTTTTTAGTAGTGGATATTGTAATGATCGTTCAGGTAATTTTCTGTAGTTTGGCTCTTTGTTGCTGTTAGAGATTTCCTATATCTTATCCAAGTCATTTATGACTTATTGGGACTGAAAGTTTGGTTATCGAGTAGTTCGTTTGATTTTTAGAACCAAATTCCTGTTTTGAAGTCTTTGCTAGTTAAAATTTGCAACCAATCAAAAACTTTAGTAAAAAAAACTCTTATTCTAATTTGGAATGTTCCAACAACTCCGAAATATCAATTTTAGGCTAGGTGGACCTTTGGTTCAGGTCTTGATACACTCCGGCTCATTTTGAGCTATGGGTCAGAAATTAAGAAAATGGTAAAATAGGTATGGGACATACTTTTCATCGAAACGACCTCAGATGAATTTTCAGCTGTGCTATTAAGTTTGGAACGTCAAATTTAATTGGGTAGCATAGTTTGTTTGCGTATATGGAATTTCAAATGAATCTCGAGGGGTTGGCGGGGACTTGAAAATTAAATTTCCAAGTCTCAGCGGGTGCTGGTGCCCTCGCTTCCTCGTGTCACCGATCACGTTAATGATCAATCGACCAGCGGTCAGTATCGTGAATGCGATATTCATGTTGGGAAAGTGACTCCCTCTGGCAGCAGACAAGTTTCGCGTAAGCGATATCCTTTGTCGAGAATGCGACATCTGCCCCTGTGGACAGGTATCGCAAATACGACTGACCGGTTGCGTATGTGATACCCGTGTACCTAGGAAGGGTATACATATCCCCTTTTCAGTCTATTTTTGCCCATTTCTCATTCATTCTCAAGAGTTTTAAACCCTAGAGAGTGGGATAGCTTAGGAATAACATTTGTGGCAATTTTTGAACTTGGGTAAAGAGTAACTACGTGATTTTCCTTCAAATTTGAGGTGAGATTCTTTCATTTTCAAGGTTGATTTCTCCTTTCTTCTCTAAAATTCCAAAATCTTGATGACTTGATTTTAGAAGCAATATTTCTCAAAATTCACCCATTTTTAGGATAAATGTTCCATAAGCATAGAGGGAAGTTGTGCTGGTTTTAGAAATACAATTTCCATAAATATGCTCCATATGAGATTTTTACTTTATTTTGGACCCGAAGCACAATAGTGCGATATGAGTATCATTGTTCTCATTTTCACCAGTACATTGTGATTTTGATAGCATGGAACCTTTTGGAAGCTTCTTGAAAGGGAAAATCAATGGTTTAGTAAATTCTTTGAGCTTTCTTTTGCGTCCAGGTAGACTAGGTTTTCCACCCTTATAGATTGGTTATTTCATAGTATGCTTATGATATTTGTTAGGTTTGGGATAGGTTTTAGGTATTGGTGATACTAATGACATTACTTGGGTTAGTTGGACCGTTTAGGCTATCTGATAATCATAATTTGGGCATAGTTGGCTTAGTTTCTTTGTTACTTAGAAAAATTTCTATCTTAGGGCTAATTAAGAGTTGCTTAACATCTAAAAGTGGATTTAGATAAATTAGTTTACTCCGGAGTAGAGTTTCCTTATAATGAAATTCAGGTAATAGAAATGGGTACCTTCGACTCGCCTTAGGCCAAGACTTGAACTAGTCTTGATAAACCTATAGATGTTTTTTATACATGTTTAAATGCTTTTTGTGAGGTTTTATGATACTATATACTTGATAGTCATGATGATTGATATAGGGGTTGATGATAATTATGGTAAAACTCGATAGATATCATATTGATGATTTGAATATCAGTTAGAGTCCAGCTATTGACTATGTTGGTGATGATATTTATCTGTATTGATTCGAGTTTGGCTTTTCATTTTAATATTGATGATATATGTATCGATTTGAGTCTGATAATTGAACCCTTCGACCTTTACGGGTGTTAAGGTTGAGGAGGATCCCTAAGGTTTTTTTGTTGAGATGGAAAAGATCTTCCGTGTTATGCAAAAGAAGTAGGATCTGTCCAGGGGTTATACTGATTAGTCATCTCTATGGGAGGATTTTTCTAATGCTTTCATGGACTTCTTCTTTCCTCAGGAGTTGAGGAAAGAAAAGGCGAAAGATTTAGTTAATCTGATGAAAGGTATGATGTATGTTAAAGGGTATGCCTTGAAGTTTCACCAGTTGTCTCGGTATGCTCCAGAGATAGTTTTTAGCATAAGGAAAAGAATGAGAAAGTTTGCTTTTGGGTTGTCCAGAGATTTGATACTGGAAAGTAAGACTGCTTTGTTGATCAAGGACATGGATATCTCCAGGTTGGTTGTGTACATGCAACAGGTAAAGAAAGAGAAGAACAAGCAGGTTGATATAGGGGAGAGACAGGGAAATAAGTTTGGGTTCTATGAGCAGGGTGGTGGCAAGCAGTAGAGTGGCAGGTGGGAAGTAGACCAAGAAGAAGTGTGGTAATTCTGGGTCTTAGTCGATGGCTAGTGCTCCCTACCCAAAGCTATCAGGTGATAAACAATTCCAAGGTGGCAACAACTTTAGGGTATAGGGTGCCCAATCTCAGGCTAGTAGGGCCCAGTTAACTCCATCACATCTTCCCTGCAGGTTTTATGGTAGGTTACATCGGGGTATTTGTGATGAGGGGAAGGGCAGGTGCTTTAATTGTGGTCAACTAGGGCATATGCTTAGAAATTGTCCCATTGGTAAGGTTTCTTCGGGGACGAACAAGGTTTCAGTTGCTTTATCATCAGCTCCGGCACCAAAGGGCGTACAATCTAATTTCGGCACTGGTTAGAATCGTCTCTATGCTTTTAATAACTGACAGGAGTTTGAGGCATCGCCTGATGTTGTGACTGGTATGTTAAAACTTTTTTCTTGATATTGTATTGTTTACTTGATCCGGGGTTTACTCTCTCTTATGTGACCCAATTTGTGGCTGTGCATTTTGGTTTTGGTCCAATGTGTATTTCGAAGCCTTTTTCTATTTCTACCCTGATAGGTAGCTCTGTGATTACTAGAAGAGTCTATAGAGGTATGTGGTATCTGTTGGTAGTAAATATACTTTGGTGGATCTGTTTGAATTAGATATGGTGGATTTTGATGTCATGCTGGTGATGGATTGGTTGCATTCGTCTTATGTGTCTCAAGACTATCGGATCCGTAAAGTCATTTTTAAACTCCCTAATAAACCAGTTATTGAGTGGAAGGGTGGTTCCCTTGATCCTAAAGGAAAATTCATATCATATGTTATTGCTCGGAGAATAATCTCCAAGGGGTGTCTCTATTATCTAGTTCGGGTTAAAGATTCTAACTCGGAGGGTCCTTCTTTGCATTTCGTCCTGGTGGTAAATGAATTTCCTGAGGTCTTTACTAATGACCTTCCTGGTGTTCCTTCTAATAGGGAGGTTAAGTTTGGGATTGACATTGTTTCGGACACTCGTCCAACTTCTATTCCCTCATATAGGATGGCTCCTACTGAGTTGAAGGAGCTTAAGAAGTAACTCAAGGATCTGTTAGATAAGGGTTTCATTGGTCCTAGTGTGTCCCCATGGGGTGTACCGGTGTTATTTGTGCATAAGAAGGATGTTTCCTAACATGCCCCAAAATTGGGTCATATCGTATGGGCACCTCAAGCCCACATGAATCGGAGGTCTCCCCAATAACCCATCACAATCACCACAACAGCCACAATGGTCGGGTGAATCCCGACCATAAAATGAGATAGCGAAAAACATACCACAAGTCATAAATTAAACAATGTATAACCATTTCATTAGGTTCATTAACTAACCAATGTACCCAAGTACAAAGTCATCCATAATACCTCTATACAACTAAAGTTTAGAAATGTATACATTGGGACAAGCCCCCAATAATAGCAAAACCAAGCCAAAGATAAACTAAGTCTAAAGATAGGAGACCAAGGATGTATCTCTTTTGAAGAAAGGAATCTCACCACTCCAAAGTTAATGCCCGAACCTTTAATACCCCGTACTCCTACCTAGATTGAAATCGTCCCAAGAATTTTAGAAACTTACTTTGAAAGATTAATCCACTTTATACACATGACATTTTTAAGCATTCCATCGAAACCCATTTCATCGAAATATGGTATCGGGGTAGAAAGTTATGGCCGAAATACAGAAAGCAGTCTAAATTGATCTGGTGCAATGGAACGTCACCCAAACCATCACAACAGAGGCAGTGAGACCATATTCTGCCTATGGGTGATGGCTCAGGACAATGGACTATTGAGCTAGAGACAGACCATCGCCCAACCCATCGTAGAAGAGGCAGTGAACCCCTATTCTGCCCAGGTGCGATGGTCAAGACCGAAGGACCCTCGACCCAACAATGGACCATCACGCCCACCATTTCATATTTCATTCTACTATTTTAAGTTGTTTTTAAAAAGGGAGTTTTGGTCTTTTACCACCCTTTCTAATACCGAATAATATTAGATCAAGGCTCATAAGTTCATTATCCTTCTACAATATCCAATTAGGGTTTCTCTCATAGATTAATCCCCAAGAACAAGAAACCCTAGGTGATTAATCCCAAGACAAGAATTCAAGTTTGCCTCCACCAATCTTCAAGAAATCATCCACACAGGTTTTTCAAGTGTTGATTCATATGTTGTTTTACCCATGAAGCTCAAGAATCCCATTTTTAAACTCATGAATTTTGATTTCCATGTGGTGGGTTGATTTTAATTATATTGATGTGGTTGTATCAATCCCAAGTTGGAGTCTTCATGTACTTTTGATGAATTTATGCTAGTATGTGGGTTAGAAACTTATAAATTGAGTTGATTAAAGTAACCATGATGTATGAACTTGTGTATATGCCTAAGCCTAAGGTTATACATGCAATGTGTTTGATAAAATGCCCAAAGAACAAGAATCAGGATTTAGGACTCAATTATGACCAAATTGATGAACCATGCTTTACCCTTATGTTTAAAATGACTTCCATGTTATTGTTATGCATAGAAATTGTTTGATGGATTATTCGTGAGATTAGCCTATAAAATTATGACATGTTTATATGCTTTCCTATTCATGTACCAAACCATGATAATCAAGTTCCTCATAAAATTCCCCAATGATTGTATTAGGGATTGTTGACTATGGTCATGTGTCAAAAAGTATCATGTCTTGTATGTTTCATGGTATCGAGTCCTAGGGGTACTTGTACCCGACAATTTCGCTGTGTGCCTAGACCCATTGTCATATTTTCAAGATACTCTCATTCAAGCCATGTTCAGTAGAGTTCAGTCAGTCTCATGACTCGGGAAAACTCAATAATCTCAGTAATCTCATTCAGTTATTAGATCTCAGTAATATTCCGTCAGTCAACAGAACTCAGTAAAATCAGTCAGTCAGTTCAGTATAATTAATTCAGTGTCTAATCAGATGGGAGTAGGATTCAACACCATATGAGCCCAAGGATGGGATCTCACCTACGAGTAGAGGGTGTGATTCTTAGAAGTAATCCTTGCGCTCCAGAACTACGTAGATAGTGTAGTTTAATACATCTAACTTGTTAGATGTGGGTTGATGAGGTGTCTTAACCTGTTAGATGAGGGTCCCATCGTTCTCCTTAGAGTACCTGTTAGATGTGGGATCACTCACAACTTGTCCTTACCAGTGGCGCGGTATTGACACCCTTCTAATTGGGGTTACAGATTGGATCCCAACTTAGCTATAATGCTTTATTTGGGGCATGTCGATTAGATGACTACTTCCCACAGTTACAGTTTCAGTCTCAGTCTCAATAATAGAACTCATATAGTTCTATAGAATTCAGGACTATCAGATATAGTCTACTCAAAATAGTACAGAAGTCAGCTAGTTCCATCAGAACCTAGACTGTCAGATACAGTCGCTCAATATCAGTTATCAATACTCTTGTTATAAGTATTCAGACTAAGTAGTCAGTATCATCAAGAATTCAGTTACAGTCGTTTACTCATACATGTATTCTCACGTTCATGTTATACAGTCGATTAGCATAGTTCATGCATATAAACCCTTGCATTCAGCCTACCTCACTTGTATACCAGTACATTCAATCGTATTGACGTATTTGCGCTATAGTGTTTTATACCATAGGTTCAGAAGTACGAGCTTCAGAGCATCAATAGTATTCCAGTTTCGGCAGTCAGAGTTAGCAGTGAGTCCTCATCCTTCGAGGACATGACCATTACTTTATTATTTCATTAATTAATTTATTTCAGTAGTTGGAGTTAGTTTAGGACATCTCCCATCAACTCCTTATTCAGATAGTTTAGAGGCTTTCATACTAGCATGTTCAGACAGTTATTTAAGTTGTTTTTGTATTGATATACCATATCTCCAGATGTGATATTTTATCAGATCTTTGAACCTTATGGTCTTTCAGCCTTTATTTCCATATTTATACAGTATATTATGCAGTATTAGGTACAGATATCAGTAATGGATTAGCTTATGGTCCTTTGGGGTGATGAGCACCGTGTGGCATTTCGGGTACCAGATTTGGGGTGTTATAGAACTACTTTGATCGCCTACTCACTGCGCAGGAAGAGAAGAAGAAGATCCATCCCCTATGTCGTAAGGGGACATAGCGTCCGAAGACGGTTAGCGGTTGGAACACTAGTATGTAACTCAAGGATAAGGATAAAAAATCATCATCATTCAACAACAACACAATATATCATATTCAATCACATTCATAACCTTCTCCACCCATATAGAAGTATCACATGCTAATCAAGGGGACAAGTCTTATCAACAGTTTGGAAGGTCTCATTCATCATACATACGATGGAGTACTCCAACCTTCCACATATATATATTCATGCATTTTACATGAGGAATACGACTTTAACCATATTCACATATCATTAAGTAAGGGACTTTAACCAGATACGCATCTATTTGAGTGAGGGACTTAACCACTCACACATATTCACATAAGTAAGGGACTCTAACCACTCGCACACATTAATTCAAGCAAGTGACTCTAACCATATGCTCACATATTAGGCAAGGGACTCTAACCTCATGACATATTAGATAGGGGACTCTAACCCCAAGCTAATTCATATGTCCAGACACTTTGACCTCATGAGATCTCATTATGCAAGGGACTTTATCCATAAGAAATTTCATTGGGCAAGGTACTTTAACCTCAAGCCATCAAGACTATCATTAGTTGACATCGGGACTCTAACCCTATGTCCATGCATCCACATACATTCAATTCCAAACAAAAGAACTTTAACCCATCTAGCCAATTTAACATCATACATGACCACATGGTCCTCATGGAAGCCTTCAATACTCAACCCTTTTAATAGGCAAATGCCTTAATTCAACTCCTCATACAATTCAAACTATGGTCTTCAAGACCCTTACAAGCCATTCTCATTTAATTAGCAATTTTATACCACAATTTAGTCCCACACACAATTCACGTTCATTTTTATCATTAGGACTTTAACCCTCTTCTTATTCATCAAACCATCATGATCATCAATTACATAATACATGGCTCATTTTTACCTTTCACAATATCATTTATCAAGCATTCATACATATTGGCCCATTGTCCCAGTTCAAAATATCACCAACATATGACTAGATAATTCGCTTAGACATTTTCACAAACACCTTATGTGCTTACCCTTAACAAGGTCATTTTCATGGTAGAATTCATCAAGATTAGGGTTACTCATGAACCACATGTTAGAACACATACAAAAAGCATCAATATACGCAAATCATCATTAATAATATGTATAAACAGAAGTCTAAATAGGGATCATCATTGTTCATCATTTAGCAACAAAACCCATTTCATTCGATTTCAAAACCACCATGTACACTCACTAATTCAAGTGTGAAATACATAGGTTTTAGAGTTATTTAAGA
The DNA here is from genome assembly GCA_030864215.1 of Capsicum pubescens. Lineage (NCBI taxonomy): Eukaryota > Viridiplantae > Streptophyta > Magnoliopsida > Solanales > Solanaceae > Capsicum > Capsicum pubescens. Next base: position 126,653,948 of record CM061542.1, read on the forward strand.
AGGGGAAGAGATACATGACTTAAACAATATGAATCATCAAGAACTTGACTCCCCTTTTCCTCTTGAAGATCACCCTCCAAACTCTAGCCTCTAATCTTGTTTCAAGAACCTTTAGAGTGTTTTGGAGTGTTTGAGTTTTTTAAATGAGGGCTTAGGAGGCTACAATGCTTTATATAGTGAGAGGGTTTAGTGTTTTAGGCATGGTAAATGACCACAAGGACCTTAGTTAAAAGTTGTAAATTGACCCCGTCCAGGGGAACGACTCCCTTATACGACTCCCTAAGTATTCGTACCCTAGGGTATGAGTGGTACACTAACTCGTACCCTAGGATCCACCTAGGTAATCTATACTATTAATAGTACGAGTCGACACTCTTGAGTCATAACCAAAGGGTAAGACTCAACCCCTAAATCGTGAGCTTCATCTGTATAGAAAACAATCCACTCAAGTTGAATCTTTACTCCATACTATTGAGTAGTATACGACTCGTATGCACTGGTTACAACTAAGGGAAGGACATGTCGTATAGTGGACAATGTGATTCCCTCATGGAATAATCAAGGTAAGAGAGGGTAACGGCAAGCTGGGTACAACCCATATCCATGGGTATGACTAATGTCCCTAGTCATGCCCAACTCTAAGACATCAAATGGTGAAACTCTTCTCATGGTTCATAGACTAGGTGTTTCAATTCTCACCCACTTGGATCATTCGTCCTCCAATGAGGGGTAAGGCATACATAAACACAAGTTAACACATAAATACACATCAAATCAACCTTTACACAATATTAAAGCATGCATTCAATAAGGACACAACACACATCATGGTCATCATCAATTCATTCATTTCATCAACTTTGGGACTCGAACCCATATCTTATCAAAACACTTACTTATTACATGACCTAGGTACTTCAACCCATCGACTCTCAAAGATATAAGGCTACTCAAAGCATTGGGGGATTTAAACCTATCACAACAAGATACACCTAATTTCAATGCATTAGGGAATTGAACCCATTGTCAAACACGACACAAATCAACTCAACACATTGGGGACTTTAACCCGTTATCTATCAAGGACAAAAATCAAAGAAAGGAGATCAACACATACCTCCTTCCCAAGTTTACGAAATATGAAACAAATAAGGGTACTTGGACTTCATTTCCTCTTCCACTTCCCAAGTAGCTTCCTCGAACTTTTGGTTCCTCCTTAGAACCTTAACCGAAGTCACTTCTTTTGATCGCAACCGGTGAACTTGCCAATCCTAGATCCTCACTGTGATATCCTCATAGAAAAAAGAGTCTGAAATACCAATATTTCCAAAAGGAACAACCACTGAAGGGTCACCTACATATTTCCACAATATAGAGACATGTATAACCAGGTGGATGGAGTTCATACTAGATGGAAACTCCAATTCATAGGCTACGTTGCCAACCCGCTTCATAACCAAGTAAGGACCAACATACTGGGGACTAAGCTTTCCCTTTTTACCAAACTGCATTACTCCCTTCATGAGAGACACTTTTAAGAATACCCAATCGTTAACACTAAACTCTAAGTCCTTACGCCTCACATCCGCATAGGACTTTTGGCGACTTTGACCATTTTTTTAATCTATCATGAATCACCTTCACCTTCTCTAAGGCTTCATGAACTAAACCGGGGCCAAGAAACTTACCCTTGCAAACTTCGTATCACCTAATAGGAGATCGACATCTCCTACCATACAATGCCTTAAAAGGTGCCATGCCAATTCTAGAGTGGTATCTATTATTATAGGGGAACTCAATCAAATGCAAGTGGTCATACCAACTACCACGTAATCAATCACACAATCCTGCAATATATCCTCCAAGGTTTGGATGGTCCTTTCTGCTTTTCCATCTATTTGCGGGTGGAAAGAGATACTAAGACACACTCTAGTACCCAAACACTTTATGAAAAACTTCTAAAAGTGGGATGAAAATAGAGGACCATGATCCAAAATAATAAAGACCGAAGCACTGTTCAACTTAACGATCTCCAGAAGATACAACTTAGCATAATCTTCCATTGAGAAATTAGTCCTCACTGGCAAGAAATGAACAGACTTGGTCATTCTATCAACAATGACCAAATGGAATCACATTGATTTCAGGATCTAGGAAGACCGGTACCAAAAACCATATTAATTGCCTCTCACTTCCATTTGGGAAATAGGATCTCTTTATACAAGCCCCCGGGCCTTATGAGCTCAACTTTTACTTGTTGACACACCATACACTTGGCCACATAGCTAGCCACATCATGTTTCATATTACCCTACCAATAGAACTCTCTAAGGTCATGATACATCTTGCTGGAACCAGGATGAATGGCGTACCGAGATTCATGATGAATGGCGTACCGAGATTCATGAGCCACGGCCATGACCCTTTCTCTCAATCTATCAACATTGGGAACACATAGCCTACCTTAGTATATCAAGACACCATCTATCATAATCACAAAGTCTGCAACCTTGTGTTGATCCATATTCCTTTTGATCTTTATCAAGTCGGGGTTCAACACTTGCTTTTCCTTTATCTTGACAACAAGAGACGAATGAGATAAGAGAAGCAATAATAAACTACCATCCTTAGAGTGTACAAGTCAAACCCTAAGACTATCCAAGCAGTGAATATCCTTTACCAATTCCCACTTATCCTCATCTACATGGGCCAAACTGGTCATGGACAATCTGGTAAGAGAATCGGCAACTACATTCACTTATCGGGATGGTAATGAAGACTTATATCCTAGTCTTTCAACAACTCGATCCACATTCTTTGTCTGAGATTTAACTCTATTTGGGTAAACACATATTGGAGACTCTTATGATCGGAAAATATATCAACATAAACCCTATATAGATAATGTATCCAAGTCTTTAACACAAAGATCATAGATAATAACTCTTATCATGAGTAGGGTAGTTCTTCTCATAAACTTTCAATTGCCTAGAAGCATAGGCCACCACCCTACCATGTTGCATCAACATGCAACCAAGACCGACACGGGAAGTATCATAATAAACCATAAAACGATCACTATGCCCAGGCAAGGTCAAAACCAGAGCTGAAGTTAATTTATCTTTCAACTTAACAAAACTACACTCACACGCATCGAACTACAAGAAATTGACCTTCTTTTGGGTCAATTTTGTCAATGGGGTAGCTATAGTCGAGAAACTCTCTACAAATGATCAAGAGTAACTGGATAGACGTAAGAAGTTCTGAATATTGGATGGAGTTGTAGGTCTAGGCCACTTCTTAACCGTCACAACCTTTTGGGGATCTACCATGATCCCTTCGTAGGATGAAATGGCCAAGAAAAGATCTGACTTTAAACAAAAATGCGCACTTATTGAACTTGGCAAACAAACGATGATCCTTCAAAGTTTGCAACACATAACGGAGGTGATCTACATGATCCGCCTCACTCTTAGAATACACTAAGATATCATCAATGAAGACAATGACAAATATGTCCAAGAACGGACGGAAGTCCCTAATCATCAAGTTCATGAATACAGTTGAGGCATTGGTCAACCCAAAAGATATGACAAGAAACTTATAGTGACCATATCGGGTTCTAAAGGCCGTCTTTGGGATATTCACCTCCCTAATCTTAAGTTGATGATAACCCGATCTAAGATCAATGTTAGAGAAACACTTCGTACCGTGAAGTTGATCAAACAAATCATCGATCCTAGGAAAAGGATATTTATTCTTTAGGGTCACTTTGTTAAACTAACGATAATCAATGCATATACAAAGGGAACTATCCTTCTTGCGCACGAACAACACAGGAGCTCCCCAAGGGGACACACTAGGGTGGATAAAACTTCTATATGAAAGGTCTTTTAATTTCTCCTTAAGGTCTTTTAGCTCCGCCAGAGCCATTCTATAAGGGGGAAAGAAATTGGATAAGTGTCCGGGACAAGATCAGTCCCAAAATCAATTCCCTATCGGGAGTAATATCGTGAAGATCATTGGGAAATACCTTGAAACACTCATTAGCCACGGGAATGGATTCTAGAGAAGGCTCTTCTGAGTTAGACCTTTTAACTTTGACCTCATAATACAAACACCCTTTTGAAATCAACTTTTGAGCCTTTAGATAAGATATGAACCTTCTCGTAGGCACTAGGGAACCACCTTCCCATACAATGACTGTCTCATAACGAAATTAGAACATGACCCTATGGGTCCAACAATCTAAAGAAGCATAGCAAGAATACAACCAATCCATCCCTAGAATGATATTAAAATAAACTATGTCCAATTCTATTAATCCTACAACAGTATCCCTACCACCAACCGATATCACACACCCCTTATAGACCCTTCTAACAACCACGGGGTCTCCAAGTGGGGTAGAAATAGAAAAAGAAACTAATAGACTCTTGGGACCATAATAAAGATGCACTACCATATATGGGGTTATATAAGAAAGAGTAGACCCTGGATCAAGCAAATAATACACATCACGGGAGAAAAGTCTCAACATACCTGTGAAAACATCAGGAGATGCCTCAGAATCTTGGCGAGTAGCAAGTGAATACAAGTGGTTCCAGCCAGCACCGGTGCCATAAATAGAAGCAGAGACAGACATAACACCCTTAGGTAGGGAGTTGATAGAGTGGCAATAGGGGCCCTATTGGACCAATAAGCTACTAAAAACGGGCGATCACATTGCATGTGCCCAATTTGACCAAAATAGAAACATCTGTTTCTCCCCTTCTCACACTAACCACGATGACTATGACCATAAAATCTACAAGGAGGGCGAGGTAGAGCCGACTGGGCACCACTAGCCTAGAATTAGGCACCCTGTGCTCGGGACCAACCAGTAAACTGAGTTCGACAATCACCCAAAAACATTAGGTAAGAAGAGAGAACACTAGCCGAGATGAAAAAACTTGAGCTCCCCCATTTCTTCCGTGGCCACTTTCCACCATCATAACCACTAGGCTTAGAAGGCCTAAATTTCTTTCCTTGCCTCTTACTAAGCTCAACTTGCTTATTTTTCTATTCTTTTACTTGTTGTAAATATATAATCAACCTAGAAATATCCATGTTCTCAATAAACAAGGCCACCTTTCTCTCAAAGACTAACTCACGGGACAATCTCGAGACAAACTTACACATTTTATCCCTCATGCTAGAAACCATCTCGGGAGCATACCATGACAATTGGTAAAATTTCAAGGTATACTCTTGAACGGACATCCTTCTTTGCTTCAAGTTCACAAACTCTTCTGCCTTAGCCTCTCTCAACTCTTTAGGAAAGAAGTAGTCTAAGAAAGCCTTAGAGAAGTCTTCCCACATGGTGGGACTAGCATCAAAACCTCTAGACAACACCAATCCCTCATACCATTGGTACGCTAAATCATTTAATTGGTAAGAAGAAAACTTGACGGCCTCAATCTCTAAAGCATGGATGATTTTGAAGTTCTTCTTTATTTTATTAATGAAGCCTTGAGGATCTTCCTCAACCTTCATACAGAAGAACAAAAGAGGTCTCAACCTCATAAATTGGCCAATTTTTGTGGCCTCAGAAGAAATTCTAGTCGGAGCACCACACTCCGATTGACAGGCTACTAATTGAGTCAAGCAGTTAATAGAGCAATGAAACTTGACATTAGTAGCATCCCTCTAAGGTGACAGAATAGGAGGGTCACTCTCATAGTCAGGGTTGGTGGAGAAAAGTGGAACCCTATAAATATGGTCGAATGTCGTAGCCCTAGCCCAGGTCCAAACTTTAGAAGTTGGACGAGCTTCGTCCGTAGGGCCCTCAGAAGGGTTTGCCTGAGCCTCAGATCTCCTTTGGGTCATGATATAAAAGATAGTAAATAGAAATCAAAGGGATCCAATACCATAGACTCTATATCTTGAGATTGAAACACAATAAGAGGAAATATTTCCAAAAATGTCTAATAGCTCCTCTTTTATAAGTGTGGTACACTTCACACCCATAAAAGAGACTCTATTAGACATGGTATTATGGATACCAAACTGACAATGAACTTAGGTTCTGATACCAACTTGACACGCCCCAAAACTGGGTCACATTGTATGGGAAATTTAAGACCATATAAATCAAAGGTCACTCCAATAACCCATCATAATCACCACAACGATCAACAGGGTCCAGTAGATCCCAACCATAAAATGGGATAGCGAAAAACATACCACAAGTCATAGCTTAAATACTGTATAACCATTTCATTAGGGTCATCAACTAACCAATGTACCCAAGTCCACAGTCAGCCAAAAAACTACTATACAACAAAAGTTAAGAAATGTATACATCGGGAAAAGACCCCGACGATAGCCAAACCAAGATAAAGATAAACTAAGTCTAAAGATAGGAGACCAAGGACGAATGTCTTTTAAAGAAAGAAATCTCACCACTCCAAAGACAATGCACAAACTGGTTTGATATCCTACTCACTGTGTAGGAAGAGAAGAAGATGCTCCGTCCCTTATATCTCATGGGGACATAGCGTTCGGAGATGGTTGGTGGCTGGAACGCTAGCATATAACTCAAGGATAAGGATAAAATAGCATTATAATTCAACAACAAGACAATATATCATATTAAATCATATTCATAACCTTATCCATACATATAGACGTATCACATGCTAATCAAGGGGAGAAATCTTATCAACACTTTGGAAGTACTCATTCATCATATATGAGATGCACGACTCCAACCTTCCACACTTATATATTCAAGCATTTATCATTAGGCACAGGACTTTAACCATATTCATATATCATCAAGTAAAGGACTCTAACCAAACGCGCATCCATTTGAGTGAAGGACTCTAACTACTCACACATATTCACATAAGGAAGGGACTCTAACCACTCACACACATTCATTCAAGAAAGGTGTTCTAATCATATGCTCATGGATTAGGAAAGGGACACTAACCTCATTCCATATTAGATAGGGGACTCTAACCCCAAGCCAATTCATTTGCTGAGGATCTTTGACCTCATGATATCTCATTATGCAAGTGACATTAACCACACGCAATTTCATTAGGCAGGGGACTTTAACCTCAAGCCATCATGACTATCATTAGTCAATATTGTGACTCTAACCCTATGTCTATGCATCCACATATATTCAATTCCACAAATAAGGATGTTAACCCATCTAGCTAATTCAAAATCATACATGACCACATGGTCCTCATAAGAGCCTTTATTGCTCAACTATTTTAATATGCCAATGCCTTAATTCTACTCCTCATACAATTCAAACTATGTTCCTCAAGACCCTTAAAAGCCATTCTCATTTCATTAGCAATTCTATACCACAATTTAGTCCTACACACAACTCACGTTCATTTTCATGATTGGGACTTTAACCCCCTCCTTATTCATCAAACTATCAAGGTCATCAATTACATAATACATGGATCATTTTTACATTAACAATATCATTTATCAAGTATTCAGACATAGTGGGTCATTGTCCCAGTTCAAAACATCACAAACATTTCACTAGACAATTCGCTTAGATATTTTCACAAACACCTTATGTGATTACCCTTAACAAGGTCATTTTATGGAAGAATTTATCAAGATTAGAGTTACTCATGAACCACATGCTAGAACACATACAAAAAGCATTCAGATATGCAAATCAGCATTAATAATACGAATAAAGAGAAGTCTAAGTAGGAATCATCATTGTTCATGATTTAGCAACAATACCCCTTTCATTTGATTTCAAAACCACCGTGTACATTTACTAATTCAAGTGTGAAATACGTGGTTTTAATATTTATTTAAGAAGGGGAAGAGATACATACTTTAAACAAGATTAATCACCAAGAACTTGACTCCCCTTTGCCTCTTGAAGAGCACCCTCCAAACCCTAGCCTCGAATCTTATTTCAAGAACCTTTAGAGTGTTTTAGAGTGTTTGAGTCTTTTAAATAAAGGCTTAGAAGGCTAAAATTCCTTATTTAGTGAGACGTTTTAGGGTTTTAGTCATGGGAAATGACTACAAGTCCCTTAGTTAAAAGTTGTAAAATGACCTCGTCTGGGTACGAAGGGTATGACTCCCTAAGAAATCGTACCCTAGGGTACGAGTGGTACCATTACTCATACCCTAGGATCCTCATAGGTTATCTATACTGTTAAGGGTACAAGTGGAAATCCTTGAGTCATAACCAAAGGGTACGGCTCAACCCATAACTCGTAAGCTTCATCCGTATAGAAAATGGTCCACTCAACTTATATATTTACTCCATACGATTGAGTAGTATATGAATCATGTTCATTGGTTATTACAAAGAGAAGGACATGTCTTATAGTGGAAAGTGTGATACCATCATAGACCGATCAAGGTACGAGAGGGGGAGGTTAAGGTAGGTATGAGTCATATCCATGGGTATGACTCAAGTCCCTTGTCGTACCCAACTTAGAGACATAAAATGGTGAAGCTATTCTTATGGCTCAAATCCTAGGTGTATTAGTTCCCTTCAGATATGCATTGACTATAGACAGCTGAATAAGGTGATGGTAAAGAACAAGTAACCTTTTCCACGGTTAGATTATTTGTTTGATAAGTTGCAGGGTGCTAAGTTTTTCTCCAAGATTGATCTTAGATTCGGGTATCATCAGTTAAAGATTAGGGAGGAGGATATCCTAAGACTGCTTTCCATACCCGGTATGAGCATTTTGAGTTTTTTATTATGTCTTTTGGGTTGACCAATGCCCTCACAACATTCACGAATTTGACAAATAGGGTCTTCCATCAGTTTTTGGATCTATTTGTCATTGTGTTTATAAATGACATTTTAATGTACTCAAAGAGCGAGGTGGATCATGTAAATCACCTCCGTATTATATTACAGACCCTAAAGCAGCAACAGTTGTATGCAAAATTTTAAAAATTTGAATTTTGGTTTAACACTGTCACTTTTTTGGGTCGTATAATTTCTAGTGAAGGGATCAAGATGGATCCACAGAAGGTTATAGTGGTTAAGAAGTGTCCTAGGCCCACGACTCCAACCGACATTCGGAGCTTCTTGGGTTTAGCTAGTTATTATAGGAGGTTTATTGATAGTTTTTCGACTATAGCTTCCCCGTTGACTCCAAAGAAGGTAAAGTTCTTGTGGTAGGATGTGTGTGAGGATAATTTTGAGAAGCTGAAGGATAAGCTAACTTTGGCTCCGATCTTGACTTTGCCTGAATGCACTGATGGGTTTGTGGTCTACTGTAATGCGTCCAGTGTGGGACTTGGTTTTGTTCTGATGCAGCATAGGAAGATGATAACTTATGCCTCTAGACAGTTAAAGGTACATGAGAAAAATTACCCGACACGTGACTTGAAACTATTAGTTGTGGTGTTTGCGTTGAAAATCTAGCATCACTATTTGTACAAAGAACATGTGTATATTTTTTCTTATCATAAAAGCATACAGTATGTGTTTAGTCAGAAAGAGCTTAACCTCAGGCAAAGGAGATGGCTTGAACTTCTCAAGGATTATGACATAAGTTTTCACTACCATCCAGGTAAAACTAATGTGGTTGCTAATGCTCTTAGCAAGTTGTCCATGGAGAGTCTAGCTCAGTTGGATAAGGAGAAGCAGAAGTTGGTGAAGGATATTCACCATTTGGCTAACCTTAGAGTTCATCTCTTTGAATCTGAGGATGGTGATGTGTTGGTGTAGAAAGTGGTGCGGTCACCTCTTGATGCTGAAATCAAGCATCAAAATATCTAGCACTCTTTATAACCTTTACAAGGTTTTCACCACTCATTCCTTTCATAACCATTTTGTGTGACAAAAACCTTGCCTTACCTTTCAAAACTCTAACTCTGGAAGTCACCTTAGACTCTCCCCTACTTAGGGACTTCTACATTCCCCATTTCACAACATCACCAAGCTCCCCAATGCCACTACCATCCTAACAGAAGAAAAAATCATTTAAGGAACCGAATTACAAGAATTACCCATGCTACCTAAGGCAAGACAAAGACCCCTGAGACAAGACGCGACACCATAGGCATGAAGTATCTTGCAACAACCACCTAGACCATAATGGGGAATCATCCTAAACAAACCATACCAAAAATGAGTCCTTAATACTAGACACCGAAAGTAACACATTGAGTAACTTAACACAAGTTCAAGGCTCATATCCAGGGAACAAGGCAAATGTAAAATGTGAACCTTAGTCCTAAGTGCTATAAAAATGCATGCAATACTAGTAGAGTACTCCATTAATCGGGAGAGAAGAGTGTCATTAGAATATGCAACCCTGGCCTTCCCTTAAATCCCACTGCTATAAGATAATTCTAGATTAACCACCATCCCATTACACCAATGAACACAATTCTCTGCTCTAATGGGTATCACCGAAGATTTACACCAAGGACGCTTGGTTGTCCTATACACAAAACCTTATTCATCCCAATTCTACCTAGAGCCCAACATAGACATGCAAAAACCATTAGACCAAATTGACTCCAAGGTTTCCAATTTAAATCAAAACCATTTAAAATAAAACCATGGTCACCAAGGCCTTTCAAAAATCATTTGAATCTAATCAAAACCTAATCCCTATTTCCTTAACCATCTATGCAATACAATGATTCAAGAATAGTCAAATCATATAACAAAATTATATCCAATGGTAGTTTCAGAAATATTTTGAGGGTATGAAATTTTCAAAACCAAAATAAAGTAATTCGGGAATTCATAGTAGCCCAAAATCCATTTAACATTCCCATGCATCCCACAATGTTCGTTCATAAATATTTGTAAAGCATGAATAATGCATCATAATCCATGGAAGATCAATTAAATGAGTAATCATATAAAAACCCTAAATTATGCCAAAACCAATCTTCAAAACCATGAATTTAATAATCATTTTCATGCCAATAATAAAGTAGAAGTATAGGACAATGATACACGTAAGCTCCATGCTCTAAACTATCGATTGACTAGATCCCCAATCCCTCTGTTAAACCTGAACTCCTGGTCTATGTGGTACAACTCTCCTACTATTGTAATTCCCAAATCCTCAACCTCATCCAACCTGCCAGTTTACCTCCACAACTCCCACATTGCTATTTCTGAGCTTATCATACTCTTTTTTATTAAAATCAAGAATCTGGATTCAAGCCTAGGATCTACTAACCACTATGTGCTACTAGTAAAGTACCCTTATAGAATATACATAAGCATTGTCCACTCCAAAAGGAGGACACTCCAAATTCCTTAGTCACCCATCGATAGCCTATCCATTTCAAAGGAAAACCATTCCCGTTATGCATGCAAGAACAAAATACTCAATAGTGGAACATTAAGACTGATGAGACCTTCATCTAAGAGATCCCTTAATTTCTTCTTAAGATCCTTTAACTCCACGAAAACCATTCTATAAAGAAGGAATAGAAATTTGGACAAATTTCCAAAACAAGACCAACCCCAAACCAACCTCTCCATTAGAAAGACACCATGAGGTTCATCAAAAAGGACCCCAAGAAATTCATCTACCACTGAAACCAAACCAAAGAAAGACCTTCTGGGTTAGAATCTTTAACCTGGACCAAATAATAAAGACACCCGTTAGAGATCAACATCGGAGTCCTATGATATAATATAACCTTTCCCTTATTACATTCCAAAACTAACTCACCAGGGAGCCTAACAAGTCAAACAATCTAATTAATAAAAATCACAAGTGCTACTAATCCATCCCCCGAATGACATCAAAATTTACCATATTTGAGTCAAAAAAATCCATCATGAATCCTTTATTACCAATAGATGCTACACATACCCATAGACTCTTTTAGCAATCGAAGAGTCACCTAATAGGGTAGAAACTAAAGAATAAAAGAGTCTGAAATAACCTTGGGACCACATCCAGAATACACAACCATAAATAGGGCCATAAAAGATAGAGGACCACGAACTAACTAAACCATTCACACCACAAAGAAAAAAGTTCTCAACATACCAATGTCAGCATCATAAGATGCCTTGGACTCCCGAGGAATAGTAAGAACATTGAGATAATCTTGGCCACTACTGGAACCAAAGGTAGTAGCCAATACTCTATTTACCCAAGAGGAAACCCTTATGGGACATCTCTGTCACACAAGACCCAACTAACCACAACCAAAATACTAATTCCTTTTTCCCTCACAATAGACATGGTGTAACCAACCATAAAATATACAAAGAAAATGGGATGATGAGGATTGGGATCCATTGGGAAAACAAGAAGTTGCAACCCCTGACCAGGTTTGTGCCCCATGAGATAAGATAGATCCATCCATGTTGTTTTTTAGTAGAACAACTAAGTTTTAACAACTTTAGATTATTCAGAAAACATGATTCGATGAGTCAACCAAGAAAGATTCAGAGAAAAGTTCAAGACCTTAAACTCCATAACCCAAAGGTAGAATAACCAAAAAAGTAATACATCCTAAATTTCTTGTAGCCTCCTTATTATAGGTGTGGTCTACGACACACCCATAAGCAAGACTCTACTCGACACAACTTTGTGGACACCTGTAACACCCCAAAATCCCATCACGAGATGTCACACAGTGCTTAAGACTACATGTAGCCCTAAGGTAACCCTTTTAACCTACTACTACTCCCAACACTTACTTTAGGATAACTATAGCAAAACAAGCATACTGTCATATCATATCTTAACTGAAATAACAAAAGAATACTATCCAAATAGCAACATATTGAAAAGTCTCAAACATCACTGATAGGTTAGTCTGACAAAGCCTCTACTACTCAAACTAGAGATCCATTAGGATAGACCCCGAACTGACTCAAACTGATCAAAAAGTAATGCTCAAAACACTATGAAAATGGAAAAGCTGTAGATATAGGTCCTCAAACCATGATGACTCCCCAAAGATAAAGATGTAGATGGGATGCTCAGAGATCACTGACACTGCTGAGACTGAGAACCTAAACCTACATTATGAGACAATGTAGCACACAAACGTATATGTGGATCAGTACTTTGAGGATGTACTTATTATATTAGGGTGTATGCAATGATTAAAACAACAATATCATCAATATTTATAGAAATTGTGCATACTGATACAACTGACTCACATAGCTTGAATAACTCAAAAAAATATAAATCTCATCCATTATCAATAATGGGATGCATAGTATAAATCTCGAGTCAATATACTTATTTTTGAAATCTGTAGTTCTATTCCCTTCTCAAAACTTATATTTGATTAAATTGAGAGCCTTTACACTTAGTTTCTAAACCCTTGGAGAAACATAGTTTTAAAAGCTTGTCTTGATTAATAGACAAATTAGCTTATCTTGAGGGAAAATACTTTAGTAACCGATTATTTACTTTCACTAATAGGGAGGTTCTCTCAACCGACATACACCATGCGAGCTACATGGAGTCCAACGTCTTGTCCTCATAAGGAATAAACCTCACATTACGGAGAGGCGTCATACTTTTGCCAGGGAGTATACACTCAACTCAGTGATCACTATCTCAGCCTCGAGCCCATAAATCTCAATCCTACGGTGGCATGTAGTTCTTGGGTATGAATCCGTAGTAACTTACCCAACTCAATGCTAAATACTACTCCCTTTAATTAGTATGCTTATCTCATAGAAATCCATATTAAAACTCGTATAAGGGTTTACTGGAAACTAGTTATGCATTTAACATTATGAGAATAACTCTGGGATGTGGATTTCAAAACTCATGTAAGGATCAAAAGATCAAATACTATTTATACTATTTAATATCAAAGTATCAACTCATATAAATGCAAGGAAAATCATCATGCTTTGTAAGTTTTTCTCAAAATTTCACCATAATACCAAAATGATAGCTTCAAATCATAATCTCATACTTAATTCAATGGAAAACTGAAATCAATGGCTCAAATCATGCTCATGATATTCAAAATCTTAAAAGAACATTCTTTAACTCAAAGAAACCATGAAATTTCATAAATCAATCACACCATGCTAAAAATTTTCAAACAAAATACTATGGGTATAAAATTCAATATTTAAAATCATAGGTAATCCGTAAAAACATAGCTTTTGGACACAAGGGCAAAAGGATTGCCGTTGTTCAAACCCCACATACCTTAGATTAATAAAATTTGATGGACAACTTGCTTTTGAGATGTTATTGGAACTCTTGAATGCGGGTTCTTGAAGCTTTTGACTTCGGAGCCTTGAATTTTGACTCAATTTAGAAAATCTATAGTGAACCCTTGAGATTCTTGGAAGAGGATTTGGATGCTTAGGGTTTTATTTTGAGGGAAATCTTGAGAAAAATCTCATATGATGCTTGTAGTGACCTTAATTCTGATGTTTGTACAGTTTAAGAGGCTTGGAAAAAGTCCAAAGTGCACTTTTTAACTTTTGTACGAAGCTGCAAAAATTGAACTGGAAACCCAACTTTATGGGCCACCGCGATGCGCCACTATCATGGTGGCTCACTGTGAATTGACAAATGCGAATTTGGGATTCACTGCGATGCAGAGCCATCACGTTATCCCACTGTTTGGGACTTTGAACTTCATTGCAATGCATTACAATTGCGCTAGGCCACTGGGAATTGACTATTAGGAAATTGGGGTCCTCCGCGATGCGCCACTATCATGGAGTTCTACTGGAATTTGACAATTGTTAAATAGACCCTCTCCGCGATGCGCCAAACACTAAAATGATGGTGTTTTATGACTAGAACTTAAATTAGCCATAAATTTTTGCTCGGTTATCATATTTGGGCAGATATTATGTCGTTGGAAAGTTAATTAAAATTCCCACATGATAAAAAGTCAAAATTAGGGAAACTCTATATGATTTAAATGTTACTAACTTAGAAATCGTTCCTTAACCTTCTAGAGATGAAATTAGGCTTACGGAAAAGTTTGAGGTATTACAATATCTCCCCTTGAGAACATTCGTCCTCGAATGTCGCTAGCTAGGCTAAGGATACGGAGAAAACTGAGTATGCACAACTGAAACAACTTTCTAAACTGTCTCTACATCATTCTAAACTCTTAAATATCTTGGAGAATGCTTGAACTTATATTAAGAATAGCTATATAGATGAAACTTTAATTGGAACAGGGCTGAATTAAGGAAGAATAGTACCTTTGGATTGATCTGAACTTGCGGAGAGGAGATGTGGGTACTTGGATCACATATTTGCCTTGGCTTCTCAACGGACTGGTTTCACCTCAATACTTTGTCCAAGGGAACATCTTTGTTCCTCAGTCGACGGATCTGGTGGTCTAGAATCTCAACTAGAATCTCTTCAAACGAAAGGCTAGTCAGGATATCTGGGCTCTCTAAAGAATCCACTACAACGGAATAACCAATGTGTTTTTTAAGCGTGGAGACATGAAACATAGGATGCACAGCTGGCAACTCTATAGACAACTCAATCTCATAGGATACTCTCTTTACACTACTTCAGATTCTATAGAGGCCCACATACCGAGTACTAAGCTTTCCCTTCTTGCCAAACCTTTTCACCCTTTTCATTGGTAAAATTTTTAGATACACCAAATAATTAACATCAAACTCAAGGTCTTTTCTTCTCATATCTGCATATGACTTTTGATGACTCTGAGTTTCTTCAACCTTTCTCTAATCAACTTCACTTTTCCATAGCCTCAAACACTGCACTAGGTCCAACCAAAGTAGATTCACCTACTTTAAACTAACCTATAGGTGATCTACACCTCCTTTCATAAAAAGCCTCAAATGGTGCCATTTTGATGCTAGGATGGTAACTATTGTTATACGCAAACTCAATCAGTGGGAAATTCGCATCCCAACTACCCTTGAAATCAAGAGCACATTCCCTCAACATATCTTCTAGAGCTTGGATGGTCCTCTCAGCCTAACCATCTATCTGAGGGTGAAAGGCGGAACAAAGATTTACTTGGGTACTAAGACCATTCATAAAAGTTCTCCAAAACTGGGAAGTAAACTAAGTACCCCTATCTGAGATGATAGACAAGGGAACTCCATGCAATCTGACTAAATCCCAGATATACAACCTAGCATAATCCTTAACTATGTAAGATGTATGCACAAGTAAGAAATGTGGTGGCTTAGTCAACCTTTCTACAACAACCCAAATAGAATCATGATGATGATGGGAAAGGGGCAAACCAGTCACAAAATCCATATTTCCCTCTTCCCACTTCCAAGTAGGTATACTAAACTCTTGCATTACACCACCAGGTCTCTTGTGCTCCACCTTAACCTATTGGAATGTTGCATATTTTGCCACAAACTCTGCTATATCCTTCTTTATGCCACTCCACAAATAGATTTCCCACAAGTCGCGGTACATCTTGGTAGCATCGGGATGAATAGAATATTGCGCGTCATGCCTTCAGCCATAATTCTCTGCCTCAGATCATCAATACAAGGAACACACAATCTACCCTGTAATCTCAACACACTATCTTCCCCTTGGGAGAAAACTTCTACCTTTTGGTCCTTAACTGAATCCTCCAGTCTAGGCAACAAAGGATCCTTGTCTTACTTCTCCTTCACTTTTAAAACTAAAGAGGATTCAGAACTACTCTAAACTAAAATACTTCCCTCTACAGAATCAAGAAACCTAACGCCAAGTCTAGATAAATGATGCAACTCATGAGCTAACTCTTAGCTATCTTCCTCTACATGAGTAACACTACCCATAGACATCCTGCTAAGGGCATCTGCCACTACATTGGCCTTGCTCGGGTGATATAACATACTCATATCATAGTTTTTTAGCAACTCCAACCATCTCCTCTGTCTAAGATTTAAGTCCCTCTGAGTAAACATATATACTGCAAGCTCTTGTGATCAGTAAACACATCAACATATACACCATACAGGTAGTGTCTCTAGATTTTCAAGGCAAAAACCACAACAGCTAATTCAAGATCATGGGTTGGGTAATTCTTTTTATGCGACCTCAACTGTCAAGAGGCATAGGCTATAACCTTACCTCTCTGCATCAACACAAAATCCAAGACAACTCTAGAGGTATCACAATACACCACAAAACCATCCATGCCATTGACAAAGTAAACACTGGCGCTGAAGTGAGGCGAGTTTTCAACTCCTGAAAACTATTCTCTCAAGAATCTGACCACAGGAGCTTAACTTTATTTTGGGTCAGTCTAGACATAAGAGACGCAATAGATGAGAAACCTTCAACAAAACAGTGGTAATAGACAGCTAGACCTTAGAAACTTCTAATGTTTGATAGAGAGATAGGTCTAGGCCAATTTCTTTCAGCTTTTGTCTTTTGGGAATCAACTCTAATGCCTTCGGCTGAAATAATATGACAGAGAAAGGCTACTTATTGTAGCCAAAATTCACATTTACTTAATTTGGAAAATAACTGATGATCTCTAAGAGTTTGCAAGACAATTCTAAGATGATTTGCATGGTCATTCTCAGTACGGGAGTACACAAGGATATCATCTATGAACACTATGACAAAACATATCAAGATACTATCTGAACACTCGATTCATGAGGTCCATGAAAGATAGTGGAGCATTGGTTAGCTCAAAATACATGACTAGAAACTCAAAGTGACCATAGCAGATTTGGAAGGCTGCCTTTGGAATATCATATTCCCTCACATTAACTTGATGATGGCCGGATCTAAGGTCTATCTTGGAGAAATAACTTACACCTTACAATTGATCAAATAGGTCATCAATGCTAGGAAGAGGATACTTATTCTTGATTGTGACCTTATTAAGATGATGATAGTCAATGTACATACGCAAAGAACCATCTTTCTTTTGCATGAACAGGACGAGTGCGCCCCAAAAAGAAACAATGAGCCTTATGAAACCTTTATCTAGAAGATCTTTGAGTTTCTCTTTCAACTCCTTAAGCTCTGTGGGTTCCATACGGTACAGAGGAATAAAAATAGGTTATGTATTGAGAAAAAGGTCAATCCCAAACTCTATCTCTCTATTGGGAAGTACCCCTAGGAGATCTTCCAGAAAGACATCAGAAAACTCATTAACTATACTAATTGACTGAATAGTCGAACCTCAGACTTAGTGTCCTTAACATAAAATAGATAATAGATGCAACCTTTGGATATTAGATTTCTAGCTTTAATATAGGATAAAAAATGACTCTTGGAAGATATTGATCTCCCAGACCACTCTAAAACTAGCTCATCGGGGAACAGAAACTTAACCACACGGGTACGACAGTCTATAGATGCATAACAAGAGTGAAGACAATCCATACCTAGAATAATTTCAAAATCCACCATATCTAACTCTATTAAATCAGCAAAATGACACAATGAAGAATAGTAAAGGGATACTTTTTATACACTTTCTTAGAAACAACCGACTCTCCTACTGTGGTAGAAACTACAATGGGATTAAGGATCTTTTTTTGACTTATTTCAAAGTTCACAGCAACTAATGGGGTCACATAAGAGAAACTTGACCCAAGGTCCAACAACACATAAACATCAAAGTGAAAGACACGGAGCATACCTATAACAACATCGTGGGAATCCTCCTACTCCTCATTGGATGGTAAAGCATAGAATTGGTTCTGGCGTTATCTTCCTCTGGAACTGAATGAAGGACCCTGGGAAGGGGTTGGATGGGCAAAAGGAGCTGGGGCACTAGTAGCCTGAGTCTAAGGTCTGGAATTTTTGTTCTCTGGTCTAGCATATGGGCACTCTCTAAGTTTGTGGCCCATCTTGCCACAACAAAAACAACCCCTCTGATCTTTTATCATACCACGGGTTGGACCGACGAACCGTCGCTACTAAAATAACCCCAAGTCATCGCTACTAAGGAAGTGAGCCCTTATTTTGGTCCAAGTACGATGGTGGGACCGACGAACTATCGAGCCAGTGATGGACCATCGCAAGATCCGTCGCAGACCCCGTTCAGCATTTTAAAGTCATTTTTAAAAGGGTTTTTAGTCTTTTTCCACCCTTTTTAACACCTAGATATATCAAAATGAAGCATAGAACTTCAAAATCATCCAAAGCATCAAAAACTAGGGTTTTCTCTCAAGATTAACCTTCAAGAGCAAATCCAAATCTTTCTCCAAGAACCTTAAGATTCTACCATAGTTTCTAAAAAATGAGTTAAGATTCAAGGTTCCCAAGATAAAAGGTTCAAGAACCCTCACTCAAGAGTACGAAAAAGAGTCTCAAGCAAGATTGTTCATCTATAAGTCATAATCTAAGGTATGGGGATTTTAAACAAGGACACTCCTTTCGTCCTTATGCCCAAAGGTTGTTTTAATTGCAAAGATATATGGCTTTACATGTTTTCTTATGAAACTAAAGTATGGGTTTATACCCTATGTTATTATTTCTTGAGATTCTGATGGTTTCAATGTTTTAGAAATTAAAGTACATGAGTATGTTGAGATTATAATGCATATTTCAGAAAATTTCTAGATTTCTATATGATTTATGAATCATTATGATATCAAGTATGAATTTTGATACGTCTTAACGTGAGATTGATATATGGATAATTAATCACTATTTGAGATTGTTATTTTAAGAACTTTTTACCTATAAGCACCCATGATTTGAGAATTTTGAGATTATTGAGAAAGTTTTGACCTTAACGGTCATAGTAGCATTGAAATCCAATTTTCTAAATGTGATTACAGATTTTATAGTTGGGTTCTTTATGAACCAAGAGATTATTTTAAAGTGGATTTCCATGAGATGAGTGTAGCTATCTAAAGGGAGTAGTATTTAGCACCGAGTTGCGTAAGTACTATGGTTTCATACCTCATAACTACGTGCCACCGTAGTGTTGAGATTTATGGGTTTGAGGGCGATATAGTGATCACTGGTTTGAAGTTATAATCCCTGGCAAGAGTATGAAGCCTCTTCTCAATGTGAGGTTTCTTCCTTAGGAGGACAAGATGTTGGACTACATGTAGCTCACATTGTGTATGTCGGTGAAGAGAACCTCCCTAGTAGCAAAATTTTTCAGAGTAGTTTCTTAAAGTAAAATTTTCCCAAGAAGAAAGTAGTTTTCCCTATTAGTAAGAGTAAGTAATCAGTTTCTAAAGTAAAGTACGTTTCTTGAGATGAGATTTATACCATGTGCTTCCATTATTCATAATTTATGAGATATGTATTTTGAGATTTTAGTTGTGGTAAGATTGTCCATAGAATAAGAAAGTACCCGCGTGCTAGGTAGGGGAGTAGATATATTCGATCTCAACCTCTGACTACCAGTGCACCAGCTCCTTTAGCCCGTCCAGCCCCTCCTCGGGGTGCTTCATCCAGTATGGCTGACGTTCAGTTCCAGAATAGATTTTATTCCTTACCATTCTTTCAGGAATAGGAGGATTCTCCTGATGTTGTTACTGGTATGCTCCGTGTATTTCACTTTGATGTTTATATGTGGTTGGACCCTGGGTCAAGTTTCTCTTATGTGACCCCATTAGTTGCTCTGAATTTTGAAATGAGTCCTATAAGGATTCCTAAGACTTTCATGGTTTCTACTCTAGTAGGTGAGTCAGTTGTTGCTAAGCAAGTGTATAAGAAGTGTCTCTTCATTGTTCTTCATAGTGTCATATTTACTGATTTGATAGAATTAGATATGGTGAATCTTGATATTATTTTGTGAATGGATTGGCTTCACTCTTATTATGCATCTATAGACTATCATACCCGTGTGGTTAAGTTTTAGTTTCCTGATGAGACAATTTTTGAGTGGTTCGGGAGCTCAGTATCTCCCAAGAGTCATTTTACATCCTATCTTAAAGCCAGAAAGTTAATATCCAAAGGTTGCATCTATCATCTAGTTCGAGTTAAGGACACTAAGTCTGAGGCTCCGACTATCCAATTAGTCAATATAGTTAATGAGTTTCCTGATGTCTTGTTGGAAGATCTCCCAGGGGTACCTCCTGATAGAGAGATAGAATTCGGGATTGCCCTTCTTCTCGATACATAGCCTATTTATATTCCTCCATACTGTATGGCACCTGCAGAGCTTTAGGAGTTTAAAGATAAACTCAAAGATCTTCTAGACAAAGGTTTCATAAGTCCTAGTGTTTCTCCTTGGGGCGCATCCCTCATGTTCATGTGGAAGAAAGATGGTTCTTTGCATATGTACATTGACTATCATTAGCTTAATAAAGTCACAGTAAAGAATAAGTATCCTCTTCCTAGAATGGATGACCTGTTTGATCAATTATAAAGAGCAAGTTATTTCTACAAGATAGACCTTAGTTTTGTCTATCATCAGCTTAAAGTGAGGGAATCTGATATCCAAAAGATAGCCTTCCAAACCCTCTATGGTCACTTTGAATTTATATTCATGTCTTTCGGGCTAACCAATGCTCCAGTAGCTTTCATGGACCTCATGAATTGAGTGTTCAGGAAGTAAATTAATATGTTTGTCATAGTCTTCATAAATGATATCTTTGTGCACTCCTGTACTGAGAATGACCATGCGGATCTTCTTAGAATTGTCTTGCAAACTCTTAGAGATCATCAGTTTTCCCAAATTCAGTAAGTGTGAATTTTGTCTAAGGTCAGTAGCTTTTCTCGGTTATATTATTTCAGCCGAAGGCATTAGTGTTGATCCCTAAAAGACAGAAGCTGTAAGAAATTGGCTTAGAACTATCTCTTCATCAGATATTAGAAGTTTGTTGGATCTATCTGGCTATTATAGCCATTTTGTTGAAGTTTTCTCATCTATTACATCTCTTATGTCTAGACTGACCCAAAATAAAGTTAAGTTCCTGTGGTCAGAGTCTTGCGAGAAGAGTTTTTAGGATTTGAAGTGTTGACTCACTTCATCCCTCATGTTGACATTGCCTGATGGTACAAATGGTTTTGTAGTGTATTATGATGCCTCTAGAGTTGTTTTGGGTTGTGTGTTGATGCAGAGAGGTAAGGTTATAGCCTATGCCTCTAGATAGTTGAAGCCGTATGAAAAGAATTACCCAACCCATGATCTTAAATTAGCTACTTTGGTTTTTTCTTTGAAAATCTCGAGACACTATCTATATGGTGTTTATGTTGATGTGTTTACAGACCATAAAAGCTTGCAGTATATGTTTTCTCAGAGGGAGTTGAATCTTCATCAGAGGAGATGGTTATAGTTACTAAAAGATTATGATATGAGCGTGTTGTATCATCTGGGCAAGGCCAACATAGTGGAAGACACCCTTAGTAGATTGTCTGTGAGCAGTGTTGCTCATATGGACAAAGATAAGAAAGAGTTAGCTTGGGAAGTGAATCATTTGGATAAACTTGGTGTTACGTGGCTTGATTCAGTTATGGGGAATTTTTGGGTTCAGAGTGGTTCTGAATCCTTTTTAGTTTCAAAAGTGAAGGAGAAGCATGCATGGATTCTAGTTTGGTCAAACTGAAGGAGTCTGTTAAGGACCAAAAGGTAGAGGTTTTCTCCTAAGGGGGAGATGGTGTGTTGAGATATTAGAATAGATTATGTGTTCCATGTGTTGGTGATTTGAGGTAGAGAATTATGGATGAGGTGCATAGTGCGTGGTATTCTATTCATCCCGGTGCCACCAAGATGTATCACGACTTACGGGAAGTCTATTGGTGGAGTGGCTTGAAGAAGGATATAGCAGAGTTTGTCGAGAAGTGTGTAACTTGCCAACAGGTTAAGGTAGAGCACCAAAGACCTGGTGGTAGGCTACAAGAGTTTGGTATCCCCACTTGGAAGTGTGTAGAGGTGAATATAGATTTCGTGACTGGTCTACTCCTTTCGCGTCGTCATCATGATTCGATTTGGGTTATTATAGATAGTTTGACTAAGTCAACGCATTTCTTACCAGTGCATACATCTTATACAGTTGAGTATTATGCTAGGTTGTATATGCAGGAGTTAGTCAGATTGCTTGGAGTTCCCTTGTCTATCATCTCGAATATGGGTTCTCAGTGTACTTCCTAGTTTTGGAGAGCTTTTCAGAAGGGTCTTGGTACCCAAGTGAATCTTAGTTTTTCCTTTCACCCGCATACAGATGGTCAAGCTTAAAGGACCATCCAGGCTCTAAAAAATATGTTGAGGGCATGTGCTCTTGATTTCAAAGGTAGTTGGGATGAGCATTTGCCACTGATTGAGTTTGCGTATAACAATAGTTATCACTCTAACATTCATATGGCACCATTTAAGGCTTTGTGTGGTAGAAGATGTAGACAACCCATAAGTTGGTTTGAAGTGGGTGAGGCTATTGTTATTGGGCCTGATGTAGCGTTTGGGGCTATGGAGAAAGTTAAGTTGATTAGATAAAGGTTGAAGATAGCCCAGAGTAGTCAAAATTCATATGCCAATGTGAGAAAAAGAGATCTTGAGTTTGAGGTGGGTGACTTGGTGTATCTGAAGATTTCACTAATGAAAAGGGTAAAAAGGTTTGGCTAAAAGAGGAAGCTTAGTCCCCGTTATGTTGGCCCTTATAGAGTTCTGAGTCGTGTTGAGAGAGTAGCTTATGAAGTTGAGTTGCCCACAGATCTATCAGTTGTTAATCCTGTCTTTCACGTCTCCATGCTTAAGAAAAACATTGGTTATTCTGTTGTTGTATATCCTTCGAAGAGCTCAGATATTTAGACCAATCTTTCTTACGAAGAGATTCCAGTCGAGATTCTAGACCATCAGATTCTTAGACAAAGGAACAAAGATGTTCCTTTGGTCAAAATTCTTTGGCGAAACTACTTTATGGAGGGCGCTACTTAGGAAGCCAAAGCAGACATGCAAACCAAGTACCCTCATCTCCCCCCCGCAGACTCAGATTTAGCCGAAGGTATTTCTCTTCGTTAATTCAAATTCCTTTCTAATCCTGTGTATTTAGCTATATAGTTGTCTTCTCCATGAGTTCATGCATTCTAAGAAGTACTCAAAAGCTTAGAATAAGGTAGAGTTAGTTCAAAAATTCATTCAGCTATCCATTCTCAGTATTATAATTATTCTTAGCTTAGCTAGTGACATTCGAGGATAAATGTTCCAACGGGGGGAGATACTGTAATACCCCAAACTTTCATTAGGTTTAAATTGTATCTTTATAAGATTAAGGAATGACTTCCAAAGTGAGTAGCATTTAAATCAGATCGAGTTTTCCTAATTTTGACTTTATTTCATGTGATAAATTGAATTAGCTTTCCAACGATACCAATTTCATCCAAATCCGGTATCAGAGTGAGAAGTTATGGCCATTTTACTGAAAGCTGTCAGAACTGCCTAAGTGCGATGGGTAGGTTGACGGACCGTCGATCTTGCGATGGATCGTTTCTCTAGCCATCAGAATCAAGGTAGTAAACCCATCCACTGGATAAGTGTGATGGTTAGGTTGATGGATCGTGGAGCTTGCGATGGACCGTTGCCCAAGTCATCGCGACTAAGGCAGTGAGCCCCTATTCTGGTCCAAGTGTGATGTTTGGACCGACAGACCATCGAGCCAGTGATGGACCATCGCATGAGCCATCGCAGATCCCGTTCAGCATTTTAAAGCAGTTTTTAAAATGGCTTTTTGGTCTTTTTCCACCCTTTTTAACACCTAGATATATCAAAATAAAGCATAGAACTTCAGAATCGTCCAAAGCATCAAGAACTAGGGTTTTCACTTAAGATTAACCCTCAAGAGCAAATCCAAATCTTTCTCCAAGAACCTTAAGATTCCAACATAGTTTCTACAAAGTGAGTTAAGATTCAAGGTTCCCAAGTCAAAAGCTTCAAGAACCCTTACTCAAGAGTACAAAAAAGAGTCTCAAGCAAGCTTGTTCATCTACAAGTCATAATCTAATGTATGTGGGGTTTGAACAAGGACACTCATTTTATCCTTGTGCCCAAAAGTTGTTTTAATTACAAAGATATATGGTTTTACATATTTTCTTATGAAACTAAAGTATAGGTTTATACCCTATGTTATTATTTCTTGAGATTATGATGGTTTCAATGTTTTAGAAATTAAAGTACATGAGTATGTTGAGATTATAATGCATTTGCTGAAAATTTCCAGATTTCTATATGATTTATGAATCTTTATGATATCGAGTATGAATTTTGATACTTCTTGACATGATATTGATATTTGGGTCATTAAGACATATTTTAGATTGTGATTTTAAGAACTTTTGTTCTATAAGCACCCATGATTTGAGTATTTTGAGATTATTGTGAAAGTTTTGACCTTAACGGTCATAGTAGCTTTTAAATCCACTTTTCTAAATGAGATTACATATTTTATAGTTGGATTCTTTATGAACCACAAGATTATTTTAAAGTGGATTTCCATGAGATAAGCATAGCTAACTAAAGGGAGTAGTATCTAGCACCGAGTTGGGTAAGTTACAACGGTTTCATACCCCAGAACTACGTGCCACCGTAGGATTGAGATTTATGGGCCTGAGGCTGAGATAGTGATCACTGAGTTGAGGTTATACCCCCTTGCAAGAGTATGATGCCTCTATCCAATGTGAGGTTTCGTCCTTAGGAGGACAAGACATTGGACTCCATGTAGCTTGCATAGTGTATGTCGGTTAAGAGAACCTCCCTAATAGCAAGATTTTTCAGAGTAGTTTCTTAAAGTAAAATTTTCCCAAGAAAAAAGTAGTTTTCCCTATTAGTAAGAGTAAGTAATCAGTTTCTAAAGTAAAGTATGTTCCTTGAGATAAGATTTATACTATGTGTTTCCATTATTCATAATTTACGAGATATGCATTTTGAGATTATTCGAGCTATGTGGTCAGTTATATTAGCATGCATATTTTCTATAAAGATTGATGATATTATTATTTTAAGTATCACATACACCCCCATATACTAGTACATTCTTAAAGTACCGATCCACATATATGTCTATGTGCTATATTGTCTCATAATGTAGGTTTAGGTGCTCAGTCTCAGCAGTGTCAGTGATCTCCGAGTACCTTGATCTACACCTCCATATTTGGTGAGTCCTCACGGTTTGAGGACCCATTTTCCCTGGTTTTAGTCTTCATAGTAGTTGGGTTATTTCTTTTCAGTGGAGTATGCATCTGTTGGGGATCTGTCCTAATGGCTCTCTAGTTCTTGAGTAGTAGAGGCTTTGTCAGACTAGACTATCAATGGTGTTTTAGACTTTTCAGCATGTTGCTATTCAGACAGTATTCTATTGTTATTTCAGTTGAGATATGTTATGGTAGTGAAATTGTTTTGTTTTACCTATCTTTAAAGTAAGTGTTAGAAGTAGTAACAAGCTCAAAGGGTTAGCTTAAGCACCATGTGACGTCTCAGAATGAGATTTTGGGGCATTATAGGTCGTACCGCGACACTAAATTAGGTGCTTCTTGGGAGGCAACCTAAGTTAACTTATGTTTTCTTTTTAGTTTTTTTCAGTTTTTACTTCACATAGTTTTTGTTTTTTATTGAGTCGCAGGTTATTGGAAAGTCTGACTACCGGAAACCTGAGCCAAGAGCATGGCAAAAACTGAGTGTGGGGTCCCCCGGATCCTTTTCATACGAAAGATGCTACTAGCTAGGCCTAGAGGCCTCAGGGAGTATTTCGATCTCTTACTTTTAAATTCACTTTGAGGACAAAGTAGATTTTTAAGTATGGGGTAGGGAAATTCCCAATTTTTGCCTCAATTTAAAATATTTTAGGTTAGGAATAAGTGAGATAATCTTGTTGGGGCTATTTTTTATTACATGATGCAAGTGGGTTTGTTTGTAAAAGCATGTTGATTGAGTGAATTGAAACTTTTGCGACTTTTAGGCTCATGTTTGTGACTCTTGTACTTGTTGGGTTACTTTTGAATTTATGCTATTGTTTGTTTGGGAGTCTATGATGATGCTATTGAGTTGAGCATGTTCCATTTGCATGTGAGGTATTTTGCATAGTCCTTGTTTCATGTGATGTCTAGAACTTGCCCGGTGTGTATGTGAAGCGAAATAAAGAATGTGAGTTTAGGAGATGATATAGGCATTTCTTTGATAGCCATATTTTATACCTTTTATTTGTCCTACCCTTGTGCATAATCCTAGTTAACCCCATTAATACTTTAGTTTTTTCTTTGGCAACCTCATAAGTATCTTAAATACCTTCTTTAATAGACCATAATTTGATCCAAAAACATCCTAAGTTCTTTAATGAAAAATTGATTTTGTAAGGAGTTTGAGAAATTAAAGAAGAAAAAAGTTAAATTGATGCCCCAATGTAAGAGTTATTGGTGTTTATATTTGATGTGTGGTGGTTGGGAGTGATGTATATGGTGTTATAAATATTCCCATGGTTGTGAAAAAGAAAAAAAAATGAATCTTGGAGGAATAAACAATACGCCCACCATGTGTTTGTGAAAATTCTCAAAAGAATGGGGAAATAAAACAAAATGGTGTAATTTGGTTGTTGGAAATTGGTTTTAAATGTATAATGTAGTGTATTAAAGCGCTTAGAGAGGTTAGTCACTATTCTTGGCCAAAATAGTTCCTACCTAACCCTTAGCCTATATTACAACCCGAAAAAGTCCTAATTGATCCTAAGATTTAAATTCTAATATTAGTGGAGTATGACACTAAGGGAAAACCTATGGTTCATTATATGTAATTTGTGAATTCTTTGTGAGGGTGAGCGTAACTTGATTTTTATACCCATTATCGTAATTGCATTATTATGAGTGTTTTTAGGTAATTCTCTTTTTCTGAGGGCACATGTTTGATGAATGTGAGTGATTTTTAGGATGTCATTTATTGAATAATAAGCATGAGTTTGTCAACTAGGTGAGTCAATTTTTGAGGATAGGATGTTTTGGAGTAGGATTCTTGAGATTTCAATTGTGTATAACATGCTTAGTGTTGTAAACTTGCATTATATATAGTAATTGTAGTACTATCTTGAGTGTCTTGAATTTAGTAGAAGTGTGGAGTCTCTTCATCTCATGATGCTTCTAGTTAAGACTTGTTCGAGGACGAACAAGGCTTTAAGTGAGGGGTGGTGATGTTGGGTGAATTTATGCATTTTAGTGTTGCTATTCTAGCCTTTTTAGCCTTGTTTTGAAGATGATTCATGTTATTAATGTGGTAATAATGATATAATGTGCATTGAAGTGTCCATGTATGTGTTTACAATGTTTAATAGTGTTTCCAGACAAGTTTTTATTCAAATTGATCATTTTGAAGTCAACCGAGAAAACTAGTGTGACTAGCTTGAGCTAGGTATTTGTCTAGTATATCGTATTGGGTTATAACGTATTTAATGAGTTACTATGGTTTTTATTGTTTATTTATATATGAAACAACTTGTTGGTAATGTTCAAGGGTCAATTGGATCAAGACAAGAGTCAAAACAATAAGTTAGAAATCAAAGTGAATGAAGCTTATGCTTAGCTCGTGTTTCTAGTTCTCTGTCTTGGATGTTGTGTTGTTTTGAGCTTTAGATTGTTGTTTTTAATGATATAGGATTATTTTTTAGTGTATTATTATTATATATGAATTATTTACAAGATTAAAATAAAGTGGAAACAACTGAAAAAGGCTTGGAACGGATTATGAAAGCACAAAACACCGCTTGACACAAATTTGGATACCTGAAATGTATTGGGAGAGTGCGGGCGCGTGAGAAGGTATCTGGGTGCTTTATACACATCAATAAACTGAAAAGGGGACTAAAACAATGTGTTCATGTGATATGCATGTGTCACATGCTTCATTCCTAAGGAATAGAGCGTGCGAGTTTAATGAGTTCCACCCCTGGGTTCTAACGTATTTAATGAGTTCTTCGCTATAAATATAATTTTGTAAACATTTTTAATGACTTTTGAACGTTTTGGAGGATTAAGGAGGCTACCACAACTTATTTTTAGGGTTTTATTAGCTTAACTTTAGTTTGTTTCATGGTTTGTATCATCAATCCAAGGGATTGGATGATGAATATTTTCATTAAAGGATAAAACTCCTTTCTGGGGTTAAGGCCAAGATCATGATTACTTTTGTTTTGAATTAAGTTTGTTAATTTTATTATCATCATTGGTTGTTTGTTTATGCTTGTTTTAACTATTTTAATGATTATCTACCCTTAGAATACATCAATTGTAAACCTTATGAACTCGGGAGAGGGAATAGGGTGATAGAACATGGTAATAAGCAAAGTATGGTTTGTGTTTCTTTATGAAATAAGGAATTCAAATTAGTATCTAGGACAGAGATGTACTTAGATGCCTTACTTGATTCAATGTGGGATGATATTTATAAAGAACTTAAGTGAACTATTACAGGCCCGCTCAACGATGTAGTTGTAAGGTTCAACTTAGGTAAAGTATTAGAGGTTGGGAAACCATAATCATGCAATTAAACCTACGAATCAATAACCAAGATAAGCGATTTAGCGAAAGAAGTTCAATAACGTAGTATGATTGTTCTTAAGCCTTAACTCTGGGCTTCCAAAGTCATTAATTTTTCGCATTAGTTTAGTTTCTTTTTAGTTTACAATTCTAAAACCTTTTTGTTTACTTTTTATCAATTGTTGAACTAGAATTGGATAGTTAGTGAACGCAAGTCCCTGAGAGATCGATACTTGGGCTTTATTGAAGACATTTTACTACTTGATAAGACAACATACACTTACGTGTACGCTTGGGATCCATCACATTTCCAACCACAATAATCGAAACCCCCAACCATATCTCAAGTACCCATCATAACTATTGGTAAATCGACCAATCATAACATTCAAGTCTACTACTTGTATACCCGCGGTATGATCTATCCATTAAAAGATCTAGCACCCTTTAAAACCTTCACAAGATTTCACCACCCATTCCTTTCCTAACCATTTCCCATGACAACATCCTTACAATACCTTCGAAATCCTTAACTCTGGTAGTCACCCTAGACACTCCCCTACTTAGGGACTTCCACATTCTACATTTCACAACATCACCATGCTCCTCAATGCCACTACCATCCTAACACAAGAAAAAATCATTTAAGGAACGAATTACAAGAATTACCCATGCCTCCCAAGGCAAGACAAAGACCCCCGGAACAAGACGCGGCACCATAGGTATGAAGTACCTCACACAACCACCTAGACCATAGTGGGGAATCATCCCGACAAAACCATACCAAAAAGTAGTCTTTAAGACTGGAAACCAAAAGAAACATAACCACATATACCATGAATAATTCAACACAATGTCAAGGCTCATATCCAGGGAACAAGGCGCATGCAAAATGTGAACCTTAGTCCTAAGGGCTATAAGAATGCATGCAACGCTAGTAGAGTACTCCGTTGATCGGGAGAGATGAGTGTCATCAGAATATGCAACCCCGACCTTTCCTTGAAGTCTACCACTATAAGAGAATTCTAGATTAACCACCAATTATCATCCCATTACACCAACGAATACAATTCTCCTCTCTAATGAGTATCACCAAAGACGTACACCAGGGACACTTGGTTCTCCTATACCCAAAACCTTATTCATCCTAATGCTACCTAGAGCCCAACATAAACATTAAAAAACCATTAGACTAAATTGACTCTAAGGTTTCCAATTTAAATCAAAACCATTATAATCAAACCATGGCCACCAAGGCTTTTCAAAAATCATTTGAATCCCACCGAAACTAATCCATGTTTCCTTAACCATTGATGCAATGGAAAGATTCTAGAATAGTCAAATCATATGATAAAATTATATCCAATGGCAATTTCTCAAATATTTTGAGGGTATAAGATTTTCAAAATCATGTAATTGGGGAATCCATAGTACCCCGAAATCAATTTAACATTCCTATGCATCCGACAATGTGCATTTATTAACATTTGTAAAGTATGAATAATGGATCATAATACATGGAAAATCAATTAAATGAATAATCATATCAAAACCCTCAATTGTGCCAAAACCAAACTTCAAAACCATGAATTTAATAATCAATTTCATGCCAACAATAAAGTACAAGTATAGGACAAAGATAAACATAAGCTCCATGCTCTAACCTGTCGAATGACTAGATCCTCTATCACTCCATTTAACATGAACTCCCTGCCAATGTGGTACAACTCTCCCACTATAGTATTTCCCAAATTATCAACCTTATCCAACCTACCATTTTACCTCCACAACTCCTGCATTGTTATTTCCAAGATTATTATACTCCCTTTTAACAAAATCAAGCATCTTGATTCAAGCCTAAGATATCCCAAACACCATGTGCTACTAGAAAAGTACCCTTTTAGAATATACATAAGCATAGTCCACCCCATAAGGAGGACACTCCAAATTCCTTAGTCACCCACTGACAACCTATCTATTTCTAGGGAAAACCATTCCCCTTATGCATGCAAGAATAAAACACTCCACAGAGGAACATTAAGATTGATGATACCTTTATCTAAGAGATCCCTTATTTCTCCTTAAGATCCTTTAAATCCACCAAAACCATTCTATAA
This sequence comes from Capsicum pubescens, assembly GCA_030864215.1. Classification (NCBI taxonomy): domain Eukaryota; kingdom Viridiplantae; phylum Streptophyta; class Magnoliopsida; order Solanales; family Solanaceae; genus Capsicum; species Capsicum pubescens. Next base: position 126,685,425 of record CM061542.1, read on the forward strand.
AGAAGGAATAGAAATTTGAAAAAATGTTTGAAATAAGATCAACCCCAAACCAACCTCCCCATTAAAAAGATTCCATAAGGGTCATAAAAAAATATCCTAAGAAATTCATCCACCATCGAAACAAAACCAAAGAAAGACCTTCTGGGTTAGAATCTTTAACCTGGACCAAATAATAAAGACACCCATTGGAGATCAACCTCCAAGTTCTAAGATATAATATAACTTTTCCCTATTTATCCCAGGAATAAAACCCTTATCCCATTCCAAAATGGACTCACCGGGGAGCCTAACAAGTCTGATAATCTAATTAATGAAGAATGACATCAAAATCCACCACATCCAAGTCAAACAAATAAACCATGAATCCTTTATTACCAACAGATGCCATAAATACCCATAGACTCTTTTAGCAATCGAAGAGTCACCTACCAAGGTAGAAACAAAAGAAGAAAACAGTCAGAAATAACCTTAGGACCACATCCAGAATACATAACCAAAAATAAAGCCATAAAATATAGAGGACCTCAAACCAAGTAAACTATACATACCACAAAGAAAGGGGTTCTCAACATACCAATGTCGGTATCAAAAGATGCCTCAGACTCTTGAGGAATAGTAAGAACATTAAGACAATCCTGGACAGCTAGAGGTAGAAACCAATACTCTATTTGCCCAAGCGGCAACCCTTATAGGACATCTATGTCATATGAGACCCAACTGACCACAACTAAAATACTGATTCCTTCCTCCCTCACAACAGCCATGGTGTAACCAACCACAAAATCTATAATGAAAATAGGATGATGAGGATTGGGATCCACTGGGAAAACCAGAAGTTATGAACCTGACTGGGTTTGTGCCCCATGAATTAGGCTAGATCCATCTATGTTGTTTTTTTGTAGAATAGATAAGTTTCCATAACTTTATATTGTTAAGAGGACATGATCCGAAGAGTGAACCAAGGAAGATTTAGAGAAGAGTTCAAGACTCCATAGCCCGAAAGTAAAATAATCAAGAAAGTGAAATATCCTAAATGCCTTGTAGCTTACTAATTAAAAGTATGGTCCACGACACAACCATAATTAGGACTCTACTCGACACAACTTTCTGGACACCCCATGACACCAAAAACTAGCTCTGATACCAACTTGACACAACCCAAACCAGGTCCTTGTCGTTATGGGAAATCCTAAGACAAACTAAGAGCGGAAACTGTCATCGTTTCCCAACCTAACAACCATGATGTATACCTTGAGTCGGCTAATGTTCGAATATATAACAAAATAATATTTCTACCAATGCAAGGACTTTGGGATAAGTCTGCATCCAAGACCAGCCCAACTATGTCCAACCACCAATAACCAACCCAAACTAATGCAGAAACTAGCCAATATCATGATAATAAGCCAATGTATAAATATATATATATATATAACATAAACCATCCATACCATACTCATGTCCACAGTTGTCCATACAAAGCCTCTAGACCAACCAAAGAGTACGTTGTAGGGAAATGCCCTGAACCATAGCTAAAAAACCAAATCCTATGAATGACAAGAGATATGTAAAGTAAACCATGACATGAAATGTATGCCTTTCAAAATATGAAAGCTTACCACTTCAATCCTACAGTGACTGTCCCCGAATCCGATCACTAAGTAGAAGAAGTAGAATGGTCGGTTCCTGTATAGCATAGGTAAATAGCCACCCAAAGACGGGTTAGTAGGTGAACACTAGAATGTTGTCAAGATAAGGATAACATAATGACATTTTTAAAACCAAGTAAAACTATCCATAATGAAAACAACCATACAGATATTTATATAACAATGTATGGAAAGGGAATCGGGTTTAGCATATCTTTAAAACCTTTACCTGGGTATGTAGCTTCAACATCTTAAACCACCCACGGGTTATATAGGTTTAGCTCCTCCTGCTGAAAGGGCCCCAGTATGTGTAGCCGTATGACCAGGGAAGAAACCCTAGGATGACTAGTACATCCCATAAAATATAGTGTGACACCATGCACACGGTCACTAAGACCAACTTCTTATCGACAAATATGAGTTTCTAGTTTTGGTTCCTCGGGACCTCCACCTTCTACGACTTTGCTATACATCCTACCATTATTTCCCAATAAAACCAATTTCTAAATAACCAAACCATTATCCATTTATTAACTAAGTCTATTAATATTGGTATCATCATATCAATCCTTACAAGTATTATCCATAACGAACCATATATAGGTTTGAGGGGACTTTCAAGTGCCCTTTTATTTACTGTATTAAACCACATAGAGGAATTTCATGTACCCCACAAGCATAAGAATTTATACTTTTACATTTCCAAACCATTTAAAACAATTCAATTAATGCATTCACTTGACGGATTTCCATGTATCCCGCAAGGTTTTCAAAATAGAAAAACCATGACCACCAAAACCTTTATCGTTTAAACTATTTTGAACTATTTTAGACCATGCCAAGCATTTAAAGTATTTATATAATTTAAACCATACAAAACCATCCAATTCCATTTAGAGTTTCATTACCAAAAAAATCATGCAAGAGTCCTAATGAAAGTTCAACAATAGAGTAAAAACATTCTTTGAGCCATTTTATCAAATATGTTGAGGGCATACCTTTAAAAAGACCAAAACCAATGCATAAACCACCATAATTTGGGTTAATCAAGACCCATTTATTGAACTAGAACCAAACAATAACCACATATGCAAACCATTACAAAAAATTTGTAAAAACATAGTTTAAACCAATACCTAACAATATGTATCCAGATCCACAACATATATTTTGAAAACCACCATTCATGGTCCATAAGTCAATGTTTAAAGCATAATACATATGCTTTTAGTTGTAACTAACAATTAGGGAAGTATTACATGCCTTATACATGAAAATTCATGGAATAAATCTTAACCTTTGAGCCCTTTAAAGAATACATGAAGAAGCCCTATCATCCAATCTTCAAGAGAGTGTTTGAGAGAGTATTTGAGGTTTTTTAATCCTTTAACAAGTGTTATGGAAGGCCACCAAGGTATATATATTGTGAGTACATAGGGTTTTAGGTGTAAGAAATGTCCAAACTAACCTTGACTTAAAATTTAAAATAAGTCACGTCTAGGGGTACGACTCCCCTTTACTATCTGTATCCTAAGGTACGAGTAGTACCCCAACTAGTACCCAAGACCCTACCTACTAGTTTCTATAAGACTCAAACCTTCTTTGTAGTACCTTAACGGTATGAGTGACACCTCAAATCATAGCCACCAATGGTATCTAGGGAAGACTCCATAAGACAACATCATAGGCAACATACGACTAAGCCTTAAACCCTTCGTATCACTCTATCTGACCAATACTAAGAGGAGTCGTATCTTGGGTAGTAGCCAATCTAAACACACTACCTAGGGTACGAGTAAACCCTGAAGGTAGAACCTAACTCATATCCAAAGGTTATAAGTGGTTCCTTGAGTCGTACCAATCCTAGTCAGTCTAAAACCTTAGAAATTTTCAAGGTTCCAAGACTTAGGGTGTTTCAGTTGGTAATGTTGCATGAGTTGGTCTTGCCTTCTAGCTTGAGATCCATTCACTCAGTATTCCATATCTCTATTTTGATAAAGTATATTATCAATCTGTTACAAGTTATATCTATCAAGGATATTGGTATTTTGGATTCCCTATCTCATAAGGAGATCTAGATTGAGATCTTCGATCATCAGGTACATCAGTTGCAGACCAAGAATGTGGCTTTGGTAAAGGTTTTTTGGAGAAACTATAGGGTTGAAGAATATACTTAGGAAGCAAAAAAGTACATGAAGTCGAAATATCTGTTCCTATTTTCTTATTCAGAAATTTATGCGGAAGGTATGTGTTCTTCATAACGTCCTTGTTTTCAAACTTTATTAAAGGAAAGATTAATTTTCTTGTGTCTTTTTTTCCTAGTTAAAGGTCAGAGTTAAGGTGTTGGGGTGTAACCGTGCTTGTACTGCCTTGTTCCTTCATTCGGGGATGAATGATCCAAGTGGGGAAGAATTGAAATACCCAAGGTTTTGGTCCTTTGAAATTTCCTGAATTTCAAACTCTCTGGCCATCATACGACTCAAACTTATTAGTCGGATGATATGGGTATGACTTAGTAGCCTAAGTCATATGATAATTATATATGTCGTAGGTCCTTCACTATCCAAGGTATGAGTTAACATCTTAAGGGTCGTATAGAGATGGTACGAGTGGTATAGTCCAATTCGTATGTTGTCCAATGTACAACCCCTTTGATTATGTCTTGGATACAATTTGAGGGTACTAGTTGTATGGTATGGGTACGACTTAGGTAAGGGAGTCATATGGTGGACAGTTTATGATGTCCAACCTTCTGGTTTGGGTATGAGTTTGGGGTACTACTCATATAATGGGGTACAAGTGAGGTGCCCAAACCATACCCACCTGTGGAAATTTTTTACAAATTAAGTTGGGGTGGTCTGAACATTTTCCTTCTTAACTTTTTTGACCCCATGACTTAAAACAGTATTTGGACTTTATTCACCCTATTATACTCAATCAAAAACACTTTAAACACTCTAAAATCTCTCTCAAGCTTTTGGTTTAAGAAAGAGGCTAGAGTTTTCTCAAGGTGATTCAATTAGGGGATTTTAAGAGCAAATATCTCCATCTTCTTTGGTATCTAAGGCATGTCACACCTCCCTCATTTTTAGTTCAACTAAATTCATATTTTAAGGAATGGTTTTCATGATTTAATTATGGGTATTGTTCGGTTTTGACTTGTATGTTGGGGTTTTTGTTGTTAATGGATGAATATCGTTTTCCCATGTTTTTCTTATGGTTTTCATGTTAAAATTGTGGAATTGAACATGTGGTTTCATGGGAATGGTCAATTGGTCCTTGGTTTTGGTTTTGGAAACTATATGCCCTCAACATGTTTGTTACAATGCTTATAAGAAGGGTTTTGTTACATAGTTGGACTTCCATTAAAATCTTTGCATTGTATAAAATGGTAATGGAACTTCAAGTTGGTTCAGATGGTTTAAATGGTTAAATTTTAAGTCCTTGGTGACCATGTCTTTGGTTTAAATGAAAAACCTTGTAGGGTACATGGGAATCCCCCAAGTGATTTTAATAATGGGATCTACGGGGTACATGGGAATCCTATAAGTGTTGGCTAATGATATTTCTTGTAAGCTATAGTCGGTATAAAACTACCACTACATAAGGCCTTGGTAATTGACTCTAAATTAGTGGTTTGGTTATGTGATAATGATTTTAATTTGGCAATAATGGCGGGTTGTGATAGCTAAACATGAAGGTGTGAGTCCAATAGACGACACTGGAAACTCATGTTTGCCAAAATAAGGGTTGTTCATGGTGACCATATACTTGTGGGTACACGTGAATCCCCTAAGTTATACTTGTATATATGTATCATGGAGGGCGAAGGGTACACGGAGATCCCCTACCCCAATGATATATCTGGTTCATGCGGTTGCATGCATTGAGGCACGTTTAGGGGGTAACACTCGATCCATATAGCTCATGGGTGGTTTTAGGATAGTCAAGCTACATAGCCCAAGTTAAAGATTTAAATACACACTGAACCCAATTCCTTTCCTCGCATAGATTATATTTTTAGATGGATATGATTGCATATGGTTATTTACTTAGTTTTAAATGTTGACATTATTTTATTCTTATTCCTGAGTACATGCTAGCATTCACCCGCTAACCCATCTTCGGGCGTTGTATCCCCATGAGATGCAGGAACCGGCCATACTACTCTTCATGCTCAGTATTTCTAGATTCGGGACTAGCTTGTGTTGGATTAAAGTGATGAGCTTCCATACTCCATAAGGCTCCATTTTATGTTATGGTCCTCTCAACATACTTTTGTTATTTCTTAGACTTTGGTTTTGGCTATGGTCGGGGGCATGTCCCGATCGGATGTTGTTTTGATTTCAGATATAGGCTTTGTGAGACAACTTTGGTTTGGTATGGGCAATGTTGGTATTGGTGTCATCTTTGGCATTGGTATCGGTATTAGGGATGTCATTGTTTGACTATAATTGATTTATGATTGTTCCATCTTCTTATTTTATATAATTAGAATTCATCCGACATCGGGTATAGGGTGGTTATGGTTGGGTATTGGGGTTGTTCTCCGATCCTAGTTGGGCTTGAGTCTCCTAATACGACTAGGCCCTTGTTTGGGTCATGTTAGATTGGTATAAGAGTGTCAGGACCCGAGGCTACTCCCTAGTCGTAACACGGTGCTTAAGACTATAAATTATCCCAAGCTAACCCTATACTGGCATGATACTTAAGCGACTAATTAAAATACATAATACTAGAAGTAACACACCAAAGAAAAGTCTTTAGTTGAACATGCTCAAAACAAAACTATTTAAAATGATTACAACTCTGGTTATACAAAACAAAACTAGAATCAAATACATCGACTCTACTGACTGTCTATAAAGCCTTTACTAATATTGATTATAGGTAATGGGGACATGACCCCCAGCTATCCCTAATAAATACAATTGAATAAAGAAACCAAGATGCTTCTCGAACTATGATTAACATAAGCCCTTGAATCAAAAGGAATCATCACCCGCTGACTGGAAGATACACACTATCTCATTATGATGTGAGGACTATAACTGGTACCTACATTATGAAACAATGTAGCACATAGACATATATGTGGATCAATACTTTTGGAAAGTACTGAGCATGTGGGGGTTAATACATAAATAAAACAATAACTTAATGTACACAGACATTAAAATAATGCATGCTAAGTGTAGATGACTCACCTTGATCTTGAATAAAACGAAAGCTATAAAATCATAAACATGAGTAATGAAGCATAAGGATACACTTTTTGAGCCATAACACTTGGATGTAAAATATTTACATTAACACTTTCTTTTAGGAGGTTCTTCTAACCAACATAAATCATGTGAGCTATCATAGATTCCAACGTCTTACCCATATTGGGAAGAGTTGTTCTACCCTTGCCATCAGAATAGAACATTAACTCAAGTGATCACTATACTTAACCCACTATGGGACATAAACCTATGGTGACACGTAGTTCTTGGGAATGTGACCTTGGACTCATACTCAACTCGGTGCTAAATACTACTCCCATATTACTTATTTGCTCATACTTTTTGGAAATCGACCTTAAAATAGCACAAGGTTTTATATAATGAAAACCATGTATGCTTCTCTATGCTTTAACTCAAAGTCAAGATGAACAAATATGGATTCCATGTCTTAGCTTTGGATCAAAAGATCATTCTTTGCTTTTAAAGCACTTAACAAAACTTGTCTATAGAACTTGAGAACATAATCTCCTTATAAAATCATCACTTGTACTTGAGACTCAAAATATTATGCTTTAATGCAACAATAATCATATTTAAACATCATGCTCAATAATCATCTTAAAAGCTTTCAACAGTCTCAATCAAGGTAGTGGAATATAAATCATAATATAAATCTCATGATTTCAAACATGGATATATGTAAATCGCTTACATTTGAAGCCTTAAATAACAAGATACTTTCATAAAATAAAAATAAGAATAAGAATAATTAGGTAGGAACCCTAATTTCAATTCTTGCAAATTCAACTTAATACCATGTTTTGGGAATAAGGATGGAAGAAAACCCTTGTTCATAACCCTACATACCTTAATAGACTTGACATGGTAGAGAAACCTTGACCTTGAAAGCCTTGGGGATGATCTTGAAGGTATTCTTGAAAATTCTTGGATTAGGGAACTTAAATTCTAGTTTTTCTTGAAGAGAAGATGATGGAATGAATGAACTTGGGGGAAGGATTAGAGATTTTTTCTGGATAGTAAAATTGGAGAATGTGCACAAATAATGCCCTAATTGACATTTAATCTAGTGATTTTACGACTTCAGGTAATAGGAAATAACCTAACTTCCCCTCAGAAGAATTAATTCATGACTGGGATGCCATTTGGAGGGATACCGCGATGCGGTAAATGGCCCATTTCTATACCCACTGTGACGCACCATAATCGCAGTGAGGTTCTGAATAAAAATCCAAATGTGCATCAATTCTCATACGAAAAATCCAAAACATCCACGAGACATGATCCTTACACTCTTGGACATGAATTAACTCAAAAACCATCATCTCGGAGTTTGGAAGGTAATCTTAAAAATCCGCAAAGTTAGGCAATCTCAAAAATGGCTAAGTCCCCTAACACTTAACTAAATTTTCAGTCTTTAAGCCTCTTATGCATGTAACTAAGAGTTGAATCGAGCTAGGATAAGTACGGGGTATTACAATATCTCCCCCTTGGGAACATTTATCCTCGAATAAGACTGGTTAGACTGAGAGTACAATACTATGGTAACTGAGATCATATATTGAACATGCATGACTTATTGAATAACTGAGTCTGAAACATGATACATAAACTGAATATCATGAACTAAATTAATTCCTTGAATACATGAAATGACATGAGAATGGTTATAAGGATGAGATAGAAACGGGAGAGTCAACTTATGAGTAACAATTACTTTAGGCTGAATCTAATTTCGTGAAGAAAAGAAAAGAGGTTCAGGACGTAGAAACTCAGGGTATCACCACATCTCCCCCTTGGGATACTTCATCCCCCGAATGACACTGACTTGGCTAAAATACTAAGGAAAGACTGAGATGATGCACAAAACACTTACGAACTGAATCATGACCGAATATCTGAATTTAAAACACGATGCATAAACTAAACTAGATTCACAATTTACATGGATACAAATAAATTACCTATTGGAATGGCCATACTCATGAAATTTCAAATAGTAAGACTAGACCAAAAGATGGAAAAAACCATAGGAACTTGCCTGTCTAACTACTAAACTGAATTGCTGGCTATACGAACTGAATTATGTTGAAAACTTATACTCAACTATACTTTCCACTTTAATGTTGAAATTTACTTGAAGATACTTAAAATATTCACATGGGCACTGATAACTCTATCTACTGAAGTTTGAGCTGAAATGAATTCTCTCACTATGTTCAAGCCTACTCGAATCTACAAAGTACTACACATCACACCATACCACTAGTCCAAATCATGAATTAAATACACCCTTCGCTTTCACAACTTCTCATCTCATGAAAAAAATACTATTACCACTTCAACAACTACATTCAACCCTTAATAGATATTCACTGACGCACAATGCATTCATCCACATATATATAAACATGACATTCAAGCCTATCATCATAACCATGTATGCACTTCTAAACATACACCCCATAAAAGCATCTTTCTCATATCCTCCAAACTTCTATCATCAATAACTTTCATGCACTACTCGAAAAAAAAACACACAAAAAATTTCAACTAACCATGACATATATCAAAAACTTAGCCTCAATCTTACTTCACACTTATAGACTTTGATAAAACATGTATACAATAATTTTTCCTCAATAAGAAACATTTACTCTCTCCCGTCTAAACAATCTTTCATCAACACTATTATCTCCTCCTTAGATTAAAGCCATTCTTCTAAGATTATGGATCTATTTCGTATCCCTAGGACTTATCCATTATTTCTTTACTCTAATGTTATACAGAGAAATGCTCAACTCACACGACTGAACTATATTTAAAACATACAAAATTCATTCTTGGACAAACCCCTTCACATATACTACCTTTAACTTTCCCTATAAAAAATAATCATCCTATAGACTTACACTCTCCCCCACAAACATACCTGTCTCATTAAACACCTAACCTGTATCATATTTCTAAACTTACATTTTTCCCCAAACCACGAGAATCAAAATCATACCAAAACAATCAACATCGTTCATCCATAACTCCTTAACTTAGCCATTAAGAGAACCATATACTATATAACTAGCCTTCTTCTTATAGTAACTCAAGGGTACTATAACCACACACAAACTTTAATAATCAAAGAAAACAATGGAACCGCTATATCACCTTGGATACACATCTAAATCATACCTAAACCATCAAACTTAATCTCAAATCAATAATCTTAAATTCTTGCATGCACTATTTTAAGCCTAATGGTTCACCTCCATATAACTAGAATCACTAACCAAGCAATCATTATTTCCATCATGATGATCATTCACTGTTCAAACTTAGTGTTTAGTGCTAGGCATGATTAACAATACAACCTCACATACTATTCTTGCTTGAAAGCTATAAAATAAAACACCAAGAAACAATAGTTCACTAGAACCTCATAATATCAGCAATTGATCATAATCCTATGGTATACCTTATTAAAATTCGTTAGCACATCTTCCTTCTACACATTATGACTATTTACCCATCTATACACCTAAATTACTTTCATAGCTCTATAAGTTTTAACTAAATTCCTTTTTCAACCATAAGGGAAGCCTAAATTAATAATACTCAACCACCAACTACTTCATTGATATCCTACACTTTTCTAACAAAATAAATAATATTAATAACTCTTTCCCTACTTCAAGAAAACAACAATTCACCTTAACTAATAAATCCTTCTATATACCTTCTACCAAGGAACCTGTATAACATTCATTACCCCTAAACTAACACATAAGGACATATCACTTCAATACTATCTTGGTCATATGCAAAAGTTCATCTATATACATTAAATCAATAGCTATAACCACATTTTTTGTCACTAAACTTCTATACCTATACTTCCAACTATAAGAAGGTTCTACTACTTATGAATCATAACACTCCAGGTCAAAATATCCCTTAAATGTGAACTCTATTTAACAATTTAGGTTCATACTATCTCTTCTCATGAGCACTGTTTGGATAATTAAGATTAATAAGAAATATTAATACAGAATATATTTTGTCTTAACTGCATAACTCATATGGATGAGTACATAAGTTTTCAACTTAAGGGACTTTTAACATACTAGCGAGCTCCTCTCAAGCTCCTTGTGTGACTCCTGAAATTAGTGACAGTAAATTTGAGAGCATCATCTTGGGAGAGATTGGAATCTAGTACTCATGTTACCTCGAAAAGTTCTAGATTAAGAATTATGGAGTAACACATAAATCAATAGAAGTTTCTAAAAGAATAACTTTACTGCACAATCTAGAGTATGAAAGAAAGGAGATATTTCTTAAATGCCTTGTAGCCTCTCGAAGAAAAGTACCGACGTCTTCGTACTATTCTGCAAGACTCTACTGGACGCTACTTGATAAAAACCCTAGGGCACTTGAACTTTGAGCTCTAATACTATATTTGTCACGACCTGAGGCTACCCTTTAGTCGAAACACGGTGCTTAAGACCATAAATGATCCTAAGCTAACCCTATACTGGCATGATGCTTGATCTACTAATTAAAATACATAATACTAGAATTAACACATGGAAGAGAATTCTTTAATTGAACATGCTCAAAATAAAGCTATTTAAAATAATTACAACTCTTGTTATACAAAACAAAACTGGAATCAAATACATCAACTGACTGTCTATAAAGCCTCTACTAACATTGACTATATGTAATCGATACATGACCCCATCTATCCCTAATCAATACAATTCAATAGAGAAAATAAGATGATTCTAGAACTATGATTAATGCGAGCCCTTGAATCAAAAGGACTCATCACCTGCACACTATTTAATTATGATATATGGGCTATAACTGGTACCTACATTATGAAATAATGTAGCACCTAGACATATATTTGTATCATTACTTTTGAAATGTATTGATCATATGGGGGTGAATGCATAAGTAAAACAATAACTGAAAGTACACATAGTCTTTAAAATAATGTATGGTAAGTGTAGATGACTCACCTTGAGCTTGAATAAAACAAAAGCTATAAAATCATAAACATGATTAAAGAAGCATAAGGATACACTTTATGAGCCCTAACACTTCTTTAGGGAGGTTCTTCTAACCGACATAAACTATGTGATCTATCATGGAGTCCAATATCTTACCCATGTTGGGGAGAGCTGGTCTACACTTGCCATCAGAATAGAAACTTAACTTAGGTGATCACTATACGTAACCCACTAAGGAACTTAAACATATGGTAGTATGTAATTCTGAGGCATGTGACCTTGGGCTCATACCCAACTCTGTGCTAAATACTACTCTCATGTTAATTATATCCTCATAATTTTAGGAAATCCACCTTAAAATAGCACAAGGGCTTATATAATGAAAACTATGTATGTTTTTCTTTGCTATAGCTCAAAGTTAAGATGAATAAATGTGGATTCCATGTCTTAGCTTAGGATCAAAATATCAATCTTTGTTTTTAAAACACTTAACAAAACTTTTCTATAGAACTTGGGAACATAATCTCCATATAAACTCATCACTTGTACTTGAGACTCAAAATATCATGCTTTAATGCATCAATAATCATATTTAAACTTCATGCTCCATAATCATCTTAAAAGCTTTCGACAATCAATCAAGGTAGTGGAATATAAATCATAATACGAATCTCATGATTTCAAACATGGATATATGTAAATGTCTTACAATTGAAGCCTTAAAAAACATGATAGTTTTATAAACTAAAAATATGATGAATTGCGTATGAACCCTAATTTCAATTTATGGAAAATTCAACTAAAAAACAAGTTTAGGGCACAAGGGTGGAAGAAAACCCATGTTCATAACCCACATACCTTAATAGACTTGTCTTGGTAGAGAAATCTTGACCTTGAAAGCTTTGGAGATAATCTTGAAGGTTTTCTTGAAACTTCTTGGATTAGGGAACTTAAATTCTTGTTTTTCTTAAAGATAAGATGATGGAATGGATGAACTTGGGGGAAAGGATTAAGGTTTGTTCTTAAGAGTAATATTGGAGAATGTGGGCAAATAATGCCCTAACTGTCATTTAATCTTATGTTTTTATGACTTGGGTGATGGGAAAAGACCCAACGACCCCTCAAAATATTAAATTCATAACTGGGATACCATTTGGAGGGACACCGCGATGCAGTGAATGACCCATCACTATACCCACCGCAACTCACCACAATCGCAGTGAGGTTTTGGAATTAAAATCCAAATATGCCTCAATTCTCATTTGAAAAATCTGAAACTTTCTCGAGACATGCTCCTTACATCCCTGAACAAGAACAAACTCAAAAACCATCATCTCGGAGTTTGGAAGGTCAACTTAAAAACCTTTCAACTTAGAATGTCTTAAAAATGGCTAAGTCCCCCAACACTTATCTAAATTTTTAGGCTCTTAGCCTCTTATGCATGCAATTAAGAGTTGAATCTAGTTAGGATAAGTATTGGGTATTAGACAGAGCCCTAGGTTCAAGTTACTTGGGAGTCCACAAAGTTTTGTCGAGTTGAATCTCCTTTAAAGGTGTGTAGTGCGCCGCACTCATTAATAAGAGGATACAAGAAATTTAGAAATATTTCTCCTTCTTATGTTCTATTTTCAAGCAGCAGAGTTTAAGGTCCTGAATTCTCCTCTAATTCCTATTTTTTTTATTTTTTAGATCATGCCTCGATGATTTAATGCTCACAGAAACTCCTCTATCCCAACTAGGGACAATGCGGATGGGACACACTCTACTCAAGAGATCTATACCTGGTCTAGGGGTCTAATTCTAGATTGTTCTTCAGTTCCAACGGTCCCTCTGGTCCTTCTCAGACTCTTCAAGCTTAAGTGTCGAACATTAAGTTTCATTAGTTCATCCATATGTTCGCACAGTTTTAAAGCTACTCAGTCTGAGCATAGTATTCCTATTACTTTATCTTCTGAGGCCACAAGGGTTGGCTAATTCATAAGGTTAAACCCTCTAACCTTTATGACTGTTAAGGTTCAGAAGAATCCCCAAGGTTTCCTGGATGAGATGGAAAATATCTTTCATGTTATGCATGCCATGAATATATAAAGTATGGAGTTTGCTGCCTATTAGTTGAAGGATACGACGTACCAATGGTACGAGGAGTGGGATCAAGCAAGGGGTGACAGTGATGACTGATCTCTATGGGAGGAATTTTCTAATGCTTTCTTGGACCATTTTTTTCCACAGGAGTTGATGAAAGAAAGAGAGAAAGAGTGTATTAATCTGAAGGAAAGTAAGATGTCTTTTAAGGAGTATGCCTTAAAGTTTCACCAGTTGTGTCGGTATGCTCCGGAGATGGTTTCTAGTATGAGAGTTAGAATTAAGAAGTTTTTTTTCGGGTTATCCAAAGATTTGATATTGGAGAGTAAGGTTGCCTTATTGATCAAGGACATGGATATCTCCAAGTTGGTTGTGTACATGTAACAGGTAAAAAAAGAGAAGAAAAAACAACATAAAATAGGAGTGAGGCAGGGAAAGAAGTTTAGGTTATCTGAGCACGGTGGTAGCCATTAGCAGACTTGCAGAGATGGTGGGAAGTGGACCAATAAAAAGTGGGGAAATTATGGGTCTTACTCGATGGGTTGTGCTCCCTAGCTAAGGTCGTCAGGTGATAGACAATTCTAAGGTGGCAACAACTTTAGGGAACAGGGTGCTCAATCTAAGGCTAGTGAAGCCCAGTTAGATCTATCATGTCTTTTCTGTAGGTTTTGTGGTAGGTTACATTGGGGTTTTTGTGATGAGAAGAGGGATATGTGCTTTAATTGTGGTTAGTTAGGGCATATGCTTAGAAACTGTCCCATTGGTAAGGTTGAGTCGAGATTGAACAAGGTTCCAGTTGCTTCATCATCAACTCTGGAACTAAAGGGCGCACCATCTAGTTCCAGGATTGGTCAGAACCGTCGCTATGCTCTTACTACTCGACAAGAGTCCGAGGCATCGCTTGATGTTATGACTAGTATGTTGAAATTTTTTTCTCAATATGTGTATTGTTTGGTTGATTTAAGGTCTACTCTCTCTTATGTGACCAAATTTGTTGTTGTGCATTTTGGTTTTGGTCTAAAGTATGTTAAGGACCCTTTTTTTATTTCTACCCAAGTAGGTGACTCTGTGATTGTCAGAAGAGTCTATAGGGGGGTGTGGTATCTATTGATAATAAAGAACTTTGGTGGATATGTTTGAATTAAATATGGTGGATTTTGATGTCATGTTGGGGATGGGTTGGTTGAATTCATTCTATGTGTCTCTAGAGTGTCAAACCCGTAAGGTCATCTTTAAATTCCTTGATGATCCAGTTATTGAGTGGAATGGTGGTTTTGTAGCTCCTAATGGGAAATTCATATTATATCTTGGAGCTTAGAGAATAATCTCAAAGGGGTGGCTCTATTATCTAGTCTGGGTTAAAGATTTTAACTCAGAGGGTCCTTCTTTGCATTTTATCCAAGTGGTAAATGAATTTCCTAAAGTATTTCCTCATGACCTTCCTAGTGTTCCTCCTAAAAGAAATATTGAGTTTGGGATTGATCTTTTTTTTTACACTTGTCCATTTTCTATTCCCCAATATAGGATGGCTTCAGTTGAGTTGAAGAAACTTAAAGAGCAACTCAAGGATCTGTTAGATAAGGGTTCCATCCATCCTAGTGTGTCCTCTGGGGTTTATCGGTGTTATTCATATGTAAGAAGGATGTTTCCCTTCGGATGTGCATCGACTATAGACAGCTGATTAAGGTGACTGTAAAAAATAAGTATCCTCTTCCAAGGATAGATGATTTGATTGATCAGTTGTAGGGTGCTAAGTTCTTCTCCAAAATTGATCTCAGATTTGAGTATCATCAGTTAAAGATTAGGGAGGAGTATATCCCTAAAACTACTTTCCGTACCCGGTATAGGCATTTTGAGTTTTTAATTATATCTTTTGGGTTGACCAATGCCCCGACGACATTCATGGATCTAATGAATACGATATTCCATTAGTTTCTAGATCTGTTTGTCATTATTTTTATAAATGACATTTTAGTGTACTCTAAGAGAGAGGTGGATTATGCGAATCACTTCCGCATTGTATTATAGACCCTAAGGGAACAGCGGTTATGTGGCAAATTTTTTAAATAAGAATTCTGGTTGAATATTATCACTTTTTTGGGTCATATCATTTCTAGTGAAGGGACTATGGTGGATCCGCAGAAGATTGCAGGGGTTAAGACGTGGCATAGACCCATGATTCCAACTGATATTTAGAGATTCTAGGGTTTAGCTGGTCATTACAAGAGGTTTGTTGAAAGTTTTTTACTGTAGCTGCCCTGTTGACTAAGTTGACTCAGAAGAAAGTAAAGTTCTTGTGGTCAGATGTATGTGAGGGTAGTTTTAAGAAACTGAAGGATAAGCTAACTGTATCTCCGATCTTGAATCTTCTTGAAAGCACTAATGGTTTTGTGGTCTACTATGATGCATCTCGTATGGGACTTGGTTGTGTTTTGATGCAGCATTGGAAGGTAATATCTTATGCCTCTAGACGGTTAAAGGTGCACGAAAGGAATTTCCCGACTCGTGACTTGGAACTATTAGTTGTGGTATTTGCATTGAAAATTTAGCGTCACTATTTATACAGAGTATATGTGGATATCTTTTCCGATCATAAAAGCCTACAGTGTGTGTTTAATCAGAAAGAGCTTAACCTCAGGCAAAGGAGACGGCTTGAGCTTTTCAAGGATTACGACATAATTTTTCACTACCATCCAGGTAAAAATAATATGGTTATTGATGCTCTTAGTAGGTTGTCCACGGGGAGTCGAGCTTATATGGATAAAAAAGCGAGAGTTAGTGAAGGATATTTACCATTTGGCTAACCTTGGAGTTCATCTCTTACACTCCGAAGATAGTGTGTGTTGGTGCAGGAAGTGGCATAGTAATCTCTTAATGCCGAAATCAAGGAGAAAAAGATGTTAGATCCTATCGTAATTAGGAACAAGGGTAATGAAGGTAGGCAGAAGGCAATTTTCTTTGAGATTATGGTCATGGTACTTTGCGGTACCAAAAGAGGTTATGTGTTCCTGAATTCGATGGTTTGTATGAGAGGATCTTGGCTGTGGTGCATAAGTCGCGCTATGTTGTTCATCCTGGTTCGACAAAAATATATCATTACCTTAAAAAGATGTAATGGTGGAATAATATAAAGAGGGATGTGGCTAATTTTATAGCCAAGTGCATGGTGTGTCAACAAGTAAAAGTTTAGTACATGAGGCCCGGATAATAGTATCAAGAGGTTTAGTTGGCTAAATGGACGTGGGAAGTAATCAATATGGATTTCATTATCGGTCTTCCTCGGTCTCAGAACTAATTTTATTTGATTTGGGTCAGTGCGGATAGGATGACAAAGTCGGGTCACTTTTTGCCTGTGAGGACTAACTTTTTAGCTGAGGATTACGCGAGGTTGTATCTCCATAAGATTGTAAAGTTGCATAGGGTACCTACTTCTATCATCTGTTATAGTGGTACGCAATTTACATCTCACTTTTAGCAGTAATTTCCGAAAGGTTTGGGGACCAAGGTGAGTTTTAGTACTATTTTCACCCGCAGTCGGATGGGCAAGTAGAAAGGACTATTTAGACATTAAATGATATGCTTTGTTCTTGCGTGATGGACTATGGTGGTAGTTGGGTTGAGAATTTGCCTCTTGTTGAGTTTGCTTATAATAATAACTACTATTCTAGCATTGGGATTGCTCCATTTGAGGCCTTCTATGGTAGGAGATGTAGGTCTCCTATTGGGTGCTTCGAGGTTGGTGAGGCAGAAATGTTTGGCTCGGATTAAGTTCACCAAGACATAGAGAAGGTGAAGGTGATTCGAGATAGACTTAATGATGCCCAAAGTCTCTAAAAATCCTATGCGAATGTGAGGCGAAGGGATTTGGAATTTGAGGTTGGGGATCGGGTGCTTTTAAAGGTATCTCCCATGAAGGGAGTGATGCGGTTTGGTAAAAAGGGGAATCTCAATCCCCGGTATATTGGTCCTTAGTTTTGAGAAGGGTTGGTATTATTGCATATGAGTTGGAGTTGCCTTCTAGATTGATCTCCATTCACTCGGTATTCCATTTCTCTATCTTGAGAAAATGTATTGGTGATTCATCGCAAGTTGTGTCTATCAAGGATATTGGTATTTCGGATTCCCTATCTTATGAGAAGATCCCAATTTAGATCTTAGATCGTTAGGTTCGTCGATTTGCGTTCCAAGGATATGACTTCGGTAAAGGTTCTTTGGAGGAACCATAGGGTTGAAGAAGCTACTTGGGAAGCAAAAGAGGACATGAATTCCAAGCATCTATTCCTGTTTTCTACTTTGAGAATTCGTGCAGAAGGTATGTGTTCTTTATAACGTCCTTGTTTTCAAACTTTGTTAAAGGAAATATTAATTTCCTTATGTCTTTATTTTCTAACATAGTTAAAGGTCAGAGCTGAGGTGTTGGGGTATAATCGTTCTTGTACTGCCTTGTTTCTTTATTTGGGAATGAATGATCCAAGTGGGGGAGAATTGAATACCCTAGGTCTGGTCCTTTGAAATTTCATGAGTTTTGAACTCTCTGGCCATCATACGACTCAAACTTACTAGTAGTATGATATGGGCATGACTTAGTAGCCTAAGTCATATGATAATCATGTGTGTGGTAGGTCATTCACTGTCCAAGGTATGAGTGGACATAATAAGGGTCGTATGGAGTTGGTACGAGTGGTATATTCCAATTCGTATGTTGTCCAGTATCTGACCCCTTTGATTCTGTCTTGGATATGGTATGACAGTACTAGTTTTATGGTATGAGTACGACTTAGGTAAGGGTAGTTGTATGGTGGACCGTATGTGATGTTTAACTTTCTGTCCTAGGTAAAAGTTAGGGGTACTACTTGTATGATGGGGTACGAGTAAGGTACCCAAACCATACCCACATGTGGGAATTTTTATAGTTTAAGTTGGGGTTATTCTGGACATTTCCCCTCTTAAATTCTTTTGACCCTACAACTTAAAATACTATTAGGACTTTATTTACCCTATTATTCTCAATCAAAAACACCTTAAGCACTCTCAAATCTCTCTCAAGCTTTTGGTTTAAGAAAGAGGCTAGGGTTTCCTCAAGTTGATTCAAATAGGGGTTTCCAAGAGAAAATCTCTCCGTCTTCTTTGGTATCTAAGGCATGTTACTCCTCCGTCATTGTTAGCTCAAATAAATTCATGTTTTAATGAATGGTTTTCATGATTTAATTATGGGTATTGTTTGGTTTTGAATTATATTTTGGGAGTTTTGGTTGTTAATGGATGAATATTATTTCTTGTGTTTTTCTTATGGTTTTCATGTTAAAATTGTGGAATTGAACATGTGGTTTCATGGGAATGGTGAATTGGTCCTTGGTTTTGGTTTTGCAAACTAAATGCCCTCAACATGTTTGTTAAAATGCCTATAAGAATGGTTTTGTTACATAGTTGGACTTTCACTGAAAACTATGAATTGCATAATATGGTAATGGAACTTAAAGTTGGTTTGGAAAGTTTAAATGGTTAGATAGTAAGGCCTTGGTGGCCATGACTTTGGTTTAAATGAAAAACCTTATGGGGTACACAGGAATCCCCCAAGCGATTTTAATAATGGGATCTATGGGGTACATGAAAATCCCCTAAGTATTGGCTAATGACATTGCTTGTAAGCTATAGTCGGTATGATGATACCACTATATAAGGCCTTGGTAATTAACTCTGAAATTTATGATTTGGTTATGTGAAATAATGGCAGGGTGTGATAGCTAACCGTGAAGGTGTGAGTCTAATGGACGGACATTGGAAACCCATGTTTGACGACATGAGGGTTGTTCATGGTGACCATATACTTGTGGGGTACCTAAAAATCTACTAAGTCATACTTATATTTATGTATCATGGAGGGAGAAAGGTACACGAGAATCCCTTACCCATATAATATCTCCGATTTGTGCAGCTACACGTACCGATGCCCGTTTAGGGGGTAAAACTGGCCCATACATCTCGTGGGTTGTTTTATGACGGTCAAGCTATATAACCCAGGTTAAAGATTTAAATACATGCTAATATCGGTTCCCTTCCCCGACATAGATTATATAGATATTTGTATGGATGTGATTGCATATGGTTATTTAATTAGTTTTAAATATTGACATTATTTTATCCTTATTCCCGAGTACATGCTAGAGTTCACCCACTAATGCGTCTTCGGGAATTGTATCCCCACGTGATGTAGGAATCAACCATACTACTCATCCTGCTCAGTGATCCTGGATTCGGGAACAACTTTTATTGGATTGAAGTGGTGAGCTTCCATACTCTGAAAGTATCCATTTCATGTTATGGTCCTCTTTATATACTTTTGTTATTTCTAAGACTTTGGTTTTGGCTATGGTCGGGGGCATGTCCCAACCTGATGTTGTTTTTATTTCAGATAGAGGCTTTTTGAGACTACTTTGTGTTGGTATGGATGGTGTCGATTTTGGTGTCAGCCTTGACATTGGGATTGATATTAAGGCTATCACCATTTTACTCTATATAATTTATGATTTTTCCATTTTGTTATGTTATATAATTGGAATTCATCCGACATCGGGTATAAGGTGGTTACTGTTGGGTGCTGGGGGTGGTCTCCGATCTCGGTTGGTCTTGAGGCACCCGACACGACGAAGCCCTAGTTCTAGTCGTGTCAATTAATTACTATATTCATGATATATACCGATTCGAGTCCGGCTATTAGTTATGATATTGAGGATATAAACACCGATTGGAGTACGATAAAGGGAGAGGCTCTTAGTATGACATAATCCGGATGAGTTACCAATGATAGCACGAAGGTTCGTAAGTCATAGTTGTTCGGTTATATTATCCTTGATTGTATTCTCCAGGCCTAATATGGGGGCCAATCTTATAGTTATAATCGCATTTTTCTTATGTTATTATTTTGATTTATTTGTTCAATTGTGCACAGCAAGGTTTGAGTTACTTCCAGATTTGCCTATTTACTTCGGCTTAGTTATGTTATCTTGCATCTTATCGTATTTATATCATGATTTAGCTTAGTCGACTGATGATGCTTACTGAGTAATTATGATTTTGGTACTCATACTACACTTCTGTATCTTGGTGCAGATTAGAGTATTAGTTGCCGTCGTTGATTCAAGATAGTGTTGTGTTAGATTTAAGAGATAGGGTGAGCTCTTGGAGTTAGAGTTTTCCTTTTTTCTTCTATTTATCTATATCTAGTTTTTTTATTTCAAGGATTGTATGGACCATTCTAGAACTTATGGTGTGTTGTAGTAGATCTTGTACTGACTATACCAGGTCGTGGGATGATTTTCTGTGCTACGGCTACCTTTCGGACTATTTCTATTGCCTTGCTTATTTATGGATTGTATTATCTAATTCGCCCTTTTTGAGGCATTTTCAGCCCATTGCAAATAGCTTTGGGCTACAGTTCAGCTCACTTACTGGTAGGATAGAGTGGGTGCCATCATGACTCATAAATTAGACCGTGACAAATTGAAAGCCCTTGCATTAATATGTTTATCAACAAATATTGTCAAGTTTTTGAATATACAAAATATTCATATGATTGACATAAGGATTTGATACAAACATATTATTTATTATCATGAAGGGTTTCCTTCATAACATGATAATCAAATGGGGCTGAGATAATGACTATTCACAAAGAAAGTCGAGAATGTATGTGGATGAAGTGAATAATACATATTATTAGAGAAAAATATGATTTTAAATATCCACTTATATAAAGATGTCATATGCATAGCACAACTAATGAGAGAATTCATAAAAGGAGAAAGAATGAACCACATTTCGTCAATGCTAGCTCCTAAAGAGTGACGATATCAACCTGAAATAGATTTATTTGAGTACTAACTACAACTTCGAGAAGAAGGTGCACAAGATTGAAATATGAAGATTTAAAATTTGAAGTTGATGTTCTTATCGGGGGAGCTTATACACGTTGTACTCTTTTTCATTAATAAGGTTTTTTCCTACTGAATTTTTGTAGTAATGTTTTTAATGAGGTCGAAATGCGTATTATTAAAGATGTGTACTCTTTATCCTTCACTAGATTTTTTCTAATAAGGTGTTAATGAGACACACTATCTATCAATTAGACATTCAAGGGGAAATATTATAAATGAATTTACATAATAGTAAATGTCTATCAAGATATCATTGATATCTATCAAGATACATTGAGTATCTATCAAGATATATTGAATCTCTATCTAGATATATTGAGTATTAATCAAGATTTTTTGAGTATTTATCACGAGATGGAATGTCTATCTTTTGGAGAGAAATTGACAAGAATTTCTCTTATAAATAGAGGGGCTCTTTTCATTGTAAATCATCCCCCTGATCCCTCATTCTCATTGAGAAATAAAGAATTATTGTCTCTTCTCTCATCATTTTTCTTGTTCTTACTTTTATATTTCATAACATGTCCTATTATTTTCACTTTAAGGCCCCATTTGTCTATGAAAATAATAATTTTCTGGAGTTGGAGTTGGACTTGAAATAGATGTTGTGTTTGACAATGAATATAAATTGAAGTTTTTTTAAAAAATTTTGAGAGAAATAAGAGTGAGAAAAGTGAAAATAAGTAAAATTTATTTTTATTGTTTTAAAAATAATTTATAATAAAATAAATTAATTTTTATGATCAAACATCACTATTTTCACCTTTATTAAAGTAAACTAATATTTTGAAAAAAGTGAAAAATTTCAATGGCGAACTGACTGAAGCAAACTAATTTTTCAAAAACAGTAAAAAAATTCCAATGGTGAACCGACAACTGGGAGTCTTTTTAATTCATCCCTCATTGAAAATTGGGGCTTTGAAGTAAAAGGGACAAACACGTTTATCAATTAAGTGAGAGTCCAACAAGTTTTAAAATTTAGGTAAAAGAGACAAAAAAAAATTGTTCTTTTTTAACATTTCCTCTTTAACAACTAAAGAGGTTGTCTTAACAACTATCAAGTTGTTCGACAATTGTTCAAAGTTATTGGACAACTTTGATAGTTGTTGAGACAACTAATGCAGTTATTGAACAACTGTTCTAGTTGTTTAAGCGATTTTATTTCTTTTAACTTAACTAGTATACGTACCCACGCGATACGTGGATGAAATATTTGATAACAAATGCCTCTTTCGAGTGGTAAATCATATTACCTTAAACATTCAACAACGATCTTAAAAAAAATCAACTATAATATTATATCTCAATTATGAAATACAAAAAAAAATAAAAAAAATCTACCCCTTACCGCTACCCTCACCTCCACTCCACCCCTCACCCCCTCCTTTCCTTTCATCCCTCCCCCACCTTTAAACAAATCTATATAAAAAACAATCATATAATTGTAAAAACAACTTTTATGTTTCATATTTTATTAAAGAATATTATTCACAATTTAAAGATATAGATTCTTAATCACCCCTTTAGCCTCCCCTCCCCCACCCCCACCCCATCCGCTCCCATCTTTTTCTCACCTCTAATAAAATCTTGTATGAGTAAAAATAATATCTAATTGCAAAATCTTTTATGTTTCATGTTTGGCTTTAATATATTGTTTATTCATTTGTCCAATCTCTTCTATTTAAGATTTACAAAAAGTTTTTTTTATTATATTTGTAAATTTTATAAATATTCATTTCACACTTTTGTGATGTTTATATACATCAGATTTTCAAAAAATTTAGATTCTTTAGTTACATTTCTAACAAAAGATAAATGTAATGTTAGTTGTAAATAATAAAAAATTAATTAATAAATTAAATCAAGTATAAATAACATACCTTGGTAATTATTTTGAAAAATCTTATATTCATGATCTATAGCCTCTTTATCCATGATAGGAATTCTATATAACAAAAGAAAACACAAATTGTTACAAATAATTATAAAATAATTGAAAATCAAACTTTAAATAATATACAAATTGTGTATAGATCTATTAATGTAAGCATATTGCCAACCCTGAATATGGTATAGGCAATAAATGAATTTGATTGAATAATTAAAGAATAAGTTGAAACGAATTTAAAGAATGTAATGAGAAGTTTGGTTGAAAATTTAGTTTACATAGAAAGAGTTAATTCAAAATCAACTTTATCTAGTATAAAATTTGTTTTTAATTCAAATGCTAAAAGAATCCTAACTTTTACTTGAAATTCAAAATTCAAAAATTTATGACTAATTCAACAAAATTATTTTCAACAAACTTAACTTTATCTAAAGACTGCTACTTTAAATAATTTATATCTCTTCAAATAATATTTATCCTCTTATAGTTTCAATTTTTAAATATAAAAAATGTTATAAAAAATTTCAAACTAAATATTTTTTTTAGCAAACTTTATCTTAATCTTTAAACTAGTTAACATAAACTTTATATTTTTGTATATGCAATTTAAAACTATAAAAAAAATGTAGAATATTCTCAAAAGAAGGCATACCTCAAAATATGTAGAATTGATTTATTTTCAAATTTTCATCTTTATCTTTAAATTTAATATTACTACAATACACTATCATTTATTTATTGATTGTTATGATTATGAAATAGTTTTAGTTTATTTAAGGCTCTTCAATTGTGGTTACGAAATAATTAAAGTTTATGTACTGAAATTATGACTTCTATTATTTATTTATTTATTATTATTATTAAATAAAATAGTTAGAATTTATTTGGTACTTTTCAACTATGCGTTCCTAACTTTAATATAATAAATTTTTTTAATGCTTCTACAATCTTAATATTTTTAAATAAAAATATTTAATATCCTTTAATTAAATTTTTTTATTAGAATACTATCAAACTTTGTTCTAAAAATTACCATTTTTTTCAAATTAACAGCATACAACTAGTGTATTGCTACTACTACTATTTATTACTTATTAATATTATATTATTATTATTATTAAATAAACTCTCTTCTAGCAATTAAAATAATATATTTTAAATTCAAATACTTAATTTTTCTATTCAAAATTTTATTATAATATTTTTAGTTTTATCTTAAAGTATTTTTTAATTTTATGCTTAAAATCTGCCACGTGACAGATCTACCAGGTTATTGTTCTCTTGAAAACTTACTGCTCGGTTAGCCAATTTTTCCGTTCTCCATCAAAGTGACAAAAACCTAGAAATGTTGGAGGAAACATCACCAACGTTACTTGATATTACGAGTTACCAGCTACACGACCTGGAATCAGTGGAGCTCCCTTCGAGTCTCACCGAGTTAGACTTGACAACCAATCATTTGTCCGCTTTAGACCCCCGTGTTCCCAACTCCCTAACCTCCAAAAACTCTCTCTTCATCATAACCTCATTATCGATGCTACCATTAAGCCTCTTTCCTCTTCCCACCTCATTTCTCACCTCGAGGTATGAATCTATTCATTCATTTATATCCTGTACTCTTTTAAAAGATTTTTTTTATTATTATTAATATTATTATAACATGTCTAAATACTCCTTTTAAAGGATGATTATTATTACTATTATTACAAGTCTAAATACTCCTTGTAAAGGATTATTATTATTATTATTATTATTATTATTATTATTATTATTACATGTCTAAATATTTCTTTACCATCATACTTGACTTGAATTCCTGTGTAGGGATAAGCCAGTTTTGGAGAAAATCAATTTGTATAAGCATAAAATTGACCTGAATAGAGCAGTTTATGTATAGAGAAAACCTCAATTGATTTGTAATTGAGACGTAGTTGACTGATTGTTTCTACAAAAAGATAGATTTTATGAGCTTATCCACGTTGACTGAATGGTTGATACTAAGCTTAATTATCAGTTAAAAAAAGTAAGTAAATGCATCTATGAAAGAAGAAATTCTTGGGCGAATTCTGATAGCTTCCATTCTTTTCTGACTCCTTTTATATAACTATTAGGAGTAATGTGCAAATAGTAAAACTTACAATAAATTGACTAGGGACATAAATAGATAAACAAGACTCATGGCTTCTTCTCTTTAACTGAATTAACCACCTGGAAGTACCATATCTTAAGCCTACTAAGCCACTAGAAATTCTCCTTCTCTATCAGCTCTCCCCTGTTGAAAATTTCCTTGACCTCAAAGAAGGAATGAAAAGAATCTAATCTTGAGAGTATGATAGTCTTCCCAAGTTGCTTGTTCAGCTAGAAGTTGGTCCCATTGAGTTAACACTTGTGCAACTGCCTTGTTTCCCCTTTGAATCGTATGCCTATCCTATATTTTCAATGGTTGAGGACAATATGGCCTTGCAATATCTGGAACTGGAGGATGATTGATGTTGTCAGGTATTTTGTGACATAATTTGAGTTGAGAAACATAGAAGGTAGGGTGTAACAATAGATGAGTAGGCAGAGAGGGTTTGTAAGCTACCTTCCTTACCTTTTGCACAATCTGATAGGGCCTATAGTACTTAGCAGATCGCTTGGAAAAAGCAAATCCTGAGAGAGTAATTTGTCGATATGGTTGAATCTTTAAGTACACCCAATCTCGTTCATCATATTACATATCTGATCTATATTTGTTGGCCTGGGTGACCATTCTATGTTGAGCCCTTTGTAGGTGATATTTTAGTTGCTGAAACTTGAATTCTCTAGTAAGTAAACTCCTATCAACCTCGTCCATCCCTGAATCACCATCCGCAAAGGGTAGATGTAATAGAGAAGGTTGCCTATTTAAGGCTTTATATGGTGTAGTTTGAATTGATGAGTGAAATATGGTATTGTCCTACCATTCAGCAGCAGCCAAGTAAGAAAACCAATACTTTTGTGAATCAGAGAAAAAACACTTGAGGTAGGTTTCAAGGAATCTATTTACCACCTCTGTTTGTCCATCACTTTGAGGATGGTAAGAAATAGATGTGCTCAGGGTCACTCCAAACATAGAAAATAGTTCCTGCCACATTTTACTTGTAAACACTGGGTCCCTATCACTCACTATATCCTTAGGCACACCACAAAATTTATAGACATTATCCATAAATAACTTAGCAATATCAGTGGCTGAGTGCGGTTGTGACAAGCCAATAAAGTGTGCATATTTAGTTAGTCTATCAACAACTACCGAAATCACAGTTTTACCTTTTGACTTAGGTAACCCCTCTATGAAGTCCATGTTAATGCTACTCCAAGCAGTTGTAGGAATCTTGAGGGGTTGTATCAATCTTGGATATGGAATGGTATCATACTTTTGCCTTTTTTCAAAAATTATAAGTCTTAATGTACCTTTGAATATCTTCTCTTATTCCCTTCCAATAGAACAAGGCAGCCAATCTTATGTATGTAGGCTCAATCCCGGAGTGCCCTCCTTTTGTTGAGGTATGCCACAGCCTAACAATGTCTTGTCTTAGCTGCATGTCGTGTCCCACCACTAATCTCCAAGTTTCCTTTTACTGACAATGGATAAAGGACAATCCCTAAACTGTAGATTTTCCCTCTATCAAGGTCTGAATATTCTTCAGTAATTCCTCATCTAAGTCCCAACTTTGTATAATCATTTTCATCAAATCAGTCTTGATTGTTAACGGAGTAAGTGCAGCCAATTCCTTTATAGGTATCCTTGATAGTGCATTAGCCACCTTATTATCCTTTCCCTTCTTATACTCAATAGTGAAATCGTATTGCATGAGCCTAGTAATCCTCTTGAGTTGTGACCCAATGTGCAACTTTTGTTCTAGAAAGAACTTCAATGCCTTTTGATCAGTTTTGACTGTAAAAGAACAACCAACCAAGTACTGATTCCACTTGTTCACAACCATATCTAATGCTAATAACTACTTATCATAAAATGATAAATTTTGGTATTTAGGAGATAATCCCTTGCTTAAGTAGGCAATGGGTTATCCCCTCTGCATTAACACTGCACCAATACCCATAATGCAAGTATTTGTTCCACAACAAAAGAGATGGAAAAATTAGGTAGCATAAGAACTAGGGCTATAGTGAGCACCCTCTTGAGACGTTCAAAAGCTTTCGTGGCCTTGCTAGACCATTTAAAGTAGCCTTTCTTCAATAAATCTGTCAGGGGTATGCTAATAACTCCATACCCCTTAAATATCCTGTAATACCCTGCTAACCCCAAAAAACCTCTCAATTATTTAAGGTTAATAGGTTTTGGCCAAGCTTGCACAACTTCCACCTTCTTAGGGTCGGTAGCAGCCCCTTCAGCTGAGATATAGTGACCTAAGTACTCCACCTTCTTTGTTACAAACACACATTTACTTCTCTTAGAAAATAGCTGATGATGAACCAGTAAATCAAAAGTGATCTTTAAATATTCTGCATGCTCTTCCAAACTCTTTCTAAACACTAATATGTCATCAAAAAACACAAGGATGAATTTCTTTAAATGTTCCCTAAAAACATGATTCATGAGGCTTTTGAAACTTGAAGGGGCATTGGTCAATCCGAATGGCATGACCAATATTCATAGTGCCCTGAGTGTGTTTTAAATTCAGTCTTCTATACATCAGTATTAGTCATTCTAATTTTGTGATGCCCTGCTCTTAAGTCTATTTTAGAGTACACCTGTGACCCTCCCAGCTCATTCAACAATTCTTCAATGAGGGGTATTGGAAATTTATCCCTAATAGTCACCTTGTTCAAGGATCTATAATCTATACAAAGCCTCCAAGACCATGTTTCTTACCTACTAACACCACAGGTGAGGCCTAAGAGCTGGAGCTATACTGGATAATACCCTGATCCAATATCTCTTGGATTATTTTTTCAATCACATCCTTCTGAATAGGGTTATATCTGTATGGTCTAGAGTTTACTGGTTGACTTCCTTCCTTAAGAGGTATATTATGATCAAATACACCTCTTGATGGAGGTCTCTATTTTTGTTCTTGGAACAATCTTTGATACTCTTCCAGTAATAATTGTATCTCCTTTGGACTATCTTTCTCACTCTACACACCTCCTTGATTTGATACCCCAACAGAACTTACCTTGATCATGAATATTTGAGAAGTATCTACAGAGATTTTATTAAATGCGTTGGACTCCACTATTTTAAATGAGGGGAAAGTACCCTGCAAGGTTATACACTTCCCTTGATACATAAACTGCATAAAAATCTGGTTAAAATTCATATGTATGTCCCCTAGTTTGCATAACCATTGTATGCCCAACACAACATCACAACTGCCTATTGATAACACCAGGAAGTCATCTTGAAACAAGGTACCCTGCAAGATCCACTTGAACTTTTAACTTCCCTTAATACATTGAATGACCCTACCATCAGCCACAAATACATCTTGAGGACTGATGTCATGGGACTGGCAACCAATTCTCTGTTCATCTTTTTCGTTGAGGAAGTTGTGGGTAGAACCATAATCAATAAGGATAGTGATAGGCTTTTTCTCTGTAAACCCTTGTATTCTCAAGGTTCTATGTCCTATAATTCCATTTAGTGCTTAGGGGGAAATTTCACAATTTCCCTGATCTTCTCTTCATCCTCTTCAACCAAGGATTGATCTGTAACATCTATAAACTTCTCTTCAGCCGATGCTACTTATTGCAAGCCATCCATCTCTAATTCTAAGAACTATGACTGCCTTTTAGCCTTACAATTGTGCCTCAAGGAATACTTTTCATCACAGAAAAAACACAACCCTTTGGACCTTTTCTCCTCAATATCTGTAAGTGTCAATTTTCTTCTCATATTAATATCAAAGTTAGTAACATTTCCCTTGTTCAATTTTGTAACTAAACCTTTAACCTTGTTACTGTCACTATAACCTTGGGAACTTCTCAAGTTTGTGTAATTATGACTAGTATGTGAAACTTTCAGTACCTTACTTTAAGCAGCAAAATTTGACTCATGTAGTCTAGATAAATAATAAGCCTAAGGTAAAGTTATAGGATTCCCAATCCTTACTGCATCCCTGATTTCAGGCTTTTCTCATTAAGATAAATGCTAATAGCATGCTCCACAGGAAGATTAATCCTAGCCAGGGCACTATCAAAGGCCCACTGGTAGTCTTTAACGGAATCAGTATGCTTGACATTCATCAACTCAACCATAAGATACAAATATTTAGCTCCAAGCTTGTCAGCTAAAGCATACACATACTTCTCCCAACTAGGAAGGGGGGCCTGTCCTCTACTCCTCATATACCTTTGATGCCATTGTAGAGCATCTCCATCAAAATAAATAGCTACTAGTCTCATTCTCTGGTGGATACATCTGTCTTCAACAGAAAAAAATTGTTCTACCTTGTGTAACCAGGTTCTCATGTCCCCTCCATCAAACTTTGGGAATTCTATCTTGGTGTACTTAGTAAAGGTGGGAAGAGGCAAGTTAGTGTGGTTCATGGTCTGGTTAGGAATAAAGGTAAAGGGTTAGGACGGATGAGGCGTAGAAGGGGTGTAACTAGCATAAGGAGCATGATGATAAATCGATTGAGGAATTTGTGTGATTTGGCTATAGAATTGAGGATAAGGTTGATATTGGTTGTGAGATTGGGTTGGGTGTGGAATTTGTGAAAAAAGAGTGTGAAGAGGGGGTTTTTTCATCATAATTAGTGGAGTAGGAATGAATTATAAAGGTAAAATAGAGGCAGGTATAGCATGAGCGTAAGGTGTTTGTGGGAATGCACCAATGGAGATGGGCATGGAAACTACTCCCACAGCTGATGTATTGAATTCTTGGCTTACATGGACATGGTTTTAGGGTTTCCAACCTTGATAAACCTGCTCGTTAAGAAAGGTGGTGATTGATTGTTGTCTTACCACATGAGAAGATGATGATGTCTTCATTTGAGTAGAGGAATCCTCAATCTGAAAAGGTGAATTCAATGGTGAATACAACTCTTTATCCAATAGAAGCAAGTTCTCATCCCTTTCTGGTTGTCTTCCCATGTATTATCTGCCTTAATTATTTCAAAGCCTTCTCCTAATTCCTGACTGCGATTTTATGGTTAGTCTCCAATTGATCGTGGCGTGTGAAAAATCGAGCCATATCAGTTGACATCTTCTCTAATATACTAAGAAACTCTTGCATCTCGTTTCCCATTAGGAAACCACAGAGCCAAAAAAGAGCTTTGATACCACTGATACTAAGATCAATTATCAGTCAAAAAAGGTAAGTAAATGCAACTAAAGAAATAAGAAATTCTAGGGAAAATTCTGATAGCTTCCTTTCTTTCCCCACTCCTTTTATATAACTATAAGGAGTAATGTGCAACTAGTAAAACTTACATCAAATTGACTAGGGACCTAAATAGAATAAACAAGACTCAAGGCTTCTTTTCTTTAACTAAATTAACCACCTAGAAGTACCATAAATCTTAAGCCTACTGTGGTACTAGAAATTCTCCTTCTCTATCATTGGTTCTATAAAAAGAGAGATTTTATAAGCATATCTGTATGACCTATAGCTACTTAGAAAAATACAATGATGAATCTTTGCCTGCATATATTGCGGTAGCACTAACCTAGCTTCCTGTTTGATTCATGAATTCAATGAGATCATATCTTTCTATCTAACGTAATATATACTTGAAAGTGGTGTAGGCTTCAATTGGTTCATAAAATTAATGTACCATAAGATTGTTTTTATAATTTTGATTACTATTTTAGGGAATTTTTTTCATATTAATTCCACCATTAGTCAACAACATACCAATATAACTTCATAAGTGAGGTCTATAGAGGGTAGTGTGTACCTAAACCTTACTCCTAATTTGGAAGGTATAAGGGTTGTTTTATATTAACCCTCGGCTCAAAGAAAGAAAAAACACAATATTTATTAAGACATAAATAGTATCAATAGCAAAATAGTAAGAAAATAGAGGAATACGAGACAGTAAGTTGTAATGTAAAACTAAGAGTGAAATACAAAAATAATAAAATAATAAAAATATCAAAAATACTACTAAGATTACTAGCCGGAGAGACAAGATGCGATGCTATTTACTACCCATCTTCTACCTAAATTATCGACCTCCATACCCTCCTATCCAGGGTTGTGTTCTCAGTAAGATGAATGCTTAGCATGTCTTGTCTGACCACTTCTCCTCTTTACTTCTTCGATCTACCTCTACCTCTTCTCAAGCCCTTAAGTGTCAACCTCTTACACCCTATTACTAAGGTGTTTGTGCATTTTCTCTTGTTATGCCTTGACCATCTTATCCTAGACTCTCACATCTTGTCCTCCTCGGAGGTCACTTTCACCTTGGCCTGAATATCTTTATTTTGGGTCATACCTCTCTTTGTAAGCCCAACACTACACCCATACAACAACGCTGGTCTAA
This sequence comes from Capsicum pubescens, assembly GCA_030864215.1. Lineage (NCBI taxonomy): Eukaryota > Viridiplantae > Streptophyta > Magnoliopsida > Solanales > Solanaceae > Capsicum > Capsicum pubescens. The sequence continues at coordinate 126,717,707 of CM061542.1, forward strand.
CTTCAATTCGGTAGAACATACCTTTAAGTTTTAGTGACACCTTATCATATAAGATATCAGATGCTAGCCTCCATTTCAACCACCCCACACCAATGCGATGCATATTTTGATAATATTTTTTTCCAGTGATAGCGGTGATGTTCAAATAGAAAGGGTGAAATATTTTTACTGAAGCATTAAATTACATAGAGTTTCCAGTATAATGCATGAGTTATAATTGCTTATTCATTGATTTTGGTAAAATGCTTAACAACTATGATTTCTTGTCTAACCTTATCAGTATGTTTACAATTTTGATTAATAAAATTCAATGAGACTGTAACTGACTATCTAACCTAAACTATATTTGAGTAGTGTAGGCTTCTTTTGGATAAAATTGATGGACCTTAATGAACCGTGATTGAAAGATAGTTTTCTTACATGTTTTTTTGGATACACCAGAAGTATTTCCTTAATGGACTACCAATTCTTCTTGAGAAATATGTTCATAATGTTTGTGTTGCTCAACCACATTATTTATCAAGTTAACCTAACTCTCCATACGAAAGAGATTCTCTTGTTATGCTAATAGTATAATGCAATAAAAGCAAACTTCTGGGTGTTAGCTGGTCTGAGCACCACCATATGATACACCCTTGTGGTGGGGCCCTTCCCTGGACACCGTGCATAGCGGTAGCTTTAGTGCACCGGGCTACCCTTTTTTAATTAATAATTTCCTATTTCTTTATATCTATATGATCCTAAAAGAGCAACCAAGGGTATGGTCTAGTGGTTCGATGAAGTTGGTTTCAACACCATGATATCTCAAGTTCAATTTCCAACAGGGGTAAATACTAGATGATTTCTTCCCATCTATCCTTGCCTTGGTGGACAGGGTTACCTAGTACCTATTAGTGGTGGGAGGTGGCAGGTATCCCATAGAATTAGTCGAGATGCGCACAATCCGGCCTGGACACCATGGTTATTAAAAAATAAAAGATCTGAAAAAAGCTCATCAATGTCATTCTCCAAGTTACTTTCCTTTGCCTACCAACTTCTATGACCCCTAGCTTATCAGTATTCTTAAGAATACCATGACATGTTAATCAAAGAAAACACCTATATAGAATTAAAGTTGTAATGTAGTGATGTGTGATCCATATCCTGCATATGTTTGCATTGAAAATGCTAACTCATAATAATTCTCTACTTAAATTATCTACCATTGAAATTGCATCAGGCACTGTGCACCAAGTCAAAAGACCTTTTTTGGAGCTTTAGTATCCAGGATTTTATTTTGTACCTCTATTTTCTCTCTAATTCCTATAAACACCTGTGTGAATTTATTTGGTGAATGATTTACCACTCGCCCCCTTCTTGTTTACCCCCTCCTTATTGAAGTGTCATTTACTTTTCTTAATGACTCGACCTCCCATTAAGAGTAGCCATTGTAAATCTTGTACTTCATGTGATCCTTCTTTATTAGCTTATTGGTTGTCATAACCTCTCTATCCTTGCTATACTATCAGTGTTAGCCATCCTTCAATAAAGTCATGTGTATCATTGGGGTGGATTTAGCTCCCTAAAACTACTTATTAGGGTCAGTCTTTAGGAGTCCGTTATAATTATATTGATGGGAGTCATTGAGAAGGTAGAAAGAAATATGACAATCTAAATAGCAATATCCCTCCACCCAACATCAATTGTATCTTCTGGGATAATAATAACTGATATGTTTTCTCCTTGTACTGTCACAATGCTAAAGAATCTGCCAAATTAAGATTCCATCTTCTCATGTTCTTTTCTACTAGCGTGTTTGGATGGGCTTTTTTAAAGTGACTTAAAAGCCAAAAGTAGGTAGAACATTTTGTCTTTGACAAACATCTCCATAAATAAAAAGGTGCTTAAAAGCCAAAATTACTTAAAAATAAGTCAATCCAAACACCCTCTTTGTCTTTTGATCCTTCCTGCAATGCAAATCATAAACAGTCCATGGTTTTCTTGCTAAATGTAGTTCTACGCATCAGATTCCTGCTTCTTTTCACCCAGCCAAACCATACATCCACCCTAATTTTATTTCTCATGATATCATATAACTTGAATCAAGCTGCAAATTAGACTCTATTCTCCCCCATGTTGCTCTAAATTTGAATTCTACAAAAAGGACGCTGGAAAGCCCAGCTTTTAACTAGAAAATAAAAGGTCTTTTCTAATCGATTAATGTGTCCTAGAGAATTTTCTCTCTCTTAGTGATATGTTCTAGTTCACCATCATGGTTGGAGGGGCTTTGCTGGGTGCATCTGAGAATTTTATGTATGTTGAGTGGTGTCTTTTATTTCACCTTATTTCACACTCCAATTTAGTGGATGGTAGGTAATGTGGGTAGAGAGTTGAATACAACAACATCAACAACATACCCAAAATAATCTCACAAGTGGGCATTGGATCTCTTATACAAAGGTCGTTTTCTTCTATTCTCCAGTCTCTTCTATTCTCCAATCTAAGTTTGCTTTACAAAATGACCTTAGTTTCTATTACTTTTAGAAGAAATCTAAAATGGTTAGGAAATAGATAATTTTTGGCAACTACTTCAACAACTAAATTCATGTTAATGGAACAAGACAAAGCATACAGGCTAGTTTGGGTTAACAATAGGGATAATGTATTCTCAGTCAATAGCTGCTACAAAACATTGTTGTAATAGTTTATCACGGAATTCCTAACTGGCTATGGATGATGATTTGGAAAATCAGAGCATCTGCAAAAGCATATTTTTTAGTTGCTAGCAGCCAAAACACAGAGCAAATTACAAAGAAGAGGTTTTTCCTTATGCATCAGATGCCATTTCTGCAATTCAGAGGAAGAAACAGTTGGACATCTTTTCTTGCATTGCAGATTTTCAGGACAATGTTTGGAACTTTCTTTAGCATGATGGGCATATCTTTGGCGTTACCAGAGAAAATTAGTATCTTGTTGGAAGTGTGACAATCACAGAAAGTTAAAAAGAGATTAAAACCAATATGGAGAACTATTTCCAATTGCATAATGTGGACTTTATGGCTGGAAAGAAATAGTGCATGCTTGATGGGAAGAACTTACAGATTTTTAGAGTAAAAAATAAATGCATTAAAAATATGCTTTTGGTGTTATAGAAACATTTTATATATGATGGATAAGTATTTGGACTTTTTATACTAGCCAGTAGATAATATGTTGTAGGTGTTTGTCCATGAAAACAACAACTTTTTGAAATTGGAATTGGAATTGGAGTTGAAGTTGGAGTTTGGAGTTTGGGATTGTATTTGGAATTCTTATGGCCAAACACTACAATTTTCACTAAAGTGAAATAATTTTCTAAACAAAGTGAATTCTCATGACCAAAACCCCCCGTAGTATTGGATTATATAGTTTGCTGCTAAGTTCTGTACCTTCTTCTGTATCAACTTGGTAATATGTACATAAAATCCTTAGGAAAAAAGTTTCTATTTCTTAGGAGAAGGAAAAAATTTCCTCTTTAGCCATTTTAGTGATATTATGTGTTGGTTAGTCAGAGAAGCTTAACAGATTCCACTTCTGCAAGTTGAATACTAGTGTGTAACGCAACAATTTGGCAGTTTTTTATCCTTTTATTTTTGTTTTTCATAGATCAAATATTAAATAGAATGTTGAGTGAAAATAACTTATTTCCAGACTAGAACTTTTCCCTGTTTTACTTCTTGTACGATAGTCTGGTCGTAGATGCAACCACAATAGGCCTGTTAAAGTTATCTGAAATCAGTCCTCTCGAACTGTCTTCTTTAGGAGCTAGTGCTTAGGGACAATAAGTTGAAGAAAATTCCCAGTGTTGTGATATTCAAGGAGCTTCTAGTATTTGATGTTTCTTTCAATGAGATATCATCACTTATAGGATTGTCCAAGGTCTCGAGTACACTCAGAGAACTATATGTGTCTAAAAATGATGTCACCAAGATAGAGGAGATAGAGCACTTCCATGAACTGCAAATGCTCGAACTTGGGTCTAATAGAATATGGGTTAGTTAATCTTAAAGGTGACTTCAAAAGAAATTATATAGTTATCAACAGTCTACACTTATAAGTTTTAATCCCAAAAGTTTTACAATAGCGGCAGGACAATTAAAAAAAATCTGCCAGAAGTCAAATATATTTGTAAATGTGACTTTACTATGTAGCTTCTCTGGATCATTTGATACCTTTGAAGTTCTTTGTTTCTTGATACAGGTTATGGAGCTTCTAGAAAATATGAAAAACCTACAAGATCTATGGCTGGATCGCAATCGTATTCAAACAGTTAAATTGTGCGGTTTGAAATGCATTAAATAGATCATCCTGCAGAGCTACCATTTAACTTCCATGAATGGATTTCAGGTCCTTTTTCCCAATAGTTGTGCTTTGTTCATTGTAGACGATTTCATTTTAAGAGTTAGCTGTTATGTTGTTTTCAATCTGCAGGGATGTGTTGCCCTTGAAGAATTATACTTGAGCCATAATGGTATTGCGAAAATGGAATGTTTGTCTACCTTGGTAAACCTGCGGGTTTTATATGTATCAACAAATAAGCTTACATAAATTAATGAAATCGAGAACTTGACAAAGTATAAAAGTTGTCCTGGCAATTCCAAATATGTGAATTACTCCTTTTGTGCTAGGAATTGTCATCATCTTCATGTTCACTTTTTGGTTCGTATTGCAGATTAGAAGATTTGTGTCTTAATGAAAACAATATAGCATTACTGGAAGGACTGGAAGAAGCTATTGCTAGTTTTAGAGAGAAGCTAACAACCATTTACCCTGAGCGAAATCCCTATATAAGTGTCTTTAAACCTTAGCACATTTTTGTAATATAAACTGACATCAATTGTTTTGCTTCTTTTTTTAGGTTGTATATTTTCTTGTACTTAGTCTCTCTAACTTCTTGAGGTAGTGGTAAGGTTTGCTTTCTCTTTCCCCTCCCCAGAGCTCACTTGTGGGATTTTACTGTGTATGTTGTTGTTCTTGTACATTTGCTTGTACTCGAACTTGAAGTTTCTTCTCTAGATACTTAGGTTCTCTCTTTCTTCATATAGAGGTTGTTTCTGGGGTTTTCTAGTTGATGCATCCCTCCTCTCAAAATAGATCTTTGTCACTCTTTTAACTAGTGATTTTGTTCTTTCATAAGATTCGGTACAAACTTTGTCTTTTGTTCTAGACTTTGTATTGCTTAATAGGTGATAAAACTGTGATATAGAGTGGGGACACACATATGGGATCTAAAATATTTCAACCTATTTTAAATTTTGAGCCGGATGAAGGGGATGATGATGTACGAGCTAACTACTAGGCATCACTAATTTTAGAAGAGCTGGGTCGTGGGCCGGTCCGAAACTCTAATCAATAAGTGGGGACACACATGTGGGATCTAAAATATTTCAACCTATTTTAATTTTTGAGCCGGATGAAGGGGATGATGATGCACGAGCTAACTACTAGGCATCACTAATTTTAGAAGAGCTGGGTCGTGGGCCGGTCCAAAACTCTAATCAATAAGTGGGGTTGCTTCCTCTTCAGGCCCAGTATTATTTAATGAGGTTCAGGTCATCTTACACATTCATCTTATCTTATCTATCTCAATGGAAATCAACTCAATCATTGATGAAAATATTTCAATAATGATGTTCTGGTTGACACGATAACCAAGAAGGAGAGGAAAAAGAAATGCACGTTCAAGACTCAAAAGAGATAGCAATATGTGAAGAAGATGATATTTTCAAAGATGACATGACTAATATGGTAAGGGAGTACGAGTTGATAGTATAGGGGACAAAGAAGACATACATTTGATCATGGAAGCAGAACCATGCATTCGGCTTGTTGAGGAAGTGGAGCCTTTAAACACATGGTCACATAAAGAGGAGATAGAAGGGGGAATGAATGCATCTGTATGGTTTCATCAAAATCTGATCAAATTAAGCAAACAATTTGGGCTTGAGTTCCAGGGGTGTTAAAATGATGCTTTGTCTTTGTTTACGAGAATTGATAGGGGCATCAAAGAGACAAGAGGCAGAATCCCAGTTAATGCTACACCAAAAAACAAAGGCATGCAAGAAATAAGAAGGTTGGTTTTTGATATAAAATTCAAAAGAAAATGGTGCCAGAAACAGGGAGAAAGAAGTAACAATCCAGGATCAATGAAGATCAAAACACATAGGTTAGATTAAATAAATGTTAGGTATTAGGTGGTGAATGGTGATTACACAGTTTGATTTCCCTCCAAATAGGAACTGCACTACAAGCACCAGACAAATGGCAAAATTCTGTAACTTTATTGATGACATGAAACTGGTTGATCCACAACTGGAATGGGGTAATGACACAGTTAGAAAGGGGTAATAATCTAAAAATATTATCGAGAATTGATAGGTTCCTTGTTTGAGGATTTGGATGATATGTTCAGTAATAGTAAGCAAGAAATTCTATCCAAAATCAGATCTGACCACTCTCTTCTAGTTTTAGATTATGGTAACTGGGACCTAATCAAATCTTATTTCAAATTTGAAAATTGGTTGTTGGAGACAAAAGGTTTTAGTGATAAAGTAAAGAGGTGGTGGTCTTTCTTAACATTAAGGCAGACCAGACTAAATTCTTATAAGGAAGCTCATAGCTCTAAAAAACAAATTGAGAGAATGGAGCCTAAATATTTATTTACAACTTAGAGAGGGATAAAACTATTATCCTAAATTAAATCATTGCACTGGATGATATACTACAAAAAAGATGTACAAAAAAAATGTTCAAATGAAGAAAAGATCACCGAAAATAAGTACTTGTTCATGGAGTTTGAAGAAAGAAAAGTAAGAAATTTCCTAAAGGCAAATCAAGGATAATAAAGTTCTTTAAAACTCTAGAACAATGTAATGGGTTGCAGGAGGGTGCAGATATACTCAAGTGGCTACATCACAGTAGTCAAATTTATACATGGTAGTTCAACTCTAAGTTCCTTGGACTCTTCACTTTCGGTGCCACAACCACGTCGACACAACATGGGTGTGGATGTGGGATCCGTACCCGATATGGTTAACTAAGTTTCGGTACGTTGACCAAAATCAACTGGGAAAGTTTTGAAAGATTTAAGAAATTCTGTAATCAAAACAAAAGTTAAGGTGAAATTGAAAAAAATAGAATAACTTTTATATATAAATTTCTATGTTATTGCTTTTCTTTTTATCTCCTTTCAGGATTTTCTTCATGAATAATATTTTCTCTTAATTTTTCCAGATAGTATCTCTATATTTTGATGTTCAAATTATTTTTCATCGAATCCCCGCACCCGTATTCATCCCTAGACTCATATCCCCGAATCTTTAAATTGAGATCGTGAAGATCCAACCTCTAGATCCGTACCTGTATCGGACACCTGCACCGAGTCCGAGCAACATAGGTTCTACTTATAAATATTTGAATCAAGTAGGATCTTAACTCAACCTTTTGGCCTTGGAAACATATTAATTAAGTTAAGGTGCCATATAAAGTGACATATTTTACTTTATTGGTCATTAGAAGCATGGATGTTGAGATGTATGTGTGATCTTACTAGGAGAGAGATATGGTAAGAAATGGAGAAATAGAGATATTCAAGACACGGTGGGAGTGGCTCCGTGGTGGACAGGATGCGGGAGGTGACGGTGAGATAGTTTGGAAAATGAAAAGAAGAGGAACAAATGCCCTAGTTAGGAGGTTTGAGAGACTGATATTGGAGGGTATGGGGAGTGGTATAGGTAAGGGAGATATATTGTGCAGAGGTGATCAAGAAGGACATGACGCGTCTACAATCCACCAAGGATACGACCCTTGCTATGAGGGTTAGAGGTTGAGGGTTTGATGGAAGTCTAGTAATAGGTAGTTATACATTTTATTTTTCCTTACTAGTAGTATTTTTTGTTACTTTTAGTATTTTATTATTTTCTTATTTCATATTCTTAGTTTCCTGTTACTACTTTTTGTTTCTTCTGCTTTGGTTCTCTTACTATCTTGTTGCTATTGTGTATGTTCCATATCTACTGTGTTTATGCTTTTCTTTAGTCGAAGATCTATAAAAAGGACCTATATCTTCACAAGGTAGGGATAGGGTCTATGTCCACATACCCTTACCAGACCCTATTTGTGGGATTACAATGGGTATATTGTTGTTATTCGTAGTTTGAGAGGTTGTTTTGACTTAGGATAAATTTAGAAATATGGGAATACAACTTTGTTCAAGATTCTAGTTCTGTGGGAAGTATGCAACGACAATCAATCTTCTATTTTTATATTGCAAAATTACTACCCAACTATCCAATCTGTTCATCAATCTCAGAGATATTTAGATGCGTAATTCCTAGAACTTCTGAAATTGAAGTTTCGACATGCTGGAACAAAGGGGGTAAACAATACAAATCAAATAATGATGAAAAATTATCAAATCAAGCATTTGTAGGATGATATGAAAGGTGAGGAACTCAAGATGATTTGAAGACACCAGTGGCACCTTGCAAAAAATTAAGCAATTTAGTTTTGGGTGTAAATTTGAAAACACAGGTGATCCTATGACAATTTTAGATGTATTCATTTCCTTGTTAGTAGAACAAGAAATGCTTGTTTAAATTTCCTTTTTCTCTATATTTTGGTTTCCATCCAACACAATCTTTTCTTCTGATGTCTATGCATATATATAAAAAATGTTACCATTCTAAGAAAGATTTCCCTGGACTCCCAGTACTCCCACTTCTTATGGGTAAAGTAGCATATACATTATTGTATAGTTGAAGATCAAATTGCATTCTCGTCAAGTTTGTAACCATTGCTCTTAATCGAGATCTCTATTCCACCTTCTTGAACCTCTATTATCATGAAGGGTAGACTTTAGGCCCCATATGATAAAAGGGACTTTTATGTCTCATTCGTTATCACTTAATAGAGGGATTACATTGAACGTTGTCGGTACGTACACGCTTCAAACGGGCTTGGATGATGAGATCAAAATACATGTTGAGGACGATGTCCTGGACATTGCTGTACGAGGTACCTCACTCATCAAGAAGATACTACCAGGTGGATATTTCAATCATCACATTGGGATGACAACTAGGGGATATGATAATGTGCATGATGGTTATTGTTTTTGAGAAAGAAATGAAGGAGGAACTTCATTGTTAGAGTTTGCGTGAGCTTATGGTTTTGTGATAGCTAACACGAGTTTTCAAAAGAGGAAGAGGAGTTGTTACCTTCTAGAGTGCGGTGGCAAAGATTCAGATTGACTACCTACTCTTTAGGAAGTATGATAGGTGTAAGATTGAAAGGTTATCCTAGGAGAGGAAGTGTGAAAGTTTTTGTGATTGACTTAGAGATTAAATGGGAGAGAAAAAAGAGAGGCATGTATGGTCAACAAAAGATCAAGTTCCGTGCCTTGATTAAGGACATATCTCAGTAGCTAGTGGAGAATTTGGTAATGGTAGGGTCTTGGAGATGGAGTGGGGATACTAGTAGTAGGGTCGTGGAAAACAAATTGCATTAGAGAAGCAAGTAAAGAGGTGTTAGGGGTCTTGAAAGGTTTATCTAGGGGACTGGTGTGGAATTAGGAGGTGTAAACAAATAAGGCAGTGTACTTGAAGCTAGTAGGAGGTCAGATGAGTATAAGAATAGGGAAAATCAAGATTTTTCTAATGTGGAAAAGAACGAGGCAAAGTTGGAAGTTATAGAGTCAAAGATGGCAATATTTGAACGCTTGTATAAAGAACCAGGGACCAAAGATGGGGACAAAAAGTTATATAGGTTTGTCAAGGCGAAAGAATGGAAAACCTACCATCAATAAAGTGCCGTACATTAAGGATGAAGAGGGTAATGTATTGATGGTGGAGGGACTTATCAGACGTAGATGAAAGACATACTTCCACAACCTATTGAATGAAAATGAGAACAACAGTATTGTGTTGGGGGATTTAGAGAACTTTTAGAGTTGTCAAAATTTTTTATATTGTAGGAGTATTATGGGGGAAGAAGTAAAGAAGTTTATTGATAAGATGGGGTGAAACGACTGAGCCAGACGAGATTCCTATAGAATTTCAGAAAAGCGTGGGCAAAGAGGGTTTGGATTGGTTGACTGGGTTATTTGATGTCATATTTAGGACGATGAAGATACTTGAGGAGTAGAGGTGGAGTATTATGATTCCATAGTACAAGCACAAGGGTGATATATTCAAAATTTCAATAACTATAAGGGTATTAAGTTGCTAAGTTACACTATAAAAGTTTGGGAGAGGCTAAGGAGGAATGTGTTTATTTGTAAATATCAATTTTGTTTCGTGCTAGGTCAATCGACTAAGAACGCCATCTACCTTGTAAGGAGATTGGTGGAGAAGTATATGGACAGGAAAAAGGACTACTGTGATAAATTGGATGAATATACCCTTTGGGGCCAAATTTATCCTCGATATCATACTTTGGAGCCATATCACCCTCGTTGTTAAGAAACTTTTCACTTGTACCCTTCCTTTAATAAATAAACCCAAATCAACATTAAATTGGCCATTTTTTAAAAATAAATCACACCGTAATCTAATTTGCTTGATTCAAACCACAAAAATACACAAACAAATACATCTCTCCCATAGTTCTATTGGTCTAATTTTTCCAACGAATAAAAATACTTCTCTTTCAATGTGCAACGGTGGTAGGTTGTTTACAAATGATCAAAAATTAAAATGGAATATGATAGCATAGAAGAATATATCTAGATAAAATTTCTATTACGAACTCTGCTTCTGTTTAGTTATATTCAAATTGCAAATTTTGATATGCAATTCTATGTGCATTGATATTCTAAAATCAGTGAATAAGTTTTTTGAGCAAATAAAATGATGAAAAATTTGTACAGAACTAAATTGTATATAAAGACATATGAATGGAGAGATGTCACATAGGGAGAATTCTTAACTCAATCATCCAAAAAAATATTCAGTGGGCCTCCTATCTATTGCATTTGACCATCAGGTGCCATTTTTCATGAGCTCTGCACTGACGCAGTCATGCAGATCCATGAACTGAGAGAGGGCTATATTTTTATTTTTTTGCACTGATACAAATCAATTTTTCATGATCTATGCATGAATAAATATCCAGTGGCTTAATCTCATTGAAAAAATTTGACCAATAGAACTGAAGGGGGGTATATTTATTTGTCTTTTTTGTAGCTCGTGTCGGGTCAGACAGATTAAATTAGAGTGTGCTATATCTTTTTGAAAAATAGGGAATTTACCATTGATTTGAACTTTTTTATTAAATAAAGGGTACATGTGAAAAGTTTCTTAACAACGAGGGTAAATTTGACCTCGATATATGAAATCGGGGATAAATTTGGCCCCAAAATATGACGAAGGGTATATTTAGATACTTTTACAAAGTAGAGGGGTAAATTTGTCCCCAAAGTATGACAATGAGGATAAATTTAATCCCAAAGTATGACTAAGGTATATTTAGCCAATTTTTCAAGGTAGGGTAAATTTGACTCTTTTCCCACTTGGAAAAGACATACGATAAAGTTTGAAGAGGTTCTATGGAGATGTTCGGAGACTAGAGATGTTTCAATCATGTACAATAGGTTAATTAAGTCATGTTTGTTTATAAGACACATGCAAGAATAATAGGAAGAGGCTTCGGTCACTTTCTAGACTCGATTGTGTTGCATCAAAGATAAACTAAGTTAAGCTTGGTGAACTAAAGCTCCTGCTATGTGCAAGGTCCGAGGAAGGGCCCCAACTCAAGGGTGTAATGTACGTAACCTAAATTGCATTTTTTCTAGAGGATGTTTTTAAGGCTTGAATTCATGACCTCCTGATCACATGACAACAACGTTACCAATTACTTCAAGGCTCCTCTTCAGAGATAGACCTTTTTCTCTATTTATTTTCTTTGATAATTGTTGTTTTGACATGACACATTCAAGGGAAGGTGCGTTGGCGCATGTTATTTGCTGATGACATTGTTCTGATTAACGAGATATGCAGTAGAGTCAACAAAAAACTGGAGGCATGGAGACAATCACTTGAGTAAAGGTTTTAGGTTGGAACAGAGTACACGGAGTTTGCAAGTTTAGTGAGGTGCCTCATGTAGTAGAATTGGAAGTGAGGTTGGATTCTCAATTCATCTCCGTAAAAGGAAGTTGCAAGTATCGGGGGGTATTATTCAAGGCAATGGGGAGATTGACGAGGATGTAACGTGTCACATTGTTGTAGGGTGGTTGAATTGGGAGCTAATGTATGGTGCGTTATGTGATAAGAAGGTTCCACTAATACTTAATGGTTTGTTCTACAGAGTATTTATTAGACTGTCTTTGTACTATCGAGCAGAGTGTTGCTAATCAAGAACGCACATCTTCATAAAATGATGAAAGTTATAGAAATAAAAATATTGGCGATGGATGTGTGGGCTTAATAAGAGAGATATGGTTAAAAATAAAGATATTTGGGTCAAGGCAGAGTGACCTTTTTGGCGGACAATATTTGAGAGGAGAGGCTGAGATGGTTCGGGTATGTCAAGAGGAGATGCACAGACGCCCCAATCGGGAGGTGTGATGACACTAGACGGCCCGAGGAGAGGTAAAGGTAGATCAAAGAATATTTGGGAGAGGTGATCTAAAAGGTCATGGAAAACATTCATCTTACCAAGGAAATAAGCCTAGCTATGAGGGTGGGGAGGCCAAGGATTCGATTGAACAATAGTTTATAGTTTTACGTCTTATCTGTCCTAGTAGCACAATCGAACCTCTTTATAGTGGCAGTGTTTGTCCGAAAAATTTATGAATACTACATAGAGGTGTTGTTAGACATATATAGGGACAGTTGAGCTTTAAATCTTATTTGATTGTTATAAATAAAAATATGAAAACTATTTTTTTTACTTTTTATGTTATAAACGAAAATAAAATACTTGTTAAATTTAAAATCTCAATTGATTTTCATATTTCACTATTGAACGGACTAATACATTAATAGAAAAATTCCTAACTAGATATATCATACCGACAAAGAATTAAAATCTAAGGATCATAAAAAAAAGGGCAGTCTGGAGAACTAAAGCTCCCGCTATGTGTAGGGTCTGGAAATCTAAGGATCGTATGCATTTAAAATTAATGAAAAGTTTAAATATTTCAAGCTTGATGTAACAACAACATACCTAGTGTATTCCCACAAAGTGGGGGCCTGGGGAGAGTATAGTGTACGCAGTCCATACCACTACCTCAGATGAAGTAGAGAGACTATTTTCGATACACCCCCGACTCAGGAAAAACATTAATATAACAAAAAAAACACATAAAAATACCCAACAGACAAGAAAAAAGACACCCATAGATTAATACTATAAATTATTTATCCGAAATCACCAACAACACCGAAACACCACAACAAGAAACTACAAGACACAAATATTTCACTCCAATGACTTGTGCAATAATCTCTTCATCAGTGTGTGTTTCAAGTATTGGAAGTGATGTGTCAAACTTTATATAAGATATAGTATCCATTTGTAATGATTTTTTCTTTTTACCTTGTAATTGTGCGAATCTCTACCTCCAAGTGATTTCTCATGATATTACGGAATCTTTAGGCATTAAAGTTATGTTTTCTTAAAGTACAACGGTTGAAGAACTTGAAAAAGATTACGATTTGCTTAGCTTAAGGATTACCACAAATATTTTAATATTTTATTTTATACCATACAAATATACGTATTTTATAAAATACTAATATTATATAAAGATTTAAGTATGTTATTATAGAGAGATAATTTTATGAAAAGTGTACCACTAATAAACACCATTGTTGTTATCGATAGAATGTTGCTATAGTAAAATATAACGTGAAAAATCTATTTGGGAGAAAATCTGGCCGTTATAGTGAAATGTTATTATAGCGAGGGGACGTTACAGATTTTGATTGTATTAGAGCTATTTTTTATATTTTTATTATTTTATTATTTCCGTATATCTTGTTCTTAGTTTTTATTACTAGTTGTCTTCCATGCCTCAGTGTTCTTACTATCCTGTTGTTGTTGTGACTTCTTATGTCTTCATAAGTGTTGTGTTTTATATTTTGTTGAGCCGAGGATCTATCGGGAACAACCTCTCTGATTTTCAAGGTAGAGGTAAGGTCTGCATACACGCTACTCTCTCCTTATCCCACTTGTGGGACTATACTAGGTATGATGCTGTTTGTTTTTATTCAGATGTTGAGAAAACAAATCATGTTAATTGTTCAGTAGCCAAATCTATGTACATCTAATATTCATATATATTTTCAAATTCAAACATCCTACTGTTCAAAAAGCAAATGGAACCTTATATTGCCTGTACATCACTTCATAAGCCAATCTATTAATTCTCGAACTTGTTGTATCAAAGCGCATCATTGAATTGTGCAGAATCCATTGTTGGTTAATGTCCTACAGATCTTTGCCTTATGCTCTGTATAATTTCATGCCTAGTGAATTATATGTATAGTTCTTTATAGATTTCCAACAATTTGTCTATTCAGCTCACCTCCCTAAAAGTGTTGTCAACTTCTAGATTTATCTCATAAATAGGATGCTAAAAGATGAGATAATATTCAAGTCATGAATACACACAAACACACCAATCGGTGCTGATTGCTCTTTGAATTAGCGATATCATGGTTGAATGATATAAATACTTTAATCACCTGAAAACACAGAGGATATATTATTCTCCCTTGAAACCCCAAGATGTTGAGAATGAAAGTGTGAAATCCCCATGAGTTGACTTTTCTTAATCAATTAACATACAAAGCTTTGTAATAATACTTAAAAACGAAACACGTTGGAAGATATAAACAATGGAGATTTGGAAACTATACTCTAAACCCTAAGAAGTTTTGGGTGTTGAAACCTAAGAATTTGTAAGGGCATGTCAAACTCCAAGTTGATAAAAGATAGGTTATGAAATCTCTACACGTTAGGGAGAGCATGAAAGATTATACAAAATCTGAACATAGGGTGCAAGACCTAAGTACTGGAAAAAGTCCAAAGATATGGATCCTGGGCATGGCAGCCAAAATTATGGAAGAAGCACTGGGATGCCTGCTTGATGAGTTTGAGGTACAATATTTCACAAGGAATCATTTTCTAAGGTTAGAGCCAAATAAGGTGAGACTGAACTTTTGATGGCTAGAAGGGATCTGTCTTTAATTGTATGGTGTACAACAGGATAGAAAGGGTGGATTCATTGTCTGTGAGTTGGCTTTATATTTGAGTTGTATGGAAAACTTCTATTCATTTGGAAATTTTACTAGCATAATAGGACTTGGGCTCTTAATGCTTTTTCATTCTGGTAGATGCCCAAATTCAGGTGAATGTGAGACTTCGCCTTGTGTCTATGAATTTATGAATCAATCTTGGACTTCACAAGATGAGCTACTGTGTCTTACCTTGTAAAAGAATCCTAGAAAGATGGGTTTACAGAGAGTGGTAAATTGAACTCGACCTTCTGGTCGAAATGGAATGCTTTGGCCACTGGAGCAACCTCACTTGTCTAAAGATTAGATACTTTTTGTACTTTTTTTCCAGAATCAAGGTATATTTGGAATGTGTTTGGTATTTTTTTAGCACCTCAGACATTAGGTTGAACTTAAATTTAATGTTTGCAGGAGATTTCTCAAATTTTTTTGATTAGTTGGATCTTTTACATCATAACGGTAAAGGCTTAGTTCTCTAATAACTTACTAATGCCTCGTATTATGGTTTTAGGAACAATCTCCAAACCACACAAGTACTTTGAGACAAATATTCCCAAATATTGAGCAGATTGATTCTGAAGTCTACGTATAGGCATGGTTGATCCTGATCCACATGAATAATCTGGTTTTCTCAGTTTTAAATTGTCTTCTATGAGATCCACCTGATGAGATACTGTAAAACCTGTTATGGCATGATATATCCAGCTCCTCCATCATTTCAGGAGCTCAAGTCCTGAAAAGATGAAAATGCATGTAGCTTATACCTAATTAGTGATCATGCAATGACATTTTCTCATTTGTTTTTTGTCTCTGATGATATTTATTTTGTTTGTCCTAGGACTACAAAGGAGTAAGAATATTGTTCTCATCTTTCCCACGAAATTAGAAATGTCGCTTTTTGGTGTTCTGCATTGTGAACTAATAGCACCTAACACTCATATCAACAGTGAAAATATAAACGTAAAATGTGTAAATTGGTATTTTACGGTCAAAACAAATTTTAATTTTTTTAAAAAAAAGTTCTCAAATTTTTTTAAAGTTTTTGAGAGATTCTACATACATTGCTAATTAGGATTTGGAGATAAGCTCTTGTTAATCCAGGATTTATGTAAAACTATAAGAAACTATTCTCCAGAAAGAAACATGGATGGAAATCTAATATTCTCAATGTGCATAATTTTGGTGATTGTGTCCAGCTTTGCACAGTACTGAGCACCTTATGCTAAAGAGATGAGGTAACTTGTCTCACAATTTAGTAAATTCTGTGCAATTTTAGATTTTTTTTAGTGGTTAAGAGGATTCAGTGAATGAAGTTAGTTCTTCAGACTGAATTTCAGAGTGGGTCTGCGAAGGAACTCGTTAATTTTCCTCATTAATCCCCAAGAAAATCAAGTGATTATATTGACAATTTGAGATTTGTTTCACAATTTAGTAAATTGTTAGCAATTTTTTATTTTTAAATTGGTTAGAGGATTTAGGGAACAAAGTTAGTTCTTCAGGTCTATCATTCATTTTCGATCAGGTCGAACATTAAATTTGGATCTGCAAAGGAACTTCATAATTTCTCATTAATCCTCAATGAAATTGTTGAAAATATAATTAAATAATAAAAGTGTGCTCTCTTTGATAGCTTAAACTTTTAGTTGAGATAGTCACAAACTTTAACATGATATCAGAGCAGGAAGATGTCCTAAGATCGAATCTCACCGCCACCCATTATCATAAAGAATTTCCACGTTTTTTATCTATACAAAAATAAAATAATAAAAGTGGGCCCTCTCTAACAACTTAAATTTTTAGATGAGATAGTCACATGCTTCAACAGAAATCAAGTGATCAATAATTTGACAAGTTTCTTTTCTGTAGTTTTCACAGTTGGACTGCCTTTTGAAGCAGTTGTAGACCTGCAGCTTATAATGAGATCCCTTCAACTCTAAATCAGCTCTGATGCTCAATTATTATACACTCGATACTTTAATTTAAAACACTTGTACCACCTATTACTTATTACTGCATATCAAGTACACCCCCAACTCAAACATGGTGCTTGACTTCAAGGGTTAAAAGAAGAAAGATGAGAGAGCTTCAAGATCCCCATGGTAGAACTTGAGTTCGACCTTATTTTAACTTTTTCGTTGTTCCTCTGCCAAGAATCATGAGTATTTGAATACAGGATCATGGGTATTAAAGGAATTTGTAAACCACTGGACAAAACTTGTCAAGAATCATATAAGGTCCATTGTAATTAGAATGCAACTTGTTAAATAGTCTTTGAGAAACAGAAAGTTGTGTATGTTACTGTAATTTAAGGTAGACTCTAATCTCTAATAAAGTACCAGTCTACCAGATTTATGAGAATTAGCTTGGAACTTCATTCTTTCTGCAACTCTAGTTTAGTGAAACTAGAAAAATTAAAGTTTACTCTAGTTCAGTGAAACTAGAAAAATTGAAGTTTTCTTTCTCTATTAAATAGTAATTTGTCAATTAGAGGAAGGCAAAAAAAGTGAACATGACGTGTGGTTCAACAAAAAGAGTCATGGTAATTTTTTTAAAAAATTTAATTAGTTATAAATTTACATATGGTGAAAAGAAAGTAATTTTGATTTAGCTTATAACTAGCAAAACCCATGCTTCACATGGTGTGGCCGAGATGAATTTTTCAATCATAACATAATATTTTAAAATATATTAATGAAATGACAAATAAAAAGTTTTTTGGAGAAATTTTTTAATTTTATATGTTTGATAGGGTTTAATACGTAATTATATTAATCTAATTATAATTAATTATTGTACATTTCTTTTTATTCTTTCGTAAGATAGAAGAGTAAATGTGTTTTCAAAAAGTTTTTTCTATTCAAAAAACAAAAACATGAAACCAAATGTAAATAATTCGTAAACCAAAAAAGAAAAAGAAATAATTGGCAACACCAATTATTTCTTGACAGGCTACGGGCCTATATGACTCCACCAGCTAGTGTAGGAATAGTTTTTTGGGAAGACCTAGAAGGGAAAACTCTCTCCCGTTCTATAAATGCTCACTTTGTAGCGAACCAAAGCTACTTTGTTTTTGTGCTTGGCTAGGCACCTGTACAAATTCATTTAATCATCAATGAATCTAACTAAAACACACACCAATATTTGCATAGTTTATCCATTGACTTTTGTTATGTATTTATGTTTCAATGTTTTCCCTTTTCATTCTCTTTTCTGTAAATCTCTTCTCAAATCTCAATCTAGGGCTGGCTCCTTGGAAAATCCTCCTAAAAAAACATTAAAAAAGGGGCTCAATCCTCCTCTATACTCTATTATTTTTTTCTTTTGAGATAATTTCACAAACATACATACAATTAACTTACATTGCAAAATAATAACTCAAAATTTACATTCAATTTTATATCCCAAAATTGAAAAGCAAAGCAATGTCTACAACATCGACTTATGATTCTTTAATTTCAGTTTGTCCTAGTCAAATTTTTGGCACCGTCTCCTCAAGAAAGTGAGAAGTCACAAGATTATTTTTCCTTAAGCATCAGTTGGTTTTGGTTTAATTGACTTCTTTGATAAGTATGTTGATCCACCAGCCAATTTACACATTTCATGCTTAACCATTATTCGTGTTAAATAATTCAAAATTCCTTCTTTGTCTTGATTCGTAAAATCATTCTATTTTTTTTCCTTTTTAGCTTTAATCTCAAAATAAAGAGTGCAGTTCATCTTATTGTATAAGAGTGTTTACATAACCTAATATACAAATTGATATACTTTTTATAAATTTGTATGTTATTGTATAATTATATATAATGTTGTATGTACAATTGTACAATAATATACATAATTATACAAAGTGCACATGTATATATATAATGTTTAAACAATATATCTATATTGTATAAATGTGTATAAACATGAACTGTATACATTTATGCAAGAAAAAACCTTCTTATATATTTTTATATCTCTATTTCAATATCAAAATAATCACAACAAAAAGAGAAAAAAAATTCATAAATCCATGAAAGCATTCTAATCTACAAATCATATCTGTAACAGAGACCTCAAATATGTAAATTCAATCTAGATATGATATATTTTCCATCTGTGATTGTTGATTCTCTTAGTTATCAAATAATTCATCTGATATGGTATGAAAGAAGTAATAAGAGTTGCCATAAAAATTTTCATTTTATTGAGATATTAGCAAAATAAACAAATCTAACTCAACAGTTCAAAGAAAAATCAAAATAACAAAAAATGAGATATGAATAAGCTGAATATATTTGGAAGAAAAAGAAAACATATAATGAAAGGAGAAAATCAAGATAAAAAATGGCTGAAGATAATAGTCACATCATTTGTACAAAGCTTATACACGTCAATTTAAGCGCAAGATGTTCATTGTCAATATAATTACCCAACTTTGAATCAGGGTCGAATCCATGAGGAATAATGTGAGTGGAGAATAAATAAGTTCAAAATTAAAGTTACTTGCTAAATTCAAATATATTATACAAATATTTTGGGGGATTTTGAATGTTTTCAAAAGTGTAAGACAATTCTTGGGCTTCCAAAGGACTAATTCGAGGCTACGAATAATTAGAGTGTAATCAATTAGGAATAGATCTTGGGGATATGTTTTACTAGAGGCAACTAGTATGTTGGTACATAAAAATCAACTTCAAATCTTAGTTAAGGCATGCTTAGGTATGCTCGGTTAGGGATTTCGATACTACTCTTTCAATAAAGCATCAAACTATCACTCGCAGATTCTTTCAAATACCTCGTGGGTGTGATTAACCAATCATCACAAAGCCTCAATTGGGCATCCCTATTTCTAGTATGATACCTATGATATAGAAATTCAACAATTTATCCTTATTTCTAAGACAATATAAAGGGAATAACTATTTTCTATCTTATTGTTCACAAATGCTAATATCACCTACATCTCTCTTTCAAGGCTGATGTAGGATCTAGACTACCCACATCCCTCTTTCAAGGATGATGTGGGGTTTAGGGAAATTGAGGCTTTCACCAACAAATTCTATTTTATAATCAAACATTTGTGAAACCCAACAATATTAACTAAGAATTAAAGCTAATAATCACAACCCATACACACCTGCACCCTATTCAAACATAACCCCAAGAGGAAGAACTAGCAACTCATAAAGATAATAAATAAAAATATACCAAAATCTCCATTAATTTGATTCATGAAAAATAAAGAGAATGCAAGCCAAACTTTAAATTTCAATGAATCTTCAATGGAAATTTTCTAATCCTTCACTTAGGAGTTACTCTAATGTAATCTTAGCTCAAGGTTAGTACAAATTTTTGCTCCAAGCTTACAAGAGATGGGATAAAAAGTAAAGATGATAGATAGGATCCATAAGGTGAAAAATGAGCTAAAAACCCTTATTTAATCCCCAATTCCACACTTTCCAAATATTACAAAAATTTCCTTGAAACTTTTTCACTCTATCATGATCGCCACCTCATCACTACGTTCGCGATTCTCGCGATCGTGGGAGTCATATCGTGATCGCCCTCCGGTTTACTTATTGACTGGTTGTGATCGCAACCCTTAAAATGTGATCGCGGTAATTGAGAATCAATTCTTAGTCTTGATTTATAGCATTTGTCTATTTTCTTTCACATTTAACCTCTTTTTGACTTGAATAACTTGCTCATCTTCCCTTTTGAACTTTTTCTACACAAATGAGCATTAAGTAAAAGACTAACATAGAATCAAAGGAAAAACATGGTAATTTAGGCTTAATGAAACACCCATGTCTTGAACCATAGAAGTACAACTTCATTTTTGTGTCTCTGAGTTAGGTACACCTAGGAGCTTCAGTCGTACCCATGGACATTGGTCGTATCCACTCTCCCCTCTCCCTATCGTACCTTATATAGCATGTTAGGGTATAATACTAGTTTCTATACGGCATGAACTTCCCTTAATCTTACCCCATGCATACGAGTCATATGCAACTCAATATAGAGGGTAGTCTTTATTTGGAGTGGACTGTTAGCTATACAATTTATGTATATGACTAGAGAGTGAGTCTAACCTTTCATTATGACTCAAGGGTGACCACTCATACCAACAATAGTATGGTTGATCTAGGATAAGTCTAGAGTGTGAGTTATGGTACCACTCATACCCTAGGGTACGATTAATAAAGGAATCGTATGGGAGAGTCATATCCCTGGGTGAGTTCACTTTTTATCTTATAACTAAGGGCTTTCTGGTAATTTTCCTTGCCTAAAACACTAAACCCCTTCACTATATAAGGCATTGTGTCCTCCTAATGTTAAATATTTTATAGACTTATGTTTATATGTGATATTGATGATGATTTGCATATGTGGGTGCTTGTTGTATGTGTTTTAACATGAGGTTGTTGAGTAACCCTAATATTGATAATATCTACCATAGAAATAGCCTTGTTAAAGGTATACTCCCAAGGTGGTTCTAAAAATGTCTAAGTAAATTGTCTAGTCATATGTTGGTGATGTATTGAACTACGATAATAGACCAATAAGTATTATGCATGATAAGATGTTAAAGGAATTATGAACCATTTGTGGTAAATTGATAACCTTTTTGGTTGATGGCTAATGAAAAGGTAAAGTCCCTAGATATAAATATGAACTTAAATTTTATGTAGAACCCAAGTAAGGTGAGAATGTGGTATGATATTTTTATTGAAATATGATTTATTATAAGGGTATTGAAGACCATAAATATAATTGTATGCTGAATTTAGTGAAGGCATTGGCCTATTGAAATGGTAGAGGATTGAAGGCTCCTATAAGGAACATGTGGTCATGTATAGTGCTAAATTGGCTAAAATGGTTTAAGTCCTTAAATATTGTATTAAATGTATGTTGATGAATGGGTAAAGGATTTAAGTCCCAAATGTCAGCTAATGATAGTTATGATGGCTTGAGGTCAAAGTCCCTTGCCTTATGTGATGGATTAAGATTGAAGTCCCTTTCCGTATAAATTGCTTGAGGTTGAAGTCCATTGCCTTATGAATGGCTCGAGGTTGAAGTCCCTTACCCAATAATATTGCTTGAGGTTAAAGTCCCTTACTTAAAGAGATCTCTTGAGGTTAAAACGTCTCACCTAAGGAAATGGATTAAGGTTAGAGTCCAAATAAGACATGAGGTTAGAGTCCCTTATTGATAAATGGGCAATAGGTTGGAGTCCCTTTCCTAGATGAATTTTGTGTGGTTAAAGTACCTTGTTTGGATGAATGTGGGTACTTAAATTCCTTGACTATTGAATGTTTGTGCATGGTTAGAGTACCATGTCTAATGATAATGTGAATAAGGTTAAAGTCCTTTATTTATTGGGAATGGTTAAAGATATTAGTGTGGAGGGTGGTAGTTCTCCACCTCATGAATAATGAATAAGCACGTAAAGTATGATGATAATACTTGTTCCTTTGTGTGGCATGTGATATTCCTATATGTATGGAAAAGTGTATGAATATGATAAAATATGATATATTGACTTATTATTGATTGATGATGTTATTTTGTCACTTATCCTTGAGTTACATGCTGGCGTTCCAACCACTAACCATCTTAGGACGCTATGTCCCCATGCGACATAGGGGACAGAGCATCTTCTTCTCTTCCTACACAATGATTAGACGATTGAGGCGGTTCGTGCATTGACTTGAAGTGGTTAGCTTCCTTACTTTGGAAGACATGTACCTATTGGTCTTTTATCGTTAGACATGGTCTCATTAAGACCTGGTCTCATTAAGACTTGGTTTGGCTATTTTCGGGGGCTTGTCCCGATATATACATTTATTAACTTCGATTTTGTATAGAGGTATTATTAAAAACTGTGAACTTTGGTATGAGTTAGACCTTATGAGTCTAATATTGACTTATGATATTATTTCCGTTATCTTTACTTGTGAGCCGGGGGTCTATTGAATATAGCCTCTCTACTTTTTCAGAAGTAGCGATATGGAATGCGTACATTTTACCCTTCCCAGAACCCACTTGGTGGGAATTCACTGGGTTTATTATTGTTGTTGTTGTTGTTGTATATTTACTTGTGATTTAGAGTTTCCTCAACTTCTATTGTATGATTAAATATTTTGGTTGGGTTATCGGGGTAACCTCTGATTCATGTGAGCTTGAGGTGCCGATACGACATGGCCCCCGGGGTTCGGGTTGTATTAAGTTGGTATTAGAGCCTACGTTCATGTTCAATTGGGTGTTCACAATTTTGTGTTAAGTAAAGTCTTCTTTATGGGTGCGAAGCGCGCCACACTTATAAAAAATGGGCTATGAGACATCTTAGGAATGTTTCCCTTTCTTGTGTTTAAATATCAAGAAATAAAGTCTAAGGTTTTGGATCCCTCTGATTTTTTTTGCTATCTTTCAGATCATTTCTCCAAGGAGATCTGAGACTCAGGCAAACACTTCGGCTCTGATTAGGGGTCCTATAGGGAAAGCTTGCCCAACTTTTAGAGTTCAGACCTGGTCTAAGGCTGCGGCATCTGGATATACTCGTGGGGTTCCACCCGTAACCTTTCTTATGAGAGTGACTGTCCTTCCTAGTCCCCTCAAGGGAATGCTACTAATCCAGAGTTTCGTTGCTCCATCAACTTCTTGACTCAATTGGTATCCTTTTAATCAGAGTGTGGTGCTCTGACTATCATTTCTTTTGAGGCCACAAGAATTGGATAATTTATAAGGATGATCCCTCTTATGTTCACTGGTAGGAAGGTTGAGGAAGATCCTTAAGATTTCATCAATGAAATAGAGAAGATTTTCCAAATCATACATGCTTCAGAAATTGAGGGTGTTGAGATTTCTTCCTACCAATAGAAAGATGTACCGTACCAATGATACGAAGGGTGGGAGTTATCTAGAAACGTTAAAGCTAGTCCAGCTTTAAGGGTGGATTCATCTGAGGCTTTCTTAGACCGTTTCTTTCCTCAAGAGTTAAGGAAAGCAAAGTATAAAGAGTTTATGAACTTAAAGCAAGTGAGGATGTCTATTCAAGAGTATGCCTTGAAATTCTATCAATTGTCAAGGTATGCTCCCGAGATGGTTGCTAGCATGAGGGCTAGGATGTGTAAGTTTATCTTGGGATTGTCTCGTAAGTTAGTTTTTTAGAGCAAGGAGGCTTTGTTGATTAAGAACATAGATATCTCTTGATTCATTATGTATATGTAATAAGAAGAGGATGAGAAAAGGAAGTAAGTTAAGCTTAGTGAGAAGCAAGGAAGGAAATTTAAGCATTTTGACGAAAGTGGTGGCAAGTTGCCACGAAAGAAGTAGGGGAGTTTGGGTTCATTCTCCTCAGCAAGTGTTCACTCTCCTTACCGAAAGTCATCAGGTGATCGTCAGTCTTAGTTTAGTGGTGGGTTTTGAGCATAGGGTGCCCGATTCCAGACTATTGGTGCTCAGTCATCTCCACCCCCACCGTCCTTACAGATTCTATTGTCAGAGTCATCATGGTCAGTGTGAGAAGGAGAGAAATTGGTGTTTTCATTGTGGTCATGTTTGGAACATGCAGCGCGAGTACTTCTACTCCACCCCCTCTCGTACCAAAGGATTCTATATCTGTCTCTGCTTTTATTTCTAGCACCGGTGCTGGCCAGAACCGCTTGTATGCACTTGTTACTCACCAGGATTTTTTGGCTTCTCCCTATATTATCACGGGTATGTTGAGACTTTTCTCCCATGATGTGTATTATTTACTTGATCTAGGTTCTACTCTTTCTTATGTCACCCTATATGTGGTTGTTCACTTGATGGTACTAAGAGTCAGTCAGTTTTTTTCTCTATTTATACCCCGGTTGGAAACCCAGTGATTTTTAGAAGGGTCTATAGGGGGTGTGTGATATCTTTTTGTGATAGAGATACTCTTATAGACTTGATATAGTTAGACATGGTTGATGTTGATGTTATTTTGGGGATGGATTGGTTGCACTCTTTCTATGCTTTCTTAGATTGTCGGACCCGTAGGGTCATGTTTAAATTCCCTAATGAGTCGGTCATTGTATGAGAAGGTGGTTCTCTAGTTCCTAAGGAAAGATTCATTTCTTATCTTAAAGCTCAAAAGTTGATTGCTAAAGGTACTTGTATCACTTGGTCCGAGATAAATATTCTAATTCGAAAGAGGCTTCTCTAGAATCCGTTCTCGTGGTGAATAAGTTTCCCAAGGTGTTTCCCGATTATCTTTCTGGTGTTCCTCCCAATAGGGAAATTTGTTTTAGTATTAATCTCCTTTCGGACACTCGTTCGATTTCTATCCCTCCTTATATAATGGCTTCGGTAGAGCTAAAAGATCTTAAGGAACAATTGAAAGACCTTTTAGATAAAGGTTTTATCCACCCTAGTATGTCTCCGTGGGGTGCTCCCGTGTTGTTCATGCACAAGAATGATGGTTTCTTTTGTATTTCCATTGATTTGCGCCAGTTAAAAAAAGTGACCGTAAAGAATAAATATCCTTTTCCTAGGATTGATGATTGGTTTGATCAGTTATAGGGTGCAATGTGTTTCTTTAAGATTGATCTTAGGTCGGGTTATCATCAACTTAAGATTAGGGATGCAGATATTCCTAAGACTACCTTTAGAAACCGGTATGGTCACTATGATTTTCTTGTCATGTCCTTTGGGTTGACCAATGCGCCAACGACATTTATGGGTTTGAAAAATAGGGTCTTTTATTTGTTCTTAAACATGTTTGTCATTGTCTTCATCGATGAAATCTTAGTGTATTCTAAGAGTGAGGTGGACCATGTAGATTACCTCTGTGTCGTGTTACACACTTTGAAGGATAATCATTTGTATTCCAAGTTCTCCAAGTGGGAATTTCGGTTAAAAGACATTACTTTTCTTGGTAATGTCATATCTAGTGAAGGGATCATGGTGGATCCCCAAAAGATTACGGCTGTTAAGAACTGGTTTCGACCTATGATTCCAACCGAATTTAGAGCTTTTTGGGTCTAGCCGATTATTTTAGAAGGTTCGTGGAGAGTTTTTCCACTATAGCTGCCCCGTTGATGAAGTTGACCCAAAAGAAGGTCAAGCTCTCGTGGTACTATGCGTTTGAGGGTAGTTTTAAAAAGTTGAAAGATAAATTGACTTCGACACTAATTTTGACCTTGCTCGAGGGTAGTGATGCTTTTGTGGTGTATTCTGATGCTTCTCATGTCAGTCTCGATTTTGTGTTAATGCAATATGGTTGGGTGGTGGCCTATGATTCTAGGCAATTGAAAGTCCATGAGAAGAACTACCCTAGCCATGACTTAGAGTTATTAGTTGTGGTCTTTTCATTAAATATTTGTAGACATTATGTCTATGGTGTTCATGTCGACATTATTTCTGATCATAAGAGCCTCCAATATGTGTTTACTCAAAAAAAATTGAATATCCGGCAAACAAGGTGGCTCGAGCTATTGAAAAACTATGATATTAGTTTTCATTACCATCTTAATAAGGAGAATGTAGTCGCTGATGATCTTAGATGTGTGTCCATGGGAAGTTTGGCCTATATAGATGAGGACAAGAGAAGAATTAGTAAAGGACATTCACCGTTTGTCTAGTTTTGGAATTTGACTTGCGAACTCCAAAGATGGTGGTTTATTTGTGGTTTTGGTGTCTCAATCGTCTATTGTTATTTAGCTAAAAGAGAAGCAAGCATTGGACCCTGACTTGATGAAGATCAAGAGTAAGGTGGGTCAACATAAAGCCGCAGACTTTGTTATTGGTGGTGATGGTATCTTGAGATACCAAGGTACGCTATGTAATCCAGAGGTTATGGATTGAGGAAAAATGTCATGGACGAGGCTCATAGACCCCGTTATTCTATTCATCCCGGTTCCACCAAAATGTACCATAACCTTAGAAAGTTCTATTGGTGGAGTAAAATGAAGCGTGATATGGCTAGCTATGTGACCAAGTGTATGGTGTGTCTACAAGTGAAAGTTGAGCACTGGAGGCCCGGTGGTTTGTACAAAGAAATTATGTTGCCCGAGTGGAAGTGGGAGGTAATTAATATGGATTTTGTTACCGGTCTTCCTAGATCCCGAAATTAATGTGACTCTATTTGGGTCATTATGGATAGAATTACCAAGTTCGCCCATTTCTTGCCCGTGAGAACTAATTTCTCGATGAAAGATTATGCTATGTTGTATCTTGTAGAGATCATCAACTTGCACAGTGCTCCGGTGTCTATTATCTCGGATCATGGTCCTCTATTTTCATCCCACTTTTGGAAGTTGTTCCAAAGAGGTTTGAGAACTAAGGTGTGCCTTAGTACTGCATTCCACCCACAAATGGATTGGCAAGCGCAGAGAACTATCCAAAAATTAGAGGATATGATGCGGGCTTGTGTGATTGATTATGGTGGTAGTTGGTATGACCACTTTCCTTTGATTGATTTTGCCTATAATAATAGTTACCACTCTAGTATTGGCATGGCACCTTTTGTGGCATTGTATGGAAGGAGATGTCGATCTCCTATTGGGTGCTACAAAGTTGGTGAGGGTAAGCTGCTTCACCTCAATTTAGTTTACCAAGCCTTAGAGAAGGTAAAGGCAATTCTTGATAGATTTAAAAATGCTCAAAGTTTCCAAAAGTCCTATGCGAATATGAGGCGTATGGACTTAGAGTTTTGTGTTGGCGATTGGGTATTCTTGAAAGTATCTCCCATGAAGGGAGTAATGTGGTTTGACAAAAAGGGGAAGATTAGTCCCCGCTATATTGGGTCTTGCGTGATGGTGAAGAGGGTTGGCAATGTTGCCTATGAGTTATACTTGCCTTCTAGTATGGACTTTATTCACTCGGTTTTCCATGTCTCTATGTTGAGGAAATATGTGGGTTATCCTTCCTTGGTTGTTCCCTTAGAAAATGTTGGTATCTCAGACTCTTTGTCCTATGAGGAGGTCTCGGTGAGGATCTTGGATCGACAAGTTCGCCAATTATGAACAAAAGAAGTTGCTTTGGTGAAGGTTCTATGGTGAGGCCAAAAGTCCAAGGAAGCTACTTGGAAGGCGAAAGAGGAAATGAAGTCCAAGTACCTGCATTTGTTTCCCATTCTAAAATATTATGATGGAGGTATGTGTTAATCTCTTTTCTTTGATTTATGTCTTGATATACAATGGATTAGAGTCCCCAATGTTTGAAATTGAGTTATGTACTATTTAGATAATGGGCTAAAGTCCCCAAGTTAGAATTAATTTGTGCCTTGTTAGACTGTGGGTTGAGTCCCTAATGCTTGAAACTATTTATGATGGGTTTAAGCCCCTAGTACCTTGAGTTGATTCATATTTTTGATAGAGAATTGGTTAAAGTACCCAATGCTTTGAGTTACTTTATACCTTTGAAAGTTGATGGGTTTAAGTCCCAAAGTTGTGAAATGAGTAAGTGTTTAATACGTAATGGGTTTGAGTAAGTGTTTGATAAATAATGGATTTGAGTCCCAACACCTATGAAATGAAATGGTTGATTGATGATGATTATGATATGTGTTGTGTTGTATTCTTGTAGTGTGGTTGTTTATAATTTGTATAAGGGTCAGTTTGATGCATGTTAATGAATTAATTTGTGTTTATACTTTCCTTACCTTTCATTCGCGGATGGATGAACCAAGTGGGGGAGAATTGAAACACCTAAGTCTTGAACCATTGAAGAATAACTTTATTTTTGTGTCTCTAAGTTGGGTAAGACCAGGAGCTTGAGTTGTACACATGGTTACGGGTCATATCCACTCTCCACTGTCCTTCCAGTACCTTAGAAAGCATGTTTGGGTAGAATACTATTTTCAATACAACATGACCTTCCCATGATTGTACCCCATTCATACGAGTCATATGCAACTCAATTGTATAAAGGGTAGTCTCCATTTGGAGTGGACTGTTGGCATATGGATTATGTATACGACTATGGAGTGAGTCCTACCCTTTGGTTACGACTCAAGGGTGCCCACTCATACCCACAATAGTATGGTTTACCTAGGAGAAGACTAGGGTACGAGTTAGGGTACCACTCATATCGTAGGATACACTTACAAAGGGAATCGTATGGGGGAGTCGTACCCCTGGGCGAGTTCACTTTTTAGATTTTAACTAAGGGCCTTGTGGTCATTTTCCTTACCTAAAAACTTAATCACCTTTACTATATTAGGCATTTTGTCCTCCTAAGTCCTCATTTACAAGACTCAAACACTCCAAAATACTCTAAAAGCTTCTTGAAGCAAGATTGGAGGCAAGGGTTTGGAGGGAGCTCATCTAGTGGAAGTAATGAGCCAATATTGTTGATCTGTTATCTTGTTTAAGGCATTTATCTCTTCCTCTATTTAAATATCTCTAAACCCATGTATTTCACACTTGGATTAGTAAGTGTACATGGTTGTTTTGAAATCAAATGAAAAGGGTTTTGTTGTCTTATGATGTATAATGTTAAATCTTGCTTAGACTTATGTTTATAAGTGATATTGATGATGATTTTCATGTGTGGGTTCTTTTTCTATGTGTTTTAACATGAGGGTATTGAGTAACACAAATCTTGATAATATCTACCATAGAAATAGCTTTGTTAAAGGTGTGCACCCAAGGTGTTTGTGAAAATATCTATGTAAATTATCTAGTCCTATGTTGATAATGTATTTAACTAGGGAAATGTCCTAATGCGCATGAATTCTTCATAAGTGATATGTTGAAGGAATTATGAACCTTGTGTGGTGAAATTGATAACGTTTTTGGTTGATGACTACTGAGAGGGTAAAGTCCCTAGATATAAAGATGAACTTAAATTGTGTGTTGAACCCAAGTGAGGTGAGAATGTGGTATAATATTGTTTATTAAAATATGATTTGTTGTAAGGGTCTTGATGAAAATAAATATAATTGTATGTTGAATTAATTGAAGGCATTGGCCTATGAAAATGGTAGAGAATTGATGTCTCCCATAAGGACCATGTGGTTAGGTATAGTGCTGAATTGGCTAAAATGGTTAAATTCCTTAAATATTGTATTGAATGTATGTTGATGCATAGGCAAAGGGTTAATGTCCCAAATGCCATCTAATGATAGTTGTGATGGCCTGAGGCTAAAGTCTCTTGCCTTATGTGATTGCTTGAGGTTGAAGTCCCTTGCCTTATGAATGGCTCGAGGTTGAAGTCCCTTTCACAATGATATTGCTCATGGTTAAAGTCCATTGATTAAATAGATCTCTTTAGGTCAAATTGCCTTGCCGAAGGAAACAACTTGTGGTTACGTGCAAGAGAGACATGAGGTTAGAGTCCCTTGTCAATGAATGGCAAGAGGTTGGAGTCCCTTTTTTATATGAATGTTATGTGGTTGAAGTCCTTTGTTTGGATGGATGTGGGTGGTCAAAGTCCTTGACTATTGAATGTGTGTGCATGGTTAGAGTCCCATGTTTAATGATAATGTGAATAGGGTTAAGGGTTAAAGTCCTTTGTCTATTGGGAATGGTTGAAGTGATAAGTGTGGAGGGTCGTAGTCTTATACCTCATGAATAATGAATGAGTGCTTGAAGCATGTTGATAAGACTTGCTCCTTTGTGTGGCATGTGATATTCCTATATGTATGGAAAAGTGTATGAATATGATAAAATTTGATATATTGATTTGTTGTTGATTGATGATGTTATTTTGTCTATTATCCTTGAGTTACATACTAGCGTTATGACACAGACTGAATCGGGGCCTTTTCATAATGGGCATCCCAAATCCAACCAAGACCGGGGACTCCCCCTTTTCCCAACCCAACCACCGTATACAGCCTTGGATGAGATGAATTTCGAGCATAGAATAAGATTGCGCAATGTTCTTATGAAGACTCTGGGATAGGGTCACAACCATGATAGATCCAACCGAGTCTAACCATACCAAACCAACCACCCAGTCCATACCAAACCATTTAGAAACTATCAAACATAATATGATAATCAAACCAAAAATGTAAAACGATGGAACATTGAGAAATTATATCTGATGATGCTAGCCTCCCATCTAATTCTAATGCCAAGGTCGACACCAATACCTATCTCACCCATAATAACCCCCAGAAGTACTGCAAAGACTTTATAAAAAAGAATACAAATATCCGGTTGGGACATGCCCCCAACTATGGCATAAACCAATATCCGGAAAGAAAGTAAAGTGTCTAAGAATGTCCAATATTAAATAATGCCTTATGAAATGATGGAAGCTCACCACTTCATCCCAATAGGCTGTCCCCAAATCAAGTATTATGAAGGAGGAGTCGAATAGTCGGTTCCTGCATAGCGTGGGTATACAACCTCTATTAGATAGGTTAGTGGGTGAATACTATTATGAAACTCGAGATAGGAAAAAGTAATGCCAATTATCAAATCTAAGTAAAAACCATCCAATGCAAACAACCATATATATATATAAGTGTTGGGAAAAAGGATCAGGTTTAACATGCTAGTTAAAACCTTTACCTGGGTTGTGCAGCTTAGCCGTCCTACCACCCATAGGCCATATGGGTTTAGCTCCCCCTGCTGAAAGGGTGTCAGTGTGTGTATCCCTGGGATGACTAATACATCTCTCCAACAAAAATGTGACACTCACACATGGCCATTGATGACCCCTCATATCAGAAAATATGAGTTTCGGGTTTTGATCCCCCCAAGACCGCCACCTTCCATGACTTAACTTACACTACCCACCATTGATGCCTAGTTAAAACCATTAACAAAAAATTAAATTATCCATTTATTAACCAAGGCTATTCAATAAACTAGTGGTATCATCATACCACTATACTTGCAAGAATTATCCATAGCCAAACCATTTAGATTAAGGGGACATTCAATTGTAATGCCCCGAAATCTCATCCCGAGATGTCACACGGTGCTTAAGGGTACAAATAGCCCTAATCTAACCCTTTGAGACTGTTACTACTTCTAACACTTGCTTTAGGATAAATAAGCTAAATAATGATGCCTTACTGTGTCAACTATAATCCAAAATAACTGGAAACAATGTCTGGATTTCAAAAATACTGATAATCTAGAACACAACTTCAACTGACAATCTAGTCAAACAAATGCTCTACTACTTAAACTGGAGAGCCATTGGGATAGATCCCCAACTGACTCGCAATAAGCTGAGTAAAACTCAAAACACAATGAAAACGGAAAAAAATGCAAATATAGGCCCTCGAACCTAAGGACTCACCAAGGATAAGGATGTAGATGAGATTCTCAGAGATCACTGTCACTGCTGGGACTAAGCACCTGTACCTACATTATAAGATAATGTAGCACACAGAGGTATATGTGGATCAACACTTTGGGAATTTACTGAGTATATGGGGGTGTATGTATTTTCATAAAACAATATCAATACTCTTTAATAAAATCATGCTTGCAAATAGGAATGACTCACATAGCTTGAATAAGTATAAAATATAAAACTCATGAATCATGAATAGTAAAGCATGTAACACAAATCTCGTGAGTCATTATACTTAACATTAAAATCCATACTCTCCTCTTATTCTCAGTACTAGAAAGGCTAAAGAACGCTTTAAACAATACTTTCAAACTCATGCTTGATCTTGTGGAGAGTAAAACCTCTTAAAAATTTAAGGACTCAAAACTTTTAGGAACTTTTAACACTTGGGAACTCTGGAACTTTTTTAGACTCGGGACACTTGGAACTCAGGAGTTTCTTCTAACCTATATAAACCATATGAGCTACATAGAGTAAAACGTCTTTCCCAGTTGGGGAGAGATGTTCTATCCTTGCCATCAGTCTAGAACCTCATCTTTAGTGATCACTATCTCGTCCTTGGGCCCATAAATCTCAAACCTATAGTGGCACGCAGTTCTGAGGTAAGAGACCTTCGAATTATAACCAACTCGTTGCTAAGTGCTACTCCCATACTCATCTCAGAACTCTTAGGAAATCCACCTCAAAATAACTTAAGGGTCTATAATGAAGACCAAAACAAATTTCTATTTTCTTTAAATTATACTCATTGTGGATATCAACTCTATTATGACCGAAAGGCCAAATCGTTCTCAATAATATCAAAGTACTCAATTTATGGGTGCTTATAGCACAAAAGTTCATAAAATTGCAAAACTCAAGTAGGGCTTGATGACCCATAATCAAATCTCAAGTTAAGACTCATCAAACTGCATGCTAATGTCTTAAAGATTTATAAATCATATAGAAAATATGGAATCTTCAACATTTTGCCTTAAAATCTCAACATACTCATGTACTTCAATTTCTAGAACATTGAACTATTAAAATCTCAAGGAATAAAAACATAGGGTTTTAACCCATACTTCAATTTCATAAGAAAACATAAAAAATCATATATTCTAGTAAGTAAAAAAAATTTTAGGCACAAAGACAAAAGAAGTGTCCTTGTTCAAACCCCACATACCTTAGATTATGACTTGTAGGTGAACAACTTTCTTGAGACTCTTTTTTGAACTCTTGAGTGAGAGTTCTTGAAGCCTTTGACTTGGGAACCTTGATTCTTAACTGAATTCGTAGAAACTATAGTTGAATCTTAGTGGTCTTGGAAAAAGATTTGGATTTACTATTGAGGGTAAATCTTGAGAGAAAACCCTAATTTTTAAATGTTATGGAAAAATATAATGTTTATGACTTGAATCTGATATATCTAGATGTGGAAAGGGTGGAAAAAGACCAAAATGCAATTGTAAAAATGACTTATAATTACTGATCGGGATGTGTCCTAGTGGGGTGCGATGGTCTGTCGAGGGCCCGACGGTCGTCGGTCCTACCCGTCGAACCTAGGCCAGAACTTGGTTCACTGCCTCCCTTGCGACGAAGTGTGCGATGGTCTGTCGAGGGCCCGACGGTCCATCGAGCCTTACCATAACACGTAACTAAAACGGGGCCTCACTACCTCCTCTGTGATGGCTTGGGTGACGGTCCTTTGCAAGATCGACGGTCCGTTGGCCCTCTCTGTCGCACCTGGGCGATTTTACTGCTTTCTATAAAATGGCCATATCATTCTCTTCCGATGCCGGATTTTGACAAAATGGGTATCGTTTGAAAGATAATTCAATTTTTCACATGATAAAAGTCATTTTTAGGATAATTCCACAAGGTTTTAACACTAATCACTTTAGAAGTCACTCTTTAATCTTTTAGGGCTAGAATTACACTTCACTTACACGCTCTAAAGGCTCAGACCTCGAGGGAACTTTGTGGGGTCTTACAAGTCAAGTGCCCTATAATAAGCCATATTAAACCTCTTGGGAGACTTCCATGTTATCCACAAGCATAACCAATTAGCATTAAGCCTTTGTATTCCATTTGAAAAGATTTAAGGTTTCATAGATAAGCCCAAAACAAGTAAGAGTTCCATTAAAATAAACGGATGCAATACACATACCTTATAAGAATTTTATCAAACACCTTGGGGGAATAATATAACCAAAATTAAATTTCATTACAATTAAACCATTACCGTGCAATTCAATTGTACAAAACCACCGTTAATGCATAGAAAACATAATTAAAACCATAGGAAATCATAACCAAACATTTAACATCGAAACCCCCTAATCAATAGTTGAAAGCCATAATCATGCAAGAGAAAAACCATGAAATGAACCATGTAACCATGACTTTAATTGAAATTACATTAGAGAAGAGAATCATGTCTTAAACCAGGAAGATTGATGGAAAGAATTCACCAAGAAAAGCCCCAAAGTAATCCCTTAGTTCAAACCCTAGCTCCTTGTCCCAAAAGCTCTTGAGAGAATTATGATTTGTTTAGGAAGAGAATGTAAGTGTTTAAGAATAAAATAATAGGGAAAACAATGTAAGTGTTTAAGAATAAAATAATAGGGAAAACAACCTCCTAAGTTAATTAGAAGTCGTGGGTCCTTATTAGGATAAGTAGGAAAATGTCCAAAGTACCCCGGCTTGAATCCCATAAAAATATGACACAGGGTCACGACTGATCACTTTACGAGTTGTAACCTCCCTTACGGTTGATACCTACCCAATCTTAATCAAACCTGAACCATGGATCAGATACTGTCCAATATACGACTCGTCGTAACCTTAGCAAATGATCCGTACCCATGATCCGTAACCTTGGCAGAATGCAACACCAGGAGGGTCAAATACTTTCCACCTTATGAGTCACCTATACGACTCGTACCCAACCATACGACACTCACCCCTAAGTCATATCCATTCTAGTGACCAAAACCACACCACAACCTAACACTAGTCATCTTACGATAGGAATTCACCACTTGTACCCTAACATACGGCTCGTACTACGAGTCATATTCTGTTCAAAGAATGGGATTCCAGGAAATTTTATATAAGTCCAAACCTGGGATGCTTCACTCTCCTGTACTAGGAACATTCATCCTCGAATGATGGATAAGGTAGGGGTAACCACACACAGAGTCATTTGCATTATCAAACATCAATCTTACCTTTTGATGTCTCTACTCTTACCTTTACAAAACGGAAATCAAAGATGCAACTCTTTCTTTAACAAACTCAAAAAATAAAGATTTATACAAGAACATATACCTTGCACATGAATATCAGGAGTAGAAAACAAGAGAGGATACTTGGACTGTATATCCTTCTCCACTTCCCACATGGCCTCTTCCATCTTTTTGTTCTGCCACAGAACCTTAACCAAAGCCATATCCTTCGTATGCAACTGACGAACCTGGCCATCCAATATCTCTATTGAAACCTCTTCATAAGATAGAAAATATGAGATATCCAACCCCTCCAAAGGAACAATCGAATACGGATCACCAGCACACTTCCTCAACATAGAAACATGGAATACCGGATGAACCAAACTCAAGCTAGATTGCAACTCCAACTCAAACACAACATTGTCCGTTCTCCGTAAAATCTCATAAGGAACAATGTACCAAGGACCGATCTTACTTTTTTTGCCAAACTGCACTACTCCCTTCATAGGAGACACCTCAAGGAAAACCTTATCCCTAACTACAAACTTCAAGTCTCTATAACTAACATCTGCATAGGACTTTTGAAGACTCTGGGTAGCCTTGAGCCTATCCCGAATCACTTTCACCTTTTCCATATCTTGACAAACCAAATATGGACCAAACAAATCAGGCTCACCGAGCTCAAACCAAACAATAGGAGATCTACACCTCTTACCATACAACGCCTCAAAAGAAGCCATACCAATACTCTTATGATATTCATTATAGTAAGCAAACTCTACCAAAGGTAGATACTCCACCCAACTGCCACCATAACAAATCACACAGGCTCAAAGAATATCTTTCAATCTCTAAATAGTTCTCTTCGCCTACCCATCCGACTGCGGATGAAAAGTTACACTCAAACTCACCTTTGTCCCAAACCCTTTCTTGAAATACCACCAGAAGTGGGATGTAAATAACGTACTGCGATTGAAATAATTGAAATAGGTACCCCATACAGTTTCACAATCTATTGAACATAAAGCTTCGAATAATCCTTGGCTGAAAAGTTAGTCCGCACAGTCAAGAAATGTGCAGACTTTCTCATCCTATCCACAATGTCCCAAATTGAATTAAATTTGTTCCGAGATCGAGGAAGAACATTAATGAAATCCATATTGATCTCCTCCTACTTCCATTCTGGCAACTTAATTTCTTGATACAACCCACCATTCCTTATGTGCTCAACCTTAACTTGTTAACACACTATGCACTTAGATACAAAGTCAACCACGTCCCTCTTTATGCCACTCTACCAATAGATCTCCTTGAGATCATGGTACATCTTAGTAGAACTAGGATGAACAACATAGAGTGACTCATGCACCTCAGCCAACATCTTTTGTCGTAAACCAACTACATCATGAACACACAACCTTCCTTGGTTCCACAAAATACCATTGCCGCTAATCTCAAAATCCTCCACCTTTTTCCCACAAATGCTTCCCTTGATTTTCATCCAGGCAAAATCCAACTCTTGCTTTTGCTTAATCTTTATACCAAGAGATAATCTAACCACTTTTTGCACCATCACACCACCATCATTCGAGTACAAGAGATGAACCCCAAGATTTGCCAAACGGTGTATATCCTTCACCAATTCTCGCTTTCCTTCTTTCATATGAGCCAAACTACCCATGGACAACCTGCTAAGAGCATTAGCAACCACGTTAGCTTTACCTGAGTGTTAGTGATGACTTATATCATAGTCCTTGAAAAGATGAAGCCATCTCCTCTGTAGGAGATTAAGCTCTATCTATAAGAACACAAACTGTAAACTCTTGTGATAAAAAAAGATATCAACGTGAACACTATTCAAAGAATTCTGCCATATTTTTAAAGCAAACACAATGGGAACCAGCTCCAAATCATGAGTAGGATAGTTCCTCTCATGCACCTTCAAATACCTAGAAGTATAGGCTATTACCTTCCCATGCTGCATCAACACACAACTGAGACCAACCCGAGATGTATCACAATAAACCACAAACCCATCATTGCCTTCCAGCAAGGTCAAAACTGGATCCAAAGTCAACTTATCCTTTAACCTCTCAAAACTCTGCACATGCATTCGACCAAGAAAACTTAATATTCTATTGAGTTAACTTAGTCAAAGGAGGAGCTATCGATGAAAAACCCTCGACAAACCACTTATAATACTTGGCTAAACCAAAGAAGCTCTGAATATCAGATGAAGGCGTAGGTCTAGGCCACTTCTTCACCACAGCCACCTTCTGCGGATCCACTATGATCCCTTCACTAGAAATTATATGACCTAAGAAAGTCACAACATTCAACCAAAACTCACACTTAGAGAACTTAACATATAACGATTCCACTTTTAAGGTATATAATACCACATGGAGGTGATTAGCATGACCCACCTCACTCTTTGAATACCCCAGAATATCATTAATAAACACAATGATGAAGAGGTTTAAATACTGTCAAAATACCCTGATCATCAAATCTATAAACTCTACCTGGGCATTTGTCAATCCAAATGACATCACTAATAACTCAAAATGCCCATATCAAGTGTGAAAAGCTATCTTAGGGATATCCACCTCCCTTATCTTTAACTGATGGTACCGATACGAAAGATCTATCTTGGGAAAAAACTTGGCACCTTGTAACTGCTCAAATAGATTATCTATTTGAGGAAGGGGATATTTGTTCTTGACTGTTACCTTATTCAACTCCCTGTAGTCGATGCACATATGAAGAAAACCATCATTCTTGTGCACGAACAACCCCAGTGCACCCTATGGAAAAACTCTAGGACGAATAAACTATTTATCTAGAAGATCCTTAATTTGTTCCTTGAGTTCCCTTAACTCAGCTAAAGCCTTTATATATGGAGGAATAGAAATTGGATGAGTGTCCGTAAGCATATCAATACAAAACTCTATTTCCCTATCTGAAGGAACACCTGAAAGATCATCCAGAAAGACCTCTGGAAACTCATTAACTATCGAAACTAACTAAAATAAAGGAACTTTTGAGTTAGAATCTTTAAACTGGACCAAGTGATAAAGACAACGCTTAGAGATTAACCTCTGAGCTCTAAGATCAGAAATAAACTTCCCCTTGGTGCTAGGGAACAACCTTCCCATTCTATTTCCATCTCACTTTCCTGCTCACCAGGGAACCTAAAGATGACCCTTCGGGTTCAACAATTCAAATTTTCATAACAAGAATGCAACTAATACATTCCCAATATTACATCAAAATCAACCATACCCAACTTAAATAGATCCGCCAAAGTATTTCTACCACTCATAAATACCCTCTATATAGACCCGTTAAGCAATGACCGGATCTCCTAACAACATAGAAACAAAAAATGGATCCAAAATAATCTCCAAATCAAAACCAAAAAACAACTATATAATGAGTCACTTAGGAAAGGGTATAACCCGGATCAAGAAAACAATATAAGTTATGAGAGAAAAGATGTAACATACCAGTAACAACATCAGGAAATGCCTTGAATTCCTGATGAGACGCCAAAACATACAACTTGTTTTGACCAGCACTAGAACCAGGAGTAGTAACAAAAGCAGATGCCATACCACTGAGAGTAGGAATAGAAGATGAAGCCACCAAAATCTTATTCTCCCCCATAGCAATCTTGTTAGATGGAAAATCCCTGAGCTGATGGCCTACTTGGCCATACTTGAAGCACTTCTGCCTTCTGTCCTCACAGAATTCCTAAGAAAATGACCATAAAAGTGACAAGTCGTACATAAAGAAATAGACTGACCTCTGCTTGCTTGAGACTGGGCTCGCTGTACCCAAGCATTATCACCACCATAATGACGCCTGTCACCCAACTACTAGGGGTAAGGAGCACTGGCAGTAGAGAATAAACCTAGGCTCTGATACCAACTTGACGCAGCCCGAACAGGGACATTTCATAATGGGCATCCGAAGTCCAACCAGGAGCGTGGACTTCCCTCGTAACCTAACCCAACAATTATATACAACCTTGGATGAGACAAATTTTTAGTATATAACAAGATTGCATAATGCTCTCATGAAGACTTTAGGATAGGGTCACAACCATGACTAACCCAACGAAGTCTAACCATACTAAACCAACCATCCGTTCTATACCAAACTATTTAGAAAGTATCAAACATAATGATAATCAAACCCAAAATGTAATGTGATAGAACTGTGAGAAATTATGTTCGATGATGCCAGCTTGCCTGCTTATTCTAGTGCCAAGGTTGACACCAATACCTATCCCACCCATACTAACCTCTAAAAGTACCAAAAATCCTCTATCTAAAAGAATACAAATATCTGGTTGGGACATGCCCCCTACCATGGGAAAAACTAATATCCAAAAAGAAATTAAAATATCTAAGAATGTCCATCATAAAATGATGCCTTCCAAAATAATGGAAACTTACCACTTTAGTCTATTAAGCTGTCCCCGAATCAAGTACTATGAAGGAGAAGTCAAATGACTAGTTCCTGCATGGATAGGTATACAGTCGCCAGTAGACGGGTTAGTGGGTGAACACTAGCATGAAACTCGGGATAAGGATAAAGTAATGTCAGTTATCAAATCCAAATGAAAACTATCTAATTCATACTACCATATATATATATATAAGAGCTGGGAAAAGGGATCGAGTTTAATATGCCATTTAAAACTTTTACCTGGGTTGTGTAGCTTAGACGTCCTACCACCCATGGGCCATATGGGTTTAGCTCCCCCTACTATAAAGGTCTCAGTGTGTGTAACCACACGACCAGGAAATATCCCTGGGATGACTAGTAAATCCCTTTAATATAAATGTGAGACTCACGTTACCATTTAAGACCCCTAATATCGGCAAATATGAGT
This sequence comes from Capsicum pubescens, assembly GCA_030864215.1. Classification (NCBI taxonomy): domain Eukaryota; kingdom Viridiplantae; phylum Streptophyta; class Magnoliopsida; order Solanales; family Solanaceae; genus Capsicum; species Capsicum pubescens. Next base: position 126,758,353 of record CM061542.1, read on the forward strand.
TTTGAGCTTTGATCCCCCTAAGACAGCCACCTCCACGGCTTAGCTTACCCCTTTCCTCCTCCTTCCACCATTAATTCCTTGTTAAAACCATTAACAAAAAATTAAATTATCCATTTATTAACCAAGGATATTCAATATACTAGTGGTATCATCATACAACCATACTTGCAAGTATTATCCATAGCCAAACTATTTAGATTAATGGGACATTCAAGTGCCCTATAATTTGACATATTAAACCTCTTGGGAGACTTCTATGTTCTCCACAAGCATAACCAATTAGCCATAAGCCTTTGTAATCCATTTGAAAACATTTAAGGTATCATATATAAGCCAAAAACAAGCAAGAGTTATAGTAAAATAATCCAATGCAATGAACATAGCTTATAAGCATTTTATGAAACACCTTGGGGGCATAATATAACCTAAACCAAATTCCATTGCCATCAAACCATTACCGTGCAATTCAATTGTCCAAAACCACCATTCATGCATAGAGAACATAATTAAAACCATAGAAAATCATAACCAAGCATTTAACATCAAAACCCCCAAATCAATAGTTGAAAGCCATAATCATGTAAGAGAAAAATCATGAAATAAATAATGTAACCCTGCATTTAATTGAAATTACAATTAGGGAAGATAATCATTTTTTAAACCAAGAAGATTGATGTAAAGAATTAACCAAGAAAAGCCCCAAAGTAATACCTTAGTTGAAACCCTAGCTCTTTGTCCCGAAAGTTCTTGAGAGAATTATGATATGTTTAGGAAGAGTTATTAAGTGTTTAAGAATAAAATAATAGGGTAAATAACCTTCTAAGTATATCAGAAGTCGTGGGGTCCTTATTAGGGTAAGTAGGGAAATGTCTGAAATACCCAGACTTAAATTCCATAAAAACCCGACATAGGGTCACGATTGACTACCTTACGAGTCGTAACCTCCATTAAGGTTGATACCCACCTAATCATAACCAAAACTTAACCATGGATCATACACTATCTATTATATACCTTATCTACCCAAATTGTAACATCAGCATACAATTCATATCCATAATTCATATCCCTGGTAGAATGCAACACTAGAAGGATCAAATATTATCCACCTTATGAGTCACCTATACAACTCATACCCAACCATACGATAATCACCCCTAAGTCGTATCCATTCCAGTGACCAAAACTATCTCACCAAAAAATACTGGTCAACTTACAATAGGAATTCACCACTCTTACCCCAGCATACTGCTCGTACCATCAGTCGTATTGGGTTTGAAGAATGGGATTCCAATAAATTTTCTAAGGATCCAAAACTGGGATGCTTTATGTTCAAATATCTAACCATTTCCGGGCTATTTTTCCCCATGCGACATAGGGGCCAGAGCATCTTCTTTTTTTCCCGCGCAAAGATTAGGTGATTAAAATGGTTCGTGTATTGAATTAAAGTGGTGATGTTCCTTACTTTGAAATACATGAAACTCTTGGTATCTTTTCTCTATACTTGGTCTCATTAAGACTTGGTTTGGCTATTGTCAGGGGATTATCCCGGTATATATATTTATTGACTTCGATTTTGTATAAACGTATTGTGAACAACTGTGAACTTGGGTGTGAGTTAGACATTATAAAAATAATATTGAATTATGATATTATTTACACAAACTTGATTTGTGAGTTGGAGTTTCTCGATTCCTATTGTATGATAAAATGTTTAAATTGGGTTATCGGGGCGACCTCCGGTTAATATGAGCTTGGGGTTTCCATAAGACATGGACATCAGGGTTTGGGTCATGTCACTTAAAAGGTGCTAGAAAATCCATAAATTAATGAATTATTAGTTAGATATAAAGAGGAGAAAGAAGATGAATATTTGAATTAGAGATGTGTGTGTGCACGTGCGTGTAAGAGGGAGATATATGAGAGAGAGAAATACAATGGCTAGGAATGAAAGTAACTTTCTTTCTTATTCCAATTTATGATTTTACTATTACCCATTTTCTTTTCTTCCGGAATTTACCAAATACTTGGTCTTATTTTGTTGAAGTTGTGGAAGGTTGGAGCGCTAGTTACAAATATAAGACAGTGAGATGGTTACTTCCCCCACATAGATAGTTTAATTTTAATACATATGGTGCATCAAAGGATAATTCTGGACCTATCTTAGTTCCTATTTGTGTGAGAAATAATTAAAGAGATATTGTAGAGGTAAAAGGGAGCAAACTACCATATTTAACTAATAAGTTACAAAAGCAGTATCTATAAGTAAAGACATTCAATTTTGTATGAAAGGATTTTTTTTGTTGTTAATAATAGAGACTGATTCACTATCTATGATCAATATAACTGAAGGAAGGTGGGAGGTGACATGGAGTGTTGTAAAGGAGATTGAAATAATTAATAGGATGAAGGAAGGTTTCCCTATCCAATTGAAACATATTCTGAGAGAAGAAAACATACTAGCTAATTTTTTTGGTTAACATATCTGTTAATTTTGTAGGTACTTACATGGTGGATAGCTTTCAAGATATTCCTAAAACAACAATGAAGTTTCTAAACATGGACAAAATGAGTTTTCCTCACTTAAGGCTTACTCAGCTTAACAACATATAGCTTTGATTATGTGTCAATTATCAACTAGCTTGAACTATTATAAAATAGTAAAAGATGCATTTAGTGTAACGACTAAAATGAATTCATATAATTAGCATGCCATGCCATCTGATAAGAATTTAGGGTTTCCAATGAATGTAGACCTGCATAGGCATTGGGAAATGTATGCCCTTACTATTTTCAGCTACAGGTAGTGATTTCAGTTATTTGTTTTGGTTTAGGGATGTTTAATTACTTTTTCTTCACCAATTATTTATCCTAAAATTCTCCCCATGATGTGTGGTATTAATGTCATTTGAGGTTCCTGCTATTGAGAGAAAATAATAAAAAAGAACAAGTAATAGTGAGCTTACATCCACTAAACAACAATGGTAAATTGATTTGCTTTTGTATTAGTACTAGAGCCTAGAGATTGTCTTTTGAGTTGTGGTATTAGGTTCTTGTAACCTTATCCTATCAAAGAAAATCAATATAGAAAGGTACAGTACTTCTACCTTCTAGTTTACCAGAGGAAGATAAAAAAGGTTTTCTTGTTATGACTTATGCTAAGTACTAGATCGAAGAATTAGTTTCTACTTTCTAGTTCTAAGGACCAACATTAAGGAGTTACAGTAACAACAATCCAAATTTGATCTTGAGCACTAAGAGTGGAAATTGATGAATACCTGTCGGACAATGATATTTGAGCTTCAAGTCAAGTCTACTACTATCACTGCAAGGAAGTGGGTGTGTTTCTGCAAGTAATTGGATTTATAGATTACCAATAGATGTATGTGTGGATATGATTTAATCGTTAATATCTGGGTTCAAGAGACGTACCAGTTGAAGATAAGGTTTCAAGAAACTATTAATTTAACCTTCGATTTGTTCCATAGTTGCTAGAATAAGGTTACTAATGGATTGAACAGTAGTGTTCAAAGTGTAATTGTAGTTGACTACTACCTCTGCATCTTTCCACTTTCTCTTTTAACTTTACTTTCCTATTTGTTGGTTTTTCTTTTATTTTTGTTGGTTTTAGTTTATTTTGCATTATGTTGTTATTTTATAGGCTTTAGCACGTTGGGCTGTCCCACTTTATCAAAATAACTCCTTCTTTAAATCAATTTGACCCATTGGGTCCGGTTGTTTCTACAAGCAATCAGATTTATAGATTACCAATAGATCTATGTATCAATATTATTTAATCATTAAGATCTGGGTTCAAGAGACGTACCAACTGGAGATGAACTGTCTAGCAACTATTATTTCACCTTTGATTTGATCCCTAGATGCTAGATTAAGGTTGATCATGGCATCAATAGTAGTTTTCAAAGTGGAAGTTGTAAACTACCTCTCTAGCTTTCCACTTTTCCTTTTAACTTTGCTTTTCCTTTTGTTGATTTTAGTTTATTTTGAATTTTGTTGTTATTTATGGGTTTAAGATCTTTAGGCTAGCCCAATATCTATAAATAGCTCCTTCTTTTAATAAATTTGACCCATTAGATCATTTAACTAAAAAAATTTTGCTGTCTTTTATAAACATTGGCTCATTTTTGGTAGGATCTGAAAAGGTTAGCTATATTGATAATGTAGGTTTGTTGTGCGCATCTTTATGTATTTTTGTCTTTCTTTTTTTTTCTTCCTCTTCATAAAACTTCTACTTCAATTCTTATGTTCGTAGTTACAATCGTATATAACTTCGTAGGGTGATGCCCAACTTTACTAAAATATATTCCCATGGCTATTAAGTAATACAAGTTATGATTGCAATATGCATTTTTTTGTAAATTTTAATGTCTGAAGTGTGATTTTTTTATTTATTACTATGATGATTAAATTTCTAATAATAATGAGATTGATAAAAATGTTAAAAGTCCATGCGGAAAAAAACCTGTCAGCATCACATTGTTGTTTATCCGAGCAAAGTAAAAGGCATTCCGTTGTTCTCTGTAATCTCTTTTTGTTAGTTAATCATTTTTTCCCAAACACAAATGAAAAACAATACAAACATTGAGAATAAAAATAAGGAAAATAATTTAAAATTAAGGATGCATTGACAAGATAACAGTAGGAAGAGAAGAAGCTAGAGCAACAAAGTTAATTATACAAAGACTATGCCTAAAATATAGGGACATTAAAGATGCTAAACTAGTTTGGATAAACTTGTTAACACACAAAAATTTTCACTAAAAATAAAAGTCTCCAGTGTCAGATCTGAAATTGAAGAGCGGAGGTCAAGTAAGGTCCTTAATCTACAACGGGGAAGGATTTCATCCCAACTAGCAGCTAAAATGGAAGAAGAAAAAAAAAGTCAATCTTAAAGTCAAAGGGAAAAGGATAGGAGCAAAGAAGATACTTACGCACAGTCAAACTGCAAACTCTAGACGACTACCTCATTTGAATCCACCAAACAATGGAGAAACCCCAAATACCTATAAAAGAGATTATCAGACACAACCTTATGAACTGTAATGGGAAAAAGAGTGATAATATGAACGATAAACCACCTTCAATTAGTGAAGGACCTTGTATGATTAGAAAATAGAGAGTTATAGAAAGTACCAAGCTCCCGATGATACAAAGGAGAAGACGAAATAAGTGGTGGTTCAGGTGAGAGTAGACGGGAAACATATTTGACGAGATAAATAGGAATTTAGATAGTTAGGATAAAGAAGTATCTAGGACAAGTGTCATAACTAAAATCTCGAGGCCATGATGACACCTATCTGGTCTCAACCTTGGTAGGTAATTCCAACACCAAAATGAAGATAAACAATAACGTAAAATACGAGAATTTTAGGATAGAGTAAAACTAATATCATAATAAGGTCAAATATCTGGAAAATAAAATTCAAATTCCCAAAATCTAGTGTGATGAGTAAGAACAACTCTAAAATAGTCTTTAAGTCAAAATATACAACTGTCTACCTCCAAAATAAAGTAAAGACAAAGAAAATATAGATAGAGGCAGGAACATACTTCAGCCGATGTGTTCACCATGACTTCGATAGATCCCAAGGATGCACAAACTATGATCTATATCAAAAGGGTACAAAAAAGTAGGAGTGAATAAGGTTTACTTATTCTCAGTAAGCATAATAGGCTGACCAAGATAGGTAAACAACTAAATAAGTAAAATAACTATGAGTAACGTACACACCCTGCATACAAAAAATTTCCAGTGGCTCAAGCCGAACAACTCCTAACAAAATAATGGTTCAATCTCAACAATAGTATAAGAATATCGACACCACATATAAATATATCCAAAAACACAGGATCATCCACATAAAAGAGATGCAATGTAGTGCAACACAATAGTATGGTGAATGCAATGCTCATATTCTCACTTCGTATACACCTTTAGAGCCTAAGATTTTAGGAGTGGATCTATGGGGGGTTCGTAACTCATATAGTAATCACAGTCTCATCAATCAACCTTGCCAACACTTTCTTCGGCTAAGGCATTTTATAAAATGATTTATTTGATTTTGCAAAAGAATCCAAGTTTTATAGTAATTCCAAATCCATGACCAAAAAGATGTATATGAATATGTATAATCCTGGCGAAAACACTGATATGCAATAATTAGCTCAACAGTGTGTAAGTTAACTCAAAATATCTTAATACTTAATAGCACATGATATAAACCCCTACTCCAAAAATAATAGAATAGAATCAAGTCAAGATGTTGATAATAATAATGCACAAAATCCCCCACTCGACAATCACAATAGCCAAGAAACAAATAAAGACACCTATAAGGTACACACAAGTTTCTGCACGAGCAACATGATATTAATAATCAACTCAAATAATGTAAACAATGCGATATTATCCAAACAATATCATTCTTTACATTATCAGTTATCAACTCAACTTGGTTTGAAGAAAGTTAAGCCATAACCAACATAAAAAAGACAAAGACACGAGCCTAAGTCCATCAACATGAAGCCTTTTCTTTCTAAGTAGATTCAAAATGTTTTTCATCTATAAAAAATAAATTCTATACCTTAATAGAAGAATATTGATACCCATATTAACATACCTTTGTTCTGGATCAAAAATCACTTCAAAAATTGACCCCGAAAATAGAAGGATAGAATTGTAGTTTTAAATAAGAATCAAATTGCCCATGCATTAAGGATTCAAAATCTATAATTCCATTGAATATAGAGTAAAAAACAAGTTAGAATCAAAGAAATACAAACTTTTCTCATTATCGGGTAGAACCCAAAATACATGTTTAAAATTCAAGTTTTGAAGAAGAATTAGCAATAAAATCAATAGGTAAAAGTTAAAAAGAGGTTTAGAAGCTTACCCAAATCAAAGATGATGAAGATTTTCATGACCTTAACTAGGGCCTGGCTGTAACGGGTATCTCAAGTGCAACGAGGACCAAAGACCACCCCCTAAACCTAACCAAACAGAGCACAATACCCCTAATATTGAATGAATTTTGAACCTATAACAAGATAGCATAAGATAAGCTCAAGGAATTAAAGACATGTCTATAGATGGCAATCGACCAAAATGACTAACCAACATCACCCAAGTCCACAGTAATCCATAAAGCCTTCTAGCAAAACCAAAATCAATAAAGTGTTGGGATATTCCCCCGACCCTAACAATGACAATAACAATGTTAATGATAATATAAACTCTCAATCCTAATCTAAGAATTTAAATTGATGAAATATCCAAGTCTTTTGGGGAATTAAAGCTCACCACTTCACCACCAACGACTGATGAACTGAATTAGTTCACCTAACTCTGCAGAGGAGAAGTAGAGGTATCTCTAGTGCATACATTGCGTGGGGATACAACGTCTGAAGACGGTTAGTGTGTTGATCACTAACATGTAACTCAGGGATAAGATATCAAAATAAAACCATGATCAATACTTCAAAGTCAATCAAAATCCAATGTACATAACTATATGTATATATATATATATATATCATAGTCCGGGATAGGTTAGACTTAACATGCACTTTAAAACTTTAGCTTGGATTGTGTAGCCAACCGTCATAACATATGATGTACCCAAGGACTATTTGGGCCCAACTCTTCCCTAGCTGGAAGGACCCCAGTATATGTAGTCGCATGAACTAGAGGATGTACATATGCACCATGGAGCACTTGAAACTCCCAACATACAAAGGTGACTTAAGCACCCAATCATGTGATATAATGTGGGGGATTCAAACCTTCTAATAATATAATAATATTAAGGGGGACTTGATCCACTCGGTCATTTAGAACCCCACATCGACAACTGCAATTTCCAGTATTGGTCCCTCGGAACCTCCACTTTCATGACTCAGCTACACAACCCTCATTAAAGCCTAATTAAATTAGTTAGCACATATTCTCATTCATTGAACCATAATACACATTTAGGCATACACTTTTGTTATCATTATACTAACTACACTTGCTAGGTAACATCAATATGCCAAACCAATTATCATCACTTGGGGGAATTCACAACCCCATTGGTTCAATTTAAAATCATTATGCTTCATTTGTTTTTCACATTATGCAATAGTTCAAGAGCAGTTCAATGTGCATACATTTTATATTGAAAATAAATTTCACAATAGGGGGTTGAGGTCACTATCACTTCAATGGTAAATATCCACAATTTGGGGAAATCACAATCCCTAGTTTATTTACCTTAACCATGCAACCCATAAGTTAGAAACCATGAATTAAGCATGAACAATCATATGTAATTCAATAACAAATATTCAAAATCTTCAACCTATGTTCCCAAACCAACATAAAAAATATATGAATAATACTTTAAAACACATGTTTTTAATAACACTGAAATTAGGAAAGAGTAACTGCCTAAAATACCTAAGATTATGGAGAGAATTCAACCCTTGAAGCTCTCCTTGATCCTCTTCTTGGAAAACCTAGGTATGAATCCTTGAGAGACTTGAGAGAGAAAAAAGAATATTTGGAGTGTGTTATCAATGAAAATAAGGCCAAAAGTATGTCTATAGGTTGTGGGTTATTATTGGGATAAGAGTAAAATACTCCTATTAAAAAGCTGGAAAATAAACCATCAGTTATTACATGTCTCAAAATGACTCATCACGAATATTATGGATCGTCTCCACGAGTCATTATCAAGACTATGTCACCAGGCATACACACTATTGACTTTATGAATCGAAAACCATGACTCATAATTGGACCCTACTAATCGTAGGGTCCAGTCGTAGTCAATACAAAAACTATTTGGGTATACACTGGACATCCTAAGATTTGCATACAATGACCAATAATGAGTCCTCACAACTCGTAGTGTGCCATCATACTTAAGGAAGAATACTTAGCCACACACACTATTCAAGCTATGATTTAAGGTCCAACGACTTATCAAGACTCCCTACGACTAATAGGGTAAGTCACAGTCAAGACAACGAGGATTAAAGTTTAGAAATTTCCTAGATATCAACACCTAGGGTGTTGATTTCTCCCCCATTAGGATCATTCATCCTCAAATGATGGGTCAAGGAATCCCTTAGAACGATTTAACAAAGACAGAAAACATGATGTTAAGATGACACATACCTTAAGCATGATTTTCCAAAGTACGGAATAAGAATGGATACTTGGACTTCATGTCCTCCTCGACTTCCAAAATAGTTTCCTCATACTTTTGGTTCCTCTAAAGAACCTTTACCGAAGCCATATCCTTCGTCCATAATCGACGGACTTGCCAATCCAAGATCTCCATCAGAGCTTTCTCATAAGAGAGATTTCAAAATACCGACACATTTAAAAGGAACAACCAATAAAGGATCACCTACGCACTTTCCCAACATCGATACATGAAACACTGAATGAATAGAGATCAAGATAGAAGGCAACTCCAATTTATATGGAACATTGCCAACCCTCCATAAATCCAAATACGAACCAACATAACGGGGACTGAGCTTCCTATTATTCCAAAACAACATCACTCCCTTTATGGGATATACCTTTATGAACACCTAATCACCAATATTATACTCCAATTCCCTTCGTCTCACATCTGCATAGGAATTTTGGCGACTTTGGGTGGTCTTAAGCCTACCCCAAATCACATTCACCTTATCCATGGCTTGGTGAACGAAATCAGGGCCAAATAACCTATTTTCATCAACCTCAAACCACCAAATAAGAGGTCTACACCTCCTACCATACAAGGCCTCAAACAGAGCCATATTAATGCTAGAGTGATAAATGTTGTTGTAGGCATTTTATATGAGAGGCAAGTGGTCAACCCAACTACCACCAATGTCAATCACACAAGATCTGAGCATATCTTCAAAAGGATGTATCATCTTTTCCTCTTATCCATTTGTTTGCGGGTGAAAGACAGTGCTAAGGTTCACTTTAGTCCCCAAACCTCTCTGAAAAGAATTCCAAAAGTGAGATGATAACTGAGTACCTCGATCGGCTATGAATGAAACTAGAGCTCCATGCAACTTCAGAATCTCTTTTATGAAAAGCTTAGCATAATCCTTCACCAAATAATTAGTCCTCACTGGCAAAAAATGAGTGAACTTAGTCATCCTATGCACGATGTCCCAAATAAAATTAATTTGATGATGGAATAGCGGAAGACCAGTAACAAAATCCATATTAATTATATCCTATTTCTACACAAGAAACTCAATATATTGATACAAACCACCAGGCCTCAACTGCTCAACCTTCACTTGCTGACAAACCAAACACTTAGCCATAAAATTTGCCACATCCCTCATCAAGTTATTCCACCAAAAAATTTCTCTTAAGTTATGGTACATCTTCGTCAAACTAGGATGAACAATGTACCTTGACTCATAAGCTTTATCCAAAATCCTCTCTCTCAGCCCATCAACATCTGAAACACATGGCTTTCCTTGGTACCTCAAGATACCATCACCACCAATCTCGAAAGCTATCACCTTCTGGTGACCCACATCATCCTTGATCCACATCAAGATAGTATCCAAAACCTATTTCTCTTTCACCTCTGCACCCAAATATAACTTCTCCACCTCTTGAACAATGTCACCACCATTCTCGGAATCTAAGAGATGGACTCTAAGATTAGCCAAATAGTAAATATCCTTTACCTAATCCCGTTTGTCTTCATCTACGTAAGATAAGCTCCCCATGGACAATTTGCTAAGAGCATCCACAACCATGTTAGCTTTACCTAGGTGATAGTGGAGACTTATGTCATAGTTTTTAGTAACTCAACCCACCTCCTTTGCCTAAGAATTAGCTCTTTATGAGTAACACGTATTGCAGGCTCTTATGATCAAAATAAATATCCACATAGACCCCATACTAATAATGTCACCAAATATTTAATTTAAACACCACATCTAATAATTCCAAATCATGAGTCGGATAATTTTCTCATGAATCTTTAACGATCTAGAATCATATACAACCACCTTATCATGTTGCATCAATACATAATCTAGTTCCACCCGAGATGCATCATAATAGATAACAAAACCATCAATACCCTAAAGTAGAGTCAAGACTGGAGTCAAAGTAAACTTAATGTTCAACTTCTTGAAACTACCCTCGTATGGATTTGACCACAAGAAATTCACTTTCTTTTGAGTTAACTTAGTCAATGCGGCAACAATAGAAGAGAAGATTTCCACAAACCTCCTATAATAATTAGCTTAAAACCAAGATGCTCTAAATGTCGGCTGGAGTCATGGGTCTAGGAAACTTCTTAACCACCATAATTTTTTGTGGATCCACCCCGATCCCTTCACTAGAAATAACATGACCCAGATCAGTCACAACATTTAACCAGAACACACACTTAGAGAATTTAACATACAATCGCTACTCCTTAAGGGCCTGCAATACTAGGTGGAGTGATCAACATGATCTACCTTAATCTTAGAATACACCAAAATATCATCAATAAACACAATTATGAAAAAATCCAAGAACTGATGGAATACCGGTTCATAATATCCATAAATATTATAGGGAAATTAGTCAAACCAAAGGACATCACAAAAATCTCAAATTGACTATATTGGGTTTGGAAAGTAGTCATAGGGATATCCACCTCCATAATTTTTAGCTGATGGTAACCCAATCGAAGATCAATCTTGGAGAAGTACTTAGAACCATGAAACTTATAAAAGAGATCATCAATCCTAAGAAATGGATACTTATTCTTTATAGTCACCTTATACAATTGGCAGTAATCTATGCACATCCTAAGGGACCCATCTTCTGACGTATAAATAGAACTGGAGCACCCAAAGGAGAATTACTAGGGCAGATTAAACCCTTATCCAAAAGATCTTTCAGCTATTCCTTGAGTTCTTTCAACTCAGCAAGAGCCATTCAATAAAGAGGGATGTAAATAATTTGAGTGTCTAAAAGATCAATCTTAAAATCAATTTTCCTTTCCAGAGAAACATCAAAAAAATCATCAGGGAACACTTCGAGGAATTCATAGACCACAGGTACATTCTCTAAATAATGACCTTCAGATCTAGAATCCTTAACATGCACTATATGGTAGAGGCACCGCATGGAAATCATTTTCTAGGATCTAAGATATGAAATAAACCTTTTCTTAGGCACAAGAGAAATACCTTCCCACTCAATCACCGACTTATTAGGGAAGTGAAAACTAATCCTTTAGATCCGATAATCTAGAGATGGATAGCACGAATGCAACCAATTTATCCCTAAAATCATATCAAAATATAACATGTCCAACTCTATTAGACCCACCAGTGTTTTCCTACAACAGACCATCATCATACAATTTCTATAGACTCTTCTAGCCATAATGGAGTCACCCACTAGGATGTACATAAAGAAGGGATCTAGAGTGCACTCAAGATAAAAAAAATCAATAGCCATATAAGGGGTCACATAAGAGAGGGTAGACCTAGGATCAAGTAGAAAATATACATTATGAGAGAAAAGTTTGAGCATATTAGTAACACATCAGGGGATGCCTCTAAATATTAGCGGGTAGCAAGAGTGTATAGACAGTTTCGACTAATATTGAAGCCAGAAGTAAAAGTAACACCCTTTTGTACAAGAGCTGACCCAGTAGAAACAAGGATCTTATTTGCCCCAGAAGCTACCCTAGAAGGACAATCCCTCTATATATGACCAATATGACCACATTTAAAACACTTGTTCCTCTATTCCTAACAAACACCATAGTGCACCTAACTATCCCTTCCTAACAAACACAATGGTGCACCTAATAATAAAATCTACAAGGGGATATAATGGAGCTGACTGGGCCCTACTAGCTTGAGGATAGGCACCCTGTGCCTTAGGACCAGTACTATTCTAAAAATAATGATCACACGATGACTTTAGATAAGGATCACTAGCCATAGAGTAAGAATTAAAATTACCCCACTTCTTCTTAGACCATTTCCTACCATCTCTACCACTCGGCTGCTGACCTCTATTTTGATTTGAATTAGAAGAATTCTTTCTTATTTTAGACCTCATTCTAGACACTAAGTTTAGGGCATATTGCAATAACTGATGAAACTTTAAGGCATACTATTTTACTATCATACTACTTTGCTTTAAATTCATGAATTCTTCAGCCTTCACTCCCTTAAATCTTGAGGAAAGAACCAATCAAGAAAAGCACTAGTAAATTCATCCCACAAAGTAGACTCAATATTATCACCCTAGACTGGTCCCATTCCTCTTACCGTTGATATGCCACATCCTTCAACTAATAAGCAGCAAACTCCAAACCCTCCATATCAGTAGCATTCATAACATAAAAAATCTTTTCTATCTCATCAATGAAATCTTTAGAATCTTCCACAATTTTAGAACCAGTGAAAGTCAAAGGACTCAACTTCAGAAATTGGCCAACTCTAAGGACCTTAGAGAATAGAGTAATAGAAGAAACACACTCTATCTGAGAGGCAACCAATTAGGTAAGCAAATACATTGACTGGAAAAACTCTGCATTATACATAATAGCTTGAGGTGTCTGGTAAAGGATAGAGGGAATCGGTGGAACTCCACTAGTGCAATCAAAAGCTGCAACCTTAGACCAGGTCTAAACTCCTTGAGTAGGATGAGCTCTGTCAATATTGTCTTTGATGTGTTGTGGGAACATGACACTTTTGATACTTAAAACTATGAATTTATGCATGTACTTAGGTTTTTTAGTTTATATGATGCACTTTTGTGTTTATTGCAGGTAAATTAGGTCTACAAGAATGTTGGGAGGAAAATAGAAGAAAAAGATCTAAAAAGAGCAAGTTGCATCAAGGTGTGAGTTTCCTCATGAGTCATCAACACATTATATCACTCGGATACTGACTCGTATGAACAACAGAAGCCAAGAAGCAAAATAAAAACAAATTTTGAGAAGATACAACTCTAGCATTTGAGTTGTAAACAAGGATACGAGCCATATGAAGAAATCGTAAGCATAACAAAATCTAAAGCTGCCATCCAAAGTTAAAGCCTTAGAAGTATAAAAGTTGGAAGTATGAGTACGAATAGTATAGGGAAATCATAAGCAAACTATTGTCCAAAGCTGCAAAGAAAGAAGTCCCACGTGGATACGAGTGAAGGCCATGAGCCATGTGATTAAGATATGACTCATGTCCAGAAGTCATATGAAGAATAGAAAGTTGAAGCCTTTGGAGACCAGTGATGATAGGCGAATTTACACGCCTATAGTACTATATTTTTCCCATATTTTAGCTAAGTTTTGAGGACAAATTATATAATTCATGCACTTTTAGTCCTTTTTCCTATAAGTAAGCTAACGAACATGATTAGCAAGTTTTCAGGTATAAATGATGCAGAATTCAGAATTTTATGGATAACTTGACTCCAAAGAAAGCTTCACGAAAGGAGGAAAGCAATGCTTGGATGCCAAGGACCAAAAGTGGCGCATGGAAAATCTATCCCGGGCAAAAACAGCAATTTAAAGACTTTGGGGACTAGCAGTAACTTATTAGGATTAGGATAATGATGCAGTAACCCAGTAGGATTAGGTTAAGTAATGCAGTAGCTTAGTAGGAATAGGATAGGAGTATTATAAATACCCTATTCTGCTAGAGATTTTTATCATTCGACCATTACTTTTAACTCTGAAAACAATTCTTCTACTTTTAATTCTACTTTTTATTCATCTATTCAATTCTTAATTTCCACAACAAGAGAAACGTTACTCTGCAAGGGAGTTCACGCCCAAAAATGCAACAGCACACCTTACTACACGAGATTTTTATTGTGGTATATTAATAATGTCTATTGTGATTTCCTTCGCACTCATGGGTAACTAAACTTCTCTGTTGGGGTTATGGCAGCCATTTGAGATACTATCTATTGCTATGAGTTTGTGAATTCGTGACACGTATGCTGCTTATATCATTATTCTCTTCATCTTAATCTAAATTCTTTACGGTTGCAAACGCATAGAATACGCTAGTATAGCATTAACTTGTTCGAAAGAAAAGTTATATGTCTGGAAAAGAGATAATGTCAAGGTTATAGGGCACTAACCCCTGTTAAAAAGATAGTGTCGTAACTAGATTAACCTCTTGGAGAATTTGTACTGTTAGATACGCTTTAAGTTCAAAAGAGTTAAAGTGAAATAGTCCTGGTTAAGGTCGAAAGACGCCTGGATTTACCATCGAATACAATTCTCTATAAGCACATGCATGTATGAATTCCGCACGACTCATAGCCAATAGAGATGTATAACTCATAAGGTGGACATAACCCTAACTCTCAATTCTCATTGATTAGAATCTTACTAAACATTCTTTCTTTATACTTTGCTATTTTCCGTTTTCACTTTGTTACTTTATTACACGTTACAATCCCCCCTTTTACGAGACTTGCCCCAAAAGTCTAGTAATCTTCTCTTACTCATTGACCGGCTATTCCCTGTGGGATCGATACCCAACCCAGTTGGGTTATATATTTGACAACGACCGCTTTACACTCTTATGAGAGCTGTAGATTGAGCGTTATCAAAAATTGGCGCCGCTGCCGGGGAATACGGTTGTCAATTAAGTTCGTAATAATTACTAAACCTTTTGGTCAAAGATTCTCGTACTTTTACTTTTAGTTTTTGTTTTTGTTTACTGCAGGTTTTTTATTCAGTGCATGCCCCATACCCGAAGTTCTGGTCAACCGTTATTACCTATCAATCCTGAACCACAACGTATTGGCAGAATGGAGGCACAACACGCAATTGAAAGGATGGCTGCTCAACAGGAACAGGCGAGACTAGATGCGCTAGCCGCCGCTCAAGTGCATCAACAGAATATTGATAACCCTGGGCGAGCAACAAATCCTGACGATGAGGATCTAGGTGATAACGAGCTACTAAACCCTAGGCATGCCGCTGAGATCGCAACACCTCCCAACAGAAGAGATCATCAAGCTAGGTTTAGGCCTAAACGCCAAGCTATGCAACCAGCTTTTGACGATGATGATGATGATCTTGATGGAGCCGGAGCCACAGGAGCCATTATTCCTCCACCATTGGCACCTGGAGCCAAGTTCAACATCACAAGAACCATGATTCAGTTATTGTAACTCAAGGGATTATTTGGTGGACTAGCAGGCGATGATCCGAATATGCATCTCATCAACTTTATTTCTACATGCAAGTCGTTTGACAATCCTGGCGTTGGTCAGAATGCAATTCGATTATGTCTATTTCCATTGTCTCTGTCTGGGGAGGCAACTCTATGGTTGAATGGGCTGACTCCTAATTCTATTACAAATTGGAGGCAATTGAGAGACGCTTTCCTAGAAAGATTCTTTCCGCCATCCAAAAGAGCACAAATGATAGATGAAATCAGCAACTTTCGTCAGCTTCCAACTGAAGCCCTTCATGAAACATGGGAGAGGTTCAAGACAAAGATAATGAGGTGCCCGAACCATCACATAACTAATGTTCACCTAATGGAGATACTTTACAGAGCCTTGAATTCAATAACTAAACCAGTTGTGGATAATGTGGCTGGAGGATCATTCATGGATCTCACCTTTGGTCAGGCAAGCAATATGCTAGACCGGATGACGAAGCAAAGTAGATCTTGGCATACAAGGGATTCTGAGGTAGCAATCCCCACTTTATCTATAGGCATGACTGCAGACCAAAGGAGAAGAGAAGAAAAATGTGATCAAGATATGGCGCTCATGAAGACACAAGTGGATCTTCTTACAAAGCATCTATTATCAGGGAAGACCGAAAAAGTCAAAGCCATTGCGTCAAAAAGAAGAGACGGATCTGATTCGGATGAAGAGGCCAACTACTTGAATAATCAGGGGGGTTTCCGAGGTAATACCCAAGGAAACCATGGTCGGAACTATTATGATAAATCTGGAAACAAGGACTAAGGTAGTTGGAAGAACAAGAATGACAAAAGTGGTTTGTATGTTCCCCCTGGAAGACGTGACGCCACCACATCTAGTTCTGGAAATATGGAAGAGATGATGGCTAAACTGTTGAAAGGAGTGGAAGCAACCATCGCGGGAGTAACAGAGGTAATAAATGATTTGTCCTCAATGAAGCAATTGGTTGATTCACATACCACTTCGATCAAGCAAATAGAGCAGCAATTGAGCAAACTTTCAGCAACACTCAATCAAAGAAAGACTGGCACCTTACCTAGCGACACTGTGCAAAACCCAAGGAATGATGGGTAATGTATGGCCATTACTACCCGAAGAGGTAAGGTGCTGGAAACTTCATCAAAAGGCAAGCAAGTGGCTGGCGAAGTAGCATACATTGATGAATAGGCAAAAGGAAAAGTTATCGTAGAATCCACACACGACGTCTATGACGGTACACCGAGTATGTTGCAGCCTGAAAAGGATGAAAAACGAAGGCAAGAGGAGAAGAAAGCCGTGGAGAAAATAATTACATATCCACCACCACCTTTTTCTCAAATATTGAAGAAGGTGGCGGACGATACAAAGTTCAGCAAATTCATGACTATGTTAAAGCAGCTGACCATTAATGTTCCATTGGTGGAGGCACTTGAACAAATGCCTGGGTATGCAAAATTTATGAAGGATCTTTTGACAAAGAAGCGGGCAGCAAGCTATGAGTTGAAAGATAATGTTCATCACTGCAGTGCAATCGCTACCCGATCACTAGTTCAGAAGAAGGCTGACCCCGGTGCTTTCACTATTCCTTGCACCGTTGGATCTTTGAATTTTGCCAAGGCATTATGCGATTTAGGAGCCAGCATCAATTTGATGCCACTATCCATTTACAAAAAGTTGGGGTTGGGTGATCCTACTCCAACCAATATGAGGCTCGTAATGGCGGATAGGTCGGTAAAACGACCTATTGGTATTCTATGTGATGTATTGGTGAAAGTTTCTTCATTCATCTTTCCAGCGGACTTTGTTATTTTGGATTGTGAGGTAGAATCAGAAGTTCCCATAATCTTGGGGCGCCCTTTCCTTGCTACGGGAAGTGTGCTTATTGATTTGAGAGCTAATGAGCTTTCATTCCGAATAAATGACGAAGTAGTTTGCTTTGACGTGTGCAAATCAATGAAGAAACCCAAAGATCTGAACGTATTCTCGGTAGCAGATGTTTATGTTGATTATGAGAAAGAATTACTTGAAAAGAACAAACTATTGATGACCCATTGGCGGTTGTGCTCATAAATGGAGAGAGTAAGGATGCTGAAAACTATGAAGAAACTATTGATGCTCTAACAGGATTTGGGTCATATCCTCATGCTCCCAAAAAGCTGGACCTTGATCTCAAAAATCGACCCACACCACCAGCTAAACCATCTATTGAAGAGCCACCCACGTTAGAATTAAAGGAGCTGCCTAGTCATTTAAAGTATGCATTCTTAGGAAGCGGAAACACACTTCCAGTCATTGTGGAGGAAGCTTTGGGTGAGCAACAAGTTGCATCTCTCATCGCTATTTTACGGAAGTACATTAGAGCGATCGGATGGACCATCGCAGATATTATTGGGATTCCACCTGGGATTTGTACACACAAGATTCAGCTTGAAGAAAATTGCACGCCCACCATTGAGCATCAAAGGCATCTCAATCCACCTATGCAAGAAGTGGTAAAGAAAGAAATTATTAATTGGTTAGATGCAGGAGTTGTGTATCCAATCTCTGACAGTACATGGGTAAGCCTGGTACAATGTGTTCCCATGAAAGGAGGCATGACGGTGGTCGCGAATGAAAAGAATATGCTTATTCCACTCAGACCCATCACCGGATGGAGAGTATGCATGGACTACCGAAAGCTAAATTCATGGACGCTCAAAGATCACTTTCCAATGCCATTTATGGACCAAATGCTAGATCGATTAGCGGGGAAAGGATGGTTTTGTTTCTTAGACAGTTATTCTAGCTATAATCAGATTTGTATTTCCCCCAAAGACCAAGAGAAAACAACGTTCACATGTCCATATGGTACGTTTGCCTTCAAACGTATGCCATTCGGGCTATGTAACGCACCAGCCACCTTTCAGCGTTGTATGATGTCCATTTTCTCTGATATGGTTGAAGATACTTTGGAGGTATTCATGGATGACTTTTCAGTTGTTGGCAAGACGTTTGAAGCGTGCTTAGCAAAACTGAGTATGGCGTTGCAAAGATGTGTAGAATTCAACCTAGTGCTGAATTGGGAGAAGTGCCACTTTATGGTCAACGAAGGTATCGTCCTTGGGCATAAAATCTCTGAAAAATGAATTGAGGTTGATTGAGCGAAAATTAAAGTTATTGAGAAGCTACCACCCCCAATTTCAGTAAAGGGAGTCCGTAGTTTCCTCGGTCATGCAGGTTTCTATCGACGGTTTATCAAAGACTTCTCCAAAATTGATAGTCCATTGTGCAAACTCTTGGAGAAAGATGCAAAATTTGACATCAATGAAGATTGTTTGAAGGCATTCGAATGCCTCAAAGGAAAACTAATTGAAGCTCCTATCATGGTAGCACCAGATTGGTCTTTACCGTTTGAAGTCATGTATGACGTCAGTGGGGTAGCATTAGGCGTTGTACTTGGCCAGAGAAGGGAGAAATTATTCCATCCTATCTACTATACGAGCAAGGTCCTGAACGAAGCCCAAAAGAACTACACTGTCACAGAACAAGAGCTCCTAGCGGTCGTGTATGCGTTTGAGAAGTTTCGTGCTTATTTGTTGGGAACCAAAGTTATCGTTCATACAGACCATGCATCTCTAAGATATCTAATGACAAAGAAGGATGCAAAACCAAGACTAATTCGATGGGTCTTGCTGCTGCAAGAATTTGATTTCGAGGTAAAAGATAAAAGAGGTTGTGAGAACCAAGTGGCTGATCATCTATCTAGACTCGAGAACGAGCATATAGCACAGCCTGAAATCGAAATTGATGATTCATTCCCTGACGAGGAGATCTTAGCCACGATAATGGAAGAGTTACCATGGTATGCCGACTTTGCAAATTTTGTGGTGAGTAATGTGATACCTGCAAACTTATCTTACCAGCAAAGGAGGAAGTTTATGCATGATGTAAAACACTACTTTTGGGATGAGCCATACTTGTTTCGACGATGCACGGATGGTGTTATTCGGCGATGCATATCCCATGTAGAGGTGCCTAATATATTGGAAGCATGTCACACTTCCTAAGTTGGGGGACATCACACAGGTAATCGGACAGCAAGGAAGGTATTGCAAAGTGGATACTATTGCCCTTCGATATTTAGAGATGCCTACGAATTTGTGAGAAGATGCGACCAATGTCAGAGACAAGGCGCAATTTAGAAACACCATGAGATGCCCATGACGAAAATTCTTGAAGTTGAGCTATTTGATGTATGGGGTATTGATTTCATGGGCCCATTCGTAAATTCGTTTGGAATGAAATACATCCTAGTCGCTGTAGATTATGTTTCAAAATGGGTTGAAGCAGTAGCATTGGCCGACAATGAGGGAAAGTGTGATGTAGCATTCTTGAAGAACAATATCTTCTCTCTCTTTGGAGTACCACGTACTATTATAAGCGATGGAGGATCTCACTTTTGCAACAAGTTATTCAAATTCGTATTGGCCAAATATGGTGTCAAGCAACATCAGGTAGCCACACCTTATCACCCACAAACTAGTGGACAGGTAGAGGTTTCCAATCGATAGATCAAGCAAATCCTTGCTAAGACTGTAAATGCTAATAGGAAGGATTGGTCTCGAAAGCTGGACGATGCACTATGGGCTTATAGGACTGCATTCAAAACGCCAATTGGCATGTCCCCGTACCAATTAGTTTATGGGAAGGCTTGTCACTTGCCCATTGAGCTCGAGCATAAAACATTGTGGGCGTTAAAGCAACTTAATTTGAATTGGGATGATGCCATGAATCTGAGATTGGAGCAGCTGAATGAGATGGATGAATTCTGTCTACATGCATACGAAAGAGCAGACCTCTACAAGGAACGGATAAAAAAGTATCATGATCAGCGGATTGTTCAACGAAACTTTCAAAAGGATGATATGGTACTTCTTTTCAATTCCAGACTGAAGCTATTCCCAGGTAAGTTAAAGTCCAAATGGTCTGGTCCGTACAAAGTTACCCAAGTCTATTCGACTGGAGTAGTTGAGATAGAAGACAATAATGGTGTTGTCTTTAAGGTGAATGGCCAACGAGTAAAGCCATATATCGGTCCTCTTGACTCGATAAACTATATGTCCACCATCTATCTCGACGAAGTCTAAGTACTCAAGGTAACTATGTCGTGCCGCGACAATAAATCAAGCGCTAGATGGGAGGCAACCCATCGTTTATCATTTTTTTTATTTACGTGTTTGCTTTTGATAAATAAAAATCCAAAAATAAGAGTCGTGCCACGACCAAAACTAAGGCGCTTGATGGGAGGCAACCCATCGTTCTAATCGTTTTTGTTGTCTTTGAGAAAGTGTAGGTGCAAGAGGCGTAAACGAGGAGATTGGTTTCAAATTTTGATTTGGACGTATTGCATGTAAAATGTGGTAAGTTAGTGATGAAGAACAAAAAGGATATGGATTGGGCATTGCTTATGAAAATATAGGCAATGAACAAGGCTAGGCCTATATAAAACTAGGCCACTAGCAAGGCAAGGCCTATACTATGGCCTAAGCTCTCGGAATCTAGTGTGCCATAGCATAGGCGCCGCCCATGCCCAAGTGTGCCATAGCATAGGCGCCGCCTATGCCAATGCCTTTTGTCTTTGAATCTCATATTCTATGGCATAGGCGCCGTCTATGCCTAAGAATTCCATGGCATAGGCACCGACTATGCTCAACAATGCTATGCAAAAGGTGTCGCCTATGCCAAGCATAGGCAAAGCAAAAGGCGTTGTCTATGGTCATTTCTTGTCTCCAAATCCAATTTTAAATGGGTCAAAACCCGACCCAACCTTCTCCTATAAATATGAGATTTAGTCGTGAACCAAAAACACATTGGAAACCTAGCATAAGCGCCGCCTATAGTCCCCAAATCCACTCCAAAATTTTCCTTTTGCTCTTCTTCTACACAAGAACATCATCCAAAGTCATCAATCAAGTAAGTGCTAATTTGTTCTTCATTTATATTCCGTAAGTACTACACTACTACGCCTATTATGAATTGCTAAATATTGAAGTAGTATTGGTGATTTGAAAGTGATTGAATTGTTGTGATACAACCAAGTGAGTGAACGTATACGTAAGAATGATCTTAACTTGTTCCCAACTTGTATTTGATTTTGATGCACTATCATACTTTTGCGGAATTAATATGGTCACAAAAATTGCATAATCTTGTCACTTGAATACTTACATGTTGGAATGACTTGTTCATCGGGATAAGAATTATAGTTGCCTACCGACATAGAAGGTTGTGATTATTTAGATACTATACCTTGATTCAATCCATATGTAGTAGTCTTGATATATCAAACATGAAAGTATTGCCAAGATTACAAGAAGTATGACTGCTCTGATTTTATTGTTGGAATATAGCACCTAAAACGTATGTCGATGAAGTCGGACTAGTCGACCACTTTCACTTCACTAGTCTGTACCAACAAACTAAGTGTGGGGTGGTGCCCCTACTGTTCGTTTATAGATTGTATCTATCGAGATGATGCTAACATGAACATTATTTTAGTCTCAGGTACAATGGCACCCAAAGCAAGACAAGGCAAAGATAAGGCTACCACTTCACAAAAAGGCAAGAAAAGAGGCCGAAAAGAGCAAGGAGAATCATCCTCGATGCAATTACCACGCCGCATGTTCGGAATAAAATGGGTTCTTGAGGAAGAAGCAAAGGAATGGTATAGGAACAACAAAGAAAGAAAATATGTTCATGTGGACTTGATAAACAAGGAAAGCCTAGCAAAGAAAGAACCGCGCATGTTGGCCAAGATCATGGCATTAAATCTGGATTTCATCTTCCGAGACATAGGAGAATGCAATCTCGATTTAACAAGAGAATTCTATGCCAAATGGTCACCGAAAACCACAGAAAGCGAGGTCAAGATTCGGGGCTAAATTTTACAACTCAATGCGGATTTCTTCAACTCCTTTCTCGGCTTGCCTTCAGTCGATCCATCACCATTCAAGGAGCTGTATAGTAGACCTCCATATAGATCTATTCGACACACACTCTGTGGAACAAGATCCATGGCACGCTGGAGTAGACACAAGGACACCGGTCGACACAACACCTTCCCATATGCTCCTTTGAATAGGGAAGCAAGGATATGGTTGTGCATAGTCAACTCTTGCCTAATTCCAGGGACTCAGTACACCAAGATAACAATAGATAGAGTGTGCTTGGTATACACATTGATGACGAATGTCCCTATCAACATCGGGGCAATTATTCGTTCCACAATGCGGAAAGCTAGGCTACACAAGAGGTCCCACTTCAGTTTTGGCAACCTGTTGACTGCAATACTAAGGAAAGAAGACATCGAAGAGGAACCGGCTGATCACAAACTCCCACACAACACAAATAAGGTTTACCTCACGAAGGTTAAAGATGCTGAAACCACGCATGGAGTCAACCTTACCACTTCAGAAAGGCATGCTCGTGACGAAAGCTTCTCCCGCCATTTATATGGCATGAGGAAGTTTACCGTGATGAGCGGGGGTCATGTTCCAACTACTGCAGAGCTCCAACAGTTGGATTATGACTACCCAATGAATGAGCATGCGAGGGCGATGTGTGGAGTAGGTGTATATTTTGAGGAACCTCTTGATGACGACATGCCAACCGATGATGATCGACGAATGCCAGACTCCGATGTGGAAAAGAACTCTGATGATGACGATTCCGATGCAGGGGGTATGACCCCAGACATAGAGGATGAGTCTGACTAATCAGGTTCTTCTTATTTATTTTTCACTGAGGGCAGTGTGTACCGTCTAAGTATGGGGTGCTGGTATTTGCATGCTATACTTATTTATCTGCATTTGCATTTATTTATGTTATTTATGTTTGGTTGTGTGATTTAGTAGTAGTCATAGATTTTTTTTATTTTGATGCATGAAATTGATCTGATAGGCGGCATGGTGTTATGACAAGAGTTTGTGCTAGAATCATTACTATTGAGACACTTAGGCTCTAAGTGTGACTCACTGTGTGATAATTGTGTGGTTTAATTCATTCATCTGTTGGGTCAAGAGTCTATACTGCTCCCAAATATTTAACCATGTGCCTTGTGTGTGTGAAATGATAGTATATTCTGTGCTTGTGAATGATGCTTGAACTTGCCTGGTGTGTGTGTAAAGCGAAATAAAGAGTATGAGTTTAGGAGATGATTTAGGCATTTCTTTGGCAACCGATACTTGTTTACCTTTGTTTTACCTACCCGTGGACATTATCCTAGTCAACCCCTTTGATCCTTTAAGCCATTTTCTTTGACAGCCTCATATGTAAGCCTAATCCATTTTTTTCAAGACCATAATTTGATCCAAATTCCTAAGTGCTTTAAGTTGTGAAGTCATGTGACAAAATAAGAGTAAATTAGGTGAGAGTGATGCCTTAGAGTGTATTGGTACTTGAATTTGTTATGAAAAAGAGTGGCTATCATGGAGGTGTGTTATAAAAAAAAGAAAAAAAAAAGAAAGAGAAAAGAAAAAGAAATAGAAAAACAAAAAGATAAATTGTGTTTATGATTAAATAAAAAGATAATTATGCTTGAATGCAAAATTAGGTGAAAAGGGGTGATAGATGAAAGAAAGGTAGCAGGGTTGATTAAAAGAAAGTGTTAATGGCATAATGTGATGTATTAAAGCGCTTAGGAACATAGTCACTATTTCTGGCCAAAATAGTCCTACCCGTCCCTTAGCCTACATTACAACCTATAGAAGACCTATTTGATCCTAAGCTTAGCATTCTGATATTAGTAGAGAATTACACTATGGGCAAGCCTATGGTCATCAGTTGTAACATATGAATTCTTTGTGAGAGTGAGAGCAAGGATAATCTTATACCCATGTTCTGAAAAATGCAATACTTGTGAGTGATTATGGGCAATATCTTATGTGAGACACACATGGTTGATGAGTTTTGGGTAGTCTTGTATGATTCATTGTGCCTTAACTTTTGGATACGAATTAACCATTATCACGAGTCTATGTTGGAGGCTGAATTGTTTCTAGTAGTGATCAGAAAACTACTCTTTGTTAATAATTGTTATGCTTGTCTTGACGAATATTTTGTGTGGTTACTGTGAAACCCTAAGTAAATGTTTAGATGGACATGATAGTTTGTTCGAGGACGAACAAAGATTTAAGTGTGGGGTGTTGATGATAGGCGAATTTACATGCCTATAGTACTATATTTTGCCCATATTTTAGCTAAGTTTTGAGGACAAATTATATAATTCATGCACTTTTAGTCCTTTTTCCTGTAAGTGAGCTAACGAACATAATTAGCAAGTTTTCAGGTATAAATGATGCAGAATTCAGAATTTTATGGATAACTTGACGCCAAATAAAGCTTCACGAAAGGAGGAAAGCAAAGCTTGGACGCCAAGGACCAAAAGTGGCGCATGGAAAATCTGTCCCGGGAAAAAACAGCAATTCTAAAGACTTTGGGGACTAGCAGTAACTTATTAGGATTAGGATAATGATACAGTAACCCAGTAGGATTGGGATAAGTAATGCAGTAGCTTAGTAGGAATAGGATAGGAGTATTATAAATACCCTATTCTGCTAGAGATTTTTATCATTCGACCATTACTTTTAACTCTGAAAACAATTCTTCTACTTTTAATTCTACTTTTTATTCATCTATTCAATTCTTAATTTCCACAACAAGAGAAACGTTACTCTGCAAGGGAGTTTATGCCCAAAAACGCCACACCACACCTTACTACACGAGATTTTTATTGTGGTATATTAATAATGTCTATTGTGATTTCCTTCGCACTCATGGGTAACTAAACTTCTCTGTTGGGGTTATGGAAGTCATATGAGATACTATATATTGCTATGAGTTTGTGAATTCATGACACGTATGCTGCTTATATCATTATTCTCTTCATCTTAATCTAAATTCTTTGTGGTTGCAAACGCATAGAATATGCCAGTATAGCATTAACTTGTTTGAAAGAAAAGTTATATGTCTGGAAAAGAGATAATGTCAAGGTAATAGGGAACCAACCCCTGTTAAAAAGTTAGTGTCGTAACTGGATTAACCTCTTGGAGAATTCGTACTGTTAGATACGCTTTAAGCTCGAAAGAGTTAAAGTGAAATAGTCCTGGTTAAGGTCGAAAGACGCCTGAATTTATCATCGAATACAATTCTCTATAAGCGCATGCATGTCTGAATTCCGCACAACTCATAGCCAATAAAGACGTATAACTCATAAGGTGGACATAACCCTAACTCTCAATTCTCATTGATTAGAATCTTACTAAACATTCTTTCTTTTTACTTTGCTATTTTCCGTTTTCACTTTGTTACTTTATTGCACGTTACAATCCCCCTTTTTACGAGACTTGCTCCAAAAGTCTAGTAATCTTTGCTTACTCATTGACCGGCTATTCCCTGTGGGATCGATACCCAACCCAGTTGGGTTATATATTTGACAACGACCGCTTTACACTCTTATGAGAGCTGTAGATTGAGCGTTATCAACCAGACACTATAATGGATACAAAAGACATGGTATGAATCTTATGATGATGGTATGAGTTAAAGAGCGAGTCGTACCATCTGTCGGCATAACTTTACCTTTCTCATTTTCATTAGGATTTCTTAGTATTTATGAGATACTATAAATACTCTAGGCTTTATCTTTTATTAGGTTACATACTTTTACATTCTTTAAAATCTTTTAACATTCCAATATACCCTACTACATACTTTTACTTTGTTCTTAAGATTTTGGGGTTTTATTCAATAGTAGATTCTGGATTTTATTTTTCTCATTATTTTGCAATTAATTATATGCTTTCTTTATTGATTATCATGGATTGTTGCATGAATATAAGTGGCTAACTTACCTAACTAGGGTTGTGAGAACCCTGCTGAATTAACTATGTAAGATAAGTAAGAGATTCATTAATTCTAAAGTTAACTACATGCGTTTTAATCTTCATTACATAAATTGACCTTGAAGCAACTGCAGAAGCTTAGAGATCGCCTGTATTTATAAACATCCTCTCAAGGTAGTTTATGATTGAGAAATGAAGATTAAGACTATAATTTGAGATTCACTTTCACCATTACTATTTCTCCATCTCCTCTAATCAACTCGATACTCAAAAGGTTAGAGTTGAACTAAAGTCATTGACAAGGAGAAATAAGGCAGTGCCCCGAGACTCACAAGGTAAAGACTGAGATTTATCAACATGCTCATAAGACTGTTGATAATATAATGCTTGTCGACTTTACATGCAGAGCAAAAAAATAAGTGGGTTAAACATGAGAAACATACAGAGTTAAGAAGCCAAGGGGAACACAGTCCTAGTGTTGGTATTCTACTATTTATAATTTAAAACATTCAAGTTTGGTTACTAGAGAACATTCAGAATTACTCTGGACCCAAACATTACCCTCATCTGAATCAAGCAATCTAACACCCAACCTAGCCAAATGATGCACATCTTGAGCCAATTCTTTCTTATCATTCTCTACATGAGCTACACTACCCATAGACAACCTGCTAAGAGCATCTTCCACAACATTGGCCTTGCTTGGGTGATACAACACACTCATATCGTAGTCTTTTAGCAACTCTAACCATCTTCTTTGTCTAAGATTCAACTCCCTCTGAGTAAACATATGTTGTATGATTTTGTGATCAGTAAATACATCAACATGAACACCATACAAATAATGTCTCCAGATTTTCAAAGAAAAACCTATAGCTGCTAATTCAAGATCCTGGGTTGGGTAATTATTCTCATGAGCTTTCAACTGTCTAGAGGCATCAGCTATAAATTTACCCCCCTGCATCAACACATAACCCAAACCAACTCTAGAGGCATTACAATACACCACAAAATCATCTACACCATTAGGAAGGGTCAATACAGGGGCTGAGTGAGTCAAATCCTTAACCCCTAAAAACTCTTCTCGCAAGGTTACGACCACAAGAACTCCACTTTCTTTTGGGTCAAGCGGGTCATGGAAGACACAAGGGATGAGATGCCCTCAACAAAACTATGGTAGTAACCATCTAGATCCAAGAAACTCCAAATATCATATGGGGAGTAAGTCTAGGCCAATTCTTTACAGCTTCTGTCTTTGGGGGATCGACTCTAATGCCTTCGGCGAAAACAATGTCACCCAGAAAAGCAACTGACCTTAGCAAAAATTCACACTTGCTAAATTTAGAGAATAATTGATGATCTCCAAGAGTTTGCAAGACAATTCTAAGTTGGTCAGCATGATAATCCTCTCTTTGGGAATACACAAAAATATTGTCTATGAATACAATGACAAAAATATCAAGATATTGCTTGAACACTCGATTTATAAGGTCCATGAAGGATGCTGGAGCATAGTTTAACCAAAAGGACATTACAAGAAACTCAAAGTGACCATAACGGGTTCGGAAGGCTATTTTTTGAATATCACACTCTCTCACTTTAAGCTGATGATAGCCGGATCTAAGGTCTATCTTTGAGAAATAACTTGCACCCTATAGCAGATCAAATAAATCATTGATTCTAGGAAGAGGGTACTTGTTCTTGATAGTTACCTTTTTGAGTTGACGGTAGTTAATGCACATATGCAATGAACCATCTTTATTATGTACGAATAGAACAGGTGCACCCTATGTGGAAACACAGGGTCTGATAAAGCCTTTTTCTAAGAGATTTTTAAGTTGATCCTTTAACTCTTTAAGTTATGTGGGAGCCATATGGTACGGAGGAATGGAAATAGGCTGAGTGTCGGGAAGGAGATCAATCCCGAATTCTATTTCTCTATCAGGTGGGACCCCTGGGAGATATTCTGGGAAAACATTGGGAAACTCATTAACAATGGTAACTAACTAAATAGTCGGAGTCTTGAACTTGAGGTCTTTAACTCGAACTAGGTGATAGAGGCAAACCTTAGAAATCAATTTCCTAGCTTTGAGGTAGGATATGAAATGACTCTTCGGAGTTACAGAACTCCCAGACCACTCAAAAATAGGCTCGTTGGGAAACTAAAACTTGACCACTTGGGTAAGACAATCCATAGATGCATAGCACGAGTGAAGCCAATTCATACCCAGAATGACGTCAAAATCAACCATATCTAACTAAATCAAATCAGCATATATGAACCGATGAAGAATAGTGATAGGACACTTCTTATACACTCACTTAGCAATGACAGATTATCCTACCAGGGTAGAAACCATAATAGGCTCAGGAATCCGTTCAGGGTCCATCTCAAAATTTACAGCAACCAGAGGTGTCACATAAGAGAAACTCAAACTGAGGTCCATCAATACATACACATTAAAATGAAAGACACGAAGCATACCAGTGACAACATCTGGAGAATCCTCCTTCTCCTGGAAATGTGGTATAGCGTAGAAGCAATTCTGGCGCGAATTGCTAACAGTACTAGAAGAGGCGCCCTGAGGAGAAACTGGACGGACTATGGGTGCGGGGGCACTGGTAGCCTACCTCTAGGGACGAGAATCTTGACATCTCTATCTAGCATATAAATAATCTCTAAGTCGGTGGCCCAACTTTCCACAACCAAAGGAACCCCTCTGATCAATAAAAGACTCGCCAAAATGATCTCTACCACGCTTGGCACAAAAAGAAGGACTAGGTTGATTACCAAAAATTTCCTGAGACTTGGACGGGATAGGCCTATTTCCCTTCTCTAGGTGTGGAAGTACTAATGGAGGAAGGCACGGGCATAAATAGACGTCCTAAAAATTGAGGGCGGTTCCCTACATGGAATCTGGACTGACTGAATCCCTGCTTCTCTGATCTAGCTCTTTTATTCCCTATTACTCTCTCCCTCTCTTTCACCTTATCTGCTTCAAACTGTTTGGCATATATCATCAATTGAGAAAGGTTAATCTCCCTATTAAGTATAGCAGATCTACAGTCTTTCACAACGTAACTCGATACACCGGTCACAAAGTTACTCATGATGGTCCTGGAGTCAGCCATCATACTAGGAGAAAATTTGGATAACTGATTGAATCTAATGCAATACTCCTTAAAAGTCATGGAGCCTGGTCTCAAATTCATGAATTCCTCTATCTTTGGTTCCCTCAGCTCAAGAGGAAAGAAACTATTCAAGAACGTATCCTGGAATAACTGCAAAGTCATTGGAGCGACATCCTTCTCTCTACTCATCCACCACATCTCTACCCAATCATATGCAACATCTTTTATTCGATAGGCAGCCAATTCATCACTCTCTTTCTCAGTCACATGCATAATTTGGGTGATCTTTCTCACTTCATCCACGTACATATGTGGGTCTTCACCTACCTTCGACCCATAGAACTCAAGCGGATTCATCCGTATAAAGTCATAAACTCAAGCGGCAGCAGAATTATTCTCTTGTGGAGGCGGAACAGTAGCCTGGGTGTTAGCTTGAGCATTGACGGTAACTGCCTAGGCTAGCGCTTGAAAAGCTACCCAGAATTCTGCATGAGACACATGCTCGTTCAAGGGATCAACGAATTGAGGTTGTTTATTATTTCTATGAACTCGACGAGGAGACATTTTCTGTTATAAGAGAGCACGAGTTAATCGTAGATAAAGAGACAGTTGTAGGCACACTAAACTTTAGAAAGAAAGAAACAACTTTTCCTAAAATGTTTCATACCCTCTTTCTTATAGATATGGCGTGCTATACACCGATGATCAAGACACTACATAACGTGGCTTGTAAGACTCCCTATGACTCTTTAATTAAACCTTAGGCTCTGATACCAAGCTTCGTAACGCCCCAAAATTTCATTCTGAGATGCCACATGGTTCTTAGGGCTACATGTAGCTCCAAGCAAACCCTCAGAGCCAGACACTACCTTAAGGAATTCTATTTAACAATAGTCATGCACAACAAAGAGATATACCACATCGTCTTCAAGAGAAATACTGGAGAATACAAGATTGTACAACCAAAATATATTGAATGTCTATACATACCAACCCTCTAGTCTGACAAAGCCTCTATACATAAAAATCAAGGATCTATTATGACAAACCCCCAACTGACTCAAAAAGTACTGAAAGTTATAACAACATAACGATATCACCAAGAATATAGACACGGTCCTCGAACCATAAGGACTCACCATTGAGGAAATGTAGTTGAGGCACTCGAATATCACTGACGTGGCTGCGGCTGAGTACCTGAACCTATATTACGAGAAAATGTAGCCCATAGGAAAATATGTGGGTCAGCACTATAGAATGTACTGAGTATGTGGGGGTGCATGCAACAATAAAAATATCATCATCAATTTCATAAAAATATACATATGTACAATGATGGATCACTTGGCTTGGGTTAGATTGAAACATACTTTTCATGATCTCATAGTAAACAAATCATATGATAAAAACCTCATAAATCATCATAAATAACTAAACTCTTCAACTCAAGAATCGGAGTGAGTCGGTAATTCAATAGACAACTCTTATGTACATCAGAGGTTCTTATAACCGACATAAACCATATGAGCTACATGGTGTCCAATGTTTTGCCCTCCTAAGGAGAGAACCCCATAATGGCAGGAGCATCGTACTCTTGCCAGGGTGTACAACCTAAATTTAGTGATCATAATCTCATACTCGTCCTTTGGCATACATTTTTCAATATCAATCCTATGGTGGAATGTAGTTTCGGGGAAATACCACATTTCCTGGTCGGTGCTAAATACTACTCCCAGACACAAGCTCAGAACGCATTAGGAAATCCACCACAAAAATCACAAGGGTCTATCATTAAGACCAAATCAAATATGTTTCCCATTTATCAAATCATAATCAATTTGTGTATTCCTAACTCGACTCAAATCAAATCAATCATTCTCAACATCAAAATGTATCAATTCATTAAATCATGGCAACATC
This sequence comes from Capsicum pubescens, assembly GCA_030864215.1. Lineage (NCBI taxonomy): Eukaryota > Viridiplantae > Streptophyta > Magnoliopsida > Solanales > Solanaceae > Capsicum > Capsicum pubescens. Next base: position 126,790,498 of record CM061542.1, read on the forward strand.
AATAACTTTGAAAAAAAATCAAGACTCATTGTAGCAACTCAATCTCATGAATCAATATACTCAATAATCTAATTTGTCATAAATAATCTTAAAGCTTGACACATATCTTGAAAGCACTTGAAATATTAACTCATGGTAGAAATATGAAATTCACAATAATAAATATCAACTCATAACTTGAGAATTGCAAAATAATTATGTATAACAAAGCCTGGACAATTTATATTCTCATAATCTCATGATGAAGTAATTTGGGTATAAATCCACTTGAAAAATCATATAAATCCATGATAGAAATCAAACATTTTGGCACAAGAACGAAAGAATTGCTCTTGTTCAAAACGCCACATACATTAGTCATTGAAATTGGATGAATTCTAGTGCTTGAGACTCTTTCCGCACTTGCAATAAATGATTCTCATAGCCCACACTATGAAAAACTTGATTCTTGAAGTTATCTTGAAGATTTATGGATGATTTTTGAAAGATTAAATTTTCTTGATTGAAACCCTAATATATATTCTTAAGAAAATTGGATGAGAGAATGAAAAAATTAGGGTTTGGATGGGGATTCTCATATTTATATAGGCATCCAAAATATGGGAAAATATCAAAATACCCTTGCAAAAATATTCCTTAATTGCTGAAAAAAAATAGTTGATGACATTCGTGACAAGCCGTCAAACTTGTGACAATTCGTCATAAAATGTCGTCACAAAATGTTGGATTTTGTGTCTTTCTGCTTATGGTGATGACATTTTGTGACAAGCCGTCACGCTTGTGACACATGGTCACAAAATATCATCATGAAATTTCCAGGATGATATGCTGGAGTAAAATGGGCATAACTCTTTGCTCCGATACCGGATTTAGGTAAAATTAGTACCGTTGGAAATCTAATTAAATTATATATCTGTTGCTAGGTCATGCGATCAATAATTTGTAGTATAATGATAGATATGCTCATTTGAAGTTGAATATGGCAATATCCTTCCGATGAATTCAATCGACAAGGAATGTTTTGATTCACCTAATCGCTAGGACATCTTTGAGGCCTTGATACACATTACCCTTGATCAGAAAACAACCAAAGAACTATAATTTACTTCTTATGAGCTTGAGTCATAGTTGCACAATTGTCTAGAGTCTCGGGGTATTACACAAGTATAAACTATTTTCCCTCTTTTCATGAGATTTCAGTATTAATTATGAATTTAATCACTTTTATCTTAATAATTTTTAATACAAACCATGATATTGTTTTCCCCATGAGAATTATACTCTTGCATGATTTATAACCCAGTCATCCATATCATTTTTAGTTGACACCATGTTAATTTACCAATTTATGAATTTAACCATGTGAGCATGTTGTCCTTATAAGTGGAGCATCTGTCTATACCTATAATCATGGTTTTCATTAGTTATTGATATACTTTATGTTTTGATCTCTGAATCATAGTTTCCTAATAGTTTTTTAAATTATGTTATTGAATTTGAAGTATTATTCGGTGTTGGAGGATTATGAACACCTGATACCTATATAGCCATGCATATTTTAGATTTTCAAGTTATTAGCCATTCTGACCATGTTTGTATCATTATATTTAGATTACCATATTTATGCTGAGTAATTGTCAGTACCTAATCATGTTGAATGAATACTAATAATACCAGTGTCATTCAGTTGGAACTAGAACATACCACCATGCGAACACCGAGATAGCGGCTCACCCGTCAAATAGGCATGAGTTGTTAATAGCAGTCCCTAAGTTCCAAACCTATGACACCGCCTTAGATTATGAGAGGTCCCCCATCATTAGAGGTATGACACCCTTATCCTTTGGGACATCAACCTTGTAGATCCACATCGTCATCCATGTGTTGTTACCCCTGGAAAGGTACAATCCCCCTTTTAACTGGGGTTATAGGTTGGACCCAATTAGCTCAAATTGGGGAATGTCAGCAATAGTTAGCTCCTAGTCTCTGTTCAGTATTTAGACCATATCAGATCAGGTTTGTATGACCAGTGTTCAGTTTATGGGTCGTTTAGTTATTCAGTTTTACAAATTGTTGCAACACATGTTTTACTTGGTCTTGCATTCATTTCACATTTCATGCATATAAACTTAGTATTTATATGTATCTAGTTGTCCCTATCTCACATACTAGTACATTTAAAGTAGTTATCGCATACTCTCTTTTTCTCTATGTTTTCTTAACATAGGTTTAGATGCTGAGTTCCCTAATCGCCCTTTTTCAGGTCAGTCAGTGCCACTCAACAATAGTTATGGCCAGTCCTCATCCTTCAAGGAAAAGTTAGTTATAGTTATTTTCAGTACTTCCTTTATTTTAGTATGTTAGAGTTAGTTGGAAGTTTTTCCATAAACTCTTCATATTTTAGAGGCTTTCAAATAGTCAGACTTGTTTTCAATTTTTATTAGTAGTCCATACATGTTGGGTATAGTTTTAGTATTATATCTTAATAGTATTTCTAGTTGTTTAGCTTCTACAATAATTCTTTATTATTATTTTATTTGGTGCTCATAGCTCATACCAGATTATGGGTTAGCTTGGGGTCACTTGTGGCCTTAAGCAACGTGTTACGACTAGGGGGTAGTCTCAGGTCATGAAAAGCATAAAGCAAGGAAAGTACCTATTTGAACAAAACTATGGGGATGTCTACTAGGAATGTCAGACTCAATCACCCACCTAGACTCCTCAATTAGGTGATGTCTCCACTAAATATTTACTTAGTCGATATTGTTGAATCTTAATTACTAGCCTGCCTATCTAATATAGATGTAGGCTCCTTCTCAAAGGTTAAACCACAATCTTAAACAACTAAATCCCATAAGATCACATGAGAATCATTAGGATGGTATCTCTTCAACGTTGGAACATGAAATATTAGATGAATTGCTGAAATGTTTGGAGGTAAAGCCAGCCTATAAGCCATATCCCTAACTTTCTAAAAAATCTGAAATAGTACGATAAACCTCAGACTAAGATTCCTTTTCTTTTTTAACCTTATCATACCCTTTCATGGATGATACCTTCAGCAAAAGCCCCTCACCAAGAATGTAATCCACATCATGTACCCATTACTATTTGTAACTCTTTGTCACGACCCGAGCCTAGGCCCTAGCCGTGACGAGCATCCCGAACCATGAAGGCCCGGAACACCCATTCTCTATCTGGTTATCATGCACAACATTCATAATCATAATAAAATGTGGAATTGAAACTGAGTACGGAAACCATGGTCAAGTCCTGCAATATTTCTGAATAATACTATCTGACATCAGTCTACGAAATCTCTACTAAGAACATAAACCTTTGTCTGAAAAGAAGCTGGGACAAGGCCCCCAGTAAACCAAAAACATAATAAATAAGATAGTGTCTGACATAATTAGGCCTTCCGAATAATAGAAGGCTCACCCCTGTGAGATCAAGTCTGCAAGCTCAAGAATCTCTACTGAGTAGCTGGACCCCTAGACTGTGCCTCAGAACTTGGAAGGAGGGGGGTCAGCACAAAAGTACTGGCACGCGAAGCAATCCAAAAGTAGTATAATGGAACATACATATATATATATATATATTAAGGGAAAGCAATTTTTCATCAAGACATCATGTATAAAACTGTTTCTGAAAAACACATGGGCACTTTCTGAAAACATGCAACCTGTCTGTTCATTTCAAATCATGATCTGTGTTTTACTTCTGAGTTAGGTGGTATTCCCCTACAAGTCTGAATATTCCACGGGCTGTATGGAATACGCCATTGACTCGGCGGGGAAGCCCCCAACCCAAGTGTGCCGCAAGGGTTGGAGTGTCTGAGTCTGATACGCCACAGGACATTTAAGTCAGCGCATAATAATATACCTGGGTCGGCAAACCACGGTTTTAGGCAAAGAGTTGTCTGAAACTCCTGCCTTCTTCAGGGAACCACCTAAGCTCTCTTTATGCCCTATTTTAGCCTTTTCTGAACATGTATCATTCTGAAATTGCTAAATCATGAGAGTCTGATAAAAATCTGATTTCTGAACTAGTCTGTGTCTGTTATGGCATTTGTCTGAGTTGGTATCGTCAAACCAAGACTTGCAAGTCCTATTTCTGAGCTATAATGTATTAAGCAAGAGCTTTCATTCAAAACATAGTTTAGACCACCAAAACATGTAATTTGCATTAAAGATGTCATGTTCCGAAACTCAAGTCAAATCCATGCAAAACTTTCATCAAACATATGGTGGTCATGTGTATTTTGGCAAAACCATGCATTCTTTCATTACATGCATATTCAACATTTACAACCCTCTCTTTCGTGTTCAAAACATTGTATATTACGTGAAACATGGAAAAATTTACATTAAGAGAGGGGTTTCATGAAAACCATGCTTTCAATTCATATTTCAGGACAAACACATATATACATATACATATAATTTTCAAATCACTTTGGGGGAAAGCCAAAAGGCCAAAACAATATCATTAAAACTTCTAAAACATGAGTATGTACATGAATTCGAAAACCCAATTCTTAAAACATGATTTCTATGCCCATGAGATTTTAGGAAAACCCCGCGTACCTTATTCTCCACGAATTTTTGGTGTCTATCGAAGCCTACGTCGAGAGGATTCCGAATCTGTAATTTGTTTCACGAAGAAGTTTCAGAATGATCGGTCCTTCAAGCTTATTTTCTCAAACCCTAGTTGCTCCTTCTCTTAAGTTCTTGAAGGATTAGATTTTGGGATTTTATAGGAGGCTTCAATGTTGTTAATAGGCCCAAATCCGTTTAGGAGTGGGTAAGGACGATTTTGGGTTTTGTAAGGACTAACTTGCACTTAAAGTAACTCAAAACGGAGTGTTTTCGTCACCTGAAACCATAACTATGCTCTGCCCTTTGCATTGCCTAAATTTACATAGGCTCCGCCCTATGCATCGCCTATATTTGCATAGGCGCCGCCCTATGCCTCGCCTATATGTGCATAGGCGACACATTCAACTTTGAAAGGCCATAACTTCTTCACCGGGTATCCGTTTTAGGCGAATTTGGTATCGTTGGAAAGATTATTCAATTATCTACAATTTGGTATATAGTAGTCCACCCAGTTCATCATATACAATGATTTATGGTCAATAGAATTTGACATAAATTACAGCGTCCACTAAAACTTAATCGATCGAAATGGTTTTAACTCGTCCTTGAGTTGAAGGACTTCTATGGTCTAAATTCATGCTCAAATGGATTCACATACTACAAAATTGATTCACATGCCAAATTTGTATAGGATTTAAGGCTCTGGGATTATCAATGCATCAGAGTCATATTTTTTTATTCTAGCCCGAAATGCGGGGTATTACACTCTTCTATCTACTTTAGGCAACATAATTTATCTACTGAATCAACTTAACTTGATCCACCGAGTCTTCTATAAGTAAGTACCCCAAGGTCTAACCTCAAATGAGTCAAACAATATCATGGGGCATCTACACCTTTTTCAAAACAAAGCCTTACAAGACACCATCAGAATACTGGAACAGTAATTGCTATTATAGGAAAATTGTGCTAAAGGTAAGAAATAGCCCCATCGACCACTAAAATCCATAACACACACTTGAAGCATGTCCTCAAACACCTGAATTATCTGCTCTAAATGGCAATCCATCTGAGGGTTAAATATCGTGCTTATCTTAAGTAGGGTCCCCAACTCTCGATGCATAGAAATCTAGAAATTTAAGGCAAACTGAGTACCTCTATGAGAAATAATGAAGATAGACATGACATACAACTAAACAATCTATCGAATAGAGATCTTGGCCAACTTTTATTTATTGAAATTAATCTTAATAGGTAAAAACTCTGCTAATTTAGTCAACCTATCCATAATTACCCACATAGAATCAAACTTCCCCAAACTCGAGGGTAGACTAATCATAAAGTCGATAGTAATTAACTTCTATTTCCACTCTAAAATAGGAATTTTATACTTGGTACAACTTGGTCATATTCTTGTACTTTACCTGCTGACAATTAAGATATTTGATAACAAATCCAAAATATTCTTCTTTATCCCATACCACAAATAGTGTAGCTTCACATCATGGTACATCATAGCTTCTCTTGGATATATAAAATACCTCAAACTGTAAGATTTCTCGAAGATCAGTGGAATAAGTCACCAACCCTTGACTCATGGACACATGACCACCAATCCTCAAAACACCCTTGGAATCAAGAAATGTTGCCTTCACCTCGACACTCAACAATATATCACAAATCATCTTCAACTTCTTATCATCAATTTGTTAAGCACAAATCTACTCCAATAATAAGGATGTAGCCTTAAAATAAGCTAAAACATACCTGGGTACCAAAATATCAAGTCGAATCAAGTGATTATCTAAAGACTGAATCACCAAATCCAAAGGACACTCCTCAACTACTAGATAAGCCAAATTCCCCATACTTGTTGCCTTTCAAATCAAGGCATCTGCAACTATATTAGCTTTTCCCGAATGATTAAAAATAAGGAGATATAGTAGTTAAGCATATACATCTATCTATGATGTATGATATTAATACACCACTAATTGATAAAGTAATAAAGGATATTATGATCGGTAAAAATCCCATAATCCACCCCATACAAATAATGACGCCATAAATTCAACACAAATAAACTCTTGCTAAATCCTAGTCATAACAGTGTAGTTCATTTCATGAACTTTCAACTGTCTAGAAGCAGAATCTATCGTCTTACCTTTTAATATCAGCACACCATCCAAACCATCTCTAGAGCATCATAGAATACGGTGAAGCCCATGACTTCGTAAGGTAAAGTCAAGATAGAAGCTAAAGTTACAAAAAAAATTAAATTTTAAAATTTTGAAGTTTCCTCCAACACTTTTTTTACCATTGAAAAGTAACAAGTTTCTGTCAATTTGGTTAAAGGGAATGTAATGAAAGAGAAGCCCTTACAAATCTATGGTAATAAACTTCTAACCTAATAACTCTTAAACTTAAAAAGGAAAATAAGCCTAGACCATTCTTAAACCACTGCTACTTTGTGAGGATCAACTATGATACCATCCTTGGTCACTAAATAACCTAAGAAAGATATTGAATCCAACCTAAACACACATTTGGAGAACTTATCATATAATTTCTCATCTATTAATCTCTGAATTACGATCTTTAGATGTCGCACATACTTAACCTCACTCTTAGAATAAACAAAGAAATAATTGATGAAAATAATCATGAAAAAATTAGGGTAAGGTTGAAACACCCTATTCATGAATTCTATAAATGTTACTGGGGCGTAGTCAGCCAAAAAGACATAAACAAGAACTCGTAATGGCTATACTGCATCCTAAGAACTGTATTTATATATTTAATACTCTAATATTCAGTTGATGATAACTAAAACACAAGTCAATCTCATAGAAGTCAAAACATTTCTTGCTAATGGTTTGATTTCTTCCAACAGATGACCCATGTATTACAATAAATAGTTTATCTATTGGACGAAATAAAAATAATCATGCTATTGGTTTAATTGATTTCATCAGATGACTCATTTGTTGCAGCAGATGGGTCATTTATTGGAAGAAATAAAAATAGGTCTTACTACTGGTTTAATTTCATCCAATAAATGACCCATCTATTAAAAAAAATGGGTCATCTGTTGAATAAAATTAAAGTAGGTCTTGTTAGTTTTTTTATTTATTCCATCAAATGACTCATCTGTTGAACAGATACGTCCTTTATTGGTAGAAATCAAACTAGTAACAAGTTTTATTTTGATTTCTTCCAAAAATGTTATTTGTTTGTTTTGTTGTTGTTGTTTATGTTCTAGGTATGTTCGTGGCATTCTTAGTTTTGTAGGTGTTGTTGTTCTTGTTGTTGGTATTATTGATGTTCTTGATTTCTTGGCATTGATGGTGTTGTTATTAGTATTATATGTGTTGTTGGTGTTCTTGATTTTCTTGGTTTTGTTTGTGTTGCTGGTGTTATTTTTATTGGTATTGTTGGTGTTTTTTTTGTTGGTGTTCTTGTTGATATATAATGATTCCCTACAAATGTATAATATGCTCAATGAATAAGAATTTGTTGGAATATATTAAGCATCTTGGAAACAACTATATCATCAGTTGGTTTATTGGTTTGATTTCAACAACAGATGGCAAATATGTTGTAATAGATGGGTTATCTATTGGAAAAAATCAAACCAGTAGCAAGAACTATTTTGATTTCTTCCAATAGATGAATCATCTGTTGCAACAGATGGGTCATCTATTGGATGAAATTTAAATAGGTCTGTCTACCAGTTTGATTTCTTCCAATAAATAAATCATTTGTTGCAATAGATGGGTCATCTATTGGAAGTGATTAAAATAGTCTTGCTACTGATTAGACTTCTTCCAACAAATTACTCATCTATTACAATAGATGATTTATCTGTTTGAAGAAATCAAAACAGGTTTTGCTAGTGGTTTGATTTCTTCCAACAGATGATCCATTTGTTGTAATAGACAAGTCATCTATTAGAAATATTTTTGAACTGTGTTGTATTTATTAAATTTCCTATTACCATTTTTAATGATACACAAATCAATTGTAATCTTTTTGTTTTTTCTCTAATTTTTAGATGAAAAATAGTTCCCTAAAGAAAATAAAGTGGATCAGCTTTTGACAAAGCAACTAAAATAGTTAAATTACCAACACTATTAGAAGAACTTGATTAACAAGCTCTTTCAAAATCAAATAAAGTGTTACTATTTGTAGATGTACCAAAATAGAATAAATATGAAAAAAAAGATATTGAACAATATAATAAAGGAGAATAATTTGAAAGATCTAGTGGTAATATAGAAAAAAAAGTGAGGGACATAAAGAAGAGGTTGTAGAGGGGGAGATAAAAATAAAACCGAAGAAGAAAATAGAGATGGTGAGGATAGAGATGACGAAGAAAGTCATAAAGGGGATAAAAGGGGCATCGGGGATAAAGGTAATGATGAAAAGGAAAGAGAAACTAACAAAGGAGAAGGGGAAGAAGAAGATAGATCTGAAGAGAAAAATGAAAGAGTGGATGAAACTATAAGAGTTGATGATAATGTTGATGATGATGTTGTGATATTATTGATAGATCATGAACATATATTAAAAACCCAAAATGATCTTGTCAAAACTTTTAGTATGGAGAAGTTCCAAGTTGAGTTTCCTATAGATAATCCTACATATTTTACTGGCAATTATTTAGTTAAATTTGTCATGGGTAATTTTTTTTATAGTTTTAGGAAGATATTGAGGTATGAAAAATTGGAGGATTACTATAAGTTCAACTGCTTTTGATACTTTCTTGATCTACCAGAGGATAACAATGCACACTTTCAAATAGACATGGAATATGATATTCTCAAGCATAGGATCAATTATAAGGGTGATGATAGTGAAACATTATAGGAAGAGGATAAGAAGATATATGAGATCTAGATAAACTACTGTGGCATGTCGGCTTAGTTTGGCATAAAATAATTTTCCATAGTTACTGGCCTAAGATTACATACTCCATCTAAACCTCTTTCCACAATAATACTCTTAAAAAACCCAAAGTCAAGAAAGAAACAAAAATCATCCAAGCTATCAAAGAAAGGTAAGACACTAACCAAGACACCTACCAAAACCAACAAAGGCAAAGTAAAAACAAATGAGTTGTTGGCCATTATTGGACGTAGCTACAAAGACAGGGAGTTGATAAATGATCTCTAGAATAAAAGGTTTTTGAAGAAGAATAAGGTGTCATTGTTCTAGTCTTGGTTTATACATTCCATTTTATGGGCTGGAGACACTATCACAACACCTGAATTAATGGTGCTTGCTCAGGATTTAGAGGCATTCAACAATTATCCATGGGTATGTGAATACTATTTCTTGACTGTCAAATATTTATTAACAATGTTATCTCCAAAGACCATCAACTTATACGACTCTCCTTGGGTTGTCATGGTAAACATCATCCCTCTTTCTTTAATGTTTCATTTAATTTTTCTATTGAAAGTTTATTCTAACCTTTTGTTTTGCATTATGTTAACAATTTAAGTCTTGACAATTTGAATCCATTCCACACCTCTGGAAGTAGGTCAAGGACTACTTGAAAGAGGTTTCTCATCCAAGGATCCTTAGCTGGTTGATTGGAAAGAATAACTCAAGGAGATATCTCCTTGATCTCTTCAACCCTTCTAATGATGCAATAAATCTTCTTTTAAATAGAATAATTTTACTCAAGTAAAAAAGTTAACGTATTGCAACAGATAACTCATTTGTTGAATAGATTAGCCATCAGTTTGTAATAGATGACTCATCTATTTCAATCAATGACCTATCTATTGCAACTTATCTCTGCAAATTACTTATCTACGACAACGTATGCAATAGATGGGTAATTTATTTTAATAGTTGACTCATCTATTGTATAAGTTCTTTGAACCTATTAATATATTAACTAATCTACTATAAACTAATACAATAAATGGGTAATCTATTGCAACAGATGAGTTTTCTATTGCAAATAATAGATTGATTTTTATATAGCTACTTTTATTTATAGTTTTTGCATTCATTGCATGTACCTACTGAGAAAGAGTTGGAGATGACTACCTTTTTTACTCTAGGTATTATAGAAATAACATCAAACTAAAAGGTGGACTTGATAAGGAAAGAATTGGCTAAGGAAATAACAATTAAAAGAAAAGCATCTAGGGAAGGTGAACTTGTTCTTGCTGAGCCTATTTGTGAGGTTTTTGGTTATACTGCAAAAAATTTGGGTGTTAGTATTAATGTTGGGACTAGTGATGGTGTTGGTACTGGTGATGATATTGATGATGCTAGTGCCATAGATGGTGATAAGCATATTAATGATGCTCATGAATTCTTTTTTTAAAAAGTATTGACCATAATGGTCATACTGGTGGTGGCTATGGTGGATATGATGCATATGGTGGATTAACCCCTTTCAGTGGGTATACCACCTCTTTTGGTTCCTTTTAAAGATTATGTTCTACTTTGAAATGCCAAAATCCAAGGACATACATTTCAATTAGATTAAAGCATTGATGCTGTGACTATTGCTTTTAAGAAATTGACATCTAAGAGGGTTTTCATACCATGACAGAAATTGTCAAATCCATTCACTCCATTTGAAGTTAAGAGGAGGAAAAATTAATTTCCAAGGTACTATTAGATATTAAATTAAGGAAAAATACAAATTCTCTTTATTCCATCGTTGAACAAATTTAAGGGGCCACAAGAGGGAAGGGCCAACTAAAGAAAGTGAATATCTACAAGTTGGGGAAAGCCACCAAAATGTCTAAGGTGAACACACTAATCAAATCTAAAAAAGCCAAAAAGTCTACTCCATGCAAACATTTAGGCAAAAATATTCAAGAACATGACAAATATGGAGCAATGGCATGAGGATTAGCTAAGTTAATTTTTCTAACCTTTAATCTATTCAATCTCTAATCTTAAAGGTTATCTATTGCAAAAAAATACACATATATTGCATTAATTTTTAGTAGATTGGGTTATTTGTTAACAAATTTAGTGAATTTATACAACAAATGGCCCATCTATTGCATAAGTAGTGGTAGATGGGTAACCTATTAACAGGTTAAAAGAACTTATGCAACATATGACTCATCTGCTACAACAAGTAACCTATTTTTTGCAATAAATAAGTCATCTATTATAGCAGATGAGTCATCAATTGCAACATATTACCCATCTATTGCATACGTTATAGTATATGGGTAATCTATTAATAGGTTCAGAGAAATTTTGCAATATATGACTCATCTGTTGTAATAGATGGTCCATCTGTTGTATCTTTTCAATTTTTATTACAAGTTACTAACTTATTTAAATTGTTTTCTTATATCACTATGATGATGAAATTCTTTATCTCTTATGATAAAGGAACCTTAAATTCACTAAGTACTACAATCTTGGGTATAGGATCACATACCTCAACTTCTACGATAACTTCTTAAGTAGGTACAACAAACTCAACATAGAAGCGACAACTCTCAATGGAAGAAAAATGAAGGAGATATATGTTAAGTTTGAATAGGATGAGAACAAAATTGATTATTTTAGAGAGAAGAACCATATCTAGGTGCCATGGATTAGACTAGGGAAAAGAGGATTCTTACAGAGATGAGCTTAAAGAATAAATATTTTATGAATGTTGAGATAATCATGAATTATAAAGTTATAAATATTTATGAATGCAATATACAAGGTTTTGACGAGTGGAAATTTTTTATTTGCATGGATCCTTGTTGAAGTTGTTCCCATAACTATTGAAGCAAAGCGGCATAATGAATCAATTTCCAGAAAAGTTACTCAATAATGATGGATTTTTTAAGGTTGAAAATAGGACCATACCATATATAAGACCGGTGCCACGTGTGGGTCATACTCTCTTGAATTTATTAAGCATTTGATAACTGACACTGGTATGACATCTTAAAGGACCTTATTAAATGACAAGACATTGGCAAGGATGAAAGAGGTTTAAGCTATTGGGGTAGCATGTAAAAGTTTGCATCCCTAATGTGGGTTGTAATTTGTCTATCTAGACGTGTAACAATATTGGTAATGACAATATTTTATTTTTTGTATTTTAGTTAATTATATTTATAACTGGTGATGATAATAGTTTAGTGTTTTAATTGATGTCCATTTATTATGTCATGAATTCTATTTATTCTTAGATTTGCAAAACTTATCATTTATTACTAAAAATAGATTACTAAGTTCAATAATTATGATAGATGCATTATTTATTGCAATAGATGACCCATTTGTTGGAAATAATCAAATAAATGATTTATATGTTGTAATAGATGCATTATATGTTGAAATGAATATCTCATCCATTGGAAATAATCAAGCAGATATAGTTATTTATGGAAATCAATAGATTACTAACCTTTTGCAATAAATGACTCATCTGTTAGAAATTATCCACCAAATATAGACATCTAATGTAATGCAACGAGTGACTCATCTGTTGGAAATTATCAGACAAATATAGACATCTATATCCATAGATGGCTAACTTATTGCAATATATGAGCCATCTATTTGAAATTATCAAACAGATAGAGATATCTATTGCAACAGATGACTAACTACTACAACAGATGACTCATTTATTATAAATTATCAAATAGAGATAGAAATATTATAATAGGTGATTAATCTATTTCAATAGATGACCTATCTGTTGGTAATTATCAAAAAAAATATAGACATTTGTTGCAACAAATTACACATCTATTAGAAATTGTCAAACTTATATAGACATCTTTTGCAACAGGTTCTAATATATTAGAATAATTTATACAATTAGTTGATCATGTAATTACTATGTAATTCACTGAGATTGTAATTGAACTTATAAAATGTAATCTAATTATAGTTAAATCTATTTATTTATTATTAGTCATGGTTTAATATGAAGTAATTCACATAAAATTAGTTAATTGATCACTCTATTTAGGACTGATACACTTAGTTGATCACGTAATTACTATGTAATGATTGTAATTGTAATTGTAATTGATCTTATCTATTAAAAGATAATTGACATTAAATCAATTTGTTTATTACTAATCATGGTTTAATATGAAGCATTTCACATCAAATTAGTCAATTGATCACTCTATTTAGGACGAATATACTTAGTTGATCATGTATTTACTATGTAACTCATTGAGATTGCAAGTGAACTTATAAATTTAAAACTAACTATAGTAAAATAAATTTATTTATTACTAATCATGATTTCATATGAAGCATTTCACACCAAGTTAGTCAATTGATCACTCTATTTAGGACAAATACACTTAGTTGATCAAGTAATTACTATGTAATTCATTGAGATTGTAATGGAACTTATAAATTTAAGGCCAATCATAGTTAAATTATATTATTTATTACTAATCATAATTTAATATTTAACATATTATATCAAATTAGTCAAATAAATATACATATATATTTTAATAGATAACTAACCTATTGCAAGAACTGACTCATCTGTTGGAAATTGTCAAGCAGATATAGACATATTTTATAATAGATGAGTCATCTATCGAAAGAAATCAAAATAGGTCTTGCTAGTTGTTTGATTTCATCAAACAGATGAGTCATCCGTTGAAAGAAATCAAAATAGGTCTTGTTAGTAATTTTAGTTATTCAAACAAATAACCTATCTATTTAAACAAATGAGTCATATGTTGGAAGAAATCAAAATAGGTCTTGATACTAGTCTGATTTCTTCTAATTGATGACCCATCTATTGTAATATTTGGGTTATCTATTGGAATAAATAAAAATAGGTCTTTCTACTGGTTTGATTTATTTCAACAGATGACCATCTTTTTCAATAGATGAGTAATCTGTCGGAAGAAATCAAACCACTAACAAGACTATTTTAATTCTTTCCAATAGATGACCCATTTATTGCAACACATGATTCATCTGTTGAAAGAAATCAAACCTCTTCTCCACTAGCAGGACTATTTTTATTTATTGCAATAGATGACCCATCTGTTGCAACACATAAGTCATCTATTGAAAATATTTTTGTACTATGTTGTATTTATTAAGTTTCCTGTTACCTTTTTTATTGATGCACAAATTAATTGTTATCTATTTTTATATTATAATCAAACTTATTAATTGAAATTTAATTATAGTTAAATAACATTATTTATTACTAGTCATGGTTTAAATTATAGTTAAATAACTATATTTATCACTAATCAGAACAAACATATGTAAAATATGTTCGAAATAATCAAACATATTTTTCATATGCTATAATAGATGTGTACATCCTTTTGATTATATTTCAATAAACTATTGCAAAAAAGCTCAACAAAAACTTATGCAATAAAAGAAACATACCTGTAGAAGCATCTATAGTAGAGAGACGAGGAGGCGGTGCAAATGTCCCAATTGGATCCAAAGAGAAAGCTAGAACTGAAGTGGATGTGGATTGGGTCCCTTTTCATTGTGTACTCATCTCAGGGGCCTCTGTTTGCTTCTTCATCTCAAAATCCATACTAAAAACAACATTAACTCCCTCTGTAGCAATAGGATCTACAGGGACTAATGGGCCCTCAGACTAGGCCTAAATCACTAACAGAGGCATATGGGACCTCTATGCCTGGACTGGGTTAGTCGGATCCTTGATCATATTAGTTCGAGCCACGCCTATCACCTCTACTCTCACATTAACACCTAGAATATCTAGTACACCAGCCTCATCACATAGCAACATTACCAAGCAAGGAATGTGTAGTGTGGTAGTCTCCCCAAATGCCCGCTCATGTATCTCATATCTTATCATGGCCAAAAAATCAATATCATAATTGGCTTCCATACTCGCAATAAGTAATGCACCATTCTAAGAAAGCAAGTTATCCATTGTAGTTGGAAATAATCAATAATGGACTAATAGCCACCAGAACATTGCAGTAAAATTCATTGCCACCTTCTTAATCACACCTTTTCCCTCAACCCAAGGGGAATCCTCATAGAGAGGTAAAATATAACTGGAAATCTATCTTTACAAACCTACTCTCTCGCTGTTGTGCACAGCCTCTCGCATGGCACGTTTGTCATGTACTAATCTCAAATAATGATTACACTAGCTATAAATGCAAGAGCTGCATAACCTAGGCTAAATAGAACTTATGGATGGACGTTGCAGAAATATCAACTATGTCCCCTCTCATAAGTATATTCTCTAACTGTGGCTTCTCTATATGCGTCCTACCTCTAGGCGTAGTAAAGGATATTGTTGCGTGGTAGGAGTCATAGAACTCCTGTACTAATTCTGGGCTGTATGAACCTAGGTGTCAAGTTATCCACCCCAACTAATACCTATCAAATACATTTGACAATATTGGTGCTCCAGTCCACCCAAAAAACTCGATCCACCTCTCCTCATAAATATCCCTCATGGGATGGCCGGTCTTGATAACTAAATTATCTCTCTCTTATAGTAGGTAAAGACTCTCTTTGCACCATCTTGAGTTTACCTCATTAATAGGATTAATTGAGATGTGTGTAGGATTGAAAGCCTAATATATCTGAGCTGGTGGTTTTGTATCTCGTGGTGGTACCTAATGTGATGTCTGGTGTGTACCCCTTTTAGACTGATGTATAGCTGATGATTTCTCTTGAACTACTACCTCAGACTTATACTCATCCAGTGACCCCTCTTTAGACTGGGGGTCCTGTGTAATTATTGTTGTAGGTGACTTAGACTCCCTCTCCTCTTTATTATTATCACCATCACCCTTATCATCCTCGCCATCTCCCTCCTTAGAATAGGGAGAAGACGACAGTGACCTCCTAGTCTTCTTTATTCTCAATCAGGGTACTAGGCTTTAAGGCCATGGCTGAGCTCTAAGCTGAGTAGAAGCAGGCCATTTGTCTTACTGTGAATGGTTTGCAAATGGTACGCCCAGTTTTGCTCTAATGATAGTATCTGTTACAGCATACTTCTAGACCCTAGTCACTAGTCGAGTCACTCTGATTGGGGCATCTCTGGTCTAAGTAACTGGTTATTGTTCTATCAAGATGCTACTCTCGGAGGTTTCATCCCTTTGCCTCAAAGGTTCAACCATCTTCATTGAATCCTTAGGTGTCATATGTACTAGAAAAACCAAGTGTTAGTGTCTGAAAGATAGTGAGGGAATGGAAAACTTTAAGAAATACTCAAAATTCAAAAACTTTGAATTTTCCTTCAATTTTTACATTCCCATATCTTATACTCAGTTACAAAAAGTCCAATATGCATGCATACTACTAGAATCACTTTTTCAATGCAAACTAGCATGCAAACTATTAGGGTTACTCTACCTTTTCAATTTTTAACTTCCGTTTAGGGCATGATATTAGGGTTTAATTCTAGAACAATGCCCCTCATTATGATATTCAGGCTAATTCAAGGCTCCTATTAATAAGTTTGTTGAAATCTACATGTTTTTCATGAAGATAAACATACCAACTCACTTAATTCAAGTTTAATGCAATATACAACTATTAAGAGCCAAGAATGTTACCTTTTCTTTGAAGAAGCAGAAGTGAAATATGAAAAAGTGAAGTGAAAGCCAATCTTGAATGAATAGTTAGTGATTTTGGATATGTTGGTACAGAGAATAATTAACTTATCATCCTTTACTCAAGTGTAGTGAGGCGGGGGTTTTTGAATTTTATGAGAAAGAAAGGAAATTCTGAGTTTTAGTGGTTAAAATTGGTAAAATGGGATTAAATAGGCTTGAAGGGTCGGTTTAATCCAGGTAGGGTCAAGGTGGGCCTAGATTTATAAACAAAACTGGCCCCAAAAAGTTACCACTTATAGCACCACCTACAGGCCATAGGTGGCCACTGTAGTGGACCACTTTTTTGTCCTTTTTTCCTACTCTCTGGACTTGTTTTGTTAAAAAAAATTTCATTAATTACGAAGTCATAAGTGGTATTTACAACCTTATTAGTGTATTGAAAAGTTCAAGTCTTGAAAGTCCCCAAATATTTCTCAAAATTTTCTTTTAACATTTAATGTTCAACTCTCCTAGCCCATGTGGGACTTATGACCTTCATGAGTTGGTCACAAAGTCTCGTTACCAAGAATATTCTAAATGAGAAACTGTATTATCATGTTCCAAGCCATTCCTGATGTTACTATTCCTACAAAAAAAAAAGAAAAACTATCATAAACATTAAAATAGTGGGTTGTCTCCCACCCAACACTTGATTTAATATTGCGGCATGACGTGGCTATGTTGGTTACTGATACTTCACCAACAAGCGCATGGTTTGCCTCCTATGCAATGCTTAATTTAACACTACTGCATGACATGAGTATCTTTACTACTCAAAATTCATCAAGTCACCAAAGAAGTAACCTCCAGGATCATCAATTAAATGAATAACCAACACCACTCTCATGTCGGTTAGTTGTTTCATATTTCTTCGGATGTTGAAAGTGACTTCTTCATTTAACTCTGAACTTGAGCTTTCTCTTTTCCATATTAACTATTTCTATTCCTGTGGCTATGAACGGTCTTACAAAAATGATGGGAATCTCGAAGTCAACCTCCAAATCTAAAACGACAAATTCAGTTGGAAAAATAAAATTGTCAACTTTCACCAACATATCAAATGATATGCTCACGGGTTACTTTACTAAACGGTCTGCCATCAAACAGCACAAAGTAGTTAGCTCTGGAGGGTTTAAGCATAATTTCTTGAATACAGTCAACGACATCAAATTGATGTTTTTTCCCAAGTAACATAACGCTCTAGCGAATATACATGTCCTTATAGTACATAGGATCATGAATGCACCAGGATCACTCTTCTTCTGGGCCACCGATTTAGAAGTGACTGCACTATGATGATGTAATCCACCAACCTCTCAAAACTAGCAGCTCACTTTTTATCACTAATTCTTTCATAAACCTGGCATACCTAGGCATCTGCCCTAAAGCCCCAAGGAGAGAGATGTTCAAAGTCAGATCGTTCAGCATCTCAATGAATCTCTTGAACTTCCCTTCCCCCTTATTCTATTTTAGTCTTTAAGGAAAAGGTGTAGGCGGTCAAGGAATTTTATTCACTACGGGCTCATCAACCTTTCCCTTACCTTTATCCTCACCAACACTAACATCAACACCTATCGCCTAGTCTAACTCCACGGAAGGTGTCTCATCAGTCATAGTACTATCATTCTTCGGCACATATACAACAGGTAACATGGGATCAACAATAGACTTACCACTCTGAGTGGTAATATCGATACAATGACAATCATTCTTTGGATTCTAAACCATGTTGCTAAGAAGGGTACCGTATTCCTCTGAAGTAGCAAACATCTTCCCAAATAATGTCTCTAACTACTTGATTGTAGTCTTATGAGAATCAACCATCTGGGTCATACCTGATATATTTGTCTTAATCTCCTTATGGCATGTTTCTAGTTATTTTACCCTTCACTAGTTAGGACAACAATGCCTCTATTATTGATTCAGTATCACGGCTGCTCGGTAAAGCATACCAATCTCCCTTCTCTTTGTAGATATATTTTTGTCTCCAGTCACTATCATGCTCCCTACTCTAATCGTTGTATCTATCTCCATAATAGTTTAGACCTTGATTTGTTTGACCCTTGGCTCAGAAACCTGCCAATTCTCGATTATACTACCCTTCATAGTCAGACTCATAAGCTCTAGAGGCTGCATCCTATGAACTTACCGCGTTTACGTTCTAAGAATTCATTGTTTAGAACTACTTAGTCAGCAACCCAATATAAGTCCTTAATTATGCAATTTCTTGAACCACAGAATTATTAACCACTCTATGGTCACAGAAATCCCTAATGGCATAATTGTCAGCACCTCTCCCGGCCTCCTGAGTTTTCCACCCTCGGTTAGTGAGAGAGATCTGGTCTATAACTTCAAATATTGCATCCCAGTATAATCTCATAAATGCTCCTCCAGTGATTGTGCCTACCATAGCTCGAGAACAGATGTTCAGGGCTCTATAAAATATCTCTAACAAGTGCATCCCTAAAAAATAATGAATGGGTACCGTGCTCAACTTTTTCTTAAATAATAACCAAGCCTCATACATCGACTTCGAATGTAGCCTCCTAAAGTTATAAATCTCATCTTTTAACTGCAAAATTTTGGCCAGAGGAAAGAAATAGTGTAAGTATTGCCTACACAACTCATCCCAAGTAGTAAGTGAACCTCTACGAAGTTCTCCCAACCTCAACGAAGCTTCTTCAGTCAACGAAAAGAGGAACAACCTCAATCTGAGTAGCTTCTGGTCTAGCCCCAGAATAGTATAAGAAATGCAGATCCTAAAAAAATTAGCAAGATGCATATTTGTGTCATTTGTAGCCGAGACCGAAAACACACCTTTCAAGTTCTAAAGATAGATCATGGCACTAGTAATGTCAAATATAAAATTTAGGGGGCAGTGTAGGAGGAATGATAACTCCTATTTCTGTCGGCTCAGCATATCCTATATCCTCCTCATCCTCATATGAATGAAATGACTGGTATGATGAAATCACTTGAGATTGACCAACTTGAACTCTATCTCAATTATCGTCGAGTGCTACTTGACAATCAACTAGTGATCTTGGCCTGGCTAGCTTAGCTTGTTGAGCTAATCGGACCTCCTTATACCTTTTTTATTTGGAAGCTATATCTTCCAACAACTACTCTTTTTTCCGATCAACAATGTTCTTTGGATCACCTTGAGTAAGGGAGGTACTACATTAGGATCATCATGAAACCCTTTAAGATGTCCTACACATACCGGTTCTGTCATTATACGATTAGGTTATAAAATTATCCTTAGGTTAGAATTCAGTGTGAGTAAGGGATTGCCTTGTCTCCTGGTGTTAGGCATAAACTGTCTGACATAACCCAAACCAGGGCCTAGTCGTGTCTAGTGTCTCAAGTCCTACCGGGATCGGAGACTACCCCTAATACCCTACCATAACCGCCATGTACCATATGTAGGATTGATCCCAAAAATATAACAAAATAAGACAATTAATATTCAAATAAAATAAAAGAATACATAACCATAACCAACAAACAATACAATCAATTATCCAATCTGTGTCAGCCCCAATAACAATACCAATGCCAAGGATGAGACCAATAACGACACCGCCTATGCCCATAGTAGTCACACAAAGCCTCTAACAAAAAACAAAGAACATTCGGTCGAGACATGCCCCCAACCATAGCCAAAACCAAAGTCCAAGAAATAACCAAAAGTATGAAATGAAATCCATAACATGAAATGGAGTATTACGGAATATGGAAGCTCACCACTTCAGTCCAACAAAAGTTGTTCCCGAATCCAAGATCACTGAATAGGAGGAGTAGTATGGTCGGTTCTGGTATCGTATGGGGATACAATGCCCGAAGATGGGTTAGCGGGTGAACCCTAACATGTACTCAAGAATAAGAATAAAATAATCCCATCATACAAAACCAAAGTAAGTAACGATATGCAATCACATACATATATACATATATATACCATACCGGGAAAGCAAACCAGGTTTAGCATGCATTCAAAACCTTAATGTTGGTTGTGTATCTTAACTGTCCTAAAACCACCACGAGCTATATGGGTTCAGTGTTACCCCCCTAAATGGGCCCCAGTGTGTGTAGCCACACAAATCAGAGATATCACAGGGGTAAGGGATTCTCGTGCACCCTTCACCCGCCATGATACATATATACGAGTATAAACTAAGGGGATTCCTGTGTAGCCCACAAGTATATGGTCACCATGACCAACCATCATGTCGAAAAATATGAGTTTCCAGTGTCCATCCATTAGACTCACACCTTCACAGTTAGCTACCAAAAACCACCATTATTACCCAATTAAAAACCTTTAGAACATAACAAAACCACCAAATCCAAAGTTAATTACCAAGGCATAATTAAGTGGTATTGTCATACAGACTATAGCTTGAGAGCAATGTCATTAGCCAATACTTTAGGGGATTTCCATGTACCCCAAAGGATTTTCCAATCAATCAAAGCCATGGCCACCAAGGCCTTTCCAAATCATTTAAGTCAATTAATCCATTTAGGGTTCCATTACCATATTATGCAATGCAAGGTTTTCAATAAAAATCAAGCCATGTGAAAAAACAATTCTCATAGGTATTTTAACAAACATGCTGAGGGCATATCATTTCCAAAACCAAAACCAAGTATCAATTGAACATTCCCATGCAATCACTAGTTCAAAACCATAAATCTAACATCAAAACCATAATTAAAACATGGGAAACAATTATCCAACAAAGAACAACAAAAAACCCCAACATCTACTTCAAATCCCAAAATAAATCAACAATAATACCATGAAAACAGTTAAGTAAAACCTTCTTATAGTTTAACTAACAATGAGGGAAGAGTAACATGCCTTAGATACTAAAGAAGACAAAGATATTTTCTCTTAAAATACCCTAATTGAATTACCTTGAGGAAACCCTAGCCTCTTTCTTGAACCAAAATCTCAAGAGAGATTTCAGAGTGTCTAAAGTGCTTTTGATTGAGAATAATAGGGTAAATAATGTCCCAATAATATTTTAAGTAGTGGGGTCAATAGAATTTAAGAGGAGAAATATCCCAAATTCCCTCAGCATAAAAGCTGAAAAATAAACGCAGGTGGGTATGGTTTGGGCACCTCACTCATACCCCATCATACGAGTAGTACTCCTAACACGTACCCTAGATAGTAACTCAAGGGCTTTACACTGTTATCATACTCTTTTCCCTACTTTTCTCGTACCATCTCTATACGACTCGAATGGAGTCTGGTCGTACCATGGATAGTGAATGACCTACCAAACATGATTATCATATGAATTTGGCTACTAAGTTGTACCCATATCATACGACTTGTAATTTTGAGTCGTATGATGGCCAGCGAGTTTAAAACCCAGAAAATTTCTAAGGGTCAAACTCAGGGTGTTTCAATTTTCCCGCACTTGGATCATTCAACCTTGAATGATGAAACAAGGCGGCACAAGCACGATTACACCCCAACACCTCAACTCTGACCTTTAACTAAGTTAGACAACAAAGATGCAAAGGATTAATCTTTCCTTAAATAATGTTTGAAATCAAAGAAATTATTAAGAACACATACCTTCTGCATGAATTTACAGAGCAGTAAACAGGAATGGATACTTGAACTTCATGTCCTCTTCAGCTTCCAAGTTGATTCTTCAACCTTGTGATTCCTCCTGAGAACCTTAATCGAAGTTAAATCCTTGGAGAGCAACCCACGAACCTGCCGATCTAAGATCTCAACCAGGACCTCCTTATAAGACAAAGAATTCAAAATACCAATATCATTGACAGGCATAATTTTTAATGGATCACCAATACACTTTCTTAACATAGAGACATGGAACACCAGGCGAATGAAGCTCAAACTAGAACTCAACTCCAATTCATATGTAACATTTCCAACCCTCTTCAAAACTAAGTATGGACTAATATACCAGGGAATAAGCTTCATTTTCTTACCAAACCGCATTAATTCCTTCATGGGAGACACCTTTAAGAACACCCTATCCCCAACCTCAAACTCTAACTCTCTTTGCCACACATCCATAGAGAATATTTGGTGACTTTTGTCAACCCTAAGCCTATCCTGAATCACCTTTACCTTTTTAATAGCCTGGTGAACCATGTATGGGCCAAACATCTTTGCCTCACCAACCTCGAACCACCTAATAGGAAATCTACACCCCCTACCATACAAGTCTTCAAACATATCCATCCCAATGCGAGAGTGGTAGCAATTATTATAAGAAAATTCAACAAGAGGCAAATACTCAACCCAACTACAACCATAGTCAATCACTCATGCACGAAGCATATCCTACAATGTCTGAACAGTTCTCTCTACTTGCCCATCTGATTATGGCTAAAAAGTAGTACTAATACTGACCTTAGTCCCCAAACCTACTGGAATGACAACCAAACGTGTGATGTAAACTGTGTACTATGATCAGAGATGATAGAAACTGGCACCCCATGCAACTTCATAATCTCATGGAGATATAACCTTGCATAATTCTCAGTAGAGAAGTTAGTCCTCACTAGAATAAAGTGAGCTAACTTTGTATCTAATCCACGATGACCCAAACCAAATCAAATTGATTTTGAGACCAAGGAAGACCAGTAACAAAATCCATATTTATTACTTCCCATTTTTATTCTGGTAACTCAATTTCTTTATACAATCCTTTGGGCCTCATATGCTCAACTTTCACTTGTTGGCACACCATGCATTTGGCCACAAAATTATCCACGTCCCTCTTCATATTGTTCCACCAATACATATCCTTAAGGTCATGATACATTTTTGTTAAACCAGGATAAACAACATAGCGCGACTCATGGACCTCAGCCAAGATCTAATGTAAACCATCTACATCAGGAAGACATAACCTTCCTTGGTACCTTAAGGTACCATCACCTTTTTCCAACCTACGTCACCCTTGATCCTCATCAAGACAGGATCTAACATTTACTTCTCTTTTATTTCTGCACCAAGTGATGACTACGCCACTTTCTGAACGAACACACCACCATTCTCAGAGTCTATCTGATGAACTCCAAGGTTAGAAAAATGGTGAATGTCCTCTACCAACTCCCGTTTCTCCTTATCTACATGAGTTAGACTCCCCATGGATAACCTGCTAAGTGCATCAACAACCACATTAGCTTTACCATGCTAGTAGCGAAGACTCATGTCATTATCCTTGAGAAGATTAAGAAAACTCTTTTGCCTAAGGTTAAGCTCTTACTAAGTAAACACATATTGCAGGCTCTTATGATCAGAAAAGATATCCACATGTATTCCATACAAATAATGATGCCAGATTTTTAATGTAAATACCACAACTAATAATTTTAAGTCATGGGTTGGATAATTCCTCTCATGTACCTTCAACATTCTGGAAGCATAAGCTATTACTTTTACATACTGCATCGGGAACACAACTAAGTCCTATACGGTAGTATCACAGTAGACCACAAACCCATCAGTGCTTTCTGGCAGACTTAAGATCAGAGCCAAAGTAGATTATCCTTCAGCTTTTTTAAACTCCCCTCACAAGCATCATAACATAAGAACTTTACCTTTTCTGAGTCAACTTAGTCAACAAGGAAGCTATAGTCAAAAAAATTTCCACAAACCTCCTATAATAACAAACTAAACCCAAGAAGCTTCGAATGTTGATTGGAGTCATGGGCCTAGGCCACTTCCTCACCACTACAACATTTTACGTATCCACCGTGATCCCTTCACTAGAGATTATATGACCTTAAAAAGTGACAACATTTAACCAAAATTCACATTTCAAAAATTAGGCATACAACTGTTGCTCCTTTAAGGTCTGTAATAAAATACAAAGGTGATTTGCATAATCCATCTCATTCTTAGAATACACTAAAATATCATTTATGAAAACAATGACGTACAAATCAAGAAACCAACGAAATACCCTATTCATCAAGTCCATGAATGTCACAGGGTCATTGGACAAACCAAACAACATAACTAGAAACTCAAAATGCCCATACCGGATACAGAAGGTAGGCTTAGGGATATCCTCCTCCTTAATCTTTAACCGATAATACCCTAATAAAAATCAATCTTGGAGAAAAACTTAGCACCCTATAACTGATCAAATAAATCATCTATTGCTGAAGAGAATACTTATTCATTACCATCACCTTATTCAATTGTCGGTAATCAATACACATACGAAGATAACCATCCTTCTTATGCAAGCATAATAATGGTGCACCCTATGGGGACACGCTAGGATGGATGAAGCCCTAATCTAAAAGATTCTTGAGTTTCTCCTTAAGATCTTTCAACTCAGTCAAAGCCATCCTATATGGGGGAATAAAATTGGATGATTGTTCGAAACAAGATCAATACCAAACTCAATCTCCCTATCGAGAGGAACATCAGGGAAGAGCTCAGAAAATTCATTTACCACCCAGATGGAATCTAAAAAAGGACTATCCGATTTGGAATCTTTAACACGAACTAGATGATAGAGACACTCCTTGGAGATTACTCTCGGAGCTCTAAGATATGATATGAATTTCCTCTTAGGAGCTAGGGAACCACCCTCCAACTCAATAATGGACTCATTAGGTAATTTAAAGACAACATTATAGGTCTGATGGTTTAAAGAGTCATAGCATGAGTGCAACCAATCCATCCCCAACATAACATCAAAATTCACCATATCTAATTCAAACAGATCCACTAAAGTTTCTTTACTATCTACAGAAACCACATACACCTTATAAATATTTCTAGCAATCACAATGTCACCTATTGAGGTAGAAACATAAAATGGTTCTGAAACACACTCCGGACCAAAACCAAAATACATAACCAAAAATGGGGTTACATAAGAGAGAGTGGACCCCAGATCAAGTAGACAGTATGCATCACAAGAAAAGAGTTTCAACAGACCAGTCACGACATCAGGCAATGCCATGAACTCCTATCAGGTAGTGAGAGATAGAGATGGTTTCAACTAGTGCTAGGAGTAGATGGTGCACCCTTTGGTGTTGGAGCTGATGACGAAGCAATTGGAACCTTGTTCTCCCGCGTAGAAACCTTACCAATAGGATAGTTTCTAAGCAAATGTCCTGGATGATCACAGTTGAAGCACCTGTCCCTTCCCTCAGCATAGAAACCCAGATACAATCTACCATAAAACCCGTAGGGAGGATACGATGTAGCTAACTGGGCCTCACTAGCTTGAGATTGGGCACCCTGTGCCCTGAAGTTGTCAACACAATAGAAACACCTATCACCTAATGACTTTGGATAGGGAGCACTAGCTATCGGGTAAGACCCAGAATTGACCAACATCTTCTTAGGCCATTTCCCACCATCCCTGCCACTCTACTACTGGCCACCACCCTACTCAGAGAACCTAAACTTTTTGCCCTGTCTCTCCCTTATTTCATCCCACTTCTTCTTCTCTTCCTCTACCTATTACATGTACGTAACCAAACTAGACATATCTATGTATTTTATTAACAAGGCAACTTTACTCTCTAATGTAAACTCTATGGATAACTCGGAAACAAACTTTCTCATTCTAGCCCTCATGCTACAAATCCTCTTCAAAGCATACCGAGAAAACTAGAGAAACTTCAAGGCATAATCCTTGAGAAATATCTTACCTTGCTTCAGATTAACAAACTCTTCCGTCTTACCTTCCCTCAACTCCTGAGGAAAGAAGCGGTCTAGGAAAGCATTAGAAAAATCCTCCCACAGAGATGACCCAACATCGTCACTCTTTCCCTGATCCCATCCTCCGTACCACTGGTACGCCACACCCTTCAACTGGTAGGCGGAAAACTCTACACCCTCCATATTTGTGGCATGCATAACACAAAAGATTTTTTCCATCTCATCTAGAAAACCTTGAGGATACTCCTCAACGTTAACACCCTGAAAGATTGGAGGATTCAACCTCATGAATTGGCCAAACCTTGTAGCCTCAGAAGATGAAGTAATAGAAACACCATGCTCAGACTGAGTAGCTACCAACAATGCCAACTTATGATGGAATGATGAAACTCAGTGTTCGTCACTTCAGCCACAGGAGTATGAGATGGACTAGAGTCAATCGATGAAACTCCAGGAGGACAATCAGGAATTGGGCCCCTAGACCGGGTATGGATCCCATTAGTAGAGTATGTCCCATTAATATTGTCCCTAATTAGGACAGAGGAATTTCTGTGACATTCAAATTATCGAGGCTTGATCTGAAAAATAAACAAATGAGAATTAGAGAAGATTTCTGGACTTAGACTCTATATCATTAAAACAAAACACAAGAAAGAGAAACATTCCTAAATTCCGTGTAGCATCTCCCTTATATGTATTGCATTCTACACACCCTTAAAAGAGACTCTACTTGATATGGCTTTGTGGACTCCCAAGTAACCATGAACCTAGGGCTCTGATACCAATCTGACACAACCCAAACTAGGGCGTAGTTATGTTGGGTGCCTCAAATCCAATCGAGATCAGAGACCACTATAATATACAACCATAACTGCCCTTTACCCTATGTCGGATAGATCCCAAACATCTAACAAGATAAAACAATTAATATTCAAAGACAATAAAAAAATCCATATCCATAACACACCAATAATACAATTAATTATCCAATTGATGTCATCCCCAATACCAATACCAATGCCAAGGCTAACACCAATACCGACACCGCCCATTCCCATAGTAGTCACACAAAGCCTCTAACTGGAAACAAAGAACGTCTGGTTGGTACATGACCCCGACCATAGCCAAAACAAAAGTCCAAGAAATAACCAAAAATATAAAATGAAATCCATAACATGAAATAGATTCTTCTGGAGTATGGAAGCTCACCACTTTAGTCCAGCACACGCTATTCTCAAATCCAAGATCACTATGTAGGAGGAGTAGTATGGCCTGTTCCTACATCGTGTAGGGATACAATAATCAAAGATGGATTAGCCGGTGAACACTATTATATAGTCAGGAATAAGGATAAAAAATGCCATCATTAATAATCGAAGTAAATAACCATATGTAATCACATACTTATGTACATATATACCATGCTGGGAAAGCAAACCGAGTTTAGCATGCATTTAAAACCTTAACCTGGGTTATGTAGCTTAACCTTCCTAAACCCCCCCCCATGGGCTATATGGGTCTAATATTACCCTCGGAAGGGGGCTCAGTACGTATAGCTTCACGAACCGGAGATATCATAGAGGTAGGGGATTCTCGTGTACCTTTTTCCCTCCATGATACATACATACGAGTATAAACTTAGGGGAATCTCATGTACCCCACAAGTATATGGTCACCATGACCAACCCCCATGTCGACAAACATGTGTTTCCAGTGTTTATCCATTGGACTCACACCTCCATGGTTAGCTATCACAACCCACCATTATTTCCCAATTAAAAACCTTTAGCACATAACCAAACAACAAAATCTAGAGTTAATTACCAAGGCATTATTAAGTGTTATCGTCATACCTACTATAGCTTGCAAACAATGTCATTAGACAATAATTTAAGGGATTCCCATGTACCCAATAGGATTTTCCAATCAATCAAAACCATGGCCACCAATGTCATTCCAATTTATTTTATTCAATTAATCCATTTAGGGTTCCATTAAAATATTATGAAATGCAAGGTTTTCAATAAAAATCATGTTATGTGACAAAACCATTCTCATAGGCATTTTAAAAATATGTTGAGGGCATATAGTTTCCAAAATCAAAGCCAAGTATCAATAGACCATTCCCATGCTATAACAAGTTCAAAACCATAAATATAACATGAAAACCATAATTAGAACATAGGAAAACATTATACAACCAAGAACAATCAAAACCCATAATGTCTATTTCAAATCCCAAAACAAATCCATAATAATACCATGAAATCCATTAAGTAAAACATGCTTTTAGTTTGAAATACAATTAGGGAAGAGTAGCATTCCTTCGATACTAAATAAGGAGAGATTTGCTCTTGAAAGTCCATAATTGAATAACCTTGAGGAAACCCTAGCCTCTTTCTTGAACCATAAGCTTGAGGAAGATTCAAGAGTGTCTAAACTATTTTTGATTGAGAATAATGGGATAAATGATGTCCAATGCTCTTTTTAAGTCATGGGGTCAAAAGACGTTAAGAGGGGAAATATCCAAAATACCCTCAGCTTAATACCTGAAAAATAAACACAGGTGGGTATGGTTTGGGCACCTCACTTGTACCCTATCATCTGAGCAGTACCCCTAACTCGTACCCTTGATAGTATCTCAAGGGGTTGAAACTATTAATCATATAATTTTCCCTACTCTTCTCGTACCATGTCCATATGACTCGTATAGAGTCTAGTCTTACCTTGGACAGTGAATGCCCTACTACACATTGATTATCATACGACTTTGGCTACTAAGTCGTACCCATATTATACGGCTAGTAAGCATGAGCCGTATGATGGCCAGAGAGTTCATACTATAGACCCCAGTTTTAACTATCTCCTTTGGTCTAATTTTGATTAGATGTAAGTTAATCATCTTAAGAAGATATTGCAGTTAAGCTTTTTTAGCTATTAATCGCAAATCACTATTGTTATCTATTTTTCCCAATCTCTACCTCCACCTTGGACTCGTAGTAAATATAGGATGGATCCTAACATTTACAATCGTTAAAAAAGCCATAAGTGCAAAGAAAACCACAATGCATGGAGCAACAATTATCTAGAAGGATCGGAAACTTCTTCTACTTTGTTATTTTTCCAAGGATCCCACTACCCTAGATAAGGGAATTAGCAGTTGATGTTCGCAATATGATTGAAGGAATTCATAATCAAATACATTCAAATAATATCAAAATAATCAATGGATAAAACCCAAAGTCTAATTGAATAAACAACAATAATATATACAAAGGAATCCCAAGATGAAATTTGAATCATGGCATCAAATATATGTTTGTAAGTGTTTAGAGTGCATAAACTTAACTAAAAAACTTCAAAAGAGAAAATATAGGTTACAAGGAAATCCTAGGAAATAACTTCCAAAGAAAGAAGGAAAATAAAGGTTGGTGGCCACTTATTGGGCCACATACGGGCCCTAGGTGGTCCACGTAGATGGATCTCCTCTCTCTTGTAGCTCCTGAACTCTTTGGACTTGGCATCTATGCAACCTATTCTATCACCTATGGATCATAGGTGGCACCTACGGACTGTAGGGGCCCCTCCATAAGTGAGAGTCTCTTTCCTGAACTTCTAAGCCTCTAAATTTCTAATTTCTATCACCAACGCTGGCACATATGCCCAGTAGGTAGTACCTTCGGGCCGTAGGTTCCAAGGTAAGTAGCCCAAAAGTTCAATTTTATTCCTTTTCTTTAGTTTAGATCCAAAACCTTATTTCTTACAAAAATATTAAATAAACATATAATATCTAACAAAACAACCTAACTAACTCTCATATTCACATTATTTTAAGCGTCGAAAGTTCTATTTATCCTTAACACAACACCCCTACCTCTCACAGCTAAAATAGAAGAAGCTCTGACACACGGTGGGGTAGTCCTTTTCCATATGGCCAATCTTGCCTCACACAAAATAACCTCTAAGGATAAACTCAATAGAAAAATGTACCACTAGTCCCAAGCGACCACCCTGAACTGCTAAACTAGAACATCCACTACCTGAACTCTACAAGGCTGCCTATATCGGCCTACCATGATACTTACGAGAATATCTAAAATTTCTACCTCGAGAAGCGTGACCTCTGAACTCACTAGAATAGTGCACCTACTTAGTGCCTCCTTGATTTTCTCGAAGAGTACCCTCAGTCATCATAGAATGACCCACTATATTATGAAAATATACTCCAAATATAACAATCTGAGACGTAGCTAACTAAACAGAAACATTCAACTTCATTATAAACTTTTGAATCTTCTCAGATCGCTAGAATTACTGGTATAAGAATACCTAGATAAGGCATGGAAACATACCTCATACTCTGCAACAGTCATGGATCCTCACTCAAGGCTATCAAACTCATCTCTCATCCAATCCCTTAGACTATAAGGCACAAATTTCACCAAAAAGGCCTCGACAAGTGATCCCATGTCACCTCGGAAGAATTATGAGGTTTGCAGCTAATAAGAGATCTCCACCAATCTGTAGTAGCATCTCCCAACTTATAAGTAGTATAAGAAACCCCATGCAACTCAAATAAGCCCAAATTATGAAACTTCTCCCGATAATCAATCCAGAACTAATAAGGATCGTTACCCATAACACCATTGAATTTAGGAGGACACAAATGAGTAAGCCTATCAAACCTCTTTTGATCCTCAGTACACATCACTGCACTTGCAACAAGAGGAGTCATGGTCAATCTGATAGGCTGATATCCTACTTGAGAAGGTAAGATAAATGAACTTTGAACTCCTAATATCGGAATATAGTACTTAGATGTCGGCGATAAAATAGGAGTAACACTTAGGGTCTGAAGAGTACCAAGAGTAGAAGTAGGTGCGACTGGAGAATCGACACTCAAAACTAAAGGAACACCATAGGAAAACTCTAGCATAGACAGAGGTATAATACTCAGAGCTGGGGGAACACCATGCATACTTAAAGGAGCACCCTCCAAACGGGTTAATAAGTGAACCAACAACTCCTTCAAGATTGGGGTAGAAGAACTCTATGGAACTGAAGTAGGACCCATACTTCCAACATGCTAAGCATGAGGCTTAGGGGAAACATCCCTTAGCACTAATCCTAGATGTGTAGATCTATGTGCCCGTCCATTACTCATAAATCGCCCTCTAGATTAGGCCCTCTCCCTAGATAAATGCTCTGCATCTCTAACCTTACGAGATCTAGTCATCACTATCTGCATAGAGAAAGAATGAAATTTATCTTAGAACAAAAGGTATGGATTAAATTCCTATGATAAGGAACAAAATAAGGGAAATTCCAAAAAACATCCTATAGCCACTAAAAGATAAATATGGACATCTACGTACTGACCCGCCATACTTTATTAGACATCCTATTCTTACACCATTGAGACCAATGAACTTGGCTTCCATAATACAAATTTGTCATGGCAAAAAAATCCAAGGGTCATGATGGCACTTGTTGTTGCAACCTTGACAAGTAAGCCCATTATATAAACTAGTACAAAAGAGAAATTAACAATTAAAACCCAAGGGAAGGCTCATAAAATAATGTCAAACCATAATTTATATAATGAAAGCGGAAAGAATCATAAACAATAATGTCATAACTTCAAAAACTTAGTTTTACAGTGTAAGAACTACTAGTACACCTCAAGAAAATTTAATACATAGGAATAACTCTGTCTTTGAATAGTAATAAAGATAGTCTAATAAGAAGGGGTAGCAGTAGACTTCGAATGGCAGAATTCAACCAAAGTAGGGCATACCCAAACTAGGATATACACTAAAAGGGCATAATAGGAGTGCGTACGATCCATTTGTACTCAGTAGGTATCAATGGATGACTGAGCAAAGTAGATAATAAAACATACAAAGTACATACTAAGAGAATGTCACCTGTAATCAAAACGTTCCCCATAATGATAGCCCTTACCTCTTGCTCTAACAGTTCTATTATACTCACATGTAGTGCAACAATTACTAGAAAGGACCATAAGTATACAATATACCACATACAAGTAAGCACGAAAGGACAACATATATAAGAACATCAAGTAAAATTAAAGAAAGGTATAACAAACGGTTAGATAACAAGTCAAGGAAGGAATAAAATCACGTTAAAAGAATAGTAAAGTAAATACAATAAAAATGTTGATGCTACTGATGATGATGATAGTTATGTAATGCACGAGGTCATTGCATAACCTCCGAGACTGGCACACAACTTCTATATACACCTACAGAGCTAAAGCTTCCCGATGTAGGACCTATGGGGGGTTCGTCAACCTATTACAATCTATATCCATATCTCCTCCTCAGTACATCCCCCCAGGAAGGATTTTTATAACATGTTACAAAGACAACGATACACATATTATCTAGTTTCAAGTTGGGGTCAAAACAGACCCTCAAAATGAGTTTTTGATAAAGAAGCGCAAAATTATAGCTTTATTTAAAAAACATATTGTCCAAATTTTTAGGAGTCTATAGTTGAAAACCCAAGCACAAATGAGTTCAGAACGAGGTATAAATTGAGGAAAAACTATTTTCAAGATTTATCGAGTAAAAATCCTTGAAATCCATTTAAAAATTGAGAATTGAAGTTGTTTTGAAGATTAAATTGAGAGAAAACTGATAATTACAAAATTAAAAACTCAGCCATGTGAAAAAGTTTTGAAATCGAGGTTTAAATTGGAGAAATACAATTTGTAGGCCTTACGGCTAAAATCCCCAAATTCCATATTATAATCCTATTTTAAAATAAGAAATAGATGATAGAGATTGAAGAAAATAAATGAAATAAGTGTTATGGAGCTTACCCAAGCCTAGAATTTGAGAAAGTTGCTTAAAACACAAAACCCTAAGCTTCAAGTTTCGAAAATGGTGAAAAATAGCAAAACTTGGGTATTTATATAACCTAGGCATTGTAATAGCAGACCGGGTGTGTCAATCACGGTACCTGGCTGACAGGGGTACCATAATCGTGGAAAGGGTGTTGTGATCATGACTCTTGACATGCAAGACCAATCGTGATCACACCAGCATTGCGATGTGGGTACACCAGTTGGGGACTTTGTGCATTCCAAGAATCTGTAGGCCTCTCGAGATTCATTTGGAGCCCCTTGAACCTAAATGAACTATGCTACCCTATCAAATTTGATGTTGCAGATTCAATGGTGATATCAAATTTTTTATTAAAAGTTATTTTCATAGTGTCGATCCCCAAAATCCAAAATCACAACTTTGTGAACCGAGGGTCAAAATGAGATTTAAAATCCATAAAACCACACCAACTATGTTAAAACCCTAAAATCAATGTTTTGAATTTATTGGTGCAGGTGTTTTACCATTCGATGCACAAATTAAATGATGTTGATTGAAGTCAACTATAAGGCTCTCAAAGTCACAAAAAACCATAATATTGCATAAAACACACCAAAAGGCATCAAGAATCATATCGATCATTCCCATACCCCAGAAACACCACTACACAACCATGGGGAGCGGTAAAATGGTCAAATCATATAGAAATACATATTTCACATAATTTATCAGAATTTTAGTTGTTACCGATTTCTTCCAACAAATGACTCATCTGTTGCAATAGATGGGATATCTATTGGAAGAAATCAAAATAGATATGCTGGTCATTTGATTTTTTCCAACACATGACCCATTTGTTGCAATAAGTGAGCCATCTATTAGAAAAAATCAAAACATGTCTTCCTACTGGTTTGATTTCTTCCAACAAACGATCCATCTATTACACTAGGTGGGTTATCTATCAGAAGAAATTAAAATAGGACTTGCTACTAATTTTCTTTCTTCCAACAAATGACCCATATTTTTTAACAAATAAGTCATCTGTTAGAAGAAATCAAAGCACTAAAAAGACTATTTTTATTTCATCAATAGATGGCATACATGTTACAACAAATCAATTCATCAATTGGAAGAAATCAAACCACTACTCCACCTAGCAAGATTGTTTTTATTTATTGCAATAGATGACCCATTTGTTGAAACTAATGAGTCATTCGTTAGATGAAATCAAACCAGTAGCAACACAATTTTTATTTCTTACAACTGATGACCTATCTGTTGCAACAAATAGGTCATCTATTGGAAATATTCTCGTAATGTGTTGTATTTATTAAATTTCCTATTACTATTTTTTAATTGATGCACAAATTCATTGTAATATTTTTTTAGATTGAAATTAAACTTATTAATTGAAAGCTAATTATAGTTAAATAACTTTGTTATTACTAGTCATGGTTTAATATGAAGCATTTCAGATCAAACATAAGTTTTCATCAGTTTCAATAGATGGGTATATCTTTTTGATTATTTTCAACAAACTATTGCACTGATATAACATATGTTGTAACATAAGTTTTTCCCATGCATACAAAAGTTGTCGGGCCATAATTTTATATAATAAGTAACATGCATTACCAACTACAATGCGTTAAAATTATTTAGTTCATAACTAAACCAACAACAAGACTATTTACTATTACAATAATTATGAAGTATTTTGATCAAGGCATATAATTCTTTTGTGGCCAATTGTCCTAGATACAGGGCACTTATGTTTTATTATTTTAAATGATTGCCTGACTCCACACATCATCTTCATTCTCCTTCTTCCCTATTTACTTGAGCCAATATATGGAGGATTTATTTTTCTCTCTACAATCCCCACAAGATCAATCCAAGAATCTTCATAAGGCAGCACATTAAATATTGACATGACCTAAACTAGGGCCTAGTCGTGTCGGGTCTCTCATGTACAACCAGGGACGGAGACCACCCTCAATACCCAAACGTTGACCACCCTACACCCCATGTGAGATGAGTCCTGAACATATAACAAAATAAGATAACTTTAAGTCAAAGACATACTAATAAGTCTAAAACCATAATTGAAAGAAACAACTATTTAACCATCCATTACCAATCCCAATCCCAATACCAATACTAATACTAATATCAACACCGCCCATTCCCATAGTAGTCAAACAAAGCATCTAACCAGAATCAAAGGATATCCAGTCAGGATATTCCCCCGTAGAGAAAACTAAAACCAAAACCAAAGAAATAAGAATTATATGAAGAAGTCCATAGCATGAAATAGGGTCTCCCGGAGTATTGAAGCTCGCCACTTTAGTCTAATTCAAAAGTTGTCCTTAAATCACCAAGTCACTAAGCAGAAGGAGTGAAATTATTGCTGATTCATGCATCACATTGGATACAACAACCAACGATGGTTAGCGGGGGGAACAATAGAATGTAACTTAGGGGTAAAGATCAAGTAATGCCATTAATCCAAAACCAAATCAAATAACCATATGCAATAACATACATACATATATATCATACTATGATAGGGAACAAGGTTTAACATGAATTTAAAACATTAACATCGTTTGTGTGGCTTTATCATCATAAATCAACCCACGGTTTATAGGGGTCCAGTATCACCCCTTGAATGGGCCCCAATGCATTTAGCCGCATGAACTGAAGATATCATAGGTGGTCGGGGATTCTCGTGTACCCTTCACCCTCCATGATACATATGTAAAAGTATAAACTCATGGGATTCCAATGTACCCCACAACATATCATCACTAATACCAACCGTCATGTTGGCAAACATGAGTTTCCAGTGTTCGTTCTTTTGACTCTAACCATCATGGCAATCGGCATAGTAAGAAAATGGATCAATTGTCAAAACTCAGCATTAGATACATCGATTTGAGTTGTTTAGGGAGTGATAGGAGGAATCAATGGAGATCCATTATGACCATCAGAGATAGTGGCCCTAGACCTAGTCTGAACCCCTAGGGTAGGATGTGCTCCATTTCTATTATCCTTGGTAAGGATAAAAGGGTTCCCGTGAACAACAAATATTCTCGGAGGCATGATCTGAAAGGAAAACAAACAAGAATTAGAGAGATCCAAGGTCTTAGACTCTACAGCCCAAAAATAGAAAACAAGAAAGAAAAATATTTCTAAATGCCTCATAGTCTCTCCCTATGAGTGTGGCATGCTTTACACCCTTAAAAATGACTTTACTCGACACGACTTTGTGGATACCCAATTGACCATGAACCTAGGCTCTGATACCAATCTGACAAGACTCAAGCTAGGGCCTATTTGTGTCAGGTATCTCAAGTCTAACCAAGACCAGAGACCACCCCAATACCCAAACCGTTAACCACCCTACACCTCATGTCGGATGAATCTTGAAGATATAACAAAATAAGATAACTTCAAATTAAGGATATGATAATAAATCTAAAATCAAACCAAAAGACACAACCATTTAACCATCTAATATCAATCCCAATGCCAATACCAATACCAAAGCTAACACTAATACCAACACCAACCATGCCAATAGTAGTCCAACAAAGACTCTAACAATAATTAATTTTATCCAATCGATACATGACCCCGAACATAGATAAAACCAAAACCAAAGAAATAAAAATAATATAAAAAAGTACATAGAATCAAATTCGGTCTCTCAGAGTATGGAAGCTCACCACCTTAGTCTTACTCAAAAGTTGTCCCCAAATCACCAAGTCACTGAGCAGGAAGAGTGAAAGTATGTCAAATTCATGCATTGTATGGGGATACAACGCTCGAAGATGGTTAGCAGGGTGAACACTATCATGTATCTCAAGGTTAAAGATAAAGTAATGCCATTAATCCAAAACAAAATCAAATAACCATATGCAATGACATACATACATATATATCACGTCGGGATAGGTAACCAGGTTTAACATGCATTTAAAACCTTAACCTGGATTATGTTGCTTTACCATCATAAATTCTCACATAGGCTATATGGGCATTGTCACCCCTAAATAGGACCCAGTTCATGTAGCTACACAAATCGTAGCTATCATAGGTGGTCGAGGATTCTCGTGTACCTTTTGCCCTCTATGATACATATGTACAAGTATAGGCTCATGGAATTCCCATGTACACCACAAGCATATGGTCCCTAAAACCAACCCTTATGTCGGCAAACACGAGTTTCAAGTGTCCATCATTCAAACTCACACCTTCACAGATAGCTATCACAACCCCATTATCGCCTGATTAAAATATTTACCACATAACTAAACCACAAATTCTAGAAGTCAATTATTAAGGCATTATAAGTGGTATCGTCATACAGACTATAGATTGCCAGTAATTTCATTAGCCAACACTTAGCATATTCTCGTGCACCCCATAAACTCCATTATTAAAATCACTTTGGCGATTCTCGTGTACCTCGAAAGGTTTTAAAAACCATCATTAACCATTTTTCCATTTTTACAATGCATTAGTTCAAGAAATAAATCAAACCAAATATTTTTGGGATTCCATTGTACCCCTAATTTGTATTCCCACCATTCTCATAACTACTAACAAATTTTACAATACAGGGGTGAGGTCATAACAACTTCAAAAGTCACAAGTTTAGAGAAAGTTACCATTATCAAATTCCACCACCATACCCATGTACCCATATGTTCAAAACCATATTTAAAACATAGAAAACCATAATTAAACCATGGGAAAGAATTATTCAACCATAAGCATTCAATATCACCAATACTTATTTCAAAACCATAAAATCCATACATTAAAACAAGTGCTTTAAGTGAAATAACAATGAGGGAGAAGTAACATCCTTGGACACCAAGAAGTATGGTAAGAATAACCCTTGAAAGCCTTAATTGATTATCTTGATGAAAACCTACCTTTTTGTTAAAAATAAATTTTGAGAGAGAATTTGAGAGTGTTTTACCAGGAAAGATGTGTTAATAAATTCCCAAATAAGGTTTTAAGTCGTGGTATCAAAGAGACTTAAATTGGGAAATGTCCTGAATTCCCCCAACTTAAAACTGTAAAAAGATATCCTTGGTTATGAGTCGACCCATTGACTCATCACCACATCATACGAATCATAGTCTTAAGTCATATCCTAAATAGTGAGTTGGACAACCATACACTATCCACCTTACAACTCCATCATCCCACTCTTAACCTAACTCTATGACCCGTAGGGTCTTGTTTTTACCAATATAGTACCCAAATAGGTTAGACACTGGCCAAACTATGACTCATCTCTACCACTCGTAACCTATCCTCATGGATCTTAGTGAGCCACTCATTCTCAGAGCCAAGTTAATCTACTAAGTTACTGATTTGGTTAAGGTTTATCCTAATGACTCGTCAGCACCCCTAATGACTCATACCACTAAGTCGTAACCAAGACAAAAAACCCAACCACCATCCAATGGAACCCTTATGACTAGGGTTACCTAATATGTAACCATACTATACGACTCATTTGATCAAGTTGCAATTAACATTAAGCTCAAAGCTTAGGAAATTTCCAAAGGCCATAAATCTGGGGTGTTTCAAGTATCCTCATAATACAGAAATATGTATTTTTTTCACCAAATAATATGGAGATGAGTAATCATATAATTTGGTTTCCAAATTATGCACCATATTGGGCTCGGAGCACTACCATAGCATGTGGACAGTATATTTTGTCTAAGTCAAAAACTCTACATTTTCAAGTTCTTCTTTAAAGATAAATCGTGGAAACATATCATGAAGGTTGATACTTAACTTGTAATTAGCTATTTGATGGGCCAATAACTTATTCCCCGAATTGATGTACTTTGATATTTATTTCACCATTATAGAAACAAGTTTGTTTCATGAGTTAACCAACTCCATACACCTCTCATGATAAAAATTTGAAAACCTCATATTTCATCAAATAGAGTGACAATGGGAATTTCTCTTTTAACGTCAGACATTGCATTGACCAACTCAAAAATGTTAGACGTCATAATATTATACCTATACAAAAATTTACTTAGTAATAC
The DNA here is from genome assembly GCA_030864215.1 of Capsicum pubescens. Taxonomy (NCBI): domain Eukaryota; kingdom Viridiplantae; phylum Streptophyta; class Magnoliopsida; order Solanales; family Solanaceae; genus Capsicum; species Capsicum pubescens. The sequence goes on from CM061542.1 coordinate 126,830,320, forward strand.
ATAGTATTAGAATAGACTCAAATAAGACACTAAATTTATAATAATGTACTTATGTCCTAGACAAAATACCCTACTCTATTTGTGGAATACGATATATTTGAGATATTCGACTGCCTTGGGTACCATATCCCTTATTTGATTAAAATAGAAATAGAACTTAACTCTATTATATGCTTTACCAACTTTATAAAAATGAGACATGACCTTAGATTTATGAAAGTTATTTTGAATATATTCCCCAAGGTGCCTCATGCAACAATCATAGTGAGCTAAAGGGTAGATAATTGAAACCATAATTTGGATATGTGGATGCCAATTATAAATTATACACAACTCATTGGTATTATCCATTTAGCTTCTCATTTGTTCAAAATAATATTGATATGAGGAATCACATTCCTTTTTCACTACACAAACAGTCACCGAAAAATGTGATTCTTTGCATCCTATGCCACCAATGATAACAAAATTCATTCATACTTGCTCTTCAATAATGTCCCATCAATGGCTATGACTTTTATCATTTGTTGAAAACAAGAATCCAAGTTGCATCGGCAAAAAAAGTACTTGAACCTTCTAATATTATTAACCTGCAATGCCATCTTACTTCCTGGATTTGTGGACACAAGCATAAATATTATATGCTCAAGTACCGCATCCTGTGCTCATATGTTTCCCTAACTAAATAATTTGAAATCTCCATGACCTTATAAATCTTTTAATAACTCACATCAATTCCAATTCTATAAGAAGTTAATTGCCATATCTCTTGTAGAAGAGCCGTTGCTATTATGGAATCTACTTTTAAAGTATTTATCGATAACCTTTGTCGTGGAGCACAAATTATGGCTCGTAATAGGCTCCAAACCATATGGGCGATACTTTTATAAGTTCTAATGCAGAATCTATCAGAACTTATGAATTTCAAATCCCTCAAACACCAGTTGCACTCTGAATGTACACATCTAAAATAATACACACTACGCGAATTAATCATCTTCTTGAGTCTTGAATCATTTTTCAAGAAAACAATATGCAATAAGGTGACCAGTTCTTCCTTGTTTTTGAATGTCATGCCCTTGTAGAAACCTATTTCATAATTTTGAAGATTGTTGGACTATGTTGATTGAGAACTTCCCACTATATTGCTCGCAACAATAGGCGTATGTATTTGTCCTACCTCCACTTAATCTCCACTCTAATCATCTAGAATATTTATGTCCACACCATCCAGTTCATCATTTAACATATCTTGTTGGTCTTTTTCTATATTCTAATTCTCTATCAAATGAAATTGAATACATGAATCCATTACTACATCGTAAAGTTCCAAATATTACCTGAATTCAACCAATATAGGGCGTACCCAAACCAGGATATGCACCGAAAGGGCACAATAAGAGTGAGTATGATCCACTTGTACTTAGTAGGTATCACAGTCCAACTGAGCAAAGTAGATAATAAAACATACAAAATACACACTAAGGGCACATCACCTGTAATAAAAAATGTCTTATAATGATAGCCCCGACCGCTTGCATTAACAGTTCTATAATACTCACATATATTGCAATAAACACCAGAAAGGACCAAAGTATACAATATACCACAACAAGAAAAGCACAGAAGAATAACATATATAAGAACATCAAGTACAAGTAAAGAAAGATATAAGAAATGGATAAATAACAAGTCAAGGCAATAATACAATCATATGACATGCATAATAAAGTAAATATAATTAAAATGATGAGGATGATGATGATGATTATGTAATGCAAGAGGACATCACATAACCTTCGAGACTATTGCACAACCTCGTATACACCTACAAAGCTAAATTTTCCCTACATACGGACCATGGGGGGTTTGTCGACCCATATACAATCCATATCCATATCTCCTCCTGGGGAGGTTTTTTATAATATGTTACATTTTATATTAAAAAAGCCAATGTTTCTTAGTGTTCCCAATAATTCCATGGTGGTAACAATGTTTCATAAATGTACTTGATATGAGGATGTAATGCTCATAACCAACCATAATGAGTATATCCATATACAACCAATGTACAAACCAAGTGAGCTAAATATCCATTCAATATTTCCAACCATCTATGAAAAGCAACACGATTCATATGCTAATAGAGTATGACCACATCATAATACACAATTTGTACCATAATAGGCTTTTTATCAAAAAAAAAATACAATTTTTTTATGCATATAGGCTGCCAATATCACATAGGACCCTACACGGTCACATATAGCACATAATATCCCAAAACGACAAAATACATCACACATAGTCCCCCATATGAGCACAAGACAATGAGATAGAATTTTTTTAATGATTAGTTCCCAAACCCTAAACATGATTTTGTATCAAAATTAACTACCCAACCAAGTTTGAAAGATAACCAACCTCAAAAGTCGAAATTCAATCCACAACCCTACATTCTACAATCTTAATCCTCACGAATGGACCTGGAATCAACTAAGATATAGAAAAATAAAATCTATGCATCAAAAGAAAGCCAACAATACTCATATTACCTAGTTTCAAGTTGGGGTAAAAATTGACCCCCAAAATGAGTTTTTAAAAAAGAAGGGAAAAATTGTAACTTTATTTCAAAAACATATTCCCATATTTTTAGGAGTATAAATTTGAAAACCAAAGTGAAAATGAGTTTAAAATGTGGTCCAAATCAATGAAAAAACTATTTTCAAGCTTTACTGGGTAAAAATCCCCAAAATCCATCTAAAAATCAATAATTGAAGTTGTTTAGATGATGAAATTGAGAGAAAACTGATAATTATAAGATTAAAAATTTCACCCAAGTGAAATAGGTTTGAAATCAACGATTAAATTAGAGAAATACAATTTTTTGGCCTTATGGGCCCAAATCCCCAAATTCCATATTTTAATTCGAGTTTAAAATAAGAAATAAATGATAAAGATTGAAGAAAATAATTGAAATAGGTGTTATGGAGCTTACCCAAGCTTAGAAGTGGATAAAGTATCTTAAAATCACAAAACCCTAAGTTTTAAAAATGGTGAAAAATAGCAAAACATAGGCATTTATATAACCAAGGCATTGTGATTGCGGACCAGGTATCATGATCGCGGTAACATTGTGGAAAAGGTGTCGCGATCGCATCTCTGGACAGGCCAGACCAATCATTATCGTAACACTATCTTTTCAATCACGGGTGCACCAGCTGGGGACTGGTGCATTGAAAGTTTCCGCGGGCCCCTCTGGATTCATCCAGAACCCCGTGAACGTAAATGAACTATGCTACCCTATCACATTCGATGATCAAGACTCTATGGAGATATTAAATTTTTGATAAAATATCATTTACATAGTGTCGATCCCCGAAACTCAAAATCACAACTTTTTGAACCGAGGGCCGAAATGAGATTTAAAAGCAATAAAACCACAGCACTTACTTTAGGTTCATACTCTAATCAATTTCCTTTTATTCCACCCTAGTTTCTCCCTTTTTATTCTTTATTGCACATTCAGGTTGGGTGTGGTTTCTTTTATTCATTCTTTTAATTTTACTTTTCTTTTCTACCTTTTTTTCTTTTTTTTTTCTTTTTTTTTCTAGACACCCATCCTTAGAATCTTTTGCTCTTATTTTACCCTACCCATCCTTACTATTTTTCTCTAATTTTATGCTTCTTCATACACACTTTACATTACACACCCCTACGATAACTAGCCTCAACTTTAGGCAATTTTCCTCATTTGAGGTGTGGAATATCAAGGAGGACCAGGGCCAAAACAGGTTCATTGTAACACAAATGGGAAGGTGAAAGTTGTAACAAAAACAATAGGCATACAGGATCAAAAATAGGGATCAAGGGATACTTATTCACATATGAAAGATCAATTAGGCTAAAAGTGGAATAATATAAAAAAAAATCGAAGATCCTTTCCTAGCTGACTATCTGACCACCTAGGAATGACTAATCGGGATAATTCTGGATTTAACACAAAAAAAGAACTAAGTAGAATCTCACACACACATAGAACAAGGTCACATCATAAGCTACTACCTATCCAGCTCATATAATTCTCAGAAATGATTATCATGTCCCTAATACTAATGCTATAACAAGATCCACAATGATAACACATATATACATTCCCATTAATCTAAAAAAAAAATTGGAGGGGTATTATTTTACTAAAATTCAACGAAAAACATGTCAATTGACCTAGATACTCAAAAATCTCCTAATTACACAAAAACAAAAGAAATATGAAACAAAACACAATATAACATAAATTTTAACCAAGACATACCGTTTCTACAACCATACCACAGTGATAGGAAAAGAAGCACAACAAAAAACCTGCGAAAGCTATGGTATATCCCGCTCCTAACTAAAATACTGAGCACTATCCCTAATGCGTATAAATAATATTAAGAAAGGGAATAAGGATATGCATGGGATGCACTAGGCATCCATGTCATGATCATCCCTAAGTAAGGGTATCTTGACTAGTGGAGGCAGTGGTGCACTACTAGAGGATGCACCCGCAGCTATCTCGACATGCCTTTGCCTATCAATAATCTCACTCGAATCATGTTTGACTAATTTCATGGCCTGTTTAAATGGTATATTAGGATCCTGAAACTCCACCTCTCTACCTCACTTGGTTCTAACTATGAGGATCATATCCTCATCCTCCATAAATAAATCAAATGTCTAGGTCCACATGAAGTTGCAGACCGAACAACTAGAGGTATAAATGGAGGGTCATCCAGAATGGTGCTCTTAGTGAAAAAACGTATCTCTGCTCGAAGTATGGACACCTCCTCTCTTATCTCACCTAGATTGAGTTCCTCAACATTATTAAAATGGGATAACACTCTACCCTCAAAAGCATCAATATGATCATACACCTCGGCTTTGAATTTTTAAATCTTAGCCTTGTGCAGCTTGTAATTTTATTTCAGCTGCCTCAAGTATTGTTTGTACTTAAGGACAAATATTCCTATACAATGATGCCACCTCAGCCTTAACATTCTCTAGCCAAGAGATGGTAAATCTCTAACTATCAAAAAAGATCTGCAAAAACTTATGCAATACAAGAAAAATACCTATAGCAACAGTTGTAGCAGAGGGGCAAGGGAGCGGTGCAGATGTCCAACTAGCTCCAAAGAAGAAATAGGAATTGAAGTGGATGTGGGTGGGGTCCCTTCACACTGTGTACTCATATTCGGGTCCTTTCTCTGCTCCTCCATCTCAAAATCTGTACTAACACCCACATAAACTCCCTTTGTAGCACTAGGATCCACAAGGACTGATAGGCCCCTTCATTGGGCCTGAATAACTATCAGAGAGATACAAGACCTCTGTGCCAGGATTGGGTTAGCTAGATCCTTGATTATACTAGTCTGGGCCGCACCCATCGCCTCTACTGTCACATCAACACCTATAATGTCTAGCGCACAAGCCTCATCGCATAGCAATTGTGCTAAGCAAGAAAAGTGCAGTATGGTATTCTCTCCGAAAGCCCACTCATGTATCTCATATCTGATGATGGCCACAAAATCAATATTATAATCGGCTGCCATACTTATAATCAGTACTGCACTATCCTAAGAAACAAAGTTGTCTGTTGTGGTAGGATATAATTTATAATTCACTAATAGCCATCAAAAATATTGTAGCAAAATTCAATGCTGAATTCTTAATCATATCTTGCCCCTCGACCTAAGGGGCGGCATCCACCCCAGGAGTTGAAATATAACCGGCGGTCTATCTCGCCAAAACTAACCTCTCACTCATGTGCTCAACCTCTTGCATGACACATCTATCACGTACCATTATAAAATAATGATTATACTTAGATTTAGATACAAGAGTTGCATAACCCGGGCTAAAATGAACTCGACGGATACTCATCCCTGAAATATTAATAGTGACTCCTATCACAAGAAACTGCTCTAACTGTGGCTACTCTCCATACCTCCTTTCTCCAGGTGTAGTCAAAGGTACTATGGCATGGAAGGAGGCATAGAACTCCCACACTAATACCGAGTTGTATGAACCTAGGGGTCGAGTCTTCCACCCCGATTGATAAAAATAAATAGTTATTACTTAATAACTATTTATTATCTAGTAAAGTTACCGCGCCTAATCCGCACCTCCCTACAATTGGTATCAGAGCACAGTTATTTAAAAAATACAGAAGTATCATATATGTTTGAATTTAGATTGGATTTACTTGAGATTAATTTATATTGATTAATTATGAGAAGACCATTTAAAAACAAAGAAGCTTTTAGAAAAATTAAAGAATCTTTAATTAGTAATTATTCAGAATATATAAGTCTAAATAAAACAAAAGAAAACCCACAAAGATTAGCCTACCTAATTACCTTAATATCTAGTATTGAAGTAAAATTAATAATCCATTTAAAATCTAGAAGAATGAGACACATACCACCTAATTATGATAAAATAAGATTTAGATATCCACCAAAATACTATAAATATGGTTTAAATGAATAAAGTACAAAAATACAAAGAATTAAAACAAATTATTTCTGAAAAACATAAAGAATTAAAAATAAGAATAAAAAGACTACGTTATAATATATTTGCCGGAGTTAGTAAAAACTCAATAAATGCACAAAATGATGAAATATCAAATTTAGAATCACAAATAGATAGTTTAGAATATATATATCAACATGAACTATTTACAATAAAATGAACAAAGAAGAATTTATAATAGATGAAAAAATATATGAAAATCACGAAGGATTAAAAATAAAAATAGTATTTTCTAATCTAGGAAGAAGATATAAGAAAATAGGTGAACATTTATATTTAATGTTAGAAAAAGAAGAATTAAAATTAAAAGATAAATTGACAGCTATGGTAAGAATAGAAAGGGATAATGAAGAAATAGATAGAAAAAAGGAAATAGAAAAAATAAAACAACAAACTACAGAAGAAATACGAAAAATAGAAGAAACTAAAAATAGTAGGATTGCAGAATTAGAAAAAGAACTACAAATGTTAAAAGATTTGTATGAAGAAAGGCAAAAAGAAAAGGAAGAAAAAGATAAAGAACAAAAATTACTAAACGAAATAAATCACTTTAAGGAAAAATTACAAATAAATAATATAGATGTTGAAGAAACAAATAATTATGATTCAGAAGATAGTGAAACATATACAGAAATATTAACAAATACAAAAAATTTAGAAATCAATGAAAAACAAGAAGTAATTAATGAAGAAAACTTAGAAAATATCAACACAGAAATAAATACTCTTGATAAAAAACAAGATCAAAATATAATACCTAGTACATCAGAAATAAGAAAACCTACATATTATAAGAATAAGTTTAAAAGATATAATCTAAAGAATGAATATGACAAATGGACACCAAAACAAATAGTTAATAAAAATTATTACTTTTTAGACTTAGATTGCGTAATAGATACAGAAAAAACAATACAATTATGGATAGGATATATGACAAAACAATTATTAAATCATAATATAAATGTAATAGATGCACCAGAATATATAGAAAGAACACTAATAGGAACAGTGAAATTATGGTTTACAAATTTAACTGAAAATAGCAAAAAAATATTAAGAAGAACTGATAAACCTACAGAAGGACATCATCAACAACAACTAAACTAACACCTATTGAATTATTAAAAAAATATGAAATAGCTTTAAAAGATGAATTTGGTAGTATGACAACAATAGAAGAAGAACAAAATGAAGAAAAAAATACAAATAGGAATTTAATGGTAAAATTAGCAATATGTAATATATAATACATAGATGAATATACTTGCACATTTAAAGAATATTACATAGAAGAAAGTAAAGAAATAAGGAAATTATATTTTAATAAATTACCCGAACCATTTAGTTCAAAAATAATAATGAGTTGGGAAGAAGCAAAAAATAGTAGATACTCTAGGAGCAAGAATAAAATTTTTACAGCAATGGTATAGAAACTTATGTGAAAAATATAGAGAAGAATTAAAAATGGAAAAACATTGATAAGAAATTTAGCATGTTGCAAAGATAAAATAGCACCCCAATTCGGATGTGAAGAAAGATATTATAAGAAAAGAAAAAGACATAAGAAATATAAGAAATATAAAAAATCAAAATATAAATATAAGAAACCAAGAAAAATATATTATATAAAAAATTATAAACATAAAAGACCATATAGAAAAAAGAAATCTATAAAAGAGTGTACTTGTTATAATTGTGGAAAATTAGCACATATAGCTAGAGATTGTAAATTACCTATAAATCCAAAAAATAAACAAATATCAGAAATAAAAATAGAAAATACAGAATATATGCAGATAGATTATATAGATTATGAATTAGAGAGTGAGGATAGTATATATGAAATTTCAGAAAACGAAACAGATAGTGAAATAGATGAATCAAATGACTGAAGAAGATATACAAACGAACCAAATGACTGAAGAAGATATAAAAATAATAACAAAGGAAGAATATTTAAATGATGAAAGAACGGACCAAAAAATAATATTTGATAGTAACATATTTGATGAAATAAAAGGAAACGAATTAGATTTAAGTGTAGAAAAAATATTTAAAATACCAACAATAAAAAATATATTTAGTAGAAGAAAAGAAGAATACTACGTAGTAAGCCAAAAAGAACATGTAATAGACTGTAGATATACAAAAGGTAAAGCTAGTATACCTCTAGTAACAAAAAGAATAATTAATAAAGAGATAAACAATATAAAAAGTAGAGACCCAATAAAATATGTACATCTTGGAGGTATAGAGATATTAATAAAAGCATGTTTTAGAGAAGGAATAGATACACCAATAGAATTATATTTAGCAGATGATAGAATTATAAAACCTATAGAAAAAAGTATAATAACTGCCATAAAAAGAAATTTAATATACCAAAAATTTAAATTTATAATAAGTGTAAATTATTCAGAAGCAATAACAAATAAAAATATAAATAAATCATTACTATTATATTGGAAAATATCAGGAATAGAATTAACCCCAGGAAGTAAAATATTTACAGCAAGATGCAAAAATTTATACTCATTAACAACAAAACATAAAATAACAGGAAAAAATAAGATTAACAAAATAAAAATAGAAAGCCCATTCGAACAATTTGTAAAAACAATAGATAATAATGATTATAGCTATAGAGACATAGATATAGAAGAAAATTTAGAAATAATAAATGATAGAATAAGTACAACGAAAAGAATAGCTTATGAAAAACTAGAAACATCAAGCTCATAAAAAAGAACAAGTTATGAAACAAGTTCAACAGATAATTTAAACCAATATTACATAACAGGAAAGGTAAATGAAAAAGAATATTTAATACTCTTAAATACAGGACAAGAAGAAAATTATATAGCAAAATATCTAGTAAAGAATGAGGAAATAAAAACTGATAATAATATATGCCCAGATCTACCAAAAAGTTTAATAAATACTAAAAATATAGCAGAAAAAATAATAATAATAGGAATTAGAAAAATAAAAATAGAATTTGAAGTAAAGGAAGAAATGCAAAAAACAGACATAATATTAGGAATAAAATGCTAGAACAAGTAAAACCATATAATATAGAACATACACAATTAACCATAACATATAACAGAGAGAAATTATTCTTAAGAAGAGACTTAACATGAAATGAAAATATATGTATTAATGAAGATAGTAGTAGAAGGATATTACAGTAGATATTATACGCCTATGATAGATACAGGAGCAGAAGTTAATTTATGTATAATTGTTTACCAGAAAGTAAATGGGATAAATTAAAAACACCAATAATAGTTAAAGGATTTAATAATGAAGGAAGCTTAATTACTTATAAAGATAAGAATGTAAAAACAACACAAGTATGGGATAAAATATTGACAATAGAAGAAATCTATAATTATGAACTAACATCAAAAGAAATACTTTTAGGAATGTCGTTTTTAGATAAATTATACCCACATATAATAACTAGAACATATTGGTGGTTTACAACACCATGTAAACAGAAAGTAAGAGAAAAAAGAGTTATTAATAAAATAAGAAAGAAAACTGGTTGGATAAAAGGAAGTGAAAAAATTACACAAAAATTAGAAAATATAAAAAATACTGAAGATACAATAGAACTGGTCGTATTTTAAATAAATAAAAAGGAAATAACTATATTTTCAATAAATAAGATAGGAATAATTAAGAAAAAATTAGAACAATTATATAGTGAAGATCCATTAAAAGGATGGGAAAAACATAAAACCAGTATAAAAATTGAATTAATAGATAAAACTAGCATAATAATCCAGAAACCATTAACATATAATTTTAATGATTTAAAAGAATTTAAAATGCATATAGAAGAATTATTAGAAAAACAATATATACAAAAAAGTAATAGTAAACATAATAGCCCAGCATTTATAGTAAATAAACATAGTGAACAAAAAAGAGGAAAAAGTAGGATGGTTATTGATTATAGAAATTTAAATGCAAAAACAATGACTTATAATTACCCAATACCAAATAAGATATTAAAAATAAGACAAATACAAGGATATAATTATTTTAGTAAATTTGATTGTAAATCAGGATTTTACCATTTAAAGTTAGAAGAAGAATCTAAGGAATTAACCGCATTTACGGTACCACAAAGATTTTATGAATGGAATGTACTACCATTTGGATTTAAAAATGCACCAGGTAGATATCAACATTTTATGGATAGTTATTTTAAACAACTACCTAATTGTATAGTATAAATAGATGATATACTATTATATACAAAGACCAAAGAAGAACATTTAAAATTATTAGAACAATTTACGGATATAATAGAAAAATCGGGAATAAGTTTAAGTGAAAAGAAAGCTGAAATTATGAAAAATCAGATAGAACTTTTAGGAATACAAATAGATAAAAGTGGAGTAAAAATGCAACAACATATAGTACAAAAAATAATAAATTCAAAAGAAGAATTAGATACAAAAAAGAAATTACAATCATTTTTAGGATTAGTAAACCAAGTAAGAGAATGTATACCAAAATTAGCAGAAAATCTAAAGCCATTACAAAAAAAAATAAAAAAGGATGTAGAATATAATTATAACGAGAAGATAAAAAAAAAGTTCAGAAAATAAAAATACTTTGTAAAGAATTACCAAAATTACAATTTCGAGATGAAAATAGAAAATTTATATATATAGTAGAAGCAGATGCTAGTGAATGTAGTTATGGAGGAGTACTTAAATATAGATATAAAGAAGAAAAATTAGAACACCATTGTAGATACTACTCAAGTACGTTTAATGAAACAGAAATAAAATGGGAAATAAATAGAAAAGAATTATGCTCATTATACAAATGTTTATTAGCATTTGAGCCATATATTGTATATAACAAGTTTATTGTACGAACAGATAATACACAGGTACGTTGGTGGCTAACAAAGAAAATACAAAATTCAGTTACAACAAAAGAAATTCAGAGACTAGTCTTGAATATATTAAATTTCACATTTATAATTGAAGTAATTAGTACTAACAAAAATGTTATTGCAGATTACATATCAAGACAAAGCTACACAGACTGATATAATAGAAGAGGATACTCTAGAAAAGATATTCAACACCCTAACTACACTTTTAATGAAAGTGGACAGTACGGGTAATGAAATAGAAAAGCTAAAGACTAATGAAGTTAAACTGAAGTCTATAGCTACAAATCAGCTAACTCAACAGTGTGCAAAGTTATGTCGACCGGAAGACATTAAAATTCCAGAGCTAGAAGGAGACGTTGGGACACTCTGTAAAACCCATAACATTTATCAATCTACAATTGCAGGTACAAGCAAAGGAGTTATTGGACAAAGATACCAGAATATGAACTTAAATAAGACATTTGAAAAACCATTTACACCAAAAATACAAAAAGACCTCTTGAACATACCCCCACAAATTATCACATATCGAGATAGTCTGAACCAAGATAAAAAAGTTTATAACTATACAGCCCAAAAATACATAGAAAATATCTACCGAGTACAAACTTTTCTAAACCTTAACCCCAGAGCTACAGATATCAAAGAATCCAACACAAACTATATAACCCAAAGATTACAAGGTCACAACAAGCTAATTGCACTACCTAAAACTAACCCGAGCCTAATAAAAACTTGTTTCGACTATGGATTATTAAATACCATATATACCCAAGATGGAGAAGAACTATCAGCTATGGAAGAATTACAAAAAATATTCAACACCTATAAAAGAGTAACCAAAGGAAATCTATTTTATATAAAGTGTTATACTGCACCAGCAGAGATATTATATGACGAGATAAAACCAGTTATACAAGTTGTAAAAATAGGATTAACCAGAGATATGATTATACCAGAAGATACTGTGCAGCAGCCAGAGATACCCAAAATCGAGATACCTGATTTTTATGCAAACAAACGACTTATTGGACAAGCTACAATTATTCAATAACTAGGAAATAATTATACCAATGGAAACCGAATATGGAGCTATTATTCAAGAGATCATCAGATGATTTATTCAAATTCAAAAGAACTATGACAAGCAGATATGAAAGATGTTAGACAATGGATAATGACATTACTAAACCTAGAAAAAAAATCTACTGCAAGAGCAATTAAGAGAGGATTTATTTCAGAAAGATTATTAACAAGATATTGTAAGATAATTGGACACAAATATCCAGATCATCAATGTTCGAGATGTAATGGAGAAGATAATATTATCCCAGAAGTTCGGCTAGAATAAAAAAAAAGATAAGCATGCCAGCTGGAAAGAAGATAAGAAAAAAATGCAGCAGATACGACAAGAAGAAGATATCACCGGAAACAATAATGGAGATAAAAGACAAGCTATTAAATTATGAAAGCGACATGTAACAAACTTTCACAATTTTCTTTATGTAAATTATTAGAATTGTATAGACTTTTGACTATTATTAGTCTAGGCTTTAATTGATTTTTGTCTTTTTAGAAGACATTTAATAAATGAAGTTAGGTAGATGTAGATAATTTTTGAAACGTGTAAAATAAGGAAGGAAAAACCTTGTAAAGTTTCAGTCTATAAATAAGAGGAACCGAAGGCATTGCAAAGCAAGCCTTCATGAGTTGAAGCAAATATACTCTCTCTTGTTCACAACAAATATTTTGCTTAGTTATTAAAAACAGGTATATTTCAATGGAAAAATCTATGGAGGAACAAAGCTTAGAAATATCAAACCTACCCGAACAGGTATATTTATTTATGATTATTAATAGCTAAATTCATAATTCCCAACAATCATGGTATGATAAAATAAATTCATGTTAGTTACTTTATAGTAGAATTATTCGAAGAATAATATGTTAAGAAGTTTATTAGCAAAGTGGAAAAGGAGAAAAATCCCTAAGAACTATGCCATCCTAAAGGTGAAACCAATGAGGCAAGAAGCCGTGGTGGGGAGTAACCAGAGTAGAGACGCTGTTTAAGAGAAAAGTATCCAGATTACCATGCTAATAGTGACCGAAGAACATGTTATTTAAGAATAATCTAGTATATAGTAATCTAAGATGACCATATTTTGTTATGTATTCGATTGAAGGGAATATTTTGAAAATAGCAATTATATGATAATGAATAATTATTTGTCTGATGTAATGGTAGATAAATTTAAAATACTTATTTTGTATGTGATTAAGGATATAGGAATGATAGATATAAGGAAAATCATATTAGAAAAAATATTCGGTAAAGATTATATAGCTAGAATAAATTACATGCCACACTTACCTAATTACTCTTATAAATACCTACGTACACATCAACTATGATAAATCACATATATCTAAAATTTTGGAAAAAAGATATGAAAAATATACAATTAGTAGAAAAACAAATGAAAACAAATTTAGACAAATACATGGAAACTAAAGATATAAAATATATAGAATTTCTTAATGAAAATATGCAAGAATTACTTAGACTAAAACAAACAACTAGAAAATATTATGAAAAAGCATGATAGATGATATTAAAATTCTTGTTTTATATATACTTAGAGATATAGAAATTATAGACATAAAGAAAATAATATGGGAAAAATTACAATATTATGACGAGAAAGAATTATTAAACAGTATAGAAAACTTACGCATATATTATGAACATCAACATTACTTAGATTCAGATGTATATTATTCAGAATAAATAAATGTTAGAATATATAAAAAAAATTAGAGAAAGGCAAAATTGGATATATGAAGAAGTTAATTACAGAAATCAACTTGAAATTGAACAAAGACAACTAGAAGAAAAATTACTTAAAATAAAATTAACCTTAAAAAAAGAAGATACAGGTAATAATTTATTTAATACATACGAAAAATTATTTAATACAGATGGAAAATTATCTATACATGAACAAAAAATACCAGTTAATCAGATAAAGAACATAAACCTACGCATTGAATATAGCAAAGTTAGAATAAAATACTACACAGAAATTGCTAAAATTTCAATAGGATAAAATAATAAACTACACAAATTAATGAATACATCTTACGAAAAGAATAAATCATTAAAAGATATCGAAACTAAACTATATAGTTTATACCTAGAATACAAAAGATTACATAGTACTAACAAAGATCCTAAAAAATTAGATAATTTAATTACGATAATATCTAATTTAGAATATGAATTAATAAAACATCTTAAGTCAAGAAGATAAAAATGAAAATTAAATCAACCAATAATATACACGAAATAATTTACTTAAAAATAAATAGTTATTACTTAATAACTATTTATTATCTAGTAAAGTTACCGCGCCTAATCCGCACGAATAGCTAGTCTCAGTTATAAAAGTGTTTTTCTTATACGGTAATCAAAGCCCTTCTTCGCACCATCTCGGGTTTACCTAATTAATAGTCTTGGTCAAAACATGAGTAAGATTAAAAGTATAATCTTTCTGAGCTAGTGGCTCTATATCTAGTGGCAATATCTGATGTAAAGTCTAGTTTGTACCCTCCTCAAACTAGGGAACGATATTCGAGTACTTTTGAACTAATTCCTCAAACTCATTCTCATCATGTGACCCCTCCTCAGACTAGGGTCCTGTGTAACTGTCGATCGAGGTAACTCTGACTCCACCTCTTCTTAATTATCACAATCATCACCCTCAACATCCTCATTATCTCCCTCTTCTATCTAGGGAAAATATGATAGTGACATCCTAGCCTTCTTTATCCTTGGTATGGGTATTGGTCTTGTAGGCGATGGTTGAGCTTCAGGCCAAGGAAAAGTAGGTCTTTTTCCCCACTATGAATGGTTTGCAAGTGGTAAGCCCAGTGTGGCTCTAATGATAATAGCAATTGCTGCATTCTTTAGGCCCCCAGTCACTAGACAAGTCACTCTTGTCGGGGCTGCTATGGCCTCGGGAACTGAGTATTATACTATGGAGTTTTTGCTCTTGGAGGAGTCATACATTCTCCTAGAAGGTGGAAACTTCTTCATTTAAGCCTTAGGTTCCACGCGTACCTAAAAAAACAAGTGTTAGCATTTGGAAGATAATGAGGGACTGGAAAACTTGAAGAAAATCTCAAAATTCAAAAACTTTGAATTTTCCTTCAATTTTTACATTCCCTTAGCTTATACTTAGTCCCAACAAGTCCAATATGCTAACATACTACTAGAATAATTTTTCCAATGAAAACTAGCATGCAAACTTTTGGAGTTCCTCTACTTTTTTAGTTTTCAACTTTCTTTTAGGGCATGATCTTAGGGTTTAATTCTAGAACAATGCCCCATATTTGGATATTTAGGCTAATTCAAGGATTCTATACATAAGTTTGTTGATTTCTACATATTTTCAATGAAAATAATCATACCAACTCACTTATTTTAAGTTTAGCGCAAGATACTACTATTAAGAGCAAAGAATGTTACCTTTTCTTTGAAGAACCAAAAGTGAAATACGAACAACTGAAGTGAAACCCAAGCTTGAATGCACACTTAGTGATTATAGATAAGTTGGTATGGAGAACAAGTAACATATTAGACTTTACTTAATGGTAGGGAAGTGGGGTATTTTGAATTTTATGAGGAAGGAAGGAATTTTGAGTTTTTGAGGGGTTAAAATTGGTAAAATAGGCTTAAATAGGCTTAGGGGTCGATTTTGGGCTAGGTAGGGTTAGGGTGAGCCTAAATTCTTAAACAAAAGTAGTCGCTAAAAATTTGCCACTTACGGCACCACCTACAGGCCGTAGGTGGCCACCCTAAGTGGGCTATTTTTTTGGCCTTTTTTCCTGCTCTCTAGACTTGTTTTTCTAACACATTTTCACTACTTATGAAGTCATAAGTGGTATTTATGACCTAATAAGTGTGTTGGAAAGTTGAAGTCCAGAAAATCTCAAAAATTCCTCAAAATTTCCTTTTAACATTTAATGCACAACTTACCTAGACCACGTGGGACTTATGACCTTCATGAGTTTGTCACAAAGTCCCCGTACCTGGAATATTTGAATGAGACACTGTATTACTACCTTTTAAACCTTTACATATTCTACTATTCTAACAAGAAAAAGAAAAACAATCATAAACACTAATATAGTGGGTTGCCTCCCACCCAATTCTTGATTTAACATTGTGGCACGATATGGCTAAGTTGGTTAGTCAGACTTTACCAACAAGTCCATGGGTTGCCTCCCATAAAATGCTTAATTTAACATCGGGCACAACTGGAGTATCTTGACTACTAAGAATTCATCAAGGAACCCAAAGGAGTAACCTCCAGGATCATCAATTAAATGGATAACCGACACCACCCTTATGTCGGTTAGCTGCTTCATAATTCTTCAAACATTGAAAGTGACTTCTTTATTATTAACTCAAAACTTGAGCTCTCTCTTTTCCATATTAACCATCATTGTACCCGTGGCCCTGAATGGTCTTCCAAATATGATGGTTATATCGAAGTGTACCTCAGAATCCAAAATTATAAAGTCAGTTGGAAAAATAAAATTGTCAACTTTCACCAAAACATCAAATGATATGCCCATGGGTTTCTTTACCGTGTTGTTTATAATAAACAATTGCATAGTAGTTGGATCTGGAGGGCTAATGCCTAATTGCTTGAATAAAGCCAGCGACATCAAATTTATTCTGGATCCCAAGTCACATAACACTCTGACAAATCTAGATGTCCCTATAGTACATGGGATCATGAACGCACCGAGATTATGCTTTTTCTTGGCTAGAGACTTAAAAGTGACTACGCTTTTCGCTTTTTTTTCACTAATTATTTTATAAAACTGGAATACCCAGGAATCTTCTCTAAAGCCTCAAGGAGAGGGATGTTCAAACTCAGATCTTTCAGCATCTTAATGAATCTCTTGAACATCCCTTCCCTCTTCTTCTATTTTAGTCTTTGAGGAAAATGTAGGGGCGGTCGGGGAATATGATTCACTATGGGCTCATCGACCTTTCCCATACCTTTATCCCCATCAACACTAACATCAACAACTATTACATTATCTGACTCCACGACAAGTATCTCATCAACCACAATACTATCATTCTTTAGCACATCTATAATAGGTAACTGGGGATCAACAATAGAATAACCACTTTGAGTGGTAATAGCGAGACAATGACCATCATTCTTTGGATTCGGAACTGTGTTTCTCGTAAGGGTACCTATCACTTCAAATTTAAAATAGCAGACATCTACCTAAATTATGTCTCTAACTTCTTGATTGCAGTCGCATGAGACTAAACCTTCTGGGTCAGACCTGAGATATCACCCTAAATCTCCTTAAGGCATTTTTCAATTTTTTTTACCGTTCACTAGTTTAGACAACAACACCTCCATTCTTAATTTAGGATCACGACTGCCCAGCGGAACATACCTTTCTCCATTCTCCTTGTAGTCAAGATTCCATCTCCACTTATCATCATGATCCCTACTGCGATCATTGTATCAATCTCTATAGTAGTTCTAACCTTGGCATCCTTGCCCTTTTTCTCAGAAACTAGCCAATTCTCAATCAATATACTTAGCCTTCTCTTCCAAATCAGTCTTATATTCTCTAGAGGCTACACTATGTGAACCTACAACATTTACCTTCTCAGAATTCAATATTGCAAATTGTTTTGTTAGCAACCCAATATTAGTCCTCAGATGCTTAATTACTTTTACCAAAGAACAATAAATTTCTCTATGGTCACTAGAAGACCCAATGGCATAAGTTCCAACAACTCTCTCGTCATCCTGTCGTCATCCTGAGTATACCACCCTTGGTTAGTGAGAGAGATCTGGTCTGGAATCTCAAATATTACTTCCCAACGTAATCTCATGAACGCTCCTCCAGTGATTGAGTCTACTATAGCTTGGGAGCTGATGTTCAGGTCTCTATAAAATATCTCTAGTCAGCTCATCCATGAAATATGATGATTGTGTACCATGCTCTACTTTTTCTTAAACCATAACCAAGCCTCGTACATAAACTTAGAATGTAGCTGCCTAAAGTTATATATCTCGTCTTTAAACTACAACATTTTGGTCAGATAAAGGAAATAATTTAAGAATTACCTGCAGACCTCATTCCAAGTGGTAATCGAACCTCTAGGAAGTTCCGCCAACCAAAAAAAAGCTTCTCCAATAAACGATAAGGGGAATAACCTCAATCTGAGAGGCTCCTGGTCTACCTCTAGAATAGTATAAGAAGTGTCGATCCCAACAAAATTAGCAAAATGCATATTTGCACTGTCTTTAGACTAGGTCAAAAACTAACCTTTCAAGTTCAAAAGATGGATAATGGCACTAGTAAAGTCAAATTTCACATTAGGGGGCAGTGCAGGTGGAATGATAGCTCATATTTCTGCCGGCTCAATATATCCCATATCCTTATCATAATCATATGGATAAGATTAATGGTATGATAGGATCACTTGAGCTTGACCACATCAAAATCTATCTCGATTATCATCGAGTTTTGCTCGACAATGAATTACGGTCTTGGCTTTGCTAGCTTTGCTTGTTTAGCTAATCGAGCCTCCTCATACCTTCTCTAGTTAAAAGGTACATCTTCCAAAAATGCTCCATTTTCCAATCAACAATATTCTTTGGATCACCTAGCGCAGTAGGAGGTACCATATTAGGATCATCCCAAACCTCTTCAAGATGGCCTATATGGTATCAATTCCATCATAATACGATTAGGTTGTAAGATTCTCTTCGGGTTTGAATTCAATGGGAGTAAGGGATTGCCTTGATTCTTGATTTTAGGCACACACCGGCATAGACCCAACTAAAACAAGAAACAAAATCCAAAAATTTCAGCAAGTTCAATCAATAACTCAACACTGTATTCCCCAACAATGGTACCAAAAAATTTTATCAACACCCAAACTACACTTCCAATTGAGGATAAAGAAGTCACTATCAAGTAAAGTAACTCAACTCAGGTTGTGTTTGAACCCACGGGAATACATGGAATTATATCTCTAGTTTACTAGAACTAATGAGAAGTAAAGAAAGTAAAGAGGGAAAGGGGGGTTGTAGGAGAAATCTCAAAAAAGTAACTGAACTTGAAAGCTTTGGTTGTAAACAGTCAGAAATGAACATTGGGCTTGTGTTCCCCCTGGCTTCTAACTCAGTAGGATTCTCATGCTCAATCCAACTATCAAATCTATGCATGTAGAATCTTGTAAATTAGGTATCGCCAACTACCTCTCAGCATACTTTTGTGAATTTCTCTCTTCTTCTCTTATTCTTAGACACTTTCCTTACTATCCCTTACCTTAGACCCCGGTTTCAACTATGTTATTTTGGTCTAAAGTTGAAAGTTAATCATCTTAATAAGATAATACAGGTAAGCTTATTTCAACAATCAACCCCAAATCACTGTTATGATCTCTTTTTTATAATCTCTACCTCTCTCTCAGGTTCATAGTGAATACAGTTTGGATCCTAATATTTGCAACCATTAAGAAATCCATAAGTATGAACACTACCACAATGCATGCAACAATAACTATCTAGAATGATTGAATACTTCCCCTACTTTGTTATTTTGCTAGGGTTCCTACTATCCTAGCTAAGGGAATTAGCCACTCATGTTTGCAATACAATGAAAGGATTTTATAATTTAAGGCATTTAAAAAATATCATAATAATCAATGATAAAACACAAAGTCTTTAACTCAATAAACAACCAAAATCAATATAAAAGAATCATAAGATAAAATTCGAATCCTTGAATCAAATATATGTGTGTAAGTGTATAGAGTGCATAAACTTAACTAAAAACATAAAAAAGTATATATAGGTTACATAGAAACCCTAGGAAATAGCTCCCAAACAAAAAAGCAAAATCAAGGCTGGTGGCCACTTAGTAGGCCACCTACGGGCCATAGGTGGTCCATGTAGGTGGCTTCTCTTTCTCCTGCATCTCCAGAACACTCTGAACATGACATCTCTACAACTTACTCTATCACCTACAAACTGTAGGTGTCTCTTTGTAAGTGACAAAGTCATTTTCCTGTACTTTTGAGCTCTAGACTTTAAGTTTCCGACACCTACGCTGACACCTATGCCTAGTAGGTAGTACCTTTGGGTCGTATGTGCCTAGGTAAGTATACCAAAACTTCAATTTTCATTATTTTCTTCAGTTTAGAATCATAAACCTAGTTTCTTGAATAAACATACAAAAACACATCATATCTAACAAAACAACCTTTGTAACTTGCATATTCTCATTGTTTTAAGCGTTGAAAGTGATATGAATCCATAACACATCACCCCTACCTCTCACAGCTGAAATAGAAGTATCTCTGATGACACAGTGGGGGTAGTACTTTTCAAGAAGTCCAATGTCATCACACACAAAATAACATTTATTTCTCAACTCAATAGAAGAAGGTACCACTTGGCCCGGGCGACCACCCTAAATGGCTTAACTAGAGGATCCACTACCTGACCTTAGTAATTTGGGTTGTGAAGCTACAACCATTTATTCCTTAATATTACTCCTCACAAATGAACCTAGAATCAACTAAGATATGGAAAAATAGAATCTATACGTCAAAATAAAGCCAATGATACCCATATTACCTAGTTTCAAGTTGTTATCAAAACAGACCCCCAAAATGGGATTTTGAAAAAGAAGGACAAAATTATAAATTTATTTCAAAAACATATTACCATATTTTTAGGAGTCTACAACTTAAAACTCAATTGAAAATGAGTTAAAAATGAGGTCCAAATCATGGAAAAACCATTTTCAAGCTTTACTGGGTAAAAATCCACAAAATACATTTAAAAATCAAGAATTTAAGTTGTTTTGAAGATGAAATTTAAAGAAAAATGATAATTATAAAATTAAAAAATTCACCCAAGTGAAAAAGGCTTAAAATCAAGGTTTAAATTGGAGGAATACAATTTTTTGGCCTTATGGGCCAAAATCCCCAAATTCCATATTTTAATTTGAGTTTAAAATAAGAAATAGCTGATAAAGATTGAAGGAAATGATTGAAATTGGTGTTATGGATCTTACCCAAGCTTAGAAGTGGAGAAAGTTGCTTAAAATAAAAAAAAACTTAAGCTCCAATTCTAAAAAATGGTAAAAAATACCTAAACATGGGTATTTATATAACCCACGCATTGTGATTGCGGACCAGGTGTCATGATCATAGTACCATTGTGGAAATTGTGCCGTAATCACATTTCTTGACACGTAAGACCAATCGCGATCGTGACACTAGCTTTGAAATCACGGGTGCACAAGCTAGGGACTTGGTGCATTCCAAGTCTCCGCGGGCCCCTCGAGATTCATTCAGAACCCCGTAAACGCAATCGAACTGTACTACCCTATCACATTCGATGCTCTAGATTCAATGGCGGTATTAGATTTTTGATAAAATGTCATTTTCATAGTGTCGATCCTTAAAACCCAAAATCACAACTTTCTGAACCGAGGGTCGAAATGAGATTTAAATGCCATAAAACCACACTACTTACATTGGGATCCATACTTTAACCAATTTCCTTTTATTCCATCCTTATTTCTCCCCTTTTATTCTTTATTACACATTCAGGTTGGGTGTGATTTGTTTTATTCATTTTCTTTCTTTTACTTTTGTTTTTGCTCATTTTTTCCTTTTCTTTTATTTTTTGTCTACAAACCCATCCTTACAATCTTTTTCTCTTATTTTACCCTACCTATCCTTACTAATTTTTCCTCTTATTTTACCCTACCCATCCTTACTATTTTTTTCTCTTATTTTACCCTTCTTCATACGCACTTTACATTACATACCCTTATGATAGCCATCCTCAACTTAGGTGATTTTTTTCATTTGAGCTGCACAATGTCCAAGAAGGACCAGAACCAAAACATGTTCATTGTAACACAAATGGGAAGGTGAAAGGTGTAACAAGAAAAATAGGTATACAAGATCAAAAATAGGGATCAAGGTACACTTATTCACATATGGAAGGTCATTTAGGCTAAAAGTGGACTAATATAAAAAACAACCTATGATCCTTTCCTATCCGACTATCATACCACCTGTGCAAGACTAACCAGACTAGTTCTAGATTTAACACACAAAGGAAACTAAGTAGCATCTCACACACACATGGAACAAGGTCACATCACAAACTACTAGCTATTCGGTTCATGCAATTCTTAGCAATGATTATCATGTGCCTAATCCTAATTCCATAACAAGATCCATAATGGTAACACATATCTACATTCACATAGATCTAAAACAAAATTTTTGGAGGGGTATCATTTTACTCAAAATCCACAAAAAATATGTCAACCGACCTAGATAGTAAGAAATCTCATAATTATATAGAAACAAAACACAATATGAAATAAAACACAATACAACACAAATTTTAACCTAGACAAGACAGTTCTACAACCATATCGCAGCAATAGGAAAATAAGCAAATAATAAAAACCTGTGACGGCTATGGTATATCCCACCCCTAACTAAAAGACTGAGCACTATCCCCAATGCGTATAAATAATAAAAAGGTAGGGAACCATGTTATGATCATCCCCATGTAGAGGTATCTTGACTGGAGGAGGCAGTGTTGGCGGTGGTGGTACACTACTAAAGGATGCACCTGCACCTCTCTCGACATGCCTCTTCCTATCATCAGTCTCACTTGAATTATGTCTGACCCATTTTAGGGCCTGATCAAATGGTATATTGGGATCCTAAAACTCCACCTCTCTACCTCTCTTTGTTATAGCTATAGGTATCATCTCCTCATCCTCCACAAATAGATAAAAATGTCTAGGTCCATCTGAAGGTGCCGACTAAACAACTAGAGGTACAAATAAAGGGATGTCCAGAAGGTGGTCTTAGTAAGAGAGCATATATTTGCTCGCATTATGGACACCTCCTCACTAATCTTACCCAAATTGGGTTACTCAACATCATTGTAATGGGATAACACTCAACCCTCAAAAACATCTATACGATCATGAACCTCAGCTTAAAGTTATGACATCTCAGCCTTGTACATCTTGTAATCTAGTTTGTGCCGCCTCAAGTGTTATTTGTACCCAAGGCCAAATATTCCTATATAATGATGCAACCATGACCTTAAAATTCTGTAGTCAGGTGGTGGTAACTCTCTGCCTAACTGCAAAGCCCTGTAAAAACTCATGTAATACAAGAAAAATACCTATAATAATAGCTATAGTAGAGGGAAAGGGGGTGATGTAGATGTCCAACTAGATCCAAAGAGAAAAATAGAATAAAAGTAGATGTGGAAGGGGTCCCTTCACACTGTGTACTCATCTCGGGGGACTTTCTCTTCTTCTTCATCTCAAAATTTATGCTAACACCCACATAAGCTCCCTTTGTAGCAGTAGGCTCTGCTGGGACTGATGGGCTCTTTGATTTCACTAGAATGGCTATCAAAGGGAAATAGGACCTCTGTACCAGGACTGGGTTAGCTATATCTTTAATCATACTAGTCTGAGATACACCCATCACCTCTACTTTTATATCAACACCGAAATGTCTAGCACACCAGCCTCATCACATAGCAACTATACTAATCAAGCATCATTACATAGCAACTATACATTATCGATTATGTCCAACTACAATAGATAACTTTCTTACTTGGGATAGTGCAGTATTGATTGCAAGTATGGAAGTCGGTTATTATATTATTTTTGTAGCCATCATTAGATATGATAAACATAAGCGGGCTTTTTTGGAGAATACCAAGCATACCTGAAAAACCATGTGTTAGTGTTTTAAAGATAGTAAGGGACTAGAGAACTGGAAAAAAGACTCAAAGTTCAAAAACATTGAATTTTCCTTCAATTTTTACATTCCCATAGCTTAAATTTAGTTCCAACAAGTCCAATATGCACGCATACTACTAGAATCACTTTTTAAATGCAAACTAGCATGCAAACTTTTGGGGTTCCTCTACATTTTCAACTTTCAACTTTCATTTAGGGCATGATCTTAGGGTTTAATTCAAGAACAATGCCCCGTATTAGGATATTTAGGCTAATTCAAGGATCCTATATATATGTTTTTTGAATTCTATATAATTTAAATCAAAATAAACATACCAACTCACTTATTTCAAGTTTAGTGCAAAATACAACTATTAAGAGCAAAGAATGTTACCTTTTCTTTAAAGAACCAAAAGTGAAATATGAACAAGTGAAGTGAAACCCAAGATTGAATGTGCAATTATGGATTTTAAATAAGCTGGTACGGAGAAAAAGTAACATATTAGCCTTTACTCAAGCATAGGAAAGCAGTACATTTTGAATTTTATGAGGAAGGAATGAAATTTTGAGTTTTTTAGGGGTTAAAATTGGAAAAACAGGCTTAAATAGGGTTGGAGGGTCATTTTTAAGCTATGTAGGGTTAGGGTAGGCCTATATTATTAAAGAAAACTGGGCCCTAAAAATTTGCTACTTATGGAACCACCTACGGGCCGTAGGTGGACACCCTAGGAGGGCCACTTGTTTTTGCCATTTTTCCTGCTCTTTGGACTTGTTTTTCTAACACATATTGCACTACTTACAAAGTCATAAGTTGAATTTATGACCTTATAAGTGTGTTGAAAAGTTGAAGTCCAGAAATTCCCCAAAATTTCTCAAAATTTCCTTTAACATTTAATGCATAACTTACCTAGACCACGTGGGACTTATGACCTTCATGAGTTGGTCACAAAGTCTCCTTACTTTTAATATTTGAATGAGACACTGTATTACTATGTTTGGGCCTTTTCTAATACTACTATTCCTACAAAAAAAGAAAAACAATCGTGAACACTGATATAGTGGGTTTCCTCCCACCCAATGCTTGATTTAACATTATGGCACGATGTGGCTAAGTTTGTTACTCAAACTTCACCAATAAGACCACAGTTACCCCCTATACAATGCTTAATTTAACATCGGGCATGATGTGAGTATCTTGACTACTTAGAATTCATCAAGGCACCCAAAGGAGTAACCTACAAGATTATAAATTAAATAGATAACTGAAACCACCCTCATGTTGGTTAGCTGCTTTATAGTTCTTCGGACGTTGAAAGTGACTTCATTATTAACTCTAACTTGAGCTCCCTCTTTTCCATACCAACCATTGTTGTAACTATGGCCATGAAAGGTCTTCCAAATATGATGGTTATATCAAAGTCAACCTCACAATCCAAAATGACAAAGTCAGCTGGAAAATTAAAATAGTCAACTTTTACCAACACATCAAATGATATGCCCACGGGTTTCTTTACTGTGTTGTCTACCATCAATAATTTCATAGTATTTGGCACTGGAGGGATCAATCCCAATTGCTTGAATACAACCAGTGATATCAAATTGATGCTGGCTCCTAAGTCACATAATGCTCTAGCGAATCAAGATGTCCCTATAGTACATAGGATCATGAATGCACCAAGATCACTCTTTTGTAGTCCAGAGACTTAGAAGTGACTACACTATAATGTTGCAATACACATATATCCTCAAAACTAGCTAGTCTTTTTTTTCACCAATTCTTTTATAAACCTCGCATACCTAGGCATTTGCTCCAAAGCCTTAAAGAGAGGAGTGTTCAAACTCAGATTTTTTAGTATCTCAATGAATCTCTTGAATTTCCCTTCCTCATTCTGTTTTAGTCTTTAAGGAAAAGGTGGGGAAGTTGGGGAATTTTATTCACTATAGGCTCATCGACCTTGCCCATGCCTTTATCCTCAACAACACTAACATCAACACCTGTCGCCTTATCTGACTCAATAATACGTGTATCATCAACCATAATAATATCATTCTTTGACACATCTACAATAGGTAAAAGAGATATATAATAGACTAACTACTTCAAGTGGTAATAGTGAGACAATAACTATCATTCTTTAGATTTTAAACTGTGTTGCTCGGTAGTGTAGCCATTTTCCTAAACTATGTCTCTAACTACCTGAATGCAGTTGCATGAGACTAAACCTTCTGGTTCAGACCTGAGATATCAACCTTAATCTCCTAAAGGAATGTTTCTAATTTTTTTGACCCTTCACAAGTTTGGACAACAATACCTCTATTCTCAATTTAATATCACAGCTATCCAGAAAAACATACCTATCTCTCATCTCTTTATAGTCAATATTCCATCTCTAGTTACTGAAACACCCTGGTTTCTGGACCTTAGAAAATTTCCTAGAATTTTGGTCTATTTACCTAATATGACTCATTGGTACAAGCCATATTTTAGGGTAGCAATGGTATAGTCTAGTCGTATGCTGACCAGTGTTGGTTGGTGGAATGGATTTTGGTCACTGGAATGAGTATGACTTAGTGGTACCAGTCAAATGGTTGGATACAGGTTATTTGGTTCCTTTACTTAACCTTAGAATTGGTAACTTAAGTTGGATCTGAGTACGAGTAGCCCACCAGGAGTCATAAGACAGGGTACAAGTCATACCCAAGACTCATACGATGGTCAATGTTCAAACCTTCTATGATTTTATCTTGGCAGAGATACGAGTGAAGGGTATAAATTGTATGTTGTTAATATGACTTGGGTATAATGATTTGTACAATGGACAGTGTTGGGTCCAAGGGTTAAGGCTTAGGATACGAGTGGTGGGTACTACTCGTATCAAAAGGTATGATTCGTGAGGGTCAGTCGTACCCCTGTGGCTTGATTTTTGTGCAACATAAGTAAGGGTATTCTGGACATTTCCTCACTTACCCTAATAAGGTCCCACAACTTCTAACTCTCTTGGGAGGCTATTTACCCTATTATTCTATTCATTAACACATAGAAACTCTTCCTAAACACTCTATAATTCTCTCAAAACTTTTGGGCAAGAAATCTAGGGTTTCAATAAGAGGACTAATTTTGGAATATTTTTGGTGGTTTCTCTCCATATACTTTGTCAATTAAGGCATGTTCTCTTCCCTTGTTGTTAGTTCCAACTAAAGGCATGGTTTATACAATTTTTTTATGATTTTATTATTTTATGATTTTGGGTTTTTTGGTTATAAATGCTTGGTTATGATTATCCCATCTTTTAACTATGCTTTTATATTCCTTAATGGCAGTTTTGGATTATTGTTTGCAATGGTTATTTGGTAATGGACTTTTGTTTTGAAAATACTATGTACCCAATGTGTTTGATAAAATACCTTTAACAATGTTTTCACAATAATATTGGTTTTATCAATGGAACTTATGCATGGCTTAAACTTAGTAATGGAACCCTTAATGGTATGAATGGTTAAAATGGTTTTAAACGGATTGGAAAGGCCTTGGTGGCCATGGATTTTGTTATTGGAAATCATGAGGGGTACATGGAATCCCTTACACCTATTTATGGTTGGTTATGGACAAAACTTGTAAGTTATCATAGGTATGACGATACCACTATTAATGGTCTTGGTTAATAAATGGTAAATAGATTGGTTGGTTTCATGGTAATGGTTTTAATTCTATAATGAATGCGGGGTGTGTTACAAAGCTATGGAAGGTGGAGGTCCTTGGGGGACCAAAACTGGAAACTTATAATGTGAGTTTTGGTCTTGGATACCGTGTACATAATGTCACACTTTATTTTTGGGGATGTACTAGTCATCCCAGGTTTTATTCTTTGGTCGTGTGGCTTTAAACACTAAGGCCCTTTTAGTAGGGGGAGCTGAACCCATATAGCCCATGGGTGGATTAGGATAGCAAAGCTACATAGCCTAGGTAAAGGTTTTAATATCGTGCTAAACCCAGTTCCCTTTCCCTCTATGGTTATATATATGTATTGTTTTATTTGGTTTTATAAATGACATTATTTTATCCTTATAGTGAGTTTATGCTAGTAATCACTTACTAACCCATATTTGGGAGGATGTATACCCATGCTATACAGGAACTGACTGTTTTACTCCTCCTACATAGTGATTGACTCGGGGCTAGCTGTCGGATTAAGGTGGTGAGCTTCCATCTTTCTGGAAGTCTCCTTTTCATGTTATAGATATTCTTAGATATATTAATTTATTTCTGGACATTGGTTTTGGCTATGGTTGGGGGCATGTCCAAACTAGATACTCTTACTCTTTTGGTTAGAGCCTTATGGTATTTCTATGGGTTGGAATGTACGGGATCGGTATTGGTGTCATCCTTAATATTGGTATTGAAATTGGGGCTGACATCATTGGACATAATTTCTCACTGTTCCAAGGTATTTCATTTTGGGATTAATCATATTATGTTTTGGATCTTATTTAGTTTTGGCCTTGTTTATGGCCCTTGGTTCGGTATTTGTTTGTCTTAGTTGTTTGGTTGGTGTGGTTTAGTAGATGGGATGACTTGGTAGGGTTGATCTAGTAATAAGCCTATCCTAAAGTTAGTCCTTGTGTAATTATACTATATTTCTATTTGTTTGGTATTTAGTTGACTCAAGGTATGCTGATGGTGGATGGGTTGGGTAATAGGGGTGGTCCCCGATCCTAGTTGGATTGGGATACCCATTACGACAAGGCTTCAGGTTGGGTCATGTCAAGTTGGTATCAGATATTTAGGTTCATGGTCAATAGAGAGTCCATAAAGCTATGTTGAGTAGAGTCTTTTTTAGGGGTGTATAGTGTGCCACACTCATAAGAGAGAGACTACAAGGAATTTTGAAATGTTTCACTTTCTTGGTATTCTATTTTCAAGTTTAGAGTCTAACTATTGAAATTTTTCTCTAATCCTTGATTGTTAACTTTTTAGATCATGCCTTAACGATCTAGAACACAAGGAAACTTTTTAGTCCTATCTGGGGAAAATATTGATGGGCTACGTCCTATATCTGGAGTTCGCCTTTGATCTCAGGGTCCTATCCCCGATAGTTATGGAGTTTCTCCAGTTTCTACTAGTCCTCCTCAGGGTGAAGTAACTAATGAGGAATTTAGCCAGTTTATTCATACAATTGCTAAGTTGGTTGCTACTCAAACTGAGCGGGACATGTTTGGTGGGTTATCTGTTGAGGCCACAAGGGTTGGTCAATTTATGAAATTGAATCCTCTTACTTTTACTGGTGTGATAATGGAGAAGGATCCTTAGGGTTTGTTGGATGAAATAGAGAAGATATTCAAGGTGATGTAGGCTGCTAATGTGGAAGATGTAAACTTTGCAGCTTATTAGCTCAAGGATGTTATGTGTCAATGGTATGAAGAGTGGGATAGGGATAGAGGAGATATAGAGGAGTCATCCTTATGGGATGCTTTTTCTAGTGCTTTTCTAGATCATTTGTTTCCTCAAGTTATGAGGGAGACAAGATAGAGGAGTTTGTGAATCTTATACAAAGGAGAATGTCTATCAAGGAATATGCCTTGAAATTTCATCAATAGTCAAGGTATGCTCCTTATTTAGTTACTGACAAGAGAACTAGAATGAGAAAGTGTGCTTTTGGGTTAAATCAGAATTTGATCTTTGAAAGAATGACTGCCTTACTGATTAAAAACATACATATTTCTTGGTTGACTATTCATATACAACAAGTAGAAAATAAGAAGAGGAAACATGTGGAGTTCAAAGATCAACAGAGTAAAATGAGCAGTTTCTCTAATAAGGGAGGTGCTCAGTCTCAGGGTAGTCGAAATGGTAGTGAATGGTAGAAAAAGAAGTTGGGGAGATCTGGATCTGAAAAACCATGTGTTAGTGTTTTAAAGATAGTAAGGGACTAGAGAACTGGAAAAAAGACTCAAAGTTCAAAAACTTTGAATTTTCCTTCAATTTTTACATTCCCATAGCTTAAATTTAGTTCCAACAAGTCCAATATGCACGCATACTACTAGAATCACTTTTTAAATGCAAACTAGCATGCAAACTTTTGGGGTTCCTCTACATTTTCAACTTTCAACTTTCATTTAGGGCATGATCTTAGGGTTTAATTCAAGAACAATGCCCCGTATTAGGATATTTAGGCTAATTCAAGGATCCTATATATATGTTTTTTGAATTCTACATAATTTAAATCAAAATAAACATACCAACTCACTTATTTCAAGTTTAGCGCAAAATACAACTATTAAGAGCAAAGAATGCTACCTTTTCTTTAAAGAACCAAAAGTGAAATATGAACAAGTGAAGTGAAACCCAAGATTGAATGTGCAATTATGGATTTTAAATAAGTTGGTACGGAGAAAAATTAACATATTAGCCTTTACTCAAGCATAGGAAAGCAGTACATTTTGAATTTTATGAGGAAGGAATGAAATTTTGAGTTTTTTAGGGGTTAAAATTGGAAAAACAGGCTTAAATAGGGTTGGAGGGTCATTTTTAAGCTATGTAGGGTTAGGGTAGGCCTATATTATTAAAGAAAACTGGGCCCTAAAAATTTGCTACTTATGGAACCACCTACGGGCCGTAGGTGGACACCCTAGGAGGGCCACTTGTTTTTGCCATTTTTCCTGCTCTTTGGACTTGTTTTTCTAACACATATTGCACTACTTACAAAGTCATAAGTTGAATTTATGACCTTATATGTGTGTTGAAAAGTTGAAGTCCAGAAATTCCCCAAAATTTCTCAAAATTTCCTTTAACATTTAATGCATAACTTACCTAGACCACGTGGGACTTATGACCTTCATGAGTTGGTCACAAAGTCTCCTTACTTTTAATATTTGAATGAGACACTGTATTACTATGTTTGGGCCTTTTCTAATACTACTATTCCTACAAAAAAAGAAAAACAATCGTGAACACTGATATAGTGGGTTTCCTCCCACCCAATGCTTGATTTAACATTATGGCACGATGTGGCTAAGTTTGTTACTCAAACTTCACCAATAAGACCACAGTTACCCCCTATACAATGCTTAATTTAACATCGGGCATGATGTGAGTATCTTGACTACTTAGAATTCATCAAGGCACCCAAAGGAGTAACCTACAAGATTATAAATTAAATAGATAACTGAAACCACCCTCATGTTGGTTAGCTGCTTTATAGTTCTTCGGACGTTGAAAGTGACTTCATTATTAACTCTAACTTGAGCTCCCTCTTTTCCATACCAACCATTGTTGTAACTATGGCCATGAAAGGTCTTCCAAATATGATGGTTATATCAAAGTCAACCTCACAATCCAAAATGACAAAGTCAGCTGGAAAATTAAAATAGTCAACTTTTACCAACACATCAAATGATATGCCCACGGGTTTCTTTACTGTGTTGTCTACCATCAATAATTTCATAGTATTTGGCACTGGAGGGATCAATCCCAATTGCTTGAATACAACCAGTGATATCAAATTGATGCTGGCTCCTAAGTCACATAATGCTCTAGCGAATCAAGATGTCCCTATAGTACATAGGATCATGAATGCACCAAGATCACTCTTTTGTAGTCCAGAGACTTAGAAGTGACTACACTATAATGTTGCAATACACATATATCCTCAAAACTAGCTAGTCTTTTTTTTCACCAATTCTTTTATAAACCTCGCATACCTAGGCATTTGCTCCAAAGCCTTAAAGAGAGGAGTGTTCAAACTCAGATTTTTTAGTATCTCAATGAATCTCTTGAATTTCCCTTCCTCATTCTGTTTTAGTCTTTAAGGAAAAGGTGGGGAAGTTGGGGAATTTTATTCACTATAGGCTCATCGACCTTGCCCATGCCTTTATCCTCAACAACACTAACATCAACACCTGTCGCCTTATCTGACTCAATAATACGTGTATCATCAACCATAATAATATCATTCTTTGACACATCTACAATAGGTAAAAGAGATATATAATAGACTAACTACTTCAAGTGGTAATAGTGAGACAATAACTATCATTCTTTAGATTTTAAACTGTGTTGCTCGGTAGTGTAGCCATTTTCCTAAACTATGTCTCTAACTACCTGAATGCAGTTGCATGAGACTAAACCTTCTGGTTCAGACCTGAGATATCAACCTTAATCTCCTAAAGGAATGTTTCTAATTTTTTTGACCCTTCACAAGTTTGGACAACAATACCTCTATTCTCAATTTAATATCACAGCTATCCAGAAAAACATACCTATCTCTCATCTCTTTATAGTCAATATTCCATCTCTAGTTACTGAAACACCCTGGTTTCTGGACCTTAGAAAATTTCCTAGAATTTTGGTCTATTTACCTAATATGACTCATTGGTACAAGCCATATTTTAGGGTAGCAATGGTATAGTCTAGTCGTATGCTGACCAGTGTTGGTTGGTGGAATGGATTTTGGTCACTGGAATGAGTATGACTTAGTGGTACCAGTCAAATGGTTGGATACAGGTTATTTGGTTCCTTTACTTAACCTTATAATTGGTAACTTAAGTTGGATCTGAGTACGAGTAGCCCACCAGGAGTCATAAGACAGGGTACAAGTCATACCCAAGACTCATACGATGGTCAATGTTCAAACCTTCTATGATTTTATCTTGGCAGAGATACGAGTGAAGGGTATAAATTGTATGTTGTTAATATGACTTGGGTATAATGATTTGTACAATGGACAGTGTTGGGTCCAAGGGTTAAGGCTTAGGATACGAGTGGTGGGTACTACTCGTATCAAAAGGTATGATTCGTGAGGGTCAGTCGTACCCCTGTGGCTTGATTTTTGTGCAACATAAGTAAGGGTATTCTGGACATTTCCTCACTTACCCTAATAAGGTCCCACAACTTCTAACTCTCTTGGGAGGCTATTTACCCTATTATTCTATTCATTAACACATAGAAACTCTTCCTAAACACTCTATAATTCTCTCAAAACTTTTGGGCAAGAAATCTAGGGTTTCAATAAGAGGACTAATTTTGGAATATTTTTGGTGGTTTCTCTCCATATACTTTGTCAATTAAGGCATGTTCTCTTCCCTTGTTGTTAGTTCCAACTAAAGGCATGGTTTATACAATTTTTTTATGATTTTATTATTTTATGATTTTGGGTTTTTTGGTTATAAATGCTTGGTTATGATTATCCCATCTTTTAACTATGCTTTTATATTCCTTAATGGCAGTTTTGGATTATTGTTTGCAATGGTTATTTGGTAATGGACTTTTGTTTTGAAAATACTATGTACCCAATGTGTTTGATAAAATACCTTTAACAATGTTTTCACAATAATATTGGTTTTATCAATGGAACTTATGCATGGCTTAAACTTAGTAATGGAACCCTTAATGGTATGAATGGTTAAAATGGTTTTAAACGGATTGGAAAGGCCTTGGTGGCCATGGATTTTGTTATTGGAAATCATGAGGGGTACATGGAATCCCTTACACCTATTTATGGTTGGTTATGGACAAAACTTGTAAGTTATCATAGGTATGACGATACCACTATTAATGGTCTTGGTTAATAAATGGTAAATAGATTGGTTGGTTTCATGGTAATGGTTTTAATTCTATAATGAATGCGGGGTGTGTTACAAAGCTATGGAAGGTGGAGGTCCTTGGGGGACCAAAACTGGAAACTTATAATGTGAGTTTTGGTCTTGGATACCGTGTACATAATGTCACACTTTATTTTTGGGGATGTACTAGTCATCCCAGGTTTTATTCTTTGGTCGTGTGGCTTTAAACACTAAGGCCCTTTTAGTAGGGGGAGCTGAACCCATATAGCCCATGGGTGGATTAGGATAGCAAAGCTACATAGCCTAGGTAAAGGTTTTAATATCGTGCTAAACCCAGTTCCCTTTCCCTCTATGGTTATATATATGTATTGTTTTATTTGGTTTTATAAATGACATTATTTTATCCTTATAGTGAGTTTATGCTAGTAATCACTTACTAACCCATATTTGGGAGGATGTATACCCATGCTATACAGGAACTGACTGTTTTACTCCTCCTACATAGTGATTGACTCGGGGCTAGCTGTCGGATTAAGGTGGTGAGCTTCCATCTTTCTGGAAGTCTCCTTTTCATGTTATAGATATTCTTAGATATATTAATTTATTTCTGGACATTGGTTTTGGCTATGGTTGGGGGCATGTCCAAACTAGATACTCTTACTCTTTTGGTTAGAGCCTTATGGTATTTCTATGGGTTGGAATGTACGGGATCGGTATTGGTGTCATCCTTAATATTGGTATTGAAATTGGGGCTGACATCATTGGACATAATTTCTCACTGTTCCAAGGTATTTCATTTTGGGATTAATCATATTATGTTTTGGATCTTATTTAGTTTTGGCCTTGTTTATGGCCCTTGGTTCGGTATTTGTTTGTCTTAGTTGTTTGGTTGGTGTGGTTTAGTAGATGGGATGACTTGGTAGGGTTGATCTAGTAATAAGCCTATCCTAAAGTTAGTCCTTGTGTAATTATACTATATTTCTATTTGTTTGGTATTTAGTTGACTCAAGGTATGCTGATGGTGGATGGGTTGGGTAATAGGGGTGGTCCCCGATCCTAGTTGGATTGGGATACCCATTACGACAAGGCTTCAGGTTGGGTCATGTCAAGTTGGTATCAGATATTTAGGTTCATGGTCAATAGAGAGTCCATAAAGCTATGTTGAGTAGAGTCTTTTTTAGGGGTGTATAGTGTGCCACACTCATAAGAGAGAGACTACAAGGAATTTTGAAATGTTTCACTTTCTTGGTATTCTATTTTCAAGTTTAGAGTCTAACTATTGAAATTTTTCTCTAATCCTTGATTGTTAACTTTTTAGATCATGCCTTAACGATCTAGAACACAAGGAAACTTTTTAGTCCTATCTGGGGAAAATATTGATGGGCTACGTCCTATATCTGGAGTTCGCCTTTGATCTCAGGGTCCTATCCCCGATAGTTATGGAGTTTCTCCAGTTTCTACTAGTCCTCCTCAGGGTGAAGTAACTAATGAGGAATTTAGCCAGTTTATTCATACAATTGCTAAGTTGGTTGCTACTCAAACTGAGCGGGACATGTTTGGTGGGTTATCTGTTGAGGCCACAAGGGTTGGTCAATTTATGAAATTGAATCCTCTTACTTTTACTGGTGTGATAATGGAGAAGGATCCTTAGGGTTTGTTGGATGAAATAGAGAAGATATTCAAGGTGATGTAGGCTGCTAATGTGGAAGATGTAAACTTTGCAGCTTATTAGCTCAAGGATGTTATGTGTCAATGGTATGAAGAGTGGGATAGGGATAGAGGAGATATAGAGGAGTCATCCTTATGGGATGCTTTTTCTAGTGCTTTTCTAGATCATTTGTTTCCTCAAGTTATGAGGGAGACAAGATAGAGGAGTTTGTGAATCTTATACAAAGGAGAATGTCTATCAAGGAATATGCCTTGAAATTTCATCAATAGTCAAGGTATGCTCCTTATTTAGTTACTGACAAGAGAACTAGAATGAGAAAGTGTGCTTTTGGGTTAAATCAGAATTTGATCTTTGAAAGAATGACTGCCTTACTGATTAAAAACATACATATTTCTTGGTTGACTATTCATATACAACAAGTAGAAAATAAGAAGAGGAAACATGTGGAGTTCAAAGATCAACAGAGTAAAAGGAGCAGTTTCTCTAATAAGGGAGGTGCTCAGTCTCAGGGTAGTCGAAATGGTGGTGAATGGTAGAAAAAGAAGTTGGGGAGATCTGGATCCTTCTTTACTACTAGCGCTTCTTACCCGAAGTAATCCAGTGATAGGCATGATCAGGGTGGTGATAATTTTTGGGCATATGGTGCCCAATCTAAGGTGAGTGTGGGTTAGTTGGTTTTTTTATTCCCTCATTGTCAATTATGTTATCGTCCACATCGGGTTTATTATGACAAAAGAAGGGACAAATATTTCAAGTGTGGCTAGGTAGGCCATCGGCTCAGGGATTGTCTTGTTAATAAGGTTTCTATGGGTACAAATAAGGTACCAGTAGTTTCATCTTCTTCTCCTGCACTTGGTGGTTCTGCGTTTGCTTCTGTTCATACTCCTGGTTCTAGTATTGGCCAAAATAGGTTGTATGCTTTGGAATCCCAATAGGAATTTGAGGCATCGCCTGATGTTGTTACCGGTATGTTACACTCTTTTCTTATATTGTGTATTGTCAACTTGATCCGAGGTGCACTCTTTATTATCTGACCCCATTTGTGGCTTTATGTATTAGTTTTGATCCTAAGGTTGGTTTAGATCCTTTATCTATTTCTACCTGATAGGTGACTTGATTATTAATGAGAGAGTCTATATGGGGTGTGTGGTATCTATTGGTGGTAGGTAGACTTTGGATAATTAATTTGAACTTGATATGGTAGATTTTGATGTTATTTTAGGGATGGATTGGTTACACTCTTGTTACACTTTCTTGGATTGTAAGACCCATAAGGTTGTCTTTAGGTTCCTTGGTGAATCGGTTATAGAGTGGGAGGGTGGTTTTGTAGCTCCTAAGAGAAGGTTTATTTCTTATCTTAGAAATCAAAGGTCAATCTCTAAGGGTTGTCCTAATCTCTTAATCCGGGTTAAGGATTCTAACTTAGAGGGTCTATTTTTTTATTCGGCCCCAGTGGTAAATGAGTTTCCTGAGGTTTTTCCAAATCACCTTTTTGGTGTTCCTCTAGATTGGGAAATAGAGTTTTGTATTGATTTGGTTTTGGACAATCGTCCAACATCTATTTCTTATTATAGAATGGATACAATTGAGTTGAGGGAACTCAATGAGCAATTTAATGATCTTCTAGATAAGGGGTTTATTCATCCTAGTATTTCTCCATGGGATCCATCGGTGTTGTTCGTGCGCAAGAAGGATGGTTCCCTACGGATGTTCATTGACTACCAGCAGTTGAATAAAGTGACAGTTAAGAACAAGTATCCTCTCCTAAGAATAGATGATCTGTTTGATCAGTTGCAAGGTGCCAAGTTCTTTTCTAAGATAGGTCTTCGGTCTGGGTATCATCAGCTAAAGATTAGAGAGGTTGATATACCAAAGACGACTTTCCATACTCTGTATGGGCACTTTGAGTTTTTTGTAATATTATTTGGATTGTCTAATGCCCCGATGGAATTTATGGACTTGAAGAATAAGGTTTTAAGGAAATTGTTGGATCTCTTCGTCATTGTGTTTATTGATGACATTCTGGTTTATTCCAAAACTGAGGTGGATCATACTAATCACCTTCGTGTGGTATTACAAACTTTAAAGGAACAACAGTTGTAGGCCAAGTTCTCCAAGTGTGAGTTTTTGTTGAACGCTATGGCTTTTCTTGGTCATATTATTTCTAGTGGGTGGATCATGGTGGATTCGCAAAAGCTGGTTGTGGTTAAAAGGTGGCCTAGACCTATGACTGCAACCGACATCTGGAGCTTCTTGGGCTTGGCTGGGTATTATAGTCAATTTATGGAATTCTATTCATTGATAGCTACTCCTTTGACTAAGTTGACTACGAAGAAGGTTAAGTTTTCTTGGTCGGATGCTTGTAAGGTGAGTTTTGAGCAGTTGAAAAATAACCTAACTTTGGCTTCAATTCTGACTTTGTTTTGGAATAAACATAGTTATTGTGTTAACCAAGACCTATGTTTATTGAGCACATGAGACCTGGTGGGTTGTATCAAGATATTGATGATAGATAAGTCTTGGTTGTATCAACCAAGACCTATGTCTTGATACAACCCACCAGGTTTATTAATGTCATCATAGGGTTCTCTTGATGACATCATTGTGTTTCTTGATGACATTCTTAGATCTCGGGTGGGTCTTGGTTATGTTTTGACAAAGTATGGGAAGGTGATTGGCTATGCTTCTAGGTAGTTGAAGGTACATGAGAGAAATGATCCTACTCATGATTTAGAGCTATTCATGGTTGTGATTTCTTTGAAAATATGACTATATTATTTGTATGGTGTACACGGGGATATCTTTTCTGATCATAAGAGTCTACAGTATGTGTTCATATAGAATAAGCTTAATCTCAGGAAGAGGAGATAGTTGGAGCTTCTCAAAGACTATGACATGAGTCTTCACGATCACCTAGGTTAGGCTAATGTGGTTGTGGATGCTCTTAGCAAGTTTTCCATGGGGATTTTAGCTCATGTAGAGAAAGGGAAGCAGGAATTGGTGAAGGATATTCACTTCTTGGCTAATCTTAGAGTTTGCTTCTTGGACTCCAAGGATAAAGATCTAATGGTATAAGAAGTAGTTCAATCATATCTCAGTGTAGAGATCAAGGAGAAGCAAGTGTTATATCCTATCTTGATAAAAACGAAGGGTGATGTTGGTGGGAAAAAGATGATGGTGTTTGAGATCAGTGACGATGGTACTTTATAGTACCAAGAAAGGTTGTATCTTCCTGATGTCGACGGTTTGCAAAAAAGAATTTTGGTTGAGGCGCATGAGTCACACTATGTTGTTCATCCTGGTTCCATGAAGATGTATCATGATATCAAGGAGATGAATTGATGGAATGGTATGAAAAGGGATGTGGATAATTTTGTTGCCAAGTGCTTGGTGTTCCAACAAGTTAAGGTTGAGCACATGAGACCTGGTGGTTTGTATCAAGAGATTGTTTTGCTCGAATGGAAATAGGAGGTAATCAATATAGACTTCATTACCAGTCTTCCACGTTCTCGGAATTAATATGATTTGATTTGGGTCATTGTGGATATAATGAAAAGGTTTGCTCACTTTTTGCTGTGAGGACCACCTTCTTGACACAGTATTATGCAAAGTTATATCTTCAGGGGATTGTGAAGCTGCATAGGGTACCTGTTTTAATTATTTTTTATCGTGGTACATAGTTTACATCTTATTTCTAGCAATCTTTTTAGAAGGAATCGAGGACTAAGGTGAGTCTGAGTATTGTTTTTCGCCCACAGATGGATGGACAAGTAAAAAGAACTATTTAGATGTTGGAGGATATGCTTTGGGCTTGTATGATTGATTATGGTGGCAATTGGGTTGAGCATCTACCTTAGGTAGAGTTTTCTTATAATAATATCTATCATTCTAGTATTGGTATGGCTCCCTTTTAGGCATTGTATGGTAGGAGGTATAGATCTAGTATTGGTTGGTTTGAGTTTGGAGAGGTAGATATGTTTTGTACTTACTTGGTTTATCAGGCTATGAAAAAGGTAAATATGATTTAGGATAGGCTTAAGGCTGCTAAAAGTCGCCAAAAGTCCTATGCGTTTATTAGACATAGAGAGTTGGAGTTTG
Organism: Capsicum pubescens; assembly: GCA_030864215.1. Lineage (NCBI taxonomy): Eukaryota > Viridiplantae > Streptophyta > Magnoliopsida > Solanales > Solanaceae > Capsicum > Capsicum pubescens. The sequence continues at coordinate 126,870,015 of CM061542.1, forward strand.
AAGTTGGGGATAAGATTTTCCTCAAGGTATCTCCCATGAAGGGAGTAGTGCGACTTGATTAGTAGGGGAAGCTTAATCCCCATTATATTTGTCCTTGTGAGATTTTTTGAAAGGTTGGTAATATTGCTTATGAGCTGGAGTTACCGTGTATCTTGAGTTTTGTTCTTCCGGTATTTCATGTCTCCATGTTGAGGAAGTGTCTTGGTGATCCTTCTTCAATCGTTCCTTTGGAGTGGTTGTGAATCTCGAACTCTCTGTCATATGAAAACGTCCAGGTAAGATCTTGGATAGGCATTTTAATCTGTTGTGAACCAAGGATATACATTAGATTAAGGTTCTATGGAAGAACCATAAAGTGGAAGAAGCTACATGGGAAGCGTAGGATGACATGAAGTCTAAGTATCCGCATTTATTTTTTGCTCTTGGGATTTGTACGGAAGGTGTGTGTCTTCAACTGATTTTAATTTTCTAAATTTATTAAAGGAAAGATTAATATCTTCATCTCTTTGATTTCAAACTTTGTTAAAGATCAGGAATATATTTGATAATGCAAATGACTCATGCATGTGGTTACCTTTACCTTGTCCATCATTTGGGGCCAAATGTTCCTAGTGAGGGATACTGAAACACCTTTGTTTCTGGTTGTTAGAAAATTTCCTAGAATTTTGGTCTGTGTACCTAATACGACTCATGGGTACGAGCCTTATATTGTGGTACGAATGGTATGGTCTAGTCGTATACTGACCAGTGTTTGTTGGTGGGATGAATTTTTGTCACTGGAATGGGTACGACTTGGTGGTATGAGTCATATGGTTGGATATGGATAATTTCGTTCCTTTACTAAACCTTAGACTTGGTAACTTATGTTGGATTTGAGTACGAGTGGCTTGCCAGGAAGCGTAAGCCAGGGTAAGACTTATATCCAGGTGTAACATCTCGTATTTTGCTTGTACGTGTTCTAATTATATGGAACTTGGTATAGCCTTATGGTATAGGTAATAGATGAGATTTGTTATGCGAGTATTAATGGTGTAGATTGAATTACTGATGTTGCCCGTACGTTTTAATGTGATGTGACCAAGATAATGTCGATACAACTATTTAAACTTGGGATCATATACTAGTATTTTAATCTAAAGATTAAAGTGACCAAGTATATGCATGTTTTGGGTTAGATCCAAGGGATTAAAAACTAAAATGAAGTATTTTATTGAGGTGCTTGCTTGACTTAATTAAGCTAGTTGGTGAGTCACCTACTTGGGATAAATGGACAAAGTTAATGGACCCAAGGTTATGGATCAGATTTGATCCTATGTTAAGGTACTCATTCGGGCTTAACTCAAGTAAAAGACAAGGAAATAAAGAAATGGACCAAACACTTAATCTGCTAAAGACCCAAGTTAATTAAGCCCAAAATAAGAATTTAAGCAAATAGGTGCATCACCTACTTTGAAATTTTGAGCAGCTTGAACCCTTAAGTAGGTGCATCACCTACTTGGACTAATTTGTCATTGAAAATGAGGTCAATAAGAGAAGTTCTACAGGGCTCAATATAAGATCAATATAGCCGGTTATTTTACTCATTTTAAACACAATATTCACCCTTTTAAATTTCATCTTTCTCCCTTTCTTAACAAGGATAAGAACAACAACCCTAAAATTCATTCTAGGGTTCTTGAAGAAACCGTCATATTTTCAAGCTAAGTTAAGTGAAAACATTTAAGGTTTATCTTAATTAACTCATAGAAGATTAGAAAAACATGCTAGAGGTGCATAATTATAAATACATGGCAGAATATAGAACAAGTTACTTGCTCAATTTTTCCTTGTTATTAAGAGATCTCTTTCTTCTTTGGTTTAAAGTGTGAAGGAAAGTAAAAGTTGAAGTTCTTGAGGAGTTCAAATTTAAAGGATAAGTTACATAATTGAGGTAAGGTAACCGCCCCATTTTGTTCCCCTTATATATGAATTTGAGAGAGAATTATAGATATGCTGTTATTGAGAACTCAAGAGATGATGAGTTCAATAATTGATTGTTACGATAAAAGGGATTTGGGACTATTTTGTGGACTATTTTATATGTATATGTTATGGGCTACCAGGTTGTTATTGGAGAAAGGTGTGATTAGTTTGTATTGAAATATAGAAGAAAGGTATGGCGGTACACCACCGAACTAATTATTGCATATATTTACTGCCCAATCTATTTTGCATATTGTTTAGAAGATGTAATGAAGACAAGGTGGTTTCGGTGAATCTTATAAGAACATTTAGGGTATGTGGGTGCATTTAGAGGAGAAAAAGGTTAAAACAACACCCGTGATTGATAGATTAAGGGCTTACTGCCTGATAACTATTTTGGTGGAGTTCGTAGCCCAAATGTATTGGTTGGTTGCTAATATTAGTTTACCATATATTCTATTGTAGATAAGTAATCCAAAAGGCGGTAAGTCAAGTTGGGTTATTATCGGAGTTGTACGACCAGGCATGTAAGGCATACTTTATTTTTCACTCTTTGGCATGAAATCGAACATTTGTTCCATCCAGTAAGCTACCAAGGTTATCCTATAACAAGAGATACATAATGACATTTTGTTATATCCCATATTTCCAATGACCTCGTTCCCACTCCCTAACGTATTAAAACACCTTAATACATGCTTATTATTAAGCCTGTACGCCTATTTTCACTAGAAAATTTCAGGATTTCTCTGTTTACTCAAATAAGACCCATGTGTTGTTTTCATCTCCTAAACACTACATTTGTGTGCCAACAACTCCCTACCCCATTTTTGTTGCATTAAGTGCCCATTTATTCATCTTTTATTAGTAGATTATTGTTTCAAGGTACCATAATGTTATGACCACCAAAGTAACAATCTCAAAGGCTAAATAAACTATGTAATGCAAATCTGTAAAATGAGTGGCAGCTCAGGGGCATAAGCCTAGCATGGGCCAATCTCGATACCTTTATATATGGGTGGTAGCTTATCTTGGGCATATTTTTATGTCCAAACACTTCTATTTACCCATAGTTAGACTTGTTTTAAGAATAAAAATTCTGCTAACTATATTGAATTGTGAGTTAAATTGTGTTTCATGGCTAACCAATGTGATTAGAGATATGGGGCAAATTTCCCATGGATTCAGAAGAAAATTGGACACACATCATGAAGATGCTAAAGACCATGTGGATCAAAATCAAAAACATATGGAGATACATGAGAGTAAGGAGAAAAGAAAAGAGTTGAGGATTGACAAAATGATAGAAAGGAACTGGAGAAAAATTCCAGTGACGCGACGCAATCTCAACGCGTCAGGTTAACTGGAAATACCTGTGCCATAGCCAAAATGGAAGAACAATTTCCAGTGCATTGACGAGAAGTCAACACGTTGCGTCGATGAAAAAATTTTGTGCCTTATAAAATTCTTCTTTTGTAACTTCTAGTGCATCGACGAGATATCAATGCGTCGCGTGGATGCTTAAAGTTTTAACTCTTAGCCAAATTTTGAGGAGCAAATTCTAGTGACACAACGCTATGTCAATGCGCCATGTCGTGTGTTGAAGAACTTGACTTAGTATGATTTTTAAAGGTAAATTCCAGTGCATCAACGCGATGTTGACGCCACGCATTGGCCTTGTTGATGCAATTATCGACGCATCGCGTCAAGGCTTCACATCTAGTAAAATTTTCCCAAGTATAAAAGGAACATGTGAGAATAATTCCAAACACTTTTGGCAAGCATAGCAATGGCGGAAAAGCATAAAATTCTTTATTTTAGGGTTCTTATTATTTATTTTGAACTTTTTTACCTCAAGATTAATTTCGAGTATGATTAATTACTTATTTTTGCTGTTTAATTCAACCATGATTGGCTAAATACGCTTGTTCTGAGGTTGAGGTCAAGAACATGATTACTCTTTTACATTCTTTATAGTAGTTTCTTTTTGGATTATCTCCTGGGTTGTTCTTAATTTCTTGATCTTCCTATTTTATTGCTTGGCCGCCATTAGAATAAGTTTATATTTCTATGTAAATTCGGGAGAAGAATCGTAGATTAGAACGAGAAAATTAAGGAGCAAGGTTCTTATTATTTTATAAAATAAGGGGTTTAAATTAGCATCGAGGATAGAGATATACCTAGAAGCCTTGTTTGGTTCAATTGCAAGAAGATAAATTTATGAATTTAGAAGAATTGTAGTATCTCTGGGGGAGTTGTAACTTCAATATAAAATAGATAAAGGATTTTAGGCCGGGAAACTAAAATCGTTGCCTAAACCTTGCTAATCAACAACCCGATAACCAATTAGATTACTATAAGAAGAGAGATTTGTATGATTGTTTTAGAAGCCTCAACCCTGGACTTGTTATAATTATTGTTTACAACCGTTTCTTTCCTTACTTTAGTCATAAACTTTTATTTCTAATTAATTAATTAATATTTTTATTCTTAAGTTCCAAATCATCTTGATACTTTAAAACACTTAATACTCATTGTCTAAAACAAAAAAATGGTTAAATTTTTAGTTGCTTAGTCCTCGTGGGAACGATATCTGATTGTTTAAATCACTATATTACTTGAACAATTACGTGCACTTGCGTGTGCATTTGAGTCGTAATAATTTTTAGCGTCGTTGCAAGGGACTAATATAATTAGTAAATTGCTAAATTTTTTATATTATGTTTTGGTGTTAACAACTTGATCTTAGTAGTTGAATTTTTGCAGGTTTAGCTGAATGCAGGATGCGTACTGGAAAGAGATAAAGAACTAGTAGAGCATTTTGCAGAACCAGAGCAAATCTTTCTACAAAGGCGAAGAATGGCTGAACAACGAAATAAACCGGTTGATTCAATTGCAGAGAATGTTCCACCCCCTATCACTCCTGTTATTTTATTTTTTCCTACTCAACAAGATGCTAGACCTATTCTTGAGATAAAAATCCCACTGACGAACAATGTGATGAGCAGTATTCTAAAGCTTGAACCAGAAGGTCAATTTCAATTAAAGTAGAATATGGTGCAATTGTTGAATTCAGCGAGGAAATTTCATGGCCTTTCACATGAAGAACCACAGCAACATATACAAACCTTCTTAGAAATCAGCAATACATACATTCCTTAAGGGGTGAATCCTGATTATGTCAGGTTGACACTTTTTCCCTTCTCTCTAATGGGGGAAGAAAAAAGGTGGTTACATGCTGAACCACCACTCTCTATCATTACATAGGAAGATCTAGCTCAGAATTTTCTTATTGAATTCTTTCCATCAGGGAAGATGACACACTTAAGGAGTGAAATCATGAGTTTTAGACAGAAAGACCGAGAGAATATCTAACAAGCTTAGGAGAGATTTAAGGGTATGCTCAGAAATTTCCCTCACCATCATCAATCCAACGATGTTCTTGTGCATTTTTTCATAAAAGGATTGGAGCCAAACACAAAGATTTTCTTAGATTCAAAAGTAGGTGGATAGGATCTTGAGAAGACATATGACGAATTTTACTCACTGTTGAATCAGATTTCACAAAGGAACCTTGACTGGCATGCAAACTCGAGGAGTACTCCTAAAAAGGTTGCAGGGATATTGGAGGTATATTAGTTCACTACATTATGGGCACATATCACATCCATGAAAAATCATATGATTACTCAGCTTTATAACATAAAGTTGGGTGTTACTTAACCAGCAGCTATAACGAATGTAGTCCAACAGGAAAATTCTTGGTGTGAGGTTTGTGGAAGTGGTGAGCATGTAGTTGATGCTTGCATGACTAATCTTGATTCTATCAACTAAGTAGGGAATGCAAATTGGCAGGGATAATAAAATTTTGGTAAAACTTATAATCCCAATTGGAGGAACTATCCCAATTTCTCATGTGGTGGAAATCAGGCAAAGAATGCAAATCACTACAAGGGACAAGTGCAGCCAAATACATTGCCAGATCAGAATACTCAGGCGACTACTCAATCTAGCAATATGGAGGAATTAATTAAGACTTTTATGGCTCACTAAGCGCAATTTGCAACTAAAACTAAGACTCAACAGGCACAGTTTATAGCTGAGTTGAAGAGTCAACAAATGCATATGAGATATCTATAGTTGCAGTTTGGTCAAATTGTAGGAGGACAGAATACAAGACCTCAAAGAGCATTACCTAGCGATACAGAGACAAATACCTAAAAGGTAAATACAATTACAACAAGGAGTGGGCTACAAACTAAGGAGACAGTTCCAGAGCCGGTTAGTACCACAATTAATGATGAGGGTGCTAAAGACAATGCAGTGAAAGAAATCAAGGAAAAAGTGAAAGGTGAAGAAACTCATGTGGAGAAAAAGACTCTACCCTTACCTTTTCTCAAAGAGCAAGGAAGTATCAAGATAAAACTAGTTATAAGAATTTCTTAGATCTTCTAAAGCAGGTCCAAGTGAATATTTCTCTTGTTGACATTTTGCAGAGTGTGCCAAAATATGAAAAATAGTTGAAGGATATAGTTGCAAATAAGAACCAGTTGACCGAGTATGCTACTGTTGCACTTACTCAAGAGTGCACGTCCAAGATTCAAAAAAAATTACCCACGAAGCTTAAAGATCTGGGTAGTTTCACCTTGCAGATTAACATTGGAAAAACTATTTGTGCATGGGGGTTGTTTGATTTGGGAGATAGCATAAATATTATGCCCACATCATGGTACCTCAAGATGGGTCTTGGGAGTCCCAAACCCACTACTATTATTTTGCAGCTGGTGGATAAATCACTTGCTAGGACGGATGGTATTATCAAGGATGTTTTAGTGCAAGTGGGATCCTTAATATTTTCGATGGGTTTTGTAATTCTTGACTTTAAGGTTGATCTTGTTGTTCCATTTATTTTCGGATGACCTTTCTTAGTAATAGGGCAGTAACTAATTAATGTAGTAGCCAAGAAAATGACAATGTGAGCACATGATAAAGTAGAAGACTTTGATGTGTACAAGGTGCTAAAACTGCCAGTTATATATGAGGAATTGTCATTTATATCAGTTATTGACCTTGCTACTTATTGGTTGTTGTTGTTGTCTGATGATCCATTAGAGTGAGCTTTGATGGGTCATGATATTTTTGGAGATGTGGAAGCATTGGAATTGGTCTAGGTTATGAATAGGACAATTGGTCCATCGCCCAAGCCCTCATTTGAAGAAGTTCCTAACTTGGAGCTTAAAGTTCTTCCTCCTCATTTACAATATGTTTTTCTGGGTGATCAAGATACTTTACCAGTTCTTTTGTCTATAGGATTAATAGATGTGCAGGTAGAGAAAGTTATAGCAGTCCTAAAGAGGAGAAGAAAGGAGATTAGTTGGCAAATGTCTAATATTATAGGAATTAATCCAATATTTTGCATGAAAAACATCTATATGTGACAAGGTTATAGACCAAGAGTACAGGAACAAAGAAGGTTGAATCCTGTGATGATGGAGATGGTCAAAATAGAAGTGATCAAATGGTTAGATAGTGGTATTGTCTACCCAATTTTTCATAGTAAATGGGTGAGTCCAGTGCACTGTGTATCAAAAAAAAGAGGGATGACCGTGGTAACTAATGATGATAATGATTTGATCCTCACACACATAATGACTAGTTGGAGGATCTGTATTGACTATCAGATATTGAATGAAGCTACTCATAAAAATCACTATCCGATTCCTTTCATTGACCAAATACTGGATAGATTGGCGGGACAAGAGTATTATTTTTTTCTGGATGGGTACTCCATCTATAATCAGATAATCATAGCACCGGATGACCAGGAGAAGACCACTTTCACATTTCCCTACGACAAATACCGGTTCAGACACATGCCCTTCGGCCTATGCAATAAACCTGCTATATTTTAGAGATGTATAATTTCTATATTATCTAACATAGTTGAAGACTTTGTGGAGGTATTCATGTATTATTTCTCTATGTACGGTAATTCCTTTGAAAAGTGCTTGCAGAATCTTGACAGAGTTCTAGCTCGATGCGAAGAGACAAACTTGTTGCTAACTTGGGAAAAGTGCCACTTTATGGTTAAGGAAGTAATTGTCCTAGGGCATAAAGTGTTAAGTAAAGGACTCGAAGTAGATAAGGCGAAGGTTGAAGTGATTAAAAAGTTACCACATCCAGTCACAGTCAAAGAAGTTCGAAGCTTTCTGGGACATGTAGGTTTCTATAGGTTGTTCATTCAAGATTTCTCAAGGATTGCAAACCCCATGTGTGTATTATTAGAGAAAGAGGCAAATTTCAAGTTTGGGGATTATTTCCAAGAAGCTTTTGAAAAACTAAAGAAGAAGTTGATTGAAGCACCTATTCTGATTGCACCAGATTGGGAGTTACCATTTGAGATAATGTGTGATGCTAGTATGTTGCTGTGGGAGCGGTTTTGGATCAGATAAAGGGCAAGGTATTTCACTCGATCAACTATTCTAGCAAAGTATTGAATGATGCTCAAGTAAATATATGATTACAGAGAAAGAGATGTTGGCAGTAGTGTATGCATTCGACAAGTTTGGATCTTACTTAGTTAGCACTAAGGTCATTGTTCATATTGATCATACTGCCATTAAGTATCTTATTAACAAGAAGGATGCAAAGATTAGACTTATTAGGTAGATTTTGCTACTTAAAAAATTTGATCTTGAGGTGTGAGATAGGAAGGGATCTGAAAATCAAGTTGCTGACTACTTGTCATGGCTGGAAAGTCAAAACCATATTATTGATGACTCTCTTAGTATTAAGGAAGAGTTTTCTAATGAAAATTTGTTGTCTTTAGATGCAGTCAAGTTCCCATGGTATTTTGATAGTGTGAATTTGATAGCATATGAGGTGTACCCTTTTGATGCCACCATACAACAAAGGAAGAAATTGCTCCATTATTCACGTGCCAATATTTGGGATGAACCGTATCTCTTTAAGCAGGGTCCAAATGGAGTTATTCATAGGTGTATCCCAGAGGATGAATTTTCAAAGGTGGTTGAATAATTACACTCATCTCCTTATGGTGGACACAATGGGGGATGAGAGAACTACTATAAAAGTGCTGCAATCAGGTTTTTTCTGGCCTATGTTGTTTAGGGATATAATTGCTTTTGTGAAAAATTATGATCAATGTCAAAGGATGGGTACTATATCTAAATGTCATGAGATTCCCCTCAACAATATTTTAGAAGTCAAAGTCTTTGATGTTTCGGGGATCCATTTCATAGGTCCATTCCTACCTTCAAAAGGCAATCTGCACATTTTTCGTAGCAGTTGACTATGTCTCCAAATGGGTGGAAGCTATGGAGAGTCCAACTAATGATGCAAGGGCGGTGCAGAAATTTGTGAAGAAGAAGATATTTTCTAGATTTAGTACACCTAGGGAGATAATTAGTGATGGAGTTACGCACTTTATCTACACTTGGTTCAAAAATCTTCTTTCTAAATATGGTGTTAGGCACAAGGTTGCCACTGCTTACCATCCCCAAACTAGTGGACAAGTTGAAGTGTCCAATCAAGAGATTAAGCAAATATTATAAAAGAATATGAATAATGGGTAGTGAAAAGATTTGGTTGCGAAGTTACATGATGAACTTTGGGCTTATAGAACAACTTACAAGATGACCATTGGGACTTCCCCATATCACTTAGTTTACGGTAAAGCATGCCATTTTCCTGTGGAGCTGGAACATCAAGCATATTGGGCAGTGAAAAAGATAAATCTTGAGATGACTGCCTCGGGGGAGAAACAGTTACTGCAGCTGAATGAGCTTGATGAGTTTTGGCTTCACGCCTACAAAAATGATAAACTATACAAGGAGAAGACCAAGATAGGGCATGATAAACAAATTCAATAGAGAGTATTTGAACCCAGACCATTTGTTTTGTTGTTCAATTCAAGGCTTAACGTATTCCTGGGTAAATTACGATCGAAATGGTCTGGACCTTTTGAGGTGGTACGACTGACACATCGTGGAGCTATAGAGTTGTGGAATAAAGAGAAGATGGAGAAGTTCCTGGTGAGTGGACATCACGTAAAACATTATTGGGTTGATCATCCAGATAAGCACAAGGAGTCCAGTATCATTGTTGAAGGGTAGAACTGAGCTAAGTCGTGCCACAACGTAAAATAAGGCGTTATGTTGGAGGCAACCCACAAATATAATGTAATAGGTAGTTTAATTTTTAGTAGTTGAAGAACAGAAACAAAAATACAAAAACACGAGTCATGCCACGACAAAAATATGGTGCTTGGTGGGAGGCAACTCACTTTATATATATGATTTTGTTGTTTTTGATTGATATGCAGAAACGAAAATTTAGCAGAGAAAGAGAAGATGAGAAGATGATGAACATGGGCCTTTGAGTAAATAAATAGGAAATACATGGTGAGAAAAAGGTAAAGGGTAAGAAAATATGCATTAAAGTATGGGAAATTTAGCCTTAGAAAATTTTTTGTATGCAATTTCTAGTGGACCGATACTTTCTTGGCGCGGCGCATCGAGTTGCATAAATTCCACATTTAGAAAAATTTTCTTACTCTATTTTCAGTGAACTTACATGATCTTTATGCATCACGTCAGACCTTGAATGCATTACACGATGTGTCGCATCAGTGTCATGCAGGAAACACTTCGACTAATTAATTGATATAACTGTTAGAAAAGTGATGTGAACACAACGCGTTTCGTTGAGTTTGCAACGCGATTCATGACACGTCGCATTTCCTGCACCCGATAGTGAAAATTTTAAACCTAATTTACCCCTTTATAAATACCAAACTTTACTCATTCTCATCCTTTTCACCTAACCCTAGCTGCACCGCTCCCCTTTTCCCTAAACCCCTAAATTTGCTCCCTTTTGAGTTTAGTCAATTTTAAAGAAGTTTCAACTTAATATTCCTTCTTTTCAACCAAGAATAGGTAAGTTTAGATTTTATTTTGTTAAGTTTATGAACCCATGTGCTTAACTATTGTTATAAGTTTTGTGATCTGAAAATTTGATTTAATTAAAGTGACATATCCAAGGGTTGTGTTTAACATATTTGATCTTTCATTTAATGTTAATAGTCAATTTTGTGTGAGAACATTAGGAGTTAATGATTACATGTTGTTGTTGTTGGTTTGATATTTCTCTCGTGGGAAGCAAGTGTATTATGAAATAGGATTCATGATTTAATTGATTTGGTTACTTTAAGGGTTTGAGATCAAAATTGATTGACAATTGACTGTTTGTTGTACTTATTAGTGAATTTCAATAATTTGGTATGTTTTTGATTCACTACATGATAGCAACTAAAGCGTCGGGTAAATTAAAATGTTACAACACATTAGTGGCAGCTATAAGGTACTGAAGTGAGATTAGGTATAAAATTATGAAAGTGATGTGTGAAACTATTAAAGAAAGGTCATGCAATCATAATTGAAGATGTTTCTGTGCAAATTATGAAGTCATCAGTCATTGAGAGGAAAACTGTGAAAACTCTGAAATGTCTTTTCATGCTTAATGCTAAATAACTAATATGGGAAGCTTGGACTAAAAAGGGGAAGTCTGAGTACCCTAGTGCATATTTTTTTTGAATGAACCTGTTCTAGCAATTAAATATGGGGTAAAATTCACACTTAATGGTTGCTAGTTTTGAATGCATGTGCTTTATATATGTGTGGGCTATTATTTTTTATAGGTATAATGTTGATCAACTATAGACAATTAAGCAAAGGAAAAAGTGCAACTGGACCATCTAAGCCCAGGCATAAGAGGAGCTGGGAAGCTGACCGGGTACCTGCAGGCCCATATTTCGAGGGGTCAAAGAAGGTTTGGAACTAATACTGTGGTATAAGTAGGAATAAAGTGGTACTCGCAACACAAAGAGTCAAAATATTCAGTCGATCAATTTATCAATAGGGCAAGCTTGATGAAAGAATATCCATCTATGGTGAGAAAAGTAGAGGCCCACCACATGAATTTTATCTTTGAGCAACCGGATGCATGCAACTTAAGCTAACTTTGGGAATTCTATGCGAATTAGAACCCGAAAGATTCTGAGGTCGAGGTACGTGGTCAAGTGATAACTTTCACTGCGAATACTATTAATGAGTTTTTAGGTGCACCCTTTGCAGATACAGATCCACTGAAGACAATGATCATTTATCCACCTTATCATCATATCCGTTATCTCCTATGAGTTACTCGATCTATGGTAAGGTGGATTCACCACAAAGAGGGAGGTACGCATGTATCACTTCTATTTGCTCATATGAATAGGGAGGTACGTTTATAGGACAGAATCATCTATGCATTTCTTGTTCATGGGAAACATATGATGGAGGTAACACGTGATAGGGCGCGTCTTATTTATGATTTGATACGTGATGATATGGATGTGAATGTGGGTGTTATTATTTATTTGGAGATAAGGAAGGCTTAATTCTTAGGGGTCATAGATATGGGTTTGGTGGGCTGCTTACCAATTTTTTGAGGAAACAAGGTTTGTCAGAGAAGGAGGTAGATTATTTACCGCCTGTTGGCGATAGGCCACTTGGTATTTCTCGTACCAAAGGACCATATCCTCATGGTGACTATGCCAGAGCATAATACTCGTACTGATAAGATCACAACCTGTATATATGGGATAACTATGTTGCAGTTGACGACTGGGGGCGTCCAGCCACCCAACAGGAGATTCGTGCGGTGGTGCTTGACTACCCACTAGGACATCATGCTTGGACTTTGCTATGCATTGGGACTGAATTTTATGAGCCTATTGATGATGAATTTCCCATAAATAAGGAGAGACACATGGCTTATTCCGATGATGAGTCCGAGGAAGAGGAGCATTCTGAGGATGGTGACTTCGGTGATGATTTTGGTGATGCTGATGATGCTGATGCTCATAATGTGATTGCCATGGTGAAATTCGACTGATTAAGGAGTATGACTCCACCCTACCTTATGCTTACAGTTAGCACTGGGATAGTGCTCTATTTAAGTATGGGGTGGTTGGTCGTTAATCTTCTTCATCTTTATCTCTTTCATTTTTAATATTTGAACAATGTTGGTTTTTGGTTGTGTTGGATGAACAATTTTCATTTCTGTTTTTATGTTTTGTGGGTTTTAAGTGACATATTTCCCTTTTTGAGAAGATGATTGCTCTTTTTGGCAAGATGATTGACCTCTTTGGTAAAATTTAGTTTAAAAGTATTTTCTTTATTTACAGTATTTTATTTTCACCCTTTGAGGTAAATTTTTAGATTACGAGTATTCTGTGTGCCCTTTTTGGTAATTTTCATTATGCAACTTCATACCTAGTTGCCTTCCCCTATGATAGATGGATGACAACTGTCTTAAGGGGAGTACGTCTTTGGATTCTAAGAAAATAATATGACCCTAATCGCTACCTTTGAAAAATGGGGTGAGTTGAGAAAACATGTTTTAATTTGATTATATATGAAATTTTTTTGAAACAAAATGAGATCTTTTAAAATGTAAGTCCCAACAAGTGAAGTTTGATTTGATTGTCTTAATGTTGAATTCGATAAAGTGCAGTGTCGAAAACCATAAGTATCCGACTTAATTTTTAGCATGCACCGAGTGAGTGAGTATTTGTTCATATTCTAAATGTATAGGAATGACTAGAACTTGCCCGGTGTGTTTACAAAGAGAAATAATGGGTGTTAGGTATAGGAAGTGATTTAGGCATTTCTTTTATTAATCGAACTGTAAAGACTTTATTTACCTACCCTTATGCATGACCTTAGTTAAGCCTCATTGAGCCTATAGCCTGATTTATTTGGTAGCCTCATATGTAGCCAAATCCTTTCTTTGATAGACCTTACTTTGATCCATAGTTCCTAAGCACTTTAATAAAAATAATGGAATAAGGGGGAATGTGAAGTACAAAGAAAGAAAAAGGTGAAAGTGAAGCTCTAGAGTAGTAATTTATGCATTTAATTTTGATGGTTACGAGTTAGAAAATAATATGTGGTGAAAATTTCAGTTATTGTTACCCGATTATGGCGTTACAATGAACCTATTTTGTCCATGGTCTGTTAAGGTCAATGTGCACCTCAACTAAGGCAAATTGCTTAGGTTGAGGGTGACTACTACAGGGGTGCGTAACCAGAATTGTGGTATGAAGAGAAGCTAAAAATTGAATTATGATGTAAAATGAAAAATACTCCTACCGTTGTGTTGTTAATGTACTTAGAAAGATTGGAGTGAAACAATGTATGTGTAAAGATAATGCAATGAAAAGTTGAGTTGATAAAAGGTGTGTAAGCTTGAAGGTGGTGATGTATTAAAGTGCTTAGGAGATTAGTCACTATTTCCTAAATAGTTCCTACCAATCCCTTAACCTGCATTAAAACCTTAAAAAGACCTATTGATCCTCCACTTTAATATCTGACTATTAGTGGAGTAATACACTAAGGGAAAGCCTATGGTTCATTACCTATGATGTATGAATTCTTTGTGAGAGCGAGTTATTAAAAATTGATATTCCCCTCATAATAAATAGTGAAAAGTTATGAGAGATATGGGGAAAACTTTCTTGTTGTGAGGGTGCATGCAGATGAAAGTCCAGATTACTTATTGAGTTACCTGATTACGTTCTAATATTAAGGTTGCCAACGAATTGAATGTCACTGTTAGGACGACTAAGTGTGAAATAAAGTATTCAAGTTCCCAATACTAGCATAACTCTTAGGTTTTGATTAGAATGTTTGATGATGGTGTTTCTTGATGTTGTTCGAGGACGAATAAGGTTTTAATTCTGGGGTGGTGATCTTGGGCATATTTATATACCCAAACACTGCTATTTACCCATTTTTGGACTTGTTTTGAGAATAAAAATTGTGCTAATTATATTGAATTGTGAGTTAAATTGTGTTTCATGGCTAATCAGTGTGATAAGAGATACAAGGTAAATTTCCCATAGATTGGGAAGAAAATTTGACACACATCATGACGAGGCAAAAAACCATGAGGATAAAAGTCAAAAACATATGAAGATGCATGAGAGTAAGAAGAAAAAAAAAAGAGCTGAGGATTGACGAAAATCAAAAAGGAACTAGAGAAAAATTTCAGTGATGCGACGCTATCTCAACGCATCACGTCGACTGACAATACATGTGCCATAGCCAAAAGTTGAAGAACAATTTCCAGTGCATCGACACGATGTCAACGCGTCGCGTCGATGCATAAATTTGTGCCTTAGAAAATTCTTCTTCTGCAACTTCCAGTGCATCGATGCGATGTCAACACATCATATTGATGCTTAAAGTTTTAACACTTATCCAAATTTTGTGGAGCAAACTCCTGTGACACGACGCGATATCAACGTGTCGCGTCGTGTGTTGAAGAACTTTACTCAGTATGATTTTTAAAAGTAAATTCCAGTGCATCAATGCGATGTTGATGCTACACATTGGCTTTGTTGATGCATCGTGTCAAGGCTTCACATCTTCTAAAATTTTCCCAAGTATAAAAGGAACACGAGAGCAAAATTCCAAACACTATTGTCAAGCATAGCAGCGACGGAAAAGGATATAATTCTTTCTTTTACGGTTCTTATTATTTCTTTTGAATGTCTTTACCTAAAGACTAATTTTGGGTATGATTAATTACTTGTTTTTGATGTTTAATTTAAACATGAGTGTCTAAATACCCTTGTTCTTGGGTTGAGGTCAAGAACATGATTACTCTTTGATATTCTTTATAGTAGTTTCTTTTTGTATTATCACCTAGGTTATTCTAAATTTCTTGAGCTTACTATTTTAATACTTTGCCGCCATTAGAATAAATTTATATTTCTATGTGAATTTGGGAGGAGAATCATAGATTAGAAGGAGGAAATTAAGGAGAAAGGTTCTTATCCTTTTATAAAATAAGGGGTTTGAATTAGAATCTAGGATAGGGATATATACCTACAAGCCTTGTTTATGTTGAATTGCAAGAAGATAACTTTATGAATCTAGAAGAATTGTTGTATCTCTGCGAGTGTTGTAGCTGAAATATTCAATAGATAAAAGATTTTAGGTTGGGAGACAAAAATCGTTGCCTAAACCTTCTGAACCAACAACCCGGTAACCAATTAGATTACTATAAGAATAAAGATTTGTATGATTGTTAGAGAAGCCTCAACCATGGACTTGTTATCATTATTGTTTACAACCGTTTCTCGCCTTACTTTAGTCATAAACTTTTATTTATAATTAATAAATTTATATTTTTATTCTCAAGTTCAAAATCATCTTGATACTTTACAACACTTAATACTCATTGTCTTAAACTAAAAGTTTGTTAAATTTCTAGTTGCTTAGTCTTCGTAGGAATGATATCTGATTGTCTAAATCACTATATTACTTGAAAGATCATGTGGACTTCCTTGTATGTCTGAGTCGCAACAGAAGCTCAGGGGAAAAATCCTAGCATGGGCCGATCCCAATATTCGTATATGGGTTGCAGCTCAGGGGCATAATCCTAGCATGGGACGATCCCGATTATCGATTTACCACTGATCAGCTGGTCATTTGAATTATATGGCTTACAAAGATTATGATTTAAGAAAGGTAAAAATGAAAAAAGAAAAGTAATGTACGTAGTCCCTCAAGTATATATAAAGGTGGTCTACTAATACTACTTATACACTTGTATATGATTTCTATTGAGCTATTGTATCATGTGTTGTTGCCTTTAGCCTTACATATTAAGTTCATATGTTCGTACTGACGTCCCTCATGGTGGACCTATATTTCATGTTGCAGGTACAGATACTTCAGGTAATACACCTCATTAGTAGGAGCACAGGCTATTCAGTGACTATTGGTGAGCTTCAGGTTAATTCGGGGCTTTTCGAGTCTGTTTCATATAGTTTGGTATTGTGCAGAAGTCAAGAGTAGGACAGGGGTTTGTCCTGAACCTACCTAAGTCTATGTATCTTTTAGAGACTTTGCAGACTAATGTAAAGTTAAACATGGTAGTTTCTTGCCTTTTAGATGTTGTGGCCTCAACGGCCAAGTCTTGTATATATAATTTTGTGCTTGCCTACGTAGTTATTCTCATCGATACATTATATTATATTTGTTCGAACCTTTGTTGTCATAGTTACATGCATGGGAAGTACAAGGTTATGGATTGGTTCTCTCGGGCCTTCACGACTATGGGTACCTCCACCCCAATGGGATTTGAGGTGTGACAAAAGTGGTATCAGAGCAGGTCATCCTAGGGTATATACAAAGTCGTGTCTACATAGTCTTTTCAATGGGTGTGTTGTGCACCATATCTATAAACAAGATGCTATAGGCATTTAGGGGTTGTTTTTTTTCACATCTTAGATTGTGCAATAGAGCTCAAGTCATAGGTGAAGTCATATTTAACCACTAAATGTGTTTTTTCTCTTATTATACTAAAGATGCCAGTTACAAGAAGGTGTAAGAATATAGGTAAGCGAATAGATATGGCTTCTAGAAAGGGGACCAACAAGTCACCACCTAGGCAAGTTAATCAAAGTGAGGTTCAAGCTGAGTTTATATCACTAACTTCTTCTACTCCTCCATCTCCATAAGAGCTAAGGATGAGAAGAACCACATACTCAAAACCACCTATTAATTCTAATGATCAAGGCCTAAGGAATGAGGTGCAATTGTTGGCTCGTATAGTTGCTGGATAATCTCAAGGACAAACTATTCCAACCATAGGTTCTAGTGGTGCAGATAGGGAAGCAAGCCTATGAACACAGAATTTTCTTAACCTAGATCCTCCTACATTCACCAGATTAGATATTAATGAAGACCGATAAGACTTTATTGATCAAATCCAAAGGGCTGTAGATGTCATGCATGTATCGGTAAAGAGAAAGTTGAGCTAGCAACATATAGATTCAAAAATGAGCCTATATTTTGGTATGAAGACTGGAAATGATCTAGGGGTATCGATCATATTCAGCTTCATGGAAAGAGTTCAAAGAGGCATTTCTAGATCATTATCTTCCGTTTGATATCTGAGTGGCTCGTGCAGATCAGTTCCTAAATCTATACCAAGGAAATATGAGCGTGATGGAGTACAACCTCTGGTTTAACTCTTTGGCTAGGTATACCCCTAATACAGTAGCTACTATAAATGATAGAGTTCATCGATATGTGGATAGATTGGATCCATATCTGGTTAGAGATTGTACTATTGCTTCTTTGACAAAGACATGGACATAGAAAGGATACAAGCTTTTGCCCAAAAAATAGAGGATCAGAGGAAAAGAAGAAGAGCACAAGAATTGAAAAAAGGGCATTCAAAAGGGCCAAATCTATGGGGCAGTTTGTGGCATCCCAAGGAGATTTTAGGCATCGGTTTTCTAATAGACCACCTAGGAAATTATTTTCTTATCCTGCAGCTAGTGCTCTATCATGGTTTCAAAGGTCCAAGGGCAACTAGTTTGGGGAAAGAAGTGAGACTTAGAGTTCATGAGAAATAGGGTATCAAGTGAAAGGGAGTATGATCCAATTAAGGACTCCTCAGTAGCCATATAGATAATGTGGAAAGCTTTATTTAGGTGCATGTGGGTTTAAGACAAATGCTTGCTTTTGGTGTAGTACGTTGGGGCATATGGTGAGAGAATACCCATAATGGAGAATGGGTGATATGGAACGATCTACTGGATTAGCGGTTGCATCATCATCGATGGTGCCTTCTTTAGGTATGGGTGTACAACCTATAGTTCATGGTAGAGGTTCTAAAGGAGCAGCTAGCTCTAGTGGAGTTCGGAATCGTATATATTCTCTAGCGGATCGACAAAATTTAAAGGCTTCTCGGGATGTGGTTACAGGTACATTGTCCATATTTTCACATAATGTATATGCATTAATTTATATGGGTTCTAAATTATCATATGTCACTCCATTGTTTGCTGGAAAGTTCAAACAAACACCAAAATTGCTAGTTAAGCCATTTAAAGTATCTACGCCGGTTGGTGTATCTATTATAGCTAGGAAAGTGTATCAAAATTGTATAATAGCTATTTGTGGTCGTGATACAATGGATGACCTAGTTTAGTTAGAAATGGTATATTTTGATGCTATAATAGGCATGGATTAGTTGGATTCTTGTTATGCCATAGAAGATTGCCGAACTAAGAGGGTGTATTTCCATTTTCTGAGAGAGGCAGTCCTTGAATGGAGGGATAATATTGGTGCGCAAAGAGGTAAATTACTCTTATATTAAGGCAAAAAGGATTATTTCCAAGGGTTACATATATCATCTAGTTAGAGTGAAGGATACAGATGCGGAGCCACCAACTCTTCAAACTATTCCATTGGTAAATGAATTTCCTGATGTATTTCCTGAAGATCTTCAAGGTTTAGCTCCAAAAAAAGAAGTAGAGTTTGGTATTGATGTGATTCCAAACACTCAACCAATCTTAATTTCACCGTACAAAATGGCCCCAATAGAATTATCAGAGTTGAAAGAGCAATTGAAAGACTTGCTAGAAAAAGGATTCATAAGGCCTAGTATGTCCCCCCTAGGGGAGCACCAGTGTTATTTGTGCATAGGAAAGATGGTTCATTGAGAATGTGTATTGACTACCGACAACTGAATAAGGTGACTATTAAGAACAAATATCCCCTTTCGAGAATTGATGACTTATTCTACCAGTTGCAAGGCACCAAGTGTTTTTCAAAGATTGATTTAAGGTCAGTTTACCACCAAGTGAGGGTCAAAGAGAAGGACATACCCAATGCAACCTTTCGAACACAGTACAGTAATTACGAGTTTCTAGTCATGTCCTTTGGGCTAACTAATTCACCCATAAATTTTCTGGATTTGATGAATAGTATGTTCAAGCCATTCCTATATGTGTTCGTGATAGTTTTTATAGATGATATTCTTGTTTATTCAAGATCAAAGAAGGGCCATGCCAGTCACTTACGATAGGTTTTACAGATTCTTTATGATCGTAATCTATATGCAAAGTTATCTAAATGTGAGTTTTGGTTAAAGTCTGTGGCATTGTTGGGTCATATTGTATCTGATGAAGGAATAAATATTGATACTCAAAAGATAGAAGTAGTGTAGAAATGGCCACGACCTATAATACATATGGAGGTTCGTAGTTTTCTTGGGTTGGCAGGTTATCATAGGAGGTTTGTTAAAGGGTTTTCTTAAATTTCTACACCTTTAACAAAGTTAACAAACAAAGCATCCAAGTTTCAATGGAATGATGCAAGTGAAAGGAGTTTCCAGGATCTGAAGAATAAGCTGACTTCTGCACCCATATTGGTACTTCCAAAAGGCACAGAAGGGTATGTAGTGTATTGTGATGCTTAAAGAATTGTTTTAGGGTGTATGTTAATGCAGCATGGTAAAATCATAGCATATGCCTCAATACATTTACGGCCACATGAGAAGAATTATCCAACACATGATCTGGAGCTAGCAGCTGTTATATTTGCATTAAAGATATGACATCACTACTTGTATAGGATTCATGTTGACATATATACTGACCATAAGAGTTTGCAATATATCTTTAATCAGAAGGACCTAAATTTAAGGCAGCGAAGATGGCTTGAGATATTAAAAGACTATGATGTTGATATCTTGTATCATCCGAGAAAAGAAAATGTGGTAGCTGATGCATTAAGTTATAGGTATATGGTGGGAACTTATTGGAAGCCTACATAATGACAAGGGATTACTATTGATCTACACCAACTAGCAAATTTGGGGGTTCACCTTCTTGAAACTCTAGATGAAGGGCTTATTGTGCATAATGCGGTAAAATCTTCATTAGTAGCTGAAGTGAAAGAGAATACATATGCAGATCCTATTCTATTATAGCTTAATAAGAATATACAATGTGGTATGACAAAGGCATTTAATCTTACACAAGAGGTAGAACTTTGGTGCCAAAACAGATAGTGTGTCCCTAATATAGATGGGCTAAGACAGAGGATAATGATGTAGGCACATCATTCAAGGTATTCCATCCATCCAGGGTCAACTAAAATATATCAGGACTTGAAATGAATGTATTGGTGGGTGATATGAAGAAGAACATTGCAGAATTTATAGTCGAATGTCCAAATTGTCAAAGAGTTAAAGTAGAACACCAAAATCCCTAGGGTTATATGAAATGTATAGATCTTCTAATATGGAAGTGGGAGATGATCAACATAGATTTTGTCACTGGTTTACCTCGTACATCTCAAAAGTTTGATTCCATATGGGTGATAGTTGATAGGCTTACCAAATCAGCACACTTCCTATCGGTTAGGACCACTTACATAGTTGAAGAGTATGCAAAATTATATATCAAAGAGATAGTTCAGTTACAAAGAGTACTAGTCTCTATTATATCATATCGGGGAGCTTAATTTACTGCAAATTTTTTGAAGTCTTTTCAGAGATATTTAGGAACATAAGTTAATTTAAGTATAACTTTTCACCACAAATAGATGGACAAGCGGAACGTACCATTCATACACTTGAAGTTATGCTCCGAGCTTTTGTATTGTACTTGAAAGGTAGTTGGGATGATCATTTACCTCTCATCGAGTTTGCCTACAATAATAGTTATTATTCAAGCATAAAAAAGGCACCATATGAAGCTTTGTATGGATGAAAGTATAGATCACCAATTGGATGGTTTGAAGTGGGTGAATATGCCTTGTTCTAGCCATATCTTGTTCATCAATCTATGGAAAAGGTTAAAGTGATCAAACAGTGGGTGGAGACAACCAAAAGTTCACACAAATCATATGTGAATATTAGAAGAAGGGCGCTAGAGTTTGCTATCGGTGATTGGGCACTCTTGAAGGTGTCAATAATGGAGGGGGTTATGAGATTTTGTAAGAAAGTAAAGCTAATTCCACATTATATAGGCCCATATAAGATTATTCTGAGGTTTGGCCATGTCTCTTGTGAATTAGAGCTACCCCAAGAGCTCTTAATAGTTCATCCAGTATTTCACATCTCAATGCTTTGAAAGTTCATGGGAGATCCATCTTATATTACTTCTACTGAATATTGACAAGTTACGAAAGATCTCAACTATGAATAAATACCTATTGCTATACTAGATCGACAAGCTAATAAGTTAAGGAATAAAGAAATAGCTTCTATAAAAGTGCTTTGGAGAAACCAACCAGTAGAAGAGATAACATGGGAGGTTGAAGAAGTGATGAAATCAAAGTACCCCCATTTGTTCAATTAGGGATATTAACCTTAGTCTTGAACTTGTTTTAGTTGGAAAATTATGCTAACATTCAAGGACAAATGTTCCTAAGGGGGTGAGGATGTAACATCCTGTATTTTGCTTGTACCTGTACTAATTATATGGAACTTGGTATAGACTTGTGGTATAGGTAATGAGTGAGATTTTTTATGAGAGTATTAATGGTGTAGATGAAATTATAGATACTGCCCATATGTTCTAATGTGATGCAACAAAGTTAATGTTGATGCAACTATTTAAACTTAGGATCGTAGGCTAGTATTTGAATCAAAAGTTTAAAGTGACCAAGTATATATAAGTTTTAGGTTAGATCCAAGGGATTAAGAACTAAAAATGAAGCATTTTATTGAGGTTCTTGCTTGACTTAATTAAACTAGTTGGTGAGTCACCTAATTGTGATAAATGGACCAAGTTAATGGACCTAAGGTTATGGATCAGATTTGATCCTATGTTAATACTCATTTGGGCCTAACTTAAGTAAAAGAAACGGAAATGAAGAACTGGACCAAGCACTTAATCTACCAAAGGACCAAGTTAATTGAGCCTAAAATAAGAATTTAAGCAAGTAGGTGAATCACCTACTTTAAAATTTTGAGAATCTTGAACCCTTAAGTAGGTGCTCACCTACTCGGACTAATTTGTGACTAAAAATGAGGTCAATAAGAGAAGTTCTAGAGGGCTTAATATAAGATCAATATAGTTGGTCATTTTACTCATTTTAAACACAATATTCACCCTTTTAAATTTCCGTTTTCTCACTTTCTTAACAAGGATAAGAACAACATCCCTAAAATTCCTTATAGGGTTCTTAAAGAAACCCTCATCTTTTCAAGCTAAGGTAAGTGAAAACATTAAAGGTTTAGCTTAATTATCTCGTGGAAGATTAGGAAATCATGCTATAGGTGCCTAATTATAAAGACATGGAAGAATATAAAACAAGTTACTTGCTCACTTTTTCCTTGTTATTAAGAGATCTCTTTTCTTCTTTGGTTTAAAGTGTGAAGGAAAGTGAAAGTTAAATTTCTTAAGGAGTTCAACTTTAAAGGATAAGTTAAAGAATTGAGGTAAGGTGACTGCCCTATTTTGTTCTCCTTATATATGAATTTGAGAGAGAATTATGGGTGTGTTGTTATTGAGAACTCAAGAGATGATGAGTTTAATAATTAATTTCTACGATAAAAAAGGATTTGGGACTGTTTTGTATGTATATGTTATTGGTTGCCAGGTTGATGTTTGAGAAATGTGTGTTTAGTTTGTAATGAAATATAGAAGAAAGGTATGGCGGTACACGACCGAACTAATTATTGTATATGTTTACTGACCAATCTATTTTGTGTATAGTTTAGAAGATTTAATGAAGCCAAGGTGGTTTTGGTGAATCTTATAAGAACATGTATGGTATGTCGGTGAAATTGGAGGAGAAAAGGGTTAAAATAACACCCTTGATTGATAGATTAAGGGCTTACAGACCAGTTACTATTTTGGTAATGTTCGTAGCCCAAATTTGTTGGTTGGTTTCTAATATTAGTTTACCATGTATTCTATTGTATATAAGTAATCCAAATGAAGGGTAGTCAAGTTGGGCTAGTATCGGAGTTGTACGACCAGGTATGTAAGGCATACTTTATTTTGCACTCTTTGGCATAAAATTGGACATTTGATCCATCAAGTAAGCTTCCAAGGTTATCCTATAACAAGTAATATATAATGGCAGTGTATTATATCCCATGTAGACAATGACCTTCTTCCCACTAACTAACGGGTTAACACACCTCAATACTTTCTTATTATTAAGCCTGCACGTCTATTTTCACTAGAAAATTTTAGGAGTTCTCCATTCACTAAATACTACCCATGTGTTGTTTTCATCTCCTAAACATTTCATTTGTGTGCCAATAGATTCCTACTTTATTTTTTTTGCATTAAGTCTCAATTTACACGTCTCTTATTGGTAGATTATTGTTTCAAGGTTCAATAATGTTATGACCACCAAAGTAACAATATCAAAGGCTAAATAAACTAACGCAAATTTGTAAAATGAGTGGTAGCTCAGGGGTATAAGCCTATCATGGGACAATCTTCATACCATTATATATGGGTGGCATCTCAAGGGAAAAAGCCTAGCATGGGCCGATCCCAATGTTCATATGTGGGCGGCAGCTCAGGGGTGTAAGCCTAGCATGGGCCAATCCCGATTATCTATTTACCATTGATCAGCTGGTCATTTGCATTATATGGCTTAAAAGATTATAAAGTAAGAACGGTAAAAATGAAGAAAAGAATGTAATGTATGTAGTCCCACAAGTTTATATAAAGGTGGTCTACTAGTACAACTTATACACTTGTATCTGATTTCTATTGAGCTCTTGTATCATGTGTTGTTACCTTTAGCCTTACATATTCAGTATATATTTTTGTATTGACAGACCTCATGGGGGACCTGTATTTCATGCTACAGGCGTAGGTGCTTCAGATAATACACCTTGCTAGTAGGAGCATAGTCTATTCAGTGACTATTAGTGAGCTCCAGGTTGATTTGAGACTTTCTGAGTCTGTTCCATAGAGTTTGGTATTGTACAGTGGTCAAGAGTAGGATGGGGTTTATCCCGACCCTAACTAAGTTATGTATCTTTTAGAGGCTTTGTAGACTAATGTAAAGTTAAACATGGAAGTGTCTTGTCGTTTAAATGTTGTGGCCCCAACGTCCAAGTCTTGTATATATAACTTTGTGCTAGCCTACGTAGTTATTCTCATCGATGCATTATATTATATTTTTCAGAACCTTTGGTTATCATAGTTACATACATAAAAAGTACAAGGTTATGGATTGGTTCTCTCGAGACTTCACAGCTACGAGTCCATGTTCTCCCTAATGGGATTTAAGGCATGACACCAAGACTTATATGGTGATCAATGTTCAAACCTTCTGTGATTCTATCTTACTAGGTATATAGGTAAAGAGTACAAATCATATATTTTAAATATGACATGGGTAGGATGAGTCATACACTGGACATTGTTGGGTTCAAGGGTTAAAGATTAGGTACTAGTGGTGGGTACCACTCTTATCAAAGGGTACGACTCGTGAGAGCCAGTCGTCCCCTGTGGTGGATTTTAGTGCAACTTAAGTGGGGGTATTCTGGATATTTCCCTACTTACCCTAATAAGGTCCCATGACTTGTAATTCTCTTGGGAGGCTATTCACCCAATTATTCTATTCATTAACACTTAGAAACTCTTCCTAAACACTCTATAATTCTCTCAAAATCTTTTGGGCATAAAATCGAGGGTTTCAACTAAAGGACTTATTTGGGGACCTTGTCGGTGGTTTCTATCGACCTACATTGTAGATTAAGTCATGTTATCTTCCCTCATTGTTAGTTTCAACTAAATTCATGGTTTTATACAATATTTTTATGATTTCATTATTGTGTGATTTTGTGTTTTCAAATATGATTTGGGGTTTTTTGGTTATAAATGCTTGGTTATAGTTATCCCATATTTTAATTATAAATTTATATGCATTAATTGTTGTTTTGGATAATTGGTTGCATGGGACTGGTTACTTAGTAATGAACTTTGGTTTTGGAAATACTATGCCCCCAATGTGTTTGATAAAATGCCTTTAACAATGTTTTCACTATAATATTGTTTTTTTAAAATGGAACTTACGCATGGTTATGGTTTTAAATTGATTGGAAAGGCATTGGTGGCCATGTTTTTTGTTAATTGTAAATCAAGAAGGGTACATGGAATCCCTTAAACCTATATATGGTTGGATATGGATAAAACTTGCAAGTTATTATTGGTATGACGATACTTCTATTAATAGCCTTGGTTATAATGGTAAATGTATTGGTTGGTTTCTTGGTAATGGGTTTAATTAGGCAATGCGGGGTGTGTAGGAAAGTCGTGGAAGGTGGAGGTCCTATGGAGACCAAAACTGAAAACTCATATTTGATGATGTGAGGTTTGGTCTTGGTGACCATGTGCATGATGTCACTCTATATTTTGGGGGATGTTGTTTTCATTGTAGGTTTACTTCCCTGGTCGTACAACTTCACGTACTGGGGCCCTTTCAGTAGGGGGATCTGAACCCATATTACGTGTGGGTGGTTTAGGACGGCAAAGCTACATAACCTAGATAAAGGTTTTACTGTCATGCTACACCTTGTCCTATAATGCCCTTCAGGTTATTAGTTGTGTTCTTGCTTATTTTCATCGATAGAGATCCTATATAGCCTGCCCATGTCATTAGTGACATGCTGTAACCAATAGTTCAGTTACCTAACGGTTTGTTTATTTTTTAGAACCATTTTTTCAATTTGAAGTCTTTGTCGATTCAAAATTGCCGCCGAGGGAAAACTTCTGTAAAATTATTTTAGATGCCAATTTTGACTGCGCCAGTAGCTACGTAATATAAATTTTAGGGTAAGTTGACCCTTGGTTCGGATCCCACTACGCCCGAGCTCATTTCGACCAATTAGTCAAAAAGTTAAAAATAAAAATATATGTGTGTAGGACCCACAAAATTCCTAAATGACCCCAGATAGAAAATTTGACTACACCAATGCATCCAAAATGTCAAATTTAGTGGGGTTACATAGTTTGTTTGTGAAAAATAGAGTCTGAATGAGTTCGAGAGGTCAAAAACAAGTTTTGCCCTTGTGGGCCCATTTAAACTCGTATCCTTTTGGCTGATTTTTGGGGCATTCTTCACCTCTTTGAGAACCCTAGCAGCCATAAAGATTTGTTGCCAAAAAAATGAGTCTTTTGGGTTGATTAGGAGCTTGAATAACTAGTGTAATCCATTTTTTCTATAAATCTAAGGTAAGGTTCCTTCAAATTTTATATTAATTTCTTGATTTCTATACCCAAAGCCCCTATGTTTTTGAGGCTCACTTGTAGCCATAAATGTTATTGTTTTACTCAAATTTCTTAAGGGTTTTATCTCACTAATAATATTTAGACTATGGGTTGGTCTCAGAAACTCATTTTCCGAAGGTGGGACCAACTTGGGGGTTTGGTGTCATTTTGGACCCAAGGCATGATGGTTCCATAATGGATGTTGTTGTTCTTTTAATGACGCTTAGATTTAGTTGTTGATAGCTTGGATCATGGAAAAAAAAGCTTTAATAAAAAGGAAGGCAAAACTTGTTGGTTCGTGAGCAAATTGTACTTGAGGAAGGTTATGGTTACTTATAGATAGATTGAGCTTGATTGTAGTATAATTATTTATATCTTGTGAGATTGGTCGGCGTCTTAGATGATAAATAGATGATTGGTGATACTTGGGATTACATGATTCTTGTAGGCTATTAAACTTGAAAAATGTGAGTCTTGACCTTTAGCCTAGAACCTTGGGTAGTTCTATTTGTAGTCTCATAAATAGTATGAGATACTCTAGTTGCTCTACTCGTAGAGACTAATGTTGTTGGCTAACCTTAAGAGTATGTTGATCATAAATTCTTCTTTGGATATATTTTTACAATAGACAAATTTGATAAAAACCTATCTCTTACACCTGAGTTCTAGAATATTAAGGAAATATCGTACAACCACTTGAAATTGCGAAACATTGTTTCCCAAAAAGATACATGACAAAATTTAGGATTTGATGACCTTTTTTTTTCTAATTGGGTTTCCTCTTTATGCATATAATAACCTTTTCAAGAATTTTATCATTAAGAATTTTATAGCATCTCTTGAAGTACAAAAATAACATGTACTGCAAAAGATGTAGGAAGTCTTTCATTGATTGGAAGAGTGCTCTGTAAGACCCCACAAAATTCTCTCATAGTCTGAGCCTTAGAGCGTGTTCAGTAAAGTGTTAATCCGGCCCTAAAAGGTTGAGAAGTGTCTTCCCAAGTGAGAAGTATTTTGAACTGTGTAGAATTTTCCTAATATAGACTTTTTGTCATGTAGAGCATTGAATAAGCTTTCCATCGATACCAATTTCCTCAAAATCCGACATCGAACGAGAAAGTTATGACCGTTTTACTAAGAGCAATCAGAACTTCCCGGTGCGATGGACGGGTTGACGGACCGTCGATATTTCGACGGACCATCTCCTAGACCATCGTAACCAAGGACATAACTACATTTTTAGGCCCAAGTGCGACGGACACGACGATGGACCGTCAAGGCTGCGACGGACCATCGTTGAGACCATCGCCGCTGAGGCAAGGTGGCCTCATCCTGGACAACGTGTGATGGATGATTCGACGAACCATTGAGTTTACGACGGAACATCACCCATGCCATCACAACCAAGGTAGTGTGTTCTTTTTTTGACTGTCGTACAATGGACGATCCAACAGACCGTCAGACTAGCGACGGACCATCGCTTCGACCATCGCAGCCCCCGTTCAGTAATTTTAAGACATTTTTAAAAGGGCTTTTTAGTCTTTCTCCCACTCTTTTTAGCCCCTATTTATATCTGATCAAGGGTCACAACTTTATTTTTCATCTTCAACATCAAAAACTAGGGTTTCCTACATATCAAAACCCTTTTTTCTTCTTCAAGAAAAATCAAGAGAAATCAAGAAATCTAGAATCTCTCCAAGAGCCTTCAAGAAAGAGTTTCCCTAAGGTATGCAGATGTTGATTCTTGGGTCCCTATCATCGAAGAAGCTCAAGAACCCTTTTCTAAATTTCAAAGATCTTATGTTTATGAGTTTTCATGATTCATGTGAGTTGAAATTGATGTTCATGCTATTATTGAGTTTTAATTGAACACTTGAATACTACTAGATCTGATCTTATTATTGAGATTCAGCTACGAAACCAAGTAAATTCAGCATAACTCAATCAGGTCATTCAAGAAATATGATCAGTAACAGATTCAGCTATGTTGAAGTTCAGTTAAGAATCAGTTTAGAGTATTTTAGTTGGTAGTTGAAGATAGCACCGAGCGAGTGCAGGGACTGAGGCTCCCCACTAGAGAGGCAGATTCGTTAGGAGCAATCTCTAAACTCCAGAACTGCGTAGCCAGCGCAGGAGCAGGAGTCACCCGTTAGAATAAGGCTTGACTATTATACTTCCTTAGGCTTGACTTCCTGTGAGGGTCACCCGTTAGAGAGCTTTCACTAGAGTAGAGGCCTTTATCCTGGCACGGTATTGATACCTTTCTAGCTGGGGTTACAAGTTGGACCCCACCAGTTCAGATTCGGGGCATGTCAGTTAAGTGAGAACTCCTAGAGTTACAGTTTCAGTATCAGTCTTTAGAGTAGAACTCAGAAATCAGGACTGTCAGATAGTCACCTATCTCAGTAACTCAGATAGTTCCATTAATTCATGGACCACTCACTAGATATGCATGGTCTAACATAAAGATATTTAGTATCAGTATTATCAGATCCAGAGATCACCCGTTAGATAGGCTTGATCTTAGTCTCAAATTCAGTTGAGTAATCTTATTATCAGATCTAGAGATCACCCATTAGATTAGGCTTGATCTCAGTCTCAGATTCAGTTGAGTAATCTCATTATCAGATCCAGAGATCACCTAATTGTTAGGCTTGATCTCAGTTGAGTAATCTCATTATCAGATCTAGAGATCACCTATTTGATAGGCTTGATCTCAGTCTCAGATTCAGTTGAGTAATCTCATTATCATATTTAGAGATCACTCGTTAGATAGGCTTGAACTCAGTCTCAAATTTAGTTGAGTATTCTCAATATCACATTCAGATATCCTCTGCTAGATAGGTTCGATCTCAGATAAAATATCTTCTTGTCATTGATAGTAGATTCAAGGATTATCCATTAGAGAGGTTTGATCTTTGATTCAGTCAGCTAAGAGTAGCAAGTTCAGAGTGCAGTCATTGATGTGAGCAGATTCAGTTAATCAACTCTAGTAACATCAGTTTCTGAGATCACTCACTAGAGAGTACTGATCTCAACTCCATTACTCGGTTATCAATATCAGGAGATTTAGTTATTTAGTATCTCAGTATTAGTAGTGAGTTCAGATGACAGTAAAGAGGTATCCGAGTTTCTGTATTTTGAGTCACGATGATTTTAGTTATGATTTATGCATTCATGCATGTGTTCTCATTCAGTACTCTTATGATTATTCAGTTAAGTAATTGTTCATGCATCAGCCCTTGCATTTAGCCTTACCTTATCTTCATACTTGGTATATTCTTGTACTGACGTATTTGCGCTATGGTGATTTATTTTACACAATAGGTTCATAGGAACGAGGTCCAGAGTACCCTTAGCAGCTCAGTCCCAGTCAGCAGTAGTAGACGTAGCAGTGAGTTCTCTTCAGGCAAGGATGATCCTTATTTTATTATCGCATCAGATTTAGTTTATTTTCAGTAGATTGAGTTAGTTGGGGACATGTCCCATCAACTCCACAGTTCAGACAGTTTAGAGGCTTTTCAGACAGATGTATTAGTATTCAATTTTCAGTTTCGAGTATTTTAGATATTTTGAACCTTATGGACAGTTTTCGCTAGTTTTTCACATTTACTTGAGATATTATGCAGTGCACAGGTATAAATATCAGTAGAGGGTTAGCTTGTGGTCCTTCGGGATCATGAGTACCGTGTGAAATTCTAATTCTAGAAAATCGGGTCGTTACATACTCAAAGATGAGATAATTATATTTTTTGAATATCCCCTATATGTATATTCATAATAGGTATAATTCATGCCCCTTTAAAGGATTTTATTGCTCAATATTGACACACGGACTGAAAGTATGTCTAAACCTATTTGTACGTATTAGGATTGGCAAGTAGTTTCAGCTGCATATGCCCATCACGAAAAAAAATATGCATGCTTTATATAATGTTGAAGCATAGGTCAGGGAATTTTTTATAATTGCAATGGGGAAGGGATACTTTGTACTGTTATAAATCTTATTAAGAATTATTTTTCATTTTTGGTTCTTTGTTCTCGTAACAATTAAGATTTTAAGTGGCAAACAATGAGTACCTTAGTATTATAGTTTTATTGACTTTTGGTCATGATTACACATTTCTTATTATGAAATTAATTTAATTTTATGTCTGAAGTAGAGTATTAGATTTATATGGTACTGAAAGCATAATTTTGAATTCTTGTCAAAATAGTATTCATTTATTTTTTGAGGAATATGTTGATATTATGATGATGCTCGATTAATCTAGAAGATGTAATGATGTTATGATGATACTCGATGAATCTGTAGAATATAATGATGTTATGATAATGCCCGATAAATTTCGACAATAGCTTGATATTATGATAATGCTCGATTAATCCAAAAGAGTTAATGATGTTATGATGATACCTAGTGAATCCAAAGGATATAATGATGTTATGATGATGCCCTATCAATTTGGAGGATATGCTAATGTTATGATGATTCCCGGTTAATTCGGAAGAGATAATGATGTTATGATGATACCCGATGAATTCGGAGGATATAATGATGTTATGATGTTGCCTGGTGAATCCGAAGGTTATGTTGATGTTATGATGATACCCGGTTAATCTTTAAGAGGTAATGATGTTATTACGATACTAGGTGAATCCAAAGGATATAATGATGATATTATGATGCTCGGTTAATCCGGAGGATATGTTGAGGTTATGATGATGCCCAGCTAATCTGGAAGAGGTAATGATGTTATTCTGATACCCGATGAATCCAGAGGATATAATGATGTTATGATGATTCCTGGTGAATTTGAAGGATATGTTGATATTGTGATAATTGGCTAATCTGGAAGAGTTAATGATGTTATGATAATACCATGTGTGGTGAGTTTATATGAATATATGGACATATGTAGGGTTATTCCGTGTGTGACTAAACCCATTTGTATATTTGGGACACGATGACTTCCTTTATAGATTATTAATCTTTATTCATCACAAATAACTAGTAAGAGGTGTGACCCATATTAATTCTAATTACTAACTAGAAGTAGATTATGTTGAGTATTGGGTGAAAGCTAATTGATATGTGTAATCTTGTGTAGAACTAAGGGCTCACCTAGTAAATCTACCTGAAATGGATAAATGGTCATGTTATGGAATTTCTCCTAATAAAGTGGCTTATGTGATAAGTAGTCGGTCTCTAATAAATGACTATGACTTGAGGGCTAGAAGCCAAGAAAACTAGTTGGTGAACTTTACATGGTTAAAATATGAAAAATAGTCCTTAAGGTTGTAACATGCCTAATGATATAGGACTTAGTATTATATGATGAATAGTTAAGTTAACATTTACCATGTGATGTTGTGGTGGCTTTATTGACAACTTATATAATGAGGATGCTAACTAGAAAATGGCCATGAGATAGGTGAATAAATAATAGTGTTGGTAACTCATAGCTTTTCATTATTTGATGACTAATAAACTATAAGACTTGTAAACTAGTGTTTCATGGATATGGTGATTAGCTAATATATACTAGGCTTAGAGTTCATCAATAAAATAGAGACTAGGTATTATATAACTATGTTATGGTGATATTAGTTTTTTTATGCTAAATTATTATATTGATAATGATTCTAGACCTTTGTAAGAGGCAATGGCAGGAATGTTTAACCTGCGACTTTGGTGAGTTGTTTGTGTAGTTGTGCCTTGATAGATTAAAGAATTGATTTTTTGGTGTACTCTCCGGTGGTATGGGATTCCACGACGATTTCTTTGTTATGTTCTTTTGCATGTACTTCTCGGTTGTATGGGACCTCATGGTAAGTTCTTGTGCTTTATATTTGAATGATGGTTGGTCGTTATTCTGGTAAATACATGGTTGTTATTGTATATGTGGCTTTATTCTTCCAAAATAATTACTCATTTGTATGACGAATATGGTATATATTGATATAATACATTGTGCAATTTCTCTAGTAGATTAGTTATTTTCTACAGTGATATTGAAGAAGATTCAGGTTTGATCCTATACATTGACTATAAGCCATCGTCTTACTTTATATTGTCCTAATATTTTAATTTAGCTTAGTCGGCCAATGATGCCTACTAAGTACTCATGTTTTGGTTATCATACTATGCCTCTGTAGTTTTTTGGTGTAGACAAGAGTTCTAGTTGCCGTCGATGAGTCGAGATCAAGCCATTTTGATCATGAGGAGAAAGGGTGAGCTCCTAGAGTTTGAGTTTACCTTTTTCCATTCTATCCTTATTCTGTCTTTTGCATTCGAGATGAATATATAACATCATTTAAGACTATTTAAATTTATTAGACTTTGAGTTGTAATTTTTGTGTCCGATTTAGAGTTTCTCTTGTATATATACTATGAGGTCATAGGATTGGTATTCGAATGTCAATTTTTACTTTTATGAAATATTGTTGTTATATTGTGTTCCTATATAGGGTCCATGATGGACCTTTCTACCGAGGCAACACATTGCATTAGCTCTGAGTTACAATGTTGGCTTACCTACGAGTGGGTTATGGTAGGTGTTATCCTGACTCGAAAATTGGGTCATGACAAATTGGTATCAGATCCTAGGTTTCACTAGTATTGTTGGTACAAGAGAAAGTCTAGAATATAGTTCGGTAGATCGGAATGTTGACGTCCATTTCCTATATTCGGGAGGCTATGTGACATTCTTAAGAAACCTTCATTTTTTCCATTCATATTGTGTTAAGAGTCTGAGTTAGTTTATGGTATATTTTCTTGACTTTACCGTTTCACAGATGTCTAGGAGATGTGCTACCCCTATGCGGGGTACGGGTCCTGAGATTGGGCCTAGAAATCCTACTTCTATTCCCAAATAAGATAAAGGTTGAGGACAACCTCGTGATGTGTCGCCAGCTAGGAGCCAGGATAGGCCACCTTCACTGGAACCTATCCCCACACCAGAGCTAGAGATTTATCTGCCACAGCTAGCGGTGGGATAGGGACCAACCCAAGCTCCACCAAGTTACATTTCTTTTTCATTGCTCAGAGATACCCTGATTCAGATGCTGAGTATGGTTTATGGTGTATCATTTGATGGTGCATAGAATTTTGAGACCAGGGCATAGTCTGTAGCTACAACTCCCAGTGTTGAGATTTCTCTTACACCGGTAATCGTTCAGCCTACAACCACACCACCAGTTGTGACCCAGCCTGCTATGTCTGCCGATGAGCAGATGATTTTTTTTCTATTTTTAAGGTTGGCTTCGCCTAGGTTTTCTAGTGCTCCTGTGGAGAATGCATTTGAGTTTCTTACTGCTTATGAGGATAGGCCTCGTGCTTTAGGACTTGTTGAGACTTGTGGTGTGGATTACACCATATTCTAGTTGGATTTGTTTTTTTGTCACTAGTGGAGGGGTTTCGCGGATTCTAGACCAATTGGCTATTCTTCCCTGCCATGGACTTAGTTCTCTAAGATATTTTTGGAGAAGTATATGTCACATAGTCTTAGAGATTGACTGAGGGATCTGTCCTCCTGACTGGAGTAGGTCTCCATGAAAGTCGCCGAGTATGAGGCTCATTTTTATGAGTTGGCCAGACATATGACTTATATTTTGGAAACTGAGTATGAGTGAGTTTGATGCTTCGTTAGAGGGTTGAGACTCCCTAATCGGATGGCTACTCAGAGTCTAGTTACTGCGTGTATGACTTTTCCTGAGGTTTCTGATTATGCTAGAGTGATGGAGGAGATGCATATAGAGAGTGAGGGCTATGAGAAGATGCCTATATTCTAGGGTAGATTTGGTGGGAGTCATTGTGGTTCACGCTTTAGAGGTGGTGGTTCTAATGTTGGGTATCCTTCGCGTCTATTTTCTTAGCCTCAGAGTCATCCTAGCCTACCAGTTTAGGAAACTCTTTAGACTACTGGGGGAGGTTAGTTTGGTGTTAGTGGTCACCCTAGTAAGGTTGGTGATCATTCCTTATGGGGTTTATTTTAGAGTTATGCTAGATGTGGTGGTTATTCAGGTATAGCTAGATCTATGAGTTCTGGTTCTGCTCATGATTCTTATTTTACTTGTGGGCTTCTCGGTCATTTATCAAGAGATTTCCCTAGTCATGGGAAGATGGTTATTTTAGCCTAGGGTAATACTCCTATAGGCTATATATCCCTCAGGTTGAGATGGTCTGTGAGGTCATAGGGGTGCTTACCCGGGTGCTCTAGGTGGTACTCAAGCAGGTAAGACCGGAGGTCAGTCAGGTGCCCAGTCAGGTGGAGAGCATGGTTAGTTATATGCAGTACCTACTAGACCTGAGGCTGAGACATCATATGTTGTAGTGACAGGTATGATTTAGGTATGCTGCAAGTCGGCTCTTTCTTTATTTGATCCTGGATCCACTTATTTTTACATATCATCTAATATTTCACCATAGTTGGATTTAACTAGTTATTTATTATCTGTTCCATTATGCATATCTACTCCCGTGGGTGATTCTTTAGTAGTGGATCAAGTGTTCAGATCATATGTTGTGAAAGTTAGTAATGCTTATACTTTTGTTGATCTTATTATTCTAGCTATGCTGAATTTCAATGTGATACTGGGAATGGACTTGTTAGATCACTATCAAATAGTCATGGATTGTTTTTCCAAGACCGTTACCTTAGCAATGCCCGGCATACCCTCAGTTGTATGGCAAGGAGTGGTTAGCCATGAGCTGCCAGGGATTATTTCTTTGGTTTATGCTAGGAGACTTATATCGAGAGGTTGCAATTCTTATGTTTCTTAAATATGTGATACTCGTGTAGAGAGTTCAATGCTTGACTCTATTTATATTGTGTGTGAGTTTCCTGATGTGTTTTTTGATGATCTGTCTGGTATTCCCCCTGATCGTGAGATTGAATTTAATATTGACCTTGAGCCTGGCACCCAACCTATTTCTATGGTACCCTACCATATGGCTTCTATCAAGCTTAAGGAGCTGAATTCTTAGCTTTATGATCTTCTTGGTAAGGGTTTGTTAGACTAAGTTTGTTCCCATGGAGAGCTCCTATTTTTTTAAAGAAGAAGGATGGTTCAATGCGTATGGGGTATAGATTACAGGCATCTTAATAAAATGATGTTGAAGAACCATTATCCTATGCTTTGCATTGATAATTTTTTTGACCAGCTTTAGGGTGCAATAGTATTTTCTAAGATTGACTTGATATCTGGTCATCATCTATTGAGGATTCGGGCTAAGGATATCCCACAAATGGCCATTAGGACCTATTATGGTCACTATAAGTTCTTGGTGATGTCTTTTGAGTTGACTAATGCACCCATCGTATTCATGACTCAATGAACCAAGTGTTCAGACCCTATCTAGACTCTTTTATTAGTGTGTTCAGTGATGATATTCTTTTTTACTCGAGGAGTAGTGAGGATCATATGCAGCACTTGAGGATTTTACTCAAGGTTCTGCGAGAGCTTGTGCTTTTTGCCAAGTTCTCCAAGTAATATTTTTGGCTTGAGTCTGTGTCTTTTCTTAGACACGTGGTGTCCAAGGCTGGTATTATGGTAGACCCGACTAAGATCTCGATAATTTGTGATTGGACTAGGCCTACGTCTCTGATGGAGGTTCGCCGTTTTATTGGTATGGCTTGATACTATAGGCGCTTTATTGAAAGATTTGAAATTATAACAACCCCTATGACTAGATTGACTCGGAAGGAAGTTACTTACTGAGGGTCCGAGGAGTGTGAGTTGAGCTTCAGAAAGTTTAAGGATTGTCTCTCTTCCGCTCTGTGTTATCTCCTCCAGTTGAGGGTGAGGGATTCACAGTGTTTTGTGATGCTTCTGATGTAGGTCTTGGATGTGTTTTGACGCAGCAAGGTCATGTCATCGCCTATGCTTCTAGACAGCTTAAGGTGCCTGAGCGCAACTTTCCCACTCATGATTTGGAGTTGGCTGCGGTAGTTTTCGCGCTCAAGATTTGGAGGCATTACTTGTATGGTATGCGTTGTGAGATTTTCACTAATCATCATAGTCTTTAGCATCTTATGACATAGTGAGAGCTTAATGCTCGCTAGCGCAGATGGATGGAGATGCTAAAGGACAATGATATTTCCATCTTGTATTATCCGGGTAAGGCGAATATGGTGGCTGATACCTTGAGTCGTAAGGCAGTGAGTATGGGTAGTTTGGCATGTATATCTGTTTCTTAGTGGCATATGCCATGAGACATTTATTCCTTAGCCAACTAAATGGTTCCACTTGATATTTCAAATAATACAAGTATATTGGCTTGTATGAAGGGGATACCATTCCTATTTGAGTTGATTCGTGATTGTCAGTATGAGAATAACAAGTTATGCTTTCTCTGTGACCAGGCAATTAGTGGTTCGTCTAGGAGGTACACTATAGATTTCGAGGGTATTCTGAGATTTCAGGGTCGTATTTGTGTTCCCTGGCTTGATGACTTAATTCAGTCGATTCTTCATGAGGCTCACAATTCTAGATATTCCATTCTTCATAGTACAACTAAGATGTATAGAGTTTTGACACAACATTACTGGTAGGATGGGATGAAGAGAGATATGGCGGGCTTTATGGATCATTTCCTACACTGTCAGCAAGTTAAGACCGAGCATCAGCGTCTAAGTGGATTGACTCAAAGGTTTCCCATTGTTGAGTGGAAATGGGAATAGATTACTATGGACTTCATTAGCGTTTTACATCATAATCCCCGAGGTAATGCTGGTTTTTGGGTTATTGTGGATCATTTGACTTAGTCAACATGTTTTATTCCAATTCAGATGACCTTTAGGGCTGAGATATTTTCCTAGATTTATGTTCAGGAGATAGTTCGTTTGCATGGGGTGCCCGCTTCTATCATATCGAATCGTGGTTCTGTATTTACTTTCAGATTTTTTAGGGCATTTCAGGGAGATTTAGGTACTCGAGTGGATTTGAGTACAACTCTTCATCCGCAGATAGATGGTCAGTCCGAGGGAACTATTTAGGTGCTTGAGGATATGATTCGATCCTGTGTTATGGATTTTGGAGGACAGTGGGATCAGAACTTAGCATTGGCTGAGTTTGCTTATAACAACAGCTATTATTCGAGTATTGAGATGGTGCCTTATGAGGCCTTGTATGGTAGGAGATGTCATTCTCTGATAGGATGGTTTGAGACTTCTGAGGTGAGACCTCATGGTATGGATTTTCTTTAGGACTCATTGGATAGAGTTAGGGTGATTCAGGACTTATTGAGAGAAACCCAGAGTATGTAGAAGGCCTATGTAGATCATTGGCTTCATGCCTTGATATTTAGAGTTGGTGACTGTGTATTCCTTTGTGCTTCACCTATGAGAGGTATGATGACGTTCGAAAGGAAAGGTAAACTCATCCCTCGGTATATTGGCCCTTTTAAGGTTCTCTGCCTAGTCGACGTGGTGGCCTATGAGTTATCTTTACCTCTAGATTTTGTAGATGTTTATACATTTTTCCATGTCTCCATGCTGCGAAAGTATATTCCTGACTCATCCCATGCGCTTAGGTGGGCCTCAGTCCAGTTAGATAAGCAGTTTGCCTTTGTAGAGGAGCCCGTGCTTATTTTGGCTACTAATGTGAGGTGGTTGAGTACTTGAGAGATTTTGTAGTAAGGGTTTAGTGGATTCACCTCCCTGTGGAGGAGGCCACTTGGGAGATAAAGAGCGAGATTCGATCCTATTATCTTCACATGTTTAAGACTTCAGGTATTTCCTCAGCTTTAACTTTCGAGGATGAAAGTTCCTTAGTAGTGGATATTATAATGACCCTTCAGGTCATTAGCCACTTTCTTGCTTATTTTTGCTGATTGAGATCGTCCATAGACATCCCAATTCATTAGTGACTTTTTGGAATCGATTGTTTGGTTACCTGATAGTTCGTTTGTTTTTTAGAACCACTTTTCCAATTTAAAGTCTTTGTCGATTCCAAATGTCCACCAAGCAAAAACTTTAGTAAAATTATTTTGGATGCAAATTTTGACTATGCCAGTAGCTATGTAATATCGATTTTAGGGTAGGTAGACCATTTGTTCGGATCCTATAGTACCCTAACTCATTTCAACCCATTAGTCAAAATGTAAAAAATTAGAATATATGGGTGTGGGACCTTCAAGTGGCATAAATGACCTCGCATGAAAAATCTAACTTTACCAATGTGTCCAGAATGTTGAATTTAGTGGGGCTACATAGTTCGTTTAAAAAAATGGAGTTTGAATGAGTCCGGTTTATGACCTTGCGGGCCCATTTAAACTCATATAAAAGGCCCTTTTAACCGATTTTTAGGGCATTCTTCACCTCTTTGAGATCCCTAGCAGCCATAATGATTTGTTCACAAAACTATGAGTCTTGTTGGTTCATTAGGAGCTTGAATACCTTGTGTAATCCATTTTTTCTACAATTCTAAGGTAAGATTCCTTCAAATTTGGTGTTAATTTCTTGATTTCTAGACCCAAAACCCCTAAGTCTTTGAGTCTCACTTATAGCCACAAATGTGATTGTTTCACTCAAATTTCTTTAGAGTTTTAGCTCTGTCATGATATTTAGACAATGGGTTGGTCTCAAAAACTCATTTTCCGAAGGTGCGACCTACTTGGGGGTTTGGTGTCATTTTGTACCCATGGTATAATGGTTCCATAATTGGTGTTGTTGTTATTGTAATGATGCTTAGATTATGTTGTTGATAGCTTGGCCCATGGAAGAAGAAGCTCCAAGAAAAGGGAAGGCAAAGCTTGTTAGTTCTCGAGTAATTGTACTCTAGGTATGTTAGGCTTACTTATAGAAAGATTGAGCTTGATTATGGTATATTTATTTATATCTTGTGATATTGGGTAGGGTCTTAGAAGATAAATTGATTATTGGTGATACTTGAGATTAGTTGATTCTTGTAGGCTATTAAACTTGTAAAATATGATACTTGACCTTTAGCTTCGAACCTTGGGTAGTTCTACTTGTAGTCTCATGAATAGTATGAGATACTCTAGTTGATCTAATAGTTGAGAATAATGTTTTTGGCTAACCTTAAGAGTATGTTGACCATAAATTCTTTTTTTGATATATTTTTACATTAGAAAAATCTGAGAAAAACCTATCTCTTACACCTAAGTTCTAGAATATTTAGGCAATATCGTACAACTTGAAATAGCGAAACATTATTTTCAAAAAATATACATTACAAAATTTAGGATTTGATGACCTTTATTTTCTGATTGAGTTTCCTCTTTATGCTTATAACAACCTTTTCTAGAATCTTATTATTAGGAATTTTAAAGCACCTCTTGAAGTATAAAAATTATATACACTGCAAAAGATGTGGGAAGTCTTTCATTGATTGGAAGAGTGATCTACACTTTTCTATGAGCATTAGATTGGAAAGTAGTTTCAACTGCATTTGCCCATCACTAAAAAATGTGCATGCTTCATATAATATTGACGCATAGGTCAGGGATTTTTTTATAATTGCAATAGGGAAGGGATATTTTACACTATTATGAATCTTATTAATAATTATTTTTCATTTTTTTCTTTGTTCTCATAACAATTAAGATTTTAAGTGGCAAACAACCAGTACCTTAGTGTTATAGTTTTCTTTTTTTTTTGTCAAAATAACACATTTCTTATTACGAATTTAATTTAATTTTATGTCTGAAGTAGATTATTAGATTTTCAGGATACTGAAAGCATAATTTTGAATTCGTGTCAAAACAGTATTCATTTATTTATTGATGAATATGTTGATATTATGATGATGCTCGAATAATCTGAAAGAGGATGTTATGATGATACTCGATGAATTTGAATGATATAATGAAGTTATGATGATGCTTGGTGAATCTTGTGGATATGTTCATATTATAATGATGCTCAGTTAATTCAGAAGAGGTGATGATGTTATGATGATACCCGGTGAATTCAGAGGATATAATAACGTTATGATGATGCCCGGTGAATCCAAAGGATATGTTCATGTTATAATGATGCTCGGTTAATTTGAAAGAGGTAATAATGGTATGATGATACCCGATGAATCCGGAGGATATAATGATGTTAGGATGATGCCCAATGAACTCAGAGGATATGTTGATGTTATGATGATGCCCTATTAATCCGGAAGAGGTAATGATATTATGATGATACCCGGTGAATTCAGAAGATATAATGATGTTATGATTATGCCCGGTGAATCCAAAGGATATGTTGGTGGTGTGATGATTCCTCGAAAATCCGAAAAAGGTAATGATGTTATGATGATACTCGGTGAATTTGGAGGATATAATGATTTTATGATGATGCCTGGTGGATCCGGAGGATATATTGATATTGTGATGATGCTCGGTTAATCTGGAAGTGGTATTCATGTTATGATGATACTGTGTGTGGTGAGTATATATGAATATATGGACATATCTTTGGTTACGCCGTGTGTGGCTAAACCCATTTGTGTACTTTGGACACGAAGTCTTCCTTGGTAGATTATTAATCATTCTTCATCACTAATCACTATGTAAGAGGTGTGACCTATATTAATTCTAATTAATAACTAGAAGTTGATTATGTCGAGTATTGGGTTAAGGCTATTTGATACGTGTAATCTTATGTAGAACCAAGGGCTCACCTAGTAAATCAACTTGACTTGGATAAATGGTCATGTTATGGAATTTTGCCTAATAAAGTAGCTTATATGATAACTAGTTATCTCTAATAAATGACTATTACTTGTGGGCTAAAAGCCTAGTAAACTAGTTGGTGGACTTGGTTAAAATATGGAAACTCGTCCTTAAGATTTTTATATTCCTAATGATATTGGACTTAGTATTATATAATGAATAGTTAAGTTGACATCTAGCATGTGATGTCGTGGTGTCTTAATTGAAAACTTATATAATGAGGATGCTAACTAGAAAATGGCATTTAGATAGGTGAATAAATAATAGTGTTGGTAAATTGTAGCTTTTCCTTATTTGATGACTAATAAACTATAAGACTTGTAAACTAGTGTTTCATGGATATGGAGATTAGCTAATATAGACTAGACTTGGAGTTCATCAACGAAATAGATAGTAAGAAACTATATAACTATGTTATGGTGATGTCGGTTTTGTTGTTCAAAATTGTGGTATTGATAATGATTGTTGGCCTTGGTAAGGGGCGATGGAGGGAATTTGCAACCCGCGGCTTTGGTGAGTTTCTTGGGTATTTGTGCCTTGATGTACTGATGGATTGATCTTTTGGTCTACTCTCCGGTTGTATGGGATGCCATGACGAGTTCTTTACTGTGGTCTTTTGCGTGTACTTCCCTGCGGTATGGGACATCGTGGTAAGTTCTTTTGCTTTATATTCTAATGATGGTTGGTGTTGATTATTGTAAATACATGGTTGTTAATGTATATATATGGCTTTAAGCTTCAAAAATGATAACTCATTTTTATGATGTTTATGGTAGATGTAAACCTTCTGATGGTGCATAGACTTTTGATACCGGAGCGCAGCCTGCAGCTGCAGCTCTAAGCCTTAAGATTTCTCATGCAACGGTAGTCATTCAGCCGGTATCTGTGCCACCAGTTGTGACCCATCCTTCTATTGATAATGCTCAAATTACACTCTTGAATGGGTGTAAGCGATCATTGTCAATAAAAAATCCACCTAGGTTGGGGTCGAATCCCACATGGAATAGGATGTGACCTCATGTTGTTTATGATTTAATTCACTGGTAGTTTTACTGTTTCCTAAAATAGGGGTTTTAGTTTTGCAGAAATTTGTTTATCACATTGAACTTAATGTTTGTAACCAAGATTTTATGAGATAACCAGGATTATGTTCACTAGGGCTTACGGAACATGACAGATGCTACCATTAACTCAAGGTTCTCACGGTGGTTAGGATGAAAAGCTATCTTTATTGATGATATGCCCAAATGTCTCTCGACCTATTCGAGCGTTTAATTTCCTAATCCTCTCAGACTTAGGGAATTGCAACTCACTGCCCAGATTTTACCTCAGTTTAATCAACCTTGTTACAGCGCTGATTATTAAACGAAGCCTTTCCGGTCCCTGTTGATAATTCACTTCCTACTATTTATGATTTCTTTCTCAAGTAAACCAAAGTAGGTACGCCTATTATTTGCAACCAACAAACATAAATTCTAATCTCAGAATTACCAAGAAATCCTACCACTTATTAAACCTTGAGTAATTAATTAACACCTTATCATGACCTAACCCTAGATTCCATAATCCTAGTTAAGAGTGTTTCGTTACTCATGATGCAAGAAATAAGCACACAATTTGAATTCATAACTGGAAAGATTAACTTAGAAGAATGAAGGAAAGCAAAAGAGTTTTTGTAATTGAATCATAAGGCAAAACTCTAAAATATTGTTCTTAGAGAGAGAAAAAATTGTATATTGTCAATATGTCAATGGATAGCTCGATAGCTCGATATTTTCATATTAATAAAAAAACCCAAACAATGCTTTAAATAGTAAACCCTGAATAAGTGAATAAAACTAAAAGTTTTAGATTTTCCTTGGAATAGACGACGGCGCCCGTGAAGGCCTATCAGGGGCCTGACGGCCTATCACGGACGTTGTCAGATTCTCCATAAGTTTGGCTTTTGCTATCTCAAGTTGACGACGATCATGACGGCCTATCAGGAGTCTGACGGTGTGTAATGGATGTCGTCAGCTCCTCTTTCATTTTGATAATTTTTACCTAAGGTTGATGGTGATTCTGATGGCTTTTCACAACTCTGACGCCTTATCGCAATACGCCGTCAAAGCTTTACAGCAATTCCCATTATCTGGTTAAGGTTGACGGTATCTTTGACAGCTTATCACACTTTTGACGTCTTATCAGCAGATGTCATCATAGCATTTACTTCATGCCAACTCCCCGATTACGTTTGATGGAAACTATGATAGCCTATGACGGGGATGACGACTTATCACTGATTTCGTCACCCACACCTTTTTTTCAGATTTCTCCAAATTTCAATTTCTTTGCCTTCATTCTTGTTGGTTCTCTATCTCATTAGCTTAATCTATAAAATTAACATAAACACATCAAAAAATGACAAAAGTTGAATAAGGCCTCTCAATTATTCTTGGTTAAAGGCCTTAAATGTGTTAGCAATTGTGCACACATCAACACCCTCAACTTAAAACAATTGCTTCACCTCAAGAAACTTAATTCAACTAAGAGAACATATAGCACATTCAGCAGCCAATTTTTCATTTAAGCTCAACACAAAGTTATCCCTTCATTGCCAAACAAACTAATACTAACTGTGCATATCATTGAAAAACAGTACTGTAACACAAAGGAATCAAGCGGCAGCATCAATCTTAGCCGCAAGAACCTTTCACATATCAATACCAAACTGTCTAAATAAGCAAGAAGCTAGAAACAATACCAGTGTGCCCTCCAAAAAAGAAATCCCCCTCTTCTCATATAAGAAATCCAAAACTGCAAATATAGGGGTCATCAAAAGAGTCTCACTCTCAAAAGAAAGTTCCAGTCAGTGTATGACAAGTACCATAGGCTTGCCTTTATTTTCATTACCAAAATCCTCAGATAGGCTAGCTATAATCAGTATAGGA
This sequence comes from Capsicum pubescens, assembly GCA_030864215.1. NCBI lineage: Eukaryota > Viridiplantae > Streptophyta > Magnoliopsida > Solanales > Solanaceae > Capsicum > Capsicum pubescens. The sequence goes on from CM061542.1 coordinate 126,914,725, forward strand.
CTTTTTTTAGGTTTGTAACGTGGTTTGGGGATGGTATGATATTCAAGGTCATTTAGAGTAACTATGCCTCCTTGACACTACACTCCTTTCTGGGAGCTCACTTATTATCCTCTTTCTTGATCGTCCATATTCAAGTTGGGTGTTGCTTCCCTCTTTTTTTAGAACCCAACTTTTATTTTTTCTCCCTTATTCCACCCTTATTCATACTCAGATTACACCATGCACCCCTATGATAGCCACCCTTAACTTAGGTTGTTTTCCTAGGTCAAGGTGCTCAGTGTCCAATGAATGCCAGGGATAAACAGGTTCATTGTGGTAAAAATGGGAAGGTAAAAGGTGTCATACGAAAGAAATGGTCAATTTAGACTCTAAACAGGGATCAAGGGGTGTTATACATACAAGGAATGATGTTAGGCTAAAAGTGGGTTAATCAACAACGGCCTACGATCCTGTCCTAACTCTTATCCTAAGACCATGGCAAGACCAACCAGGAAAGTTCTGGCTTTAGCATACAGAGGGTAACAAGTAGTAGCTCACACACACCCGGAACACAAGTATATCACATGCCACCACTTATCTAGTTCATGCAATTATTCAGCAATGATCATCAAGAAGCTATAACTAATGCCACAATAAGATTCACAATGGTCACAAGTAAATGTAATCCACATAGTTTATGAAACAAGGTATCGGAGGGGTTTCCAAAAGTCGATCATGAACATATAACTGTCTTTTGTGCTTGTATTTCTCCTAGTTACCTCAACTATTTTACAACAGCCAGCTACCCTACATCCTCAACTTAGAATTAAATCAAAACTAAACTAAGAGTTAGAGTATACCTGGACTGGATCGATCTTGGGGATTATGGGTTGCCTCCCACGCAGCGCCTAACTTAATGTTGTGGCACAACTCAGGTATCATGATTACTTCAGACCTCATCTAGATAGATAATGGTGATGCTTTTCACTGATTCCTTTGGGCCAATATAAATCTGGACCCATTGCCTATTTACCTTGAAGGTACTTCCATCTCTATTTTTGAGTTCCGCTACCCTAGATAGGTGGACTTGACTAACCTTAAACGGTCCTAACAACTTAGATTTCAACTTTCCCGAGAACAATTTGAGTCTGAAATTAAACAGAAGAACCAAGTCCTCCTTTTTGAATTCTCGTTTCTCTATTCTCCAATCATGGTACTTTTTTATCTTTTCTTTATACAGATCTGCTCGTTCATATGCCCTGAGGCGGAATTCATCCATCTCATTCAGTTTCCCCAGTCTAATCTTTGTTGCTTCCTTCCAATTCAAATTCAACCTTTTGAGTGCCCATAAAGCTTTATGTTCCAGCTCTATTGGCAGGTGGAAAGATTTTCCATAGACCAGCTAAAATAGTGACATACCAATGGGTGTCTTGAAAGCTGTACGGTATGCCCACAATGGGTCATCAAGCTTTCGAGACCAGTCTTTCCGGCTAGCATTCACCATTTTGGATAGGATGTCTTTGACTTCATGAATCGACACCTCCACTTGCCCACTGGTTTGTGGGTGGTATGGATTAGCCACTCTGTGTTTTTTCACTCCATAGTTTACCAAAGCTTCTTGAAACAATTTGTTGCAAAAATGATATCCTTCATCGCTTATGATAGTACGTGGTACTCCAAAGCGAGAGAAGATGTTCTTTTTGAGAAAATCAACAACCCTCTTTCTTTCGTTATCATCCAAGGCCATAGCTTCGACCCACTTAGAGACGTAGTCAACAACAACTAAAATATACTTCATTCCATACGAGCTTACAAACGGACCCATGAAATAATACCCCAGACATCAAATAACTTCACTTCAAGCATCTTAGTCAAGGGCATCTAATGTCTTTTTGAGATTGACCCCTGCCTCTGACATTGGTTACATTTTAGCACAAACTCGTGGGCATCCTTAAACAATGTTGGACCATAATAGCCACTCTGCAACACCTTCCTGATCATTCGATCATCCACATGGTGACCCCCAATTGGGGAAGTATGACATCCTTCCAGTATGCACAATACATCTACTTCCAGTACACATCTCCGTATGATATTATCTGCACATTGCCAAAAAAGGTAAGGTTAATCCCAAAAGTAATGTGTTACATCATGCAAGAATTTCTTCATTTGGTAGAAAGAAAGATTTTCTGGGATGACCTCACTCACAACATAATTTGCATAATTTGCGTACCAAGGAAATTTTTCCATATTAGCTGCCAAGATCTCTTCATCAGGAAATGCATCATTTATCTTCGCTTCATCACCCGCTTCTTGTTCACCTTCCATTCTAGATAGGTGATCTGCAACCTAATTTTCACAACCTTTCCTTTCTTTAACCTCGAAATCAAATTTTTACAGTAACAACACTCATCTAATAAGCCTTGGTTTTGCATCTTTCTTATCCATCAAATTCAATAAGGCAGCATGGTCAGTGTGGACCACCACTTTGGTCCCAAGCAGATAAACTCTGTACTTAGCGAAAGTATACACCACCGCTAGAAGTTCCTGTTCAGTGATGGTGTAATTATTTTGTGCACTATTCAGTGCTTTACTGGCATAATATATCGGATGAAACAGTTTATCCCTCTTTTGTCCCAGTACAACTCTCAAGGAAACACCGCTTGCATCACACATTATCTCAAATAGTTTTTTCCAATTGGGAGAAATAACAATAGGAGCCACAATCAGCTTCTTTTTAAGGCACTCAAATGCCTTCAATCACTTGTCATCAAAGAAAAATTTCACTTCCTTCTCCAGCAGCTTGCAAAGTGGATTTGCAACCTTTGAGAAATCTTTTATGAATCTTCGATAAAAGACTGCATGACCAAGAAAACTATGCACTTCCTTCACTGAAATGGGGGGCGGTAGTTTCTCGATAACCTCCACCTTTGCTCGATCAACTTCAATCCCTTTTTTGGAAATTGTGTGGCCAAGAACGATTCCCTCCTTTACCATGAAATGGCATTTTTCTCAGTTAAGCACTAGGTTAAATTCAACACATCTTTGTAAGGCCTCATTCTAATTCTCCAAACATATTTCAAATAAATCACCCACCATAGAGAAATCATCCATGGATACCTCTATGGTGTCTTCCACCATATCAGAGAAGATAGACATCATGCACCATTGAAAAGTGATGGGTGCATTGCATAGCCCAAATGGAATCTTTTTAAATGAAAAGGTTCCATATGGGCATGTGAATGTCATCTTTTCCTGATCTTCAGGAACAATTCAGATTTGGTTATATCCATAATAACCATCCAATAAGTAATACCACCCCTTACTGGTTATTCGATCAAGCATTTGATCCATAAAGGGCATTAGGAAGTGGTCTTTCAGAGTCCAAGAGTTTAGCTAGCAGTAGTCCATGGAAAATCTCTACCAAGTTAATGGCCTGAGTGGAATCAACTCATTCATTTCATTAGAAACCACCAGCATACCTCTTTTTTTGGGAACACATTGAATTGGGCTCACCCACTTGCTGTCAGAAATAGGGTAAACCACTTCTGCATCCAACTACTTAATAATATCCTTCTTAACCACCTCTTGCATTGGTGTTTTAAGACGACACTGATGCTCTATGGTCAGAATACAATCTTCCTCAAGTTGAATTTTATACATGCAAATGCCAGGGGGAATACAAATAATATCTACCATGGTCTATCCGATTGCACTCTTGTGCTTCTGAAGTACTAAAATAAGTGCATTCACCTGTTGTTCTTCTAAATCAGCTACAATAATAACAGGTAGAGTGTTCCCCTTACCGATAAACATATATCATAAGTGTCCAGGCAGCTCTTTCAACTCCAACACTGGGGGTACTTCAATAGATGGCTTAGCGGGTGGTGTTGGTTGATTAGCAAGGTCAAGGTCCAGATTTTTAGGAGCATAAGGATATGACGCCATTCTAGTGAAGGCATAATCTATATCTTCATACTCCTCAATGCCTTCACTATCATAGTTCATCATTACTGCGGCCAAAGGTTTGATAACAAGTTGTTCAGTTATGGGCACGTCCTGTTCGTCCTCAAAATGCATATCAACTACTGAGAACACACTCATTTCCTCATGTTGTTTCATTTATTTTCCCATATCCAAATATACCACTTTATTGTTTACCCTGAATAGGAGATCATTCGCTCTCAAATTGATCAACACACTTCCAGTTGCGAGGAAAGGTCGACCCAAGATTATGGGAAGCTCAAAGTCCACCTCGCAGTATAGAATGACAAAGTCTGAAGGGAATATGAAATTTGAAAATTTTACCAACACATTATATAGAATGCCAACAGGTTATTTTACTGACCTATCCGCCATCACCTGTATTATGTTGGTGGTTGTGGGATTTCGCAGACCCAATTTTTTATAAATAGTCAATGGCATCAAATTAATGCTTGCTCCCAAATCACACAATGCCTTGGTGAATACCATAGTGCCAATTGTGTAGGGAATAGTGACTGCACCTGGATCCGGCTTCTTCTGCATTAAGGTCCTCATAGAAATAATGCTGCAAAGGTGGAGATCTACCTTCAATTCGTAACTCACTGCTCATTTCTTTGTAACAAAGTCCTTTATGAATTTTGCATATCCTGGCATTTTCTCAAGAGCCTCAATCAAAGGAACATTTATTGTCAATTGCTTGAACATTGCCATGACCTTGCAGAATTTGGCATCATCAGCCTACTTCCTCAATAATTGAGGAAAGGGAAGTGGTGGTCTTGGGATGGTTTCCAACACCACTTCCTCTTCTTTCTCCTTTTCCTTTTCCAACTCATCAATAGAGCTATTCTGCTTCTCAGACTCTAGTGGGTTATTTTTTTCTGGTTCATCCGCAACTACCTCATTGTTCACAGAGTTGCCCACAGAAGGGCCAGATAAGATCTTACCACTCCTAGTGGTAATCTCCAGACATGAGCCATCAGTCTTCTAACTCTAAACTATTTTACTAGGTAGATTTCCACCCATTCCCTGGTTCAGTGTTCCGAAAAGTTGGCTCACCACCGGCGTTATCTACAATTGGCCTTGTTACAGAGTTAAGATCCCTATATAAAGTTTCCATCAAATGTATGTCCGTCATGTTGTGGATCAGACACTATATCAGCTTCTTTTTTAACCTCTCCCAAGTTTCATGCAAGGCCTCAGTCGGGAGCTATCTAAAATTACAGATCTCATCCCTCAATTGTACCCTTCTGGAGGGTGGAAAGAACCTTTCTAGGAAAGCTCCATCCAACTGTCTCCAGTTGGTTATGGAATCGGGCGTCAGCTCATTTAGCCACAATGTTGCCTCCCCAGACATAGACAGCGGGAATAACCTAATTCGGATAGCTTTCTAGATCACTCCTGGGTTATCAAAAGATGTGCAAATGGTGACAAAATTCACCAGATGCAAGTAAGGGTCATCCCCAGGAAGGCCTCGAAACAACCCATTTAGATTCAGGATTTGGATCATCGTACTTGTAATATTAAAATTTCCTCCAGGTGCCAACAGTGGAGGAATGATTGCACTCGTTGCACCTGGTCCGTCCACATCATCATCATCAAACTCATACTGCATCGGTTGTTGTACCATTCTACTTATGCGGTGAAGTTCCTGATTGAGTGGTACTTGGCATACCCTATAAAGGTCCTACAAATAAACAAAACAACAAATAAATGTAAATCTAGAAAACTTAACTAACAAAAAATTAGCACATACAAACCTTCAGTTTACAAATGTATTCACCAGCAACGACGCCATTTTTTATAATGCTCAAATTACAATCATGAATGGGTATAAGCAATCATTGTCAATATAAAACCGAACTAGGTTGGGGTCATTTCCCATAGGGAATAGGGTGTGAACTCAAGTTGCTTACGATTTAATTCACAGGTAGTTTTACTTTTTCCTGGAATGGGGGTTTTAGTTTTGCAGAAAATTGTTTGTCACGTTGAACTTAATGTTTGTAACTAAGATTTTATGAGATAACCAGGATTATGTTCACTAGGGCTTACGAAACATGACAGATGCTACCATTAACTCAAGGTTCTCACGGTGGTTAGGATAATAAGCTATCTTTATAGATGATATGCTCAAATGTCTCTCGACCTATTCGAGCATCTAATTTCCTAATCCTCTCAGACATAGGGAATCACAACTTATTTCCCAGATTTTATGTCAGGTTAATCAACCTTGTTACAATGCTGATTATTAAATGAAGCCTTTCTAAGTCCCTATTGATAATTCACTTCCTAATATTTATGATTTCTTTCTCAAGCAAACGAAAGTAGGTATGCCTATTATTTTCAACCAACAGATATAAATTGTAATCTCAAAATTACCAAGAAATCCTACAACTTATTAAACCATGAGTAATTAATTAACACGTTATCATGACCTAACCCTAGATTCCATAATCCAGGTTAAGAGTGTTTATTACTCATAATGCAAGAAATAAGCACACAATTTGAATTCATAACTAGAAAGATTAACTTACAAGAATGAAGGAAATCAAAAATGTTCTTGTAATTGAGTCACAAAGGAAAACTCTAAAATATTGTTCTTAGAGAGAGAGAAAAAATCATATATTGTCAATATGTCAATGGATAGCTGGATAGCTCGATAATTTCATATTAATAAAAACCCTCAAACAAGGCTTTAAATAGTAAACCCTAAATAAGTAAATAAAATTAAAAGTTTTAGATTTTCCTCAAAATAGACGACGGCGCCCGTGATGGCCTATCACGAACGTCGTCAGATTCTCCTTAAGTTTGGCTTTTTCTGTCTCAGGCTGACGACGATCATGATGGCCTATCAGGAGTTTGATGGTGTTTCATACATGTCGTCAGCTCCTCTTCCATTTTAATAATTTTTCCTAAGGTTGACGATGATTCTGATGGATTTTCACAACTCTAACGCCTTATGACGATATGTTGTCATAGCTTTACAGCAATTCCCATTCTCTAGTTAAGGTTGACGATATCCCTGATGGCTTATCACACTTTTGACGTCTTATCAGGAGATTTTGTCACAGCATTTACTTCATACCAACTCCCTAGTTACGTTTAATGGAAACTGTGATAACCTATCACGGGGCTAACAACTTATCACAGATGTCGTCAGCCATACCTTTTTTTAGATTTCTCCAGTTTTCAACTTCTTTGCCTTCATTCTTGTTGGTTCTCTATCCCATTAGCTTAATCTGTAAAATTAACATAAACACATCAAAAAATGACAAAATTTTCTTAAGGAACACAATTATTCTAGGTTAAAGGCCTTAAATATGTTAGCAATTGTGCACACATCATCTGTGTCTGCCGATGAGTAGAAGATGTTTGGTACGTTTTTGAGGTTAAATCTGCCTAGGTTTTCTGGTGCTCCTGGGGTGGATGAATTTGAGTTTCTTACTGCTTTTGAGGATACACTTTATGATTTAGTCCTTATTGAGACTCATGGTGTTGATTACACCATATTTCAATTATATTTGTCTGCTTGTCACTGGTGAAGGGGTTTCACGGATTCAAAACCAGTTTGATCTTCTTCTTTGTCTTGGAATCAATTCTCTGAGATATTTTTGGAGAAGTATATGCCACATAGTTTTAGAGATTGACTTAGGGATCAGTTCTCTAGACTGGAGCAGGGCTCTATGAAAGTCGCCGAGTATGAGGCTTATTTTCATGAGTTGGCCAGACATGTGACTTTTATTTTTGACATTGAGTATGAGTGAGTTTGATTCTTTGTTATAGGGTTGAGACTTCCTATTTGGATTGCTACTGAGAGTTTAATTATTGTGCGTAAGACTATTACTGAGGTTTCTGATCATGCTAGAGTGATGGAGAAGATGCACAGAAGGAGTGAGGTCCATAATAAGAGGCCTAGATTCCAGGGTAGATTTGGTGGGACCCATAGTGGTTTCCTATTCAAATGTGATGTTTCTCATGTTGGGTATCCTTCACGTCTTCTCAACCTCAGAGTCAGCCCAGCCAACCAATTTAGAAATCTTTTTAGGCTACTGGTGAAGGTCAGTTTGGTGCTAGTGGTTGCCCTAGTAAGGGCGGTGATCAGTCCTCGCAGGGTTTATTTTTGAGTCATGATAGAATTAGTGGTTATTTTTGTGTAGCTAGAGCTGCGAGTTCTGGTTTTTCTTATGATTCTTGTTTTACTTGTGGGCTTCCCGATTATTTCTTTAGAGATATCCCTAGTCATGGGGTAGTGGTTTTTCAGCATGGTGTACTACTCCTGTTAAGGTGATTTATCCCTCAGGTAGAGGTGGTCCATGAGGTTGTAGGGATAGTTACCATAGTGCTTGAGGTGGTACTCAAGAAGGCAGGAGATAAGGTCATTTAGGTGCCTAGTCAGGTGGCGAACATGGTCAGTTATATGTAGTATTTGCCAGACCCGAGGCTGAGACTTCGGATGCAGAAGTGACAGGTATAATTTTGGTGTGCCAAAAGTTGGCTCTTTCTTTATTTGATCTCAGATCCACTTATTCTTATAAATCTTTTTATTATGCACCACAGTAGGATTTGACTTGTGATTAATTATCTGTTCCACTGCGTGAATCTACTTCCATGGGTAGTTCTTTAGTATTGGATCGAGTGTTCATATCATATGTTGTGACAGTTATTGATGTTGATACTTATGTTGATTTTATTATTCTTGATATGCTAGCTTTTGATTTGATTCTGGGCATGGACTAGTTAGCTAACTATCATTCGGTCATGGATTGTTTAGCCAAGACCATTACCCCATCCATTCCCAACATACCCCCCAATCTTGTGGTAGGGAATGGTTAGATGATATCTAATGGGGATTATTTCTTGTGATATGTTAAGAGACTTATATCAAGAGATTGGAAGTCTTATATTGGTTATATATGTGATACTCGTGTTGAGAGTCTGATACTTGACTCTGTTCCTAATGTGTGTGATTTACCTGATGTGTTTCCTGGTGATCTATCTGGTATTCCCACTAACCGTGAGATTGAGTTTTCTATTGACCTTGAGCCTGACACCCTACCTATTTCTACGGAACCCTACCATCTGTCTCCTGTTGAGCTTAAGGAGCTAAATTCTTAGCTTCAGGATCTTCTTAGTAAGGGTTTGTTAGACCTAGTGTATCCCCATGGGGAGATTTTATTTTGTTTGTAAAGAAGAAAGATAGTTCGATGTGTATGTGTATTGATTATAGGCAACTTAATATAGTGACAGTGAAGAACCATTATCGTATGTCATGCATTGATGATTTATTTGACCTGCTTTAGGGTGCAACAATGGTTTCTAAGATTGACTTGAGATCTGGTTTTCATCAGTTGAGGATTTAGGCAGAGGATATTCTAAAAACAGCCTTTAGGACCCAGTATGTTAACTATGAGTTCTTGGTCATGTCTTTTGGGCTGACTAATTTCTCCGACGTATTTATGGACTTGATGAACCGTGTGTTCAGACCCTATATAGACTCATTTGTTATTGTGTTCATTAATATATTCTTTTGTACTCGAGTAGTGAGGAGCATGTGCAGCACTTGTGGATTGTGCTCCAGATTTTGCGAGAGCATGTGCTTTTTTTCAAGTTCTCCAAGTGTGAGTTTTGGCATGAGTTAGTTACTTTTCTTAGACACATGGTGCCCAAGGCTGGTATTATGGTAGACCCGGCTAAGATCTCGGTGATTCCTGATTGGGCTAGGTCAATGTCTCCATCAGAGATTCACAGTTTTATTAGTTTGGTTGGATACTAGAGGCACTTTGTTGATAGTTTTGCTACCTTATCGACCTTTATAAGTAGATTTATTTTGAAGGAACTTCCTTTCTAATGGTCTAGGGAGTGTGCGTTGAGCATCGAAAAGATCAAGGATTATCTCACTTCCGCCCCTTTGTTAGTTCTTCCAATTGAGGGCATGGAATTTATAGTGTTTTGTGATTCTTCTGGTGTTGGTCTTTGTTGTGTTTAGATAAAGTAGGTTCATGTCATTTCCTATGCTTCTAGACAACTTAAGGTGCTTGAACGCTACTACCCCACTCATGATTTGGAGTTGGGGGTGGTAGTTTACATGCTTAAGATTTGGAGGCATTACTTTTTTGGTGTGCGTTGTGAGATTTTCAGCTATCATCATAGTATTTAGCATCTTATGACCCAGCGGGCGCTTAATACTCGCCAGCGCAGACGGATAGAGTTGCTAAAGGACTACGATATTTCCATCTTGTATCATTCTGGTAAGAAGAATATGATGGTTGATACCTTGAGTCGCAAGGCAGTGAGTATGGGTAGTTTGGCATGTATGTCAGGCAATTAGTGATCCTATTTGAACAGATTCGTGATCGCCAGTATAAGGATAGAAATTTGTGCTTTTTCCATGACCAGTCGATTAGTAGTGAGTCTAGGAGGTGCACAGTGGATTTTGAGGGTGTTCTGAGATTTCAGGGTCATATTTGTGTTTCGCGTCTTGATGACTTTATTCAGTCGATTATTCATGAGGCTCACAATTCTAGATATTCTATTCATCCCTATATAACTAAGATGTATAGTGATTTCAGACAATATTACTGGTGGGATGAGATGAATAGATATATGGCAGACTTTATGGCTCATTGCCTATGTAGTCAGCAAGTTAACGACGAGCATCAACGTCCAGGTGGATTGACTAAAAGGTTTCCCATTCTCAAGTTGAAATGGGAACAAATTACTATGGACTTCATTATCGGTTTACCTCATACTCCCTGAGGTCATGATGGTGTTTGGGTTAATATGGATTGTTTGACCAAGTCAGCACACTTTATTGCTATTCAGATGACCTTCAATGCTAAGAAATTAGCCTATATTTATGTTCGGGAGATAGTTCATTTTATGGGGTGCCCACTTCTATCATATCAGACCGTGGTTCCATATTTACTTCAAGATTTTTTAGGGCATTTCAGGAGGAGTTGTGTATTCGAGTGGATTTGAGTACAACTTTTCATCCGCAGACAAATGGTCAGTCCAAGCATACTATTCTGGTTATCAAGGATGTTCTCCAAGGTTGTGTTATGGATTTTAGAGGACAGTGGATCAGAACTTAATATTGGCAGAGTTCTCTTAAAACAACAGCTATCATTTGAGTATTGAGATGGCACCTTATGAATCCTGGTATGGTAGGAGATGTCATTTTATGATAGGATTGTTTGAGACTTCTGAGGTCAGACCTCATGGTACGGATTTGCTTCAGGTCTCATTAGATAGACTTTGGGTGATTCAAGATAGGTCGAGAGCAGCTCAGAATAGGAAGAAGGCCTATGCAGATCATTGGCTTTGTGACTTGAGATTCAGAGTTGGTGACTGTGTATTCCTTCATGTTTCACCTATGAGAGATATGATGAGTTTTAAAAAAAAGGTAAGCTCATCCCTTGGTATATTGTCCCTTTTGAGGTTCCCCGAGCAGTGGGCAAGGTGGCCTATAAGATAGCTTTACCTCCAAATTTTGCAGTTGTACATCCACTTTTCCATCTCTCCATGCTATAGAAGTATATTCCTGACTCATCCCAAGTTCTTAGGTGTGACTCAATACAGTTAGATGAGCAGTTGGCCTTTGTAGCAGAGCCCGTGCTCATTTTGGCTAGTGATGTGAGGTGGTTGCATACAAAAGAGATTCCTGTAGTTAAGGTCCAGTAGAGTCACCACCCAGTGGAGGAGGCCACTTAGGATATATAGAGCGATAAATGATCCCAGTATCCTCACCTGGTCGAGACTTCAGGTATTTTGTCATCTTTAACTTTTGGGGATGAAAGTTCCTTAAGAGTGGATGTTGTTATGACCCTTCACGTCATTAGTTGCGTTCTTTCTTATTTTAGTAGATAGAGCTCCTCTATAGGTGTGCCAAATCATTAGTGACTTGCTGGAACTGATAGTTTGATTACATGACAGTTCCTTTGGTTTTTTAGAACCACTTTTCCAATTTGAAGTCTCCATCGATTCCAAATGGCCGTCGAGCAAAAACTTTAGTAAAATGATTTTGGATGCAAATTTTGACAGCGCCATCAGCTATGTAATATCTATTTTAGGGTAGGTAGACCCTTGGTTCGGATCCTACCGTACCCGAGCTCATTTTGACCCATTAGTCAAAAAGTCAAAATTGGAATATATATTTCTTGATTTCGAGACCCAAAACCCCTAAGTCATTGAGGCTCACTAGTAGCCACAAATGTGATTGTTTCACTCAAATTTCTTGATTGTTTTAGATCCCTAATGATATTTAGACTATGGGTTGGTCTCGAAAACTCATTTTTTTAAGGTTAGACCCACGTGGGTGTAACACCCCGAATCTGGTACCCGAAATGTAACACGGTGCTCATGACCCCGAATGACCACAAGCTAACCCATGACTGATATCTGTTCCTGAACATTGCATAATATACTATATAAATGCAGAAATAAAGTCTGTAAAGACACAAGGTTCAAAACTGTAACATAACTGATAAATCATAACATCTGGAGGGGTATGAAATACCCAAAACAATTGAAATAACTATCTGAACGTGCTAGTCTGAAGATCTCTAACTGAATGAACTGTCTAAATAAGAAGTTGATGGGACATGTCCCCAACTAACTCCAACTATTGAAATAAATTAATTAATGAGATAATAAAGTAATGGTCATGTCCTCGAACAATGAGGACTCACTTCTAACTCTGACTACTGAAACTAGAATTTTATTGATGCTTTAGGACTAGTGCTTCTGAACCTATGGTATAAAATACTATAGCGCAAATGAGTTAGTACGTTTGAATGTACTAGTATGCATATGAAGTAGGCTGAATGCAAAGGGTTCACATGCATGAACTATACTAACTGACTGAATAATATGAACGTGAGAATACATGCATGACTATATAATAACTATAACTGAGTTCATGATGACATGATTACTGAGTCTAAGTACTGATAACATGAGATACTGATATCTTTATAACTGAAATAACTGATACTGAGCGACTGTATCTGACAGTCTGGGTTTTGATGGACTTAGCTTAGTTTCGTACTGCTCTGAGTTGACTATATCTGACGGTGTTGAATCTTATAGAACTATCTGAGTTCTATTACTAAGACTGAATGACTATATCTGACAGTCCTGATTCTGTACAGAAACTATGTGAAGTAGTCATCTAACCGACATGCCCCAAATAATGCATTATAGTTGAGTTGGGGTCCAATCTGTGCCACTGGTAAGGACAATGTGTGAGTAACTCTCATATAATAGGTAAATCTCATGAGAACGGTGGGAAACCTCATATAATAGGTTAAGACACCTCATCTACCCTCATATAACAGGCTACAATGTCTCAACCTACGCTGGCTACATAGTTCTGGAATTCAAGGATTACTTCTAAGAATCACACCCTTCTGTCTCAGGTGGGTTCCCATCCTTGGGTTCGCTCGGTGCTAATTTCTACTCCTATTTGAATCGACACTGAACATGATTAATGACTGGACTAAGTTAACTGAGTTTCATTGACTGACGGAATACTACAGAGATTATTGAGTTTTTTCTAACTCATGAGACTGACAGAATTCTATGGATCATGGCTTGAGGGAGTGTATCTTGAAAACATGACACTGATTCTAGGCACACAACTAAATTTTCGGGTACAAGTACCCCCAGCACTCGATAGAAGGAAACTGACAAAGCATGACTTTCTTGATTACACAACCAACATCACAATCCATAATACAATAAGTTAGAGATTTCATGAAGTACAAGCTCTAAAGCACCACAATGGCTACACATATATCCTTAATTCATTGACTAAGACATTTTATCAAACACTAGACATGCATAAACATGTACATAAATGGGGATTTCATATTATCATACTAGTATGGCACTTTTCCTTCACATAGACATTTAATCAAACACATGAGGAGCATGCTTTGGTTATACAATCATCAACACATCGAATAATCATGGATACATCAATCAATGTGTAAATTTAAGGTTTTATCATGATTATTATAAAAATCACCACATCCTAGGATCAATCATTGGAATATATAATTTCGAACATGAATCTAAACCCCACAACATCATGAACATGAATTTCAATTTAATTTAAATCATGAACATTCATAAATACACAAATCTTGGATTTTGAAAAGAGATTCTTGAGCTTCATGGGTGAAAGAGATCCACAAATCAACACATGACATACCTGGGTAGATGATTTCTTGAAGATTGATGGAGGAAAACTTGAATTCTTGACTTGGAATTAAACACCTAGGGTTTTTTGTTCTTAAGGATTGATCTTTGATAGAAACCCTAATTTGATTTTATAGATGAATAATAAAGTTATGGGCTATGGTATGGTATAATTAGTGGTTAAACGGGTGGAAAAAGACCCAAATACACTTTTAAAAATGACTTAAAATTGCTAAACGGGATCTACGATGGCTCGTGCGATAGTCCGTCGCTGGCTCGACAGTCCGTTGTTCTGACTGAATAACATGAACGTGAGAATACATGCATGAATACATAATAACTATAACTGAGTTCGTGATAACATGATTACAGAGTCTGAGTACTGCTAACGTGAGATACTAATATCTGTATAACTGAAATAACTGATACTGAGCGACTGTATCTGACAGTCTAGGTTTTGATGAAACCAGCTGAGCTCCATACTATTCTGAGTTGATTGTATGTGAAAGTACTGAATCTTATAGAACTATCTGAGTTCTATTATTGAGACTGAATGACTTTATATGACAGTCCTGATTATGTACTGAAACTGTGGGAAATAGTCACCTAACTGACATGCCCCAAATAATGCATTATAGTGTAGTTGGGGTCCAATTTGTAACCCAAATTTGAAGGGTGTCAATGTCACGCTACTGGTAAGGACAATCTGTGAGTAACCCTCATATAACAGGTAACTCTTGTGAGAATGGTGGGAACGCTCATATAATAGGTTAATACACCTTATCTAACATCATATAACATGCTACGATGTCTCAACCTATGCTGGCTACATAGTTCTGGAATGCAAGGATTGCTTCTAAGAGTCACACCCTCACATAATAGGTGGGTTCCCATCTTTGGGTTCGGCCGGTGCCAATTTCTACTCCCATCTGAATAGACACTGAACGTGATTAACTAAACTAACTGGACTGAGTTAATTAAGTCCCGTTGACAGACGGAATACTACTGAGATTATTGAGTTTTTCCTGAGTCATGAGACTAAATGAATTCTATGTATCATGGGTTGACTGAGAGTATCTTGAAAACATTACACTGATTCTAGGAACACAACTAAATTTTTGGGTACAAGTACCCCCAGCACTCGATAGAAGGAAATTGACAAAGCATGACTTTCTTGATTACACAACCAACATCACAATCCATAATACAATAAGTTAGAGATTTCATGAAGTACAAGCTCTAAAGCACCACAATGGCTACACATATATCCATAATTCATTGACTAAGACATTTTATCAAACACTAGACATGCATAAACATGTACATAAATGGGGATTTCATATTATCATACTAGTATGGCACTTTTCCTTCACATAGGCATTTAATCAAACACATGAGGAGCATGCTTTGGTTATACAATCATCAACACATCGAATAATCATGGATACATCAATCAATGTGTAAATTTAAGGGTTTATCATGATTATTATAAAAATCACCACATCCTAGGGTCAATCATTGGAATATATAATTTTGAACATGAATCTAAACCCCACAACATCATGAACATGAATTTCAATTTAATTTAAATCATGAACATTCATAAATACACAAATCTTGGATTTTGAAAAGAGATTTTTTTGCTTCATGGGTAAAAGGGACACATGAATCAACACATGACATACCTAGGTGGATGTTTTCTTGAAGATTGATGGAGGAAAACTTGAATTCTTGACTTGGAATTAAACACCTAGGGTTTTTTGTTCTTAAGGATTGATCTTTGAGAGAAACCCTAATTTGATGTTATAGATAAATAATATAGTTATGGGCTATGGTATGGTATAATTACAGGTTAAAACGGGTGTAAACAGACCCAAATACACTTTTAAAAATGACTTAAAATTGTTGAACGGGATCTGCGATGGATCGTGCGTCAGTCCGTTGCTGGCTCGACGGTCCGTTGTTCTGACCGTTCCACCTGGGCTAGAATAGGGACTCACTGCCTTTGTAGCGATGGCTTGGGCGACGGTCTATCACAAGTTTGACGGTCCATCAACCTATCCATCGCACCTTAGCCTGAAGACTGACTTACTACCTTAGCTGTGAATATCTAGGTGATGGTCCATCGCTAGATCGATGGTCCATCGACCTGCCCATCACACCTGGGTGGTTCTGACAGCTCTCGATAAAACATCCATAACTTTTTACTCCGATACTGGATTTGGATGAAATTGGTATCGTTGGAAAGCTAATTCAATTTACCACTCAACAAAAAGTGAAAATCTTAAAAATTCCACATGTAAAAAATCGATTTATCTTTCTTCTAACATTCTTGGGATGATTTTAAGCTAGGTAGAAGTATGGGGTATTACAATATCTCCCCCTTGAGAACATTCATCCTCAAATGAGACTGAGTGAGAGGGGAGAAGATAAACTAACGCACATACTGAACATGAACAACTGAAATATGATCTCATGACTAACATGACTGATAAATAAATATATCATACCAAACATGTATATCTGATGCATGTGTAACTGATTCATGAATGCATGACTGGGTGTCCTAATGAACTAAGGTTCTCACAATGATAATGCATGTCTGATGTATGATTATATAATTGAACTGACATATGAATGCATAAATGGATATGCAATGGCATTTCCTACCAAGTTGTAATGGAATTCTGAACATGAAATAGACTTGAACATGAAACTGAAAAGCTTAAGGAGAACTGTTACCTTGAGCTAGATCTGAGTTTGCAGAGAAGAGTTGAGGATACTTGGTCCGCATGTATGCTTATGTTTCTCAAGTATCTCCATTAACAGAGTGATTTCACCAAAGAAATTTGATTAGAGGGACTACTTTGTTCCTCAGTCTACGAGTCTAATAGTCTAGGATTTCGAGTGGAATCTCTTTATAACAGAGGTTGTTCTGAACATCTATGATCTGAATAGGGACTACAACTGATGGGTCACCTATTCACTTCTTAATAAAATAGACATGGAACACTTGATTAACTAAGGCTAGATCTGAAGGCAATTCGAGCTCATAAGCTACCTTGCCGAAGTGACTGAGAATCTTGAAGGGACCGACATGTCGGGGACTGAGCTTTTCCTTATTTCCGAATATCTTCACTTCCTTCATAGGAGAGATATTTAGATAGATATAATCACCAATCTCAAACTCGATATCCTTTTTGCGCACATCCGCATAAGACTTCTGTCAGCTCTGAGCAGCCCAAAGTCTTTCTCTGATCAACTGGACTTTCTCTAAAGCGTCGAATACTAAGTCAGGACCTATAACTAAGGCCTCACTAACTTTGAACTAACCGATTAGAGATCTGCATCTCCAACCATACAGAACTTTTAACGAAGCCATCCGAATACTAGAATGATAGTTGTTGTTATATGCAAACTCAATCAAAGGAAAGTGGTCATCCCAACTACCCTTGAAATCAATTGCACACGCCCTTAGCATATCTTCTAAAGTCTGAATGGTCCTTTCTACTTGACCATATATATAAGGATGAAAGGTTGTACTAAAATGAACTTGGGTACCAAGACCTTTTGGAAGGCTTTTTAGAAACTAGAGGTGAATTAGGTACCTCTGTCTGAAATAATAGATAACAAAATACCGTGCAATTTGACCAACTCTGTGTTTTAGAGTTTGGCATAATCCTCGGCTGAATAAGAGGTATGGACTGGAAGGAAATAAGCTGATTTTTTCATACTATCTACAATGACCCAAACTGAATAATGATGGTGACGAGTATGAGGCAAACCCGTCATGAAGTCCATGTTCACTTCTTACCACTTCCAAGTAGGAATACTGAACTCCTGTATAGACCCACTAGGTTTCTGATGCTCTATCTTAACCTGCTGACATGTAGAGCAATTAGCCACAAACCTTGTAATATTTCTCTTTATACCACTCCACCAATAGATTTCCCGCAAGTTATGGTACATCTTTGTGGCCCCTATATGAATAGAGTTTTGTGCACCATGCACTTCTGCAAGAATTCACTGCCTTAAGTCATTTACACCTGGAACACACAGATAACCCTGACAACTCAAAACACCATCTCCTCCTTGGGAGAAAACCTCTACTTTCTGATCTTTGACTAACTCTTTCAACATGACTAGACTGGGATCTCTATCTTGCTTTTCTTTCACCTCAGAAAATAGAGATGATTTTGAACTACTCTGAAACCATATGTCATTCTCCTCTAAATCGACTAAGAGAATGCCTATTCTAGCAAGCTATTGGATTTCCTGAGCTAACTTCTTTTTACTATCCTCAACATGAGCAACACTACCCATAGACAGTCTACTGAGAGTGTCAGCCACTTTATTGGCCTTGCCTGGATGATAAAGGACATTCATATCGTAATTTTTCAAGAGCTCTAACCACCTTCTTTGATGAATATTAAGATCTTCCTAAGAAAATACATATTGAAGGATTTTATGATCTGTGAACACATCCACATGAACTCTGTATAGATAATGCCTCCAAATCTTTAAGAAAAATACTATGGGCTCTATCTCAAGATCATTAGTAGGGTAATTCTTCTCATGGGGTTTAAGAGGTCTAGAGGCGTAGGCTATGACCTTACCATCCTGCATAAGAACACAACCCAAACCTACTTTGGATGCATCACAATATACTATGAACCAATCTGCACTATCTAGAAGAGCTAAGACTGTAGCTAAGGTGAGTCGAGTCTTCAACTCTTGAAAACTCTTCTCATAAGGATCTGACCACTGAAACTTGACTTTCTTCTGAGTCAATCTAGACATAGGGGATGCAATAAAAGAAAATCCCTCAATAAAACATCTATAATAGCCAGCCAAACCCAAGAAACTCCTGATATCTGATGGAGAGATAGGTCTGGCCTAGGTTCTTACCACTCTGGTCTTTTGAGAATCAACCCTAATGCCATCACCGAAAATGAAATGACCAAGAAATTCTACTAACCATAGCCAAAATTTCCACTTATTGGATTTGGCAAACATCTGATGATCTCTGAGAGTCTAATGTACAATTCTAAGATGGTCTGCATGATTACGCTCGCTGTGGGAATAGACCAGAATATCCTCTATGAAGACTTTGATGAACATGTACAAGTACTTCTTGAACATCCAGTTCATCAAGTCCATAAAAGTTGTTGGGGTATTGGTAATACCAAATGACATAACTCAGAATTCGAAGTGACCATACCGAGTACGAAAGGCTATTTTCAGAATGTCACATTTGCTGACTCTGAGCTGATGATAGCCTAATATGAAGTCCATCTTAGAGAAATATATGGCACCCTGATGTTGGTAAAAAAGTCATCGATTCTAGGAAGAGGATACTTGTTCTTGATCATGACTTTATTGAGCTGACGCTAATCAATGCATATTCTAAGGAACCGTCTTTCTTGTGCACGAATAAGACTGGTGCACCCCATGGAGACATGCTAGGTCTGACAAAAATCTTAAAAATTCATCGTGTACACAAATGGATTTGTCTTTTAAGGTAAGTTTCTAATATTCTTGGGATGATTTCAAGCTAGGTAGAAGTACCGGGTATTACATTGGGGGTTTGGTGTCATTTTGGACCCATGGCATAATGGTGCTATAATGGGTGTTGTTGATATTGTAATGATGCTTAGATTAAGTTGTTGATATCTTGGCTCGTAGAAAAAGAAGCTTCAATAAAAGAGAAGGCAAAGCTTGTTGGTTTGTCAACAATTAGACTCGAGGTAGGTTAGGATTACTTGTAGATAGATTGAGCTTGATTGTAGTATAATTATTGATATCTTGTAAGATTGGGTGGGGTCTTAGATAATAATAGATGATTGGTGATACTTGGGATTAGTTGATTCTTGTAGTCTATTAAACTTGTGAAATATGATGCTTGACCTTTAACCTAGAACCTTGGGTAGTTCTACTTGTAGTCTCATGAATAGTATGGGATACTCTAGTTTCTCTAATAGGTGAGAATGATGTTATTGGCTAACCTTAAGAGAATGTTGACCATAAATTCTTCCTTTGATATATTTATACATTAGACAAATTTTAGAAAAACCTATATCTTACACATGAGTTCTAGAATATTTAGGCAATATCTTATAACAACATGAAATAGCGAATCATTATTCTTCAAAAAGATACAAGAAAAAATTTAGGATTTGACGACGTTTTCTTTTTTGATTAAGTTTCTTTATTATGCGTATAACAACCTTTTCTTGAATCTTATTATTAAGAATTTTGTAGTATCTCTTGAAGTACAAATATTGCATGCACTACAAATGATGTGGGAAGTCTTCCATTGACTGGAAGAGTGCTCAAAGAGGAGTTGAGTATATTTGTTGAATATCCCCTGTATGTATATTCATAATAGCTATAATGCATGCCCCTTTAAAGGATTGTAGTGCTCAACACTGATGCACAGATTGATAGTATGTCTACACCTGTCTGTGCATATTAGGATTAGAGAGTAGTTTCAACTGCATGTGCCCCTCAAAAAAATATGCATGCTTTATATAATTTTAAAGCATAGGTCATGGATTTTTTTATAATTGCAATGAGGAAGGGTTATTTTGTACTGTTATGAATCTTATTAAGAATTATTTTTCATTTTTAGTTCTTTGTTCTCATAACAATTAAGAATTTAAGTGGCAAATAAAGAGTACCTTAGTGTTACAATTTTCTTGCCTTTTGGTCATGATTGCACATTTCTTATTATGAAATTAATTTACTTTTATGTCTGGAGTAGATTATTAGATTTCCAGGGTACTGAAATCATAATTTTGAATTCATGTCAAAACAATATTCATTCATTTCTTGAGGAATATGTTTATATTATGATGATGCCCGTTTAATCTGTATGAGGTAATGATGTTATGACGATACCTGGTGAATTTAGAGGATATAATGATGTTATGATGATGCCTGATAATCCAGAGAATATGTTTATAATATGATTATGTCTGTTTAATCCAAAAGAGGTAATGATGTTATGATGATACCCGATGAATCCAAAGGATATAATGATGTAATGATGATGCCCGGTGATGTGGAGGATATATTGATGTTATGATAATGCTCGATTAATTTGGAAAAGACAATGATATTATGATGATACCCAATGAATCCAGATGAGATAATGATGTTATGATGATTCCTGGTGAATACGAAGGATAAGTTGATGTTATAATGAAGCTAGTTAATTTGGAAGAAGTAATGATGTTAGTATGATACCCGATGAATCCGAAGGATATAATGATGTTATGATGATGCCCGGTGAATTTTGAGGATATATTGATGCTATAATGATGCTTGGTTAATACGAAAGAAGTAATAATGTTATGATGATACCCAGTGAATTTAGAGGATATAATGATGTTGTGATGATGCCTAGTGAATCCAGAAGATATGTTGATGTTGTGATAATGCCTGGTTAATCTAGAATAGTTAATGATGTTATGATGATACTATGTGTGGTGAGTATATATGAATATATAGACATATTTGGGTTTATGACGTGTATGGCTAAACTCGTTTGTGTACTTGGGACATGATGCCTTCCTTCGTAGATTATTAATCATTCTTCATCACTAATCACTAGTTTAGAGGTGTGACCCATATTAATTCTAATTATTAGCTAGAAGTATATCATGTCGAGTATTGGGTTAAGCTAATTAATTTGTGTAATCTTGTGTAGAACCAAGGGCTCACCTAGTAAATCTACCTGACTTGGATAAATGGTCATGTTATGGAATTTCGCCTAATAAAGTGGCTTATGTGATTACTAGTTGTCTCTAATAAATGACTATGACTTGTGGGATAGAAGCCTTGTAAACTAGTTGGTGGACTTTACTTGGTAAAAATATGGAAACTAGTCCTTAAGGTTGTAACATGTCTAATGATATTGGACTTAGTATTATATGATTAATAGTTAAGTTTACATCTAGTATGTAATGTCGTGGTGGCTTAATTGATGACTTATATAATGAGGATGCTAACTAGAAAGTGGCCTTGAGATAGGTGAATAAATAATAGTGTTAGTAACTTGTAGCTTTTCCTTATTTGATGACTAAAAAACTATAAGATTTGTACACTAGTTTTTCATGGATATGGAGATTAGATAATATAGACTAGACTTGGAGTTCATCAATGAAATAGAGAATAAATAACTATATAACTATCCTATGGTCATATCGGTTTTGTTGTGCTAAATTGAGGTATTGATAATGATTTTAGACCTTGGTAAGAGGCCATGGAAGCAATGTGAAACCCACGGATTTGGTTAGTTTCTTTTGTAGTTGTTCCTTAATATATTGAAGGATTGATCTTTTGGTGTACTCTCCGGTTATATGGGACACCATGATGAGTTCTTTGTTATATTCTTTTGCGTGTACTTCTCCGCGGTAAGGGACATTGTGGTAAGTTCTTATGCTTTATATTTTAATGATGGTTGGTGTTGATTATGGTAAATGCATGGTTATCATTGTATATATGTGGCCTTATGCTTCCGAAATGATCTCTTATTTGTATGACAATTATGGTATATGTTGATATGATACGTTATGCTATTGCCCTAGTATATTAGTTATTGTATCTAGTGATATCAGAAAAGATTTAGGTTCGATCCTATATCTTGACTTTAAGTTATTGTCTTACTTTATATCGTCCTTATATTATAATTTAGCTCAGTCGGTCGATGATGCCTACTGAGTACCTGTGTTTTGGTACTCATACTATACCACTATACCTTTTTGGTGTAGACCCAAGTTCTAGTTGTCATCGTTGTGTCGAGATTATGCGTTGTTGATCATTAGGAGATAGGGTGAGCTCTTAGAGTTTGATTTTCCCTTTTTCCCTTCTATCGTTATTCTGTATTTCGTATTCGATATGTATGTATGAGATCATTTAAGACTATTTAAGTTTATTAGACTTTGAGTTGTAATTTTTGTTGTCGAATTTAGAGTTGCTCTTGTACTTATACTATCAGGTCATGGGATTCGTATTCCAATGTCACTTTTTACTTTTATGGAATATTATCGTTATATTATGTTCCTTTATAGGGTCCATGATGGATATTTCTACCAAGGTAACCCATTGAATTAACTCCAAGTTAGCTTACCTACTGGTGGGTTATGGTAGGTGCTATTATGACTCAGAAATTGAGTCGTGATAAGTTTCCTTTCCTAACATAGTTATATATATATGTATGGTTGTGTGCATATGGATGGTCATACTTTGTTTTATAAATGACTTTATCTTATCCTTATCCTGAGTTCATGTTAGCTATCACTCGCCAACATGATTTTTGGCGGTTGTATATGCACGCTATGCATGAATCGGCCGTTCTACCCCTCCTAGATAGTACTTGACTTGGGGAGAAATATTGGATTGAAGTGGTGAGCTTCCATCATTCCGAAATGCTCCATTTCATTTTATGGATATTTTTTGACATTTTGATTTATTTCTAGAGATTGGTTTTGGCTATGGTTGGGGACATGTCCCAACCGAATATTCTTACTCTTTTTGTTAGAGGCTTTGTGGTAATGCTATGGGTTGGAATGGGCAAGATCGATATTGGTGTCAACCTTAATATTGGTATTGGAATTGGGGCTGACATCATTGGAAATAATTTCTCACTATACCATCATATTTCATTTTGGGATTAATCATATTATGTTCTGGATCTTATTTGATTTTGGCCTGGTTTATGTCCCTTGGTTTGGTATTGGTTTACCTTGGTGGTTTGGTTGATGTATTTTGGTGAACGGGATGACTTGGTAGGGTTGATCTAGTAATAGACTTATCCCCAAGTCAATCCTTGTCCAATATGCTATCTTGTTATTTGTTCGATATTCAACCAACTCAAGGTATACTAATGGTGGATGCATTGGGTAACAAGGGGTGGTCCCTAGTCTTTGTTGGACTTAGGATGCCCATTACGAAAAGGCCCCCAGTCGGGTCATATAAGTACCATAACACTCCCTACCATGATCTCTATATCTATCTCCATAATATTTTTGACCTTGTATCCTTGCCCCTTGGCTCGGAAACCATCTAATTCTAAATCAAGGTACTTAGCATGCTCTTCCATGTCAGACTCATATTCGCTAAAGGGTACATCCTATGAACCTACCGAATTTACCTTCTTAGAATTCACTGCTGCAAACTGTTTTGTCAGGAACCCAATATAAGTCCTCAGATGTACACTTTCTTGCACCACAGAATCATAAACCACTCTATCGTCGCAGAAATCCACAATGGCATATGTTCCAGCATCTATCTCGGCATCCCGAGTATACCAACCTCTTCTAGTGAGAGAGATCTGGTCTAGAACCTTAAATTTTGCTTCCCAATGTAATCTCATGAACGCTCCTCCAATAATTGTGTCTGCCATAGCTTGGGAACTGATGTTTAGGGATTTATAAATCTCTCTAGCATGCTCGTCTCGAAAATACGATGATTGTGTACCATTCTCATCTTTTTCTTAAACCATAACCAATCCTCGTACATACGCTTTGAATATAGCTACTTACAGTTGTATATCTCGTCATTTAACTACAACATTTTGTCCGGAGAAAAGAAATGATTTAAGAATTTCCTGTGCAACTCATTCCAAGTGGTAATCAAACCTCTAGGAAGTTCTCCAAAAACAATGAAACTTCTCCAATCAAAGAAAGAGGGAACAACCTCAATCTAAGTGGATACTGGTCTACCCCTGGAATAGTATAATAAGTGCAGATCCTAATAAAATTAGCAAGATGCATATTTGCGTCGTCTTTAGCCGAGCCAAAAAACACACCTTTCAAGTTCAAAAGATGGATCATGGCACTAGTAATGTCAAATTTCACATTAGGGGGTAGTGAAGGAGGAATGATAGCCCTTATTTCTGTAGGCTCAACGTATCCTATATCCTCCTCTTCATCATATGGATGAAAGTACTGGTATGCTGGGATCACTTGATCTTGACCACCTCAAACTCTATCTCGATTACAATCGAGTGTTGCTCGATGATGAACTACCAGTCTTAGTTTGGTTAGATTTGCTTGTTGAGCTAACTGATCCTCCTCATACCTTCTCTAGTTAGAAGCTACATCTCTCAATAACTTCTCCATTTGTCGATCAGCATTGTTCTATGGATCACCTAGAGTAGAGAGAGGTACCATATTAGGATCATTCTGAACCCCTTCAAGATGGCTTACATGGTATTGGTTCCATCATCATACGATTAGGTTGTAAGATTCTCTTTGGGTTCAGATTAAGTGGGAGTAAGGGATTTCCTTGACTCCCGATGTTAGTCATACACCGGCGAACACCCAAATAAATCAAAAAATTTAGCAAGTTCAGTCAACAACTCAACACCGTATTCCCCGGCAATGGTACCAAAATTTTGATCAATGTCCAAACTATATTTCCAATTGAAGATAAAGAAATCTTTTCCAACTAAAGTAACTCAACTCAAGTTGTGGTCTAACCCAAGGGAATACATGGAATTATATCTCTGGTTTGCTAGAACTAATGGGAAGTGCAAAAAGTAAATGGGGGGGGGGGGTTGTTGTAGAAATCTCAAACAAGTAACTGAACTTGAAAGCTTTGGTTATAAATAGTCAGAAACGAACACTAGGATTGTGTTCCCCCTAGATTATAACTCAGTAGGCCTCTCTTGCTCAATCGAACTATCAAACCTAGGCATGTAGAATCTGATGAGTTAGGTATCACCAATCGCCTCTCAGCATACTTTGGTGAATCTCACGCATATCCTCTTGGTCTCAGAGAGTTTCCTTACTATCCCTTACATTGGACCCTAGTTTTAGCTATCTCTTTTTGGTCTCAATTTGAAAGTTAATCATCTTAAGAAGATAAAATAGTTAAGCTTATTTCAAAAATCAACCCCAAATCACTATTGTGATCTCTTTTTCTCAATTTCTACCTCTCTCAGGTTCGTAGTGAATATAGGTTGGATCATAACATTTTCAATAGTTAAGAAAGTCATTGGTATGAAGTAAACCATAATGCATGCAACAAAAACTATCTATAAGAATTGAACACTTCCCTTGATTCGTTATTTAGCTAGGGTTCCAACAACCCTAGTTAAGGGAATAAGATGCTCATGTATGCAATACAATCAGAGGAATTCATAATTGAAGGAATTCAAAGAATATCACAATAATCTATAGGTAAAAAGCAAAGTCTTTTACTTAATACACAACCAAAATAATAAAAAATAATCCCAAGAGAAAATTCGAATCTTGGAATCAAATATGTTTGTAAGTGTATATAGTTCATAAACTTAACTAAAAAACATCAAAAGAGTATATATAGGTTACAAGGAAACCCTAGGAAACAACTCCCGAATGAAGAAGCAAAATCAAGCTTGGTTGCCACTTACTAGGCCACCTATGGGCCGTAGGTGCCTAGGTAAGTAACCTAAAACTTCAATTTTCAACTTTTTCTTTAGTTTGGCATCCAAAACCTAGTTTCTTGCAAAAAGATACAAAAACGCATCATATCTAACAAAACAACCTAAGTAACTTGCATATTCTCATCGTTTTAAGCATTGAAAGTGATATGAATCATAACATATCACCCCTACCTCTCATATTTGAAATAGAACTATCTCTGATCATATGGTAGGGGCAGCCCTTTGCCCGATGGACAATATCATTACACACAAAATAACCTCTACTGCTCGACTCAATAGGAGAAGGTACCACAAGGACCGGGCAGCCAACCCGAACTGCTGAACTAGAGGATCCACTACCTAAACCCTACATGATTTCCTACGTCGGCCTACCAGGATACCTTCAAGAACAGTATAAATTTTTTCCTCAAGAAGTGTGACCTCTAAACTCACCAAAATGGCACACTTTCTAGGCATCTACCTGAGATACTCGAAAAATACCCTCAGTCATCTTAGCATGACCCACTATACTGTAAATTAATGCTCCAAATATAACAATTTGAGATGTAGTCAACTGTAGAGAAACATTAAACCTCTTTACGAACTTCTAAATCTTCTCAAACTCGGTGGCAATGCTGGCATAAGAATATCTGGATAAGGCATAGAAGTGTGGCTCATACTCTACAATAATGATAGAGCTCTACTCTGGGTGATCAAACTCATCTCTTATCCAATCCCTCAGACTATGTGGCTCAAATCTCCAAAAAGTCCTTGATAAACTAATCATATGTCATCTCAGGAGAATCAAGAGGTCTGCAGCTAACAAGAGATCCCCACCAATCTCTAGCAGTATCTATCAACTGATAAGTAGAATATTAAATCCCATGCAACTCAAATGAACCCAAATTATGCAACTTCTCCCGACAATCAATCAAGGACTCATAGGTATCCTCACCAATATCACCACTGAATCTAGAAGGACCTAAACGTGTAAACCTCTCAAACCACTTCTAATTATTAGAAGACATCACTGTACTCACTATAAGAGGGGGAATGGTTAAACTGGCAGGCTAAGATCCCACTTTAAGAGGTAATAAAGATGAACTCTGAACTCTTGATCTTGAAATACAATACTCTAATGTCGATAGTGAAAGAAGAGTAACACTTGGGGTCTAAGGAGTACCAACAGTAGAAGTAGGAGAGACTGGAGAATCAACGCTCGAGACAAAAGGAACACCATAAGCAGAATCTTGCATAGATAGACATATAATACTTGAAGTTGGGGGAACACAAGGCATACTAAAAGGAGCACCCTCCAAATGGCTCAACAAGTAAACCAATAACCCATCCAAGACTGGGTTAAAAGTACTTAATAGAACTGAAGTAGGAACTATACCTCCATCATGCTCAACACGAGGCTCAGGGGAAAATTTCCTATCACTACTCCTAGAGGGGGAAGATTCACGACTCATAAATCACCCTTTAAACTGGGCCCTCTCCCCGAATAAAGTCTTCATATCTCAAACCTCACGAGATCTAGTCATCACCACCTATAAATAAAAAGAGTGAAATATGACTTAGAACACAAGTTATGAAAGAAATTTGCACGATAAGGAACAAAATAAAGGAAATTCCTAAAGACATCCTATAGTTTCTCAAAGATAGATACAAAAGTCTAAGTACCAATCCATGAGACTCTGTTAGAAATCTAGTTCTTACACCATTGAGACTAATGAACCTGGCTACTTTGATATCAATTTTTCACGACCCAAAAATCCAAGGTTCGTGATGGCACTTGTCGCGATGAACTTTGACAAGTAAGCCCATAGCACAAACTGATACAAAAAAGAAATTAAAATTTAAAACCCAAGGAAGATCTCCTAGATCAAAGTCAAACCATAATCAATATAACAAAAGAAGCATAAAAAATAATGTCATAACTTACAAAACTTGGTGTCATAGTGTAAGAACTACTAGTACTACTCAAGAAAATGCAATACATATGAATAACTCTATCTTTGAATAGTAATAAAGACATAGTCTAATAAGAAAAGGTAGTTGTAGAATCCAAATGCATGAATACATTGCTACTTCATAAATATCCAAATATTTTCTGAATTCAACCAATGTAGGGCGTATCGGAACTAGAATCTGCACCAAAATAGCATAGTAGGAGTGAGTATGATCCACTTGTACTCAATAGGTATCATTGGTCAACTGAGCAAAGTAAATAATAAAACATACAAAAAATACACACTAATGGCACGTCACCTGTTATAAGAAAATGTCCCATAACGATAGCCCACACCGTTTGCACTAACAATTCTACAATACTTACATATATTGTAACAAACACCAAAAAGGACCAAAAGTATACAATATACCACATACAAGTAAAGCACAGAAGAACAACATATATGAGAACATCAAGTAAAAGTAAATGAAGATATAACAAATGGATAGATAATAAGTCAAGGAAGGAATGCAGTCACAATAAAAGCACAATAAATTAAATCAATAAAAATGATGATGATGATGATGATGTTGTAATGAACGAGATCATTACATAACTTCTGAGACTGTTGCAAAACCTTTGTATACACCTACCGAGCTAAAGATTCCCGTTGTAGTACCCATAGGGGTTCACTAACCAGTATTTATTCCATATCTATAACTTCTCTATGACACATCCCCCGTGGAGGATTTTTATATGTTGTTACATTTTCTGTCAGAAAAAGACCGTGTTTCTCAGTGTTTCAAATATTTCCACGGTGGTACCAATGTTTCATGAAAGTACATGATATGAAGATGAAATGCTCAAAACCAACCACAATAAGTATTTCCATATCCAACCAATATACCAACCAAGTGAGCCAAATATCCATTCAATATTTCCAACTATCTATGAAAATGAACATGATTTATATGTTAATAAAGTATGAACACATCACAATACATAATTGGTACCATGATAGGCTTTTCATCCAAAAAAATATGATTATTTTCATTTATATAGGCTATCAGCATCACATAGGACTCTACACGGTCACACATAGCACATAATATCCCCAAACTACCAAATACATCACATATAGGGGCCCATACGAGCACAAAATTATAAGATAGCCATTTTTCATGATTAGTTCTCACACCCTTAACATGTTTTTGTTTCAAAATTAACTATCTAGCTTAATTTAAAAGAAGTTAAATCATAACCTACCTCAAAAGTTGAAATCTTGTCTGCAACACTTCAATCCACAATCTTACTCCTCACGAATGGACCTGGAATCAACTAAGATATGAAAAAATATAATCTATGCATCAAAAAAATCCAACAATACCCATATTACCTAATTTTAAGTCGGGGCCAAAATAAACCCCCGAAATGGGTTTTTGAAAAGAAGGGAAAATTATAACATTATTTCAAAAGCATGTTCCCCATATTTTTAGGAGTATACAATTGAAAACCCAAGAAAAAACGAGGTCCAAATAGAGGAAAACCCATTTTCAATCTTTATTTGGTAAAAATCCCTGAAATTTATTTAAAGTTTGAGAATTGAAGTTGGTTGGAAGATGAAATTAAGAGAAAACTGATAATTATAAGATTAAAAACTCACCCAAGTGAAAAATATTTGGAATGAAGGTTTAAATTAGAGAAATATAATTTTTAGGACTTATAGGCCAAAATCATCAAATTCCATGTTTTAATTCAAGTTTAAAATAAGAAATAGATGATAAACATTGAAGGAAATAATTAAAATAGGTGTTATGGAGCTTACCTAAGATTAGAAGTGGAGAATGTTTATTAAAATCATAAAACACTACGCTCCAAGTCACAAAAATGATAAAAAATAGCAAAACATAGGGATTTATATAACCTAGGCATTGCATTTGCGGACCAGGTGTTGCGATCTCAGTACTTGGCTGACGGGGGTACCATAATTTCGTAAAGGGTGTCATGATAGTGATTCCTAAGATGCACGACCAATCACAATCACGACACTATCTTTACAATCGTGGGTGCACCATTTGGGGACCTGGTGCATTTCATGTCTCTGTGGGTCCCTCGAGATTTATCTAGAACCCCGTGAATGCAAAGAAACTATGATACTCTATCAAATTTGATGCTCCAAACTCAATGTCGATATTAGATTTTTTATAAAAGATTATTTTGATAGTGTGAATTGCCAAAACCCAAAATCACAACTTTCTGAATCGAGGGTCGAAATAACATTTAAAAGCCATAAAACACAGCAACCATTTTAACACCCTAAAATCAACGCTCCTAATTTGTTGATGTATTCTGGTTTACCACTTGACACACAGATAAAAGATTTTGGTTGAAGTCAACTATAAGGCTCTCAAAGTCACCAAAAACTACAATATTGCATAAAACACACCAAAATGCATCGAGAATCATATTGATCATTTCCGCACCCTAGAAATACCATAACACAACCACATGGAGGGGTAAAATGGTCAAATCACATAGAAACATATATTTTACATAATTCATAAAAATTTGAGTCTTTACAATCTCTTCTAATAAATGACTTACCTATTACAACAGATGAATCATATTATGTAAGAAATCAAATTAACTCTACTAATGGTATGATTTCTTCTAATAGATGACTCATTTGTTTCAATAGGTGAGCCATCTATTAGAATAAATCAAAACATGTCTTGCGACTTGTTTAATTTTTTCCAACAGATAACCCATATATTACAATAGGTGGGTTATCTATTTAAAGATATCAAAATAGGTCTTGCTACTGATTTCATTTCTTCCAACAGATGACCCATATTTTTCAACAGATGAGTCATCTGTTAGAATAAATTAAACCACTAACAAGACTATTTTGGTTTCATCCAATAGATGACACATATATTGTAATAGATGAATTTATCTGTTCGAAAAAATCAAACCACTTTTCCACTTAGCAAGACTATTTTGATTTATTTAAATTGATGACCGATCTATTGCAATAGATGAGTCATCTGTTGGAAGAAATCAAACTTGTAGCAAGACTATTTTAATTTCTTACAATAGATGACCTATTTGTTGCAACAACTAAGTCATCTATTAGAAATATTTCTGTATCGCATTGTATTTATTAAATTTTCTACTACTTTTTTTATTGATGCACAAATTCATTGTAATATTTTTTGAGATTGTAACTAAACTTATTAATAAAAAGCTAATTATAGTTAAATAACTTTGTTTATTACTAGTCATGGCTTAATATGAAACATTTCAAATAAAACATATGTAAAGTTTATTGGAAATAATCAAACATATCTTTCAGCTGCCGCAATAGATGTATATATTGTATTGATTATTTTCAACCAACTATTGCACTGATATAACCTATGTTGTAAAAGAAGTTGTTCCTATATATACAATAGTTGTTGGACGATTAAATAAAATATATTTTACATAATAAATAACATACATTGCCAACTAAAATGAGTTAAAATTATTAAGTTCATAACTAAACTAACAACAAGACTATTTACTATTACAATAATTATGAAGTATTTCGATCAAAGTATATAGTTCTCTTGTGGTCAACAATCCTACAAATGAAGCACTTATTTTTTCTTGTTGGAAATGATTCCCTGGCTACACACCTCCTATTTATTTGTCGTCATCCCAGTTTACTTAGGTCAACATATGGAGGATGTATTTATCTCTCCATAATACCCATAGGAACAATCCAAGAATATTCAGAAGGCACCACATTAATATCATCATAATACACAATTATGAATTTTTTCACCACATACTATGGAGATGAGTACTCATGAATTTGATTTCCGAATTATGCACCATATTGGGCTTAGAGAACTGTCATAACATCTGGATAAGGTAGTTTGTCCAAGTCAAAAACTCTACATGTAAAAGTTCTACTTTAAAGATCGATCATGGAAATATCACCATGACAGTTGATATCGAATGTGTAATTGGCTATTTGATAGGCCAATAACTTATTCCCTAAATTGATGTACTTTGAGCTTTTTTTCCATTTAAAAATAAAGTTTGTTTGGTGAGTTTACCATCTCCATACACCTCTCGTGAAAAAAATTTGCAAACATCATATTTCATCAAATAGAGCGACAATGGGAAATTCTCATTCAACGCCAGACATTGCATTCACCAACTCAACAATGTTTGACGTCATAATATTATACTTATACAAAAAAATTAGTTAGTAATACATAGTATTACAATAAACTCAAACAATACACTAAATTTATAATGATGTACTTATGTCTTAGAAAAAATACCTACTCCACTTGTGGAATCCAACACGTTCTAGATGTTCGACTTCCTTCGATACCATTGATTGAAATGGTTATAGAACTCAACTCTATCATATGCTTTCGCTACTTCATAAAAATGAGACACGACCTTAGAATTGTGAAAGTTATTTTGATATATTCCCCTAGGTTCCTCGTGCAAAAATCATAGTGAGCTAAAGGGTAGACAATTTAAACTATCTTTTTGATTGGTAGATGCCTATTAGAAATTATACATAACTCATCGGTATTATCTACATAGCTTATCATTTGTTAAAAATAATATTGACATGAGGAATCACATTCCTTATCCACTACAAGAAAATCGACCAAGAAAATGTGATTCTTTGCATCCTGTGCCACCAATGATAACAAAATTCCTTCATATTTTCTCTTCAAAAATGTACCATCAACGGCTATGACATTTATCATTTGTTGAAAACCAATAATCCAAGCTTCATAGGCAAAAAGTACTTAAAGCTTCTATTTTTATTAACCTACAATGTCGTCTTACTTTCTGAATTTATGGACTCAAGCATATAAATGATTCGTATCAAGCACAACACACCCGTGATCATGTGTTTCCCTAACTAAAGACTTTAAAATATCCACAACCTTATAAATCTTCTAATAACTCACTTAATATCCAATTTTGTATGAAGTTGATTGGACATTTCTCTCATACATGGTCCTTTTCTATTGTGTAAGCTTCTTTTGAAGTATTTACCAATGATTTTTATTGTCTCATGCGGATTATGTCTTGTAATATGATCCAAACCACATATGTGATACTTTTCATAAGTTTTAATGCAGAATCTATCAGAACTTATGAATTTCACAACCATCAAACACCACTTGCACTCCAAATATACACATCTAAAATAATACACACTACTCGAATTAATCACCTTCTTGAGTCTAAAATCTTTTTTCAAGCAAACAATATTCAATAAAGTGAATAGTTCTTCCTTGTAATTTAATGTCATACCCTTGTAAAAATATAATTCATAATTTTGAAGATTGTTGGACTGTCTTGATTGAGAACTACGCACTATATTGCTTACAACAACTTATGTAAGTGTTTGTCCCTCCTCCACTTCAACTCCACTCTCATCATCTAGAATATTTATGTCCACACCATCTAGTTCATCATTTAACATATCTTGTTGGTCTTGTTTTGTATTTCGATTATCTGTCGATTGTCAACCATGTACACCCTTAAAATAGGTCTAGTTGCATCACTCAGATAAGTATACAAACAAACATGATCGCATATCTTAAAAGGTAAGACCCTCCTATTTTCAAAAAAGTTGTGCATGTAACTAATGATAAGATTTTTTAGTGGCAATTTAGTCCCCAACAGTTGTTGATTGAGTTTACAAAATCATCATACAAAATATCTCTTCGAATTTCATCACTATCGTCTCTAACATTTCTCCATCCTAGCAATGCCAAATAAATATATTTTTCTTCTTGATAAATTCATCATGACAATCAACCCCTATTGTTATATATTCCTCCATTAATGGTACCTAAAGAAATTTGTTAAAAAAGTTAATAATGATAGTATAGTAAAACTAATAATGATACTATAGTTAAAATTAATAATGATAGTATAGTATCATTGCAATAGATGACTAATTTCTTGGATTCAAATTTAAGTTAT
This sequence comes from Capsicum pubescens, assembly GCA_030864215.1. NCBI lineage: Eukaryota > Viridiplantae > Streptophyta > Magnoliopsida > Solanales > Solanaceae > Capsicum > Capsicum pubescens. The sequence continues at coordinate 126,949,266 of CM061542.1, forward strand.
ATCCCAGTGTTGTGACATGATTAAATAATTGAGTCATTTGTTGCAACAAATGAGTACCTAGTTCAATAGATTACTAATATGTTGGATTCAACTTTAGGTTTTATCCCAGTGCTGTAACATAAATCCAACAGATGTGTCATCTATTGTAATAGATGATTCATTTGTTGAAATAGATGACTTACCTTTTGGATTTATGTTCAGAACTAGTAGCTTAATCCAACAAATTGTTCATCTATTTAAATGGATGAATTAACTTTTGGAACTAATTTAACAGTAATGGAAATTATCCAACAACTATTGAAATGAATAAAACAGTTGTTTGATAAGTTATTGAAAATTGTTGAAAAGACAAAAATATATATAGATGAGAAATTAAGAAAAATATTATTATTTTACTTACAAAATCAGCTATGAATTAATTCCCAGCGATGTACAAACAAAATTTGATCCAAAAAATTTTTCCAATAAGCAGTAGAGAAAGGAACAAAACAAAAATGGTACAAGTAGTAGTAGTATAAGAAGATGATGAACAACATGAAGAAGATGATAATGAAGAAGAAGAAAAAGAACAAGAAGAAGATGATGATGATGAAGAAAAGCAGTAGCAACAATGAATAACAATAATGGAAAAAAGCACCAAAATTGAAGAGAGAGAAAACAAGAGCAATAACCGCATTTCCCTCCTCTATTTTTAGTTATTACAGTTTTATATTGGGACAAAGTGTAAAATAAAAATATTGAGTTCAATTCTCAGACTTGAGCCAAAATTTCTTAATCCATCATTTAACTTTTGTCACCCACACTCAATAATTAAGACTTGACTCACATACACCTAATTTTGAAACTTTTTAGTCACTCTTAATTCACTGTCCCAACTTATATTGTAATATAATAACTCAAAATTTGCGTTCAAGTTTACAGCCCAAATTGGCCATTCCAGTTTGGCTAAGGATGAAAATAAATTTCTTTATTATTCCAATTCATAATCTTACTACTACCAATTTTCCTTTCTTTCAGAATTTAATAAAGATTTGTCCTCATATTGTTGATGTTCTGAAAGGTTGGAGCCCTAGTTATAGATTAAGATAGTGAGATGGTTACTTCTTCCTCCTAGATAGCTCAAAGTTAATATATATGGTGCATTAAATGATAATCCTGGTCATAGTTATCTTTTGTGTGAGAAACAATGAAAGAGATAATATTAGGGTTAAAGGGAGTAGGCTACCATATTGAACTAATAAGTTACAAAAGCAGTATCAATAAGTGAAGGCATTCAATTTTGTATTGAAAGGAATTTCTTGCCTCTAATACTAGAGACTAATTCACTATCTATGATTAATATAATTGAAAGAAGTTGGGAGAAGCCAGGGACTGTTGTAAAGGAGGTTTAAACAATTAACTGGATGAGGGAAGGTTTCCTTATCCAGTTGAATCATATTCTGAGGGAAGGGAATACACTAGATAATTTATTTTTGAAAACACAGTGTTAATTTTATAGGTACTTACATGGTGGATAGCTTTCAAGATATGCCTATAATAAGAAAGAAGTTTCTAAACATGGACAGAATGAGTTTTCCTCACTTAAGGCTTACTCACCTTAACAACATATAGCTTTGATTATATGTCAGTTATCAATTAAATTGAACTATTATAAACTAGAAATATATGCATTTACCATAATGTAATTCCTGAAGTGAATTCATATAGTCCATATACCATGCCACTTGGTGAGAGTTAGGTTGTGCACTGAATATAAACTAAGGGATAGGCATTGGGAATATAGTCACCTACTATTTTTAGGTGTAGCTGGTGATTTCAGCTATTTGTTAGGTTTAGGGATGTTTGGTTGCTTTTCCTTCACTGATTATTTTTCCCTAAAATTCTCCACATAAATATATGGTATTAAACTCATCTAAGGTTTATCCTATCAAAGTAGAATAATTGAAAATATTTGTGAATAATTAGTGACCTTGCATCCACTAAACAATAATGGTAAACTAATGTATTTTTTGTATTAGTGCTAGAACCTAGAGATTATATTTTGATGTGTGGTATTAGATTCTTAGAAGATCATTCTTTGAAGGGAAATCAATAGGGAAAGGTACAATGCTTCTACTTACTAGTTGACCAGAGAAAGATAAGGAAAGGTTTTCTTGTTATGACTTATGCGAAGTACTGGATCTAAGAACTAGTTTATAGTTTATAGTTATAAGGATAGACAAATACAAATAACTCAAACATCAAAGAGATACAGTAACAACAGTACATATTGGATTTTGAACACTAAGAGAGGAAATGGATGAATACTTGTTGGACAGTGATATTTTAGATGCAAGTCAAGTCAACTACCATCACTTCGAGGAAGTGGATTTATTTCTAAAAGAGCAATTAGATTTATGGATTACCAATGGATCTATGTAAAACACCCTAACCCTTAGACTTGGGAAACCCATTACGACACGGCCCCAGGGTGGGTCATGTCAGCCAGATTCTAAAGCCTTAATTCGGGAATCTCTCCTTTTTTGCTTCCTTTCTGTCGACCCTTGGTTCACTTATAGCAGCAATGATGACCAAACCACTCGAGGTATGACCCTTTTAGAGTAAACCTTCTCTGATACCAATTGTCAGAACCCCGAGGGTTGTACCACACAGTGAGGGACCAGGTTCCTCAAAATCAATCACAAACAATCAACCAATAATATGCTGAAAAACTAATTGCAGTGCAGGAAAATAACAACACATAATATTTTAACGTGGAAACCCCCTTACTCAATGATGGAAAAACCACAACATGCCTTCACAAGAACCTCCGAATCCACTATAATTTAACTCTTGATTACAATCTTTAATGAACCTAACTCTAGGTTTCTTTCCCTTGTAATAACTCTACTACAAGGTTATCTTAACAACTCTTCCAGGGACTCACTGGACTGATTAACTCTAATCAACAACAAACTTAGGAAACTCTACCTAAGCACTCTTTATTCAAAGAGAAAAATTCATTAATCTTATATCACAAGTAATTCTTTTACAAATCAGAACTCACTCAAGAATAATTTCTATTTAAGTACACATAAATAGTAAAGATCTTGAGTAGTGTTGAAATAAGGTGTTTGTTGCCTCTCCTCGCTCTTTGTATTTGCCAAAAATTATTTGATAAAGAAGTATCTTTTTCCCTTTGGAGATGAGTGATGATTAGGGATGAAATTTCATTGGACCAAGTGTCCTAATTAGTACAAGCAGTACCGTCTAGTTTGTTACTCAAACGGACAAAGTTGTGCAGACGCGTGCCAGTTGTACTATTGCTTCAATCATCCAGGGACCTGGTCCCATGAAGTCATCTGCTCATCATCAAAACTACATATAACTCACAGCCAGTCCTTTAAGAGGAAATCTAAAATACATATCACTTTAGAGCCATCTTCCTGCTTTAGCAGCATGCAACATGGATAGGTACCAGTTTAATGGCACCTCGATGATTTAGCATAGATTGCTGAAGCAGCAAGTGCCTACTTTAGCGGTGCCTACAAGCCCTATCAATGCTTCATTTTCCTGAATTCTCTCCCATTTTCGCACAAGTTCAAGAGTGAAAAAACTTAGAATGTGAGAAAACTTGGGAGAGCATTAGTAGGTGATTTTGGTGGGTTCGTAAACTTGGATTACTCGTTTCTTCTATGAATTCTTGGTAAGTTTTCATTAATTCCATGGTTGATTTCTATATTATTTCCCTAAATTCCTAAAATATTGGTAGGTTGATTGTAAAACAATTTGAGCTCAGAATTTTACCCATTCATGAGGGTAAATATTTCTTGAGCATAGAGGGACATGGTGTCGATTTGGAAACTGCAATTCTACAAGCGGGACCTATGTGGGATTTTACATGATTTTGGACACAAAGCACAAAAGTGAAATATGGGTATTATTGTTCGCATATTAAAGAGTAGATTATGATCTAAATAGCGTGGCATCTTAGGGAATCTTCTCGAAAGGGGAAATCAATAATTTGGCAAATTCAGGCTTTTCTTCAGTGTCCAGGTAGGCTAGGTTTACCTTCCACATAGATTAAGATAATTCATAATATATTTATGATATTATGCAAGATATGGGAAGAGAACTTGACACGTCCTAAACGAGGGCCAGTCGTGTCGGGTATCTCAAGTTCAACTAGGATTGAAGACCCTCCCCCCTAATCGTTAACCACCCTACACCCCATGTCGGCTAAGTTCCAAACATAAAATAAGATAAGACAATGTAGGTTTAAAGACAATCCAGTAAGTCTACAACCATAGCCAAACGTCCACAAAAAAATATCCAGACAATACAAATTCCAATGCCAATACCAATACCAATACAAATATTAACACTCACACTGCCCATACGCAAAATAGTCTGACAAAGCCTCTAACCAAAATCAAAGAACAACCAATTGGGACATGCCCCTAACTATAGAAAATACCAAAACTAGGGAAATAACAATAATGAAAGAAGTCCATAAAATTAAATGGAGTCTTCCAAAGTATGGAAGCTCACCACTTTAATCTGACTCAAAGCTATCCTCGAATCTAACTCACTGCATAGGAGAAATGGTAGTATCTCCTGTTTCTGCATCGCGTGGGGATACAATGCCTGAAGATAGTTAGTGGGATAAATGCTAGTATGTAACTCATGGATAAAGATAAGATAACATTATCAATTTAAAACCAAATCAAATAACTATATATGCAATAACATTTATACATATGTACCGTGCTAGGATAGGGAACAAGGTTTTACATGCATTGTAAATCATAACCTAGGTTGTGTAGCTCTACCTTCCTAAAATAGCCCACAAGATATATGGGTTCCGCTCCCTCTGCTGAAAGGGCCCTAGTTAGTATTACCCATATGACTTTAGAAAAGAACCTGGTATGGCTAGTACATCCCAACAAATATAATGTGTGACATTATGAACACAGCCACCAAGGCCAACCTTACATCAGCAAACATGAGTTTCCAATATCGGTCCCCCCAGGACCTCCACCTTTCATGGCTTTGCAACCCAACCCTTTTTTAAGAACAATTAAACCTCTTGCATATAACCAAACTATTTACCAAGGAGTCTTTTAATTAGGCAATAACCACTGGTATCATCATATAAAAATTAGAGATACAAGTCTATTACCTTATTCCATATGAACCATTAAACCAATTTTGATTCCATCATTTCCAATAAAACCAAAACTATTAATAACCAAACCATGGCCACCTAGACCTTTCCAAGGTTATGTGAAACCAAGCAAAAACCAATTCATGTTCCATTTACCATTTATAAATTGCAAGAGTTCCAAAAATAGTTAAAGTATGTGACAAAATCATTCTCATTGACAATTTCACAAACAGGTTGAGGGAATGCCATTATCAAAGCCAAAATCATCATAATGTAGGGCCCAACCATGACCCTTCAATTAAATCACCATTCTCATGTACCTATATGTGGAAAACCATAAGCAAAATTTGAAAAACCATAATTAAAATAATGAAAACATTAATCAACTATGAACATCAAAAAATCCTAACCTTTATTTCAAAACGGTAACAATACCATAAAAATAATACACTAAAACATATGCCTTTAGTAAAATAACAATGACGGAAGAGTCACATGCCTTAGAAACCAAGAAGTACAGAGAGAAACCACCCTTGAAAGCCTTACTTGATTATCTTGATTAAACCCTAGATTTTTCTTGAAGAAAGAGTTTGAGAGAGAATTTGAGTGTTTGATCTGGAATAATGTGTTAATAAAGTCCCAAAAGGTGTTTTAAGTCGTGGGATCAAATGGAGTTAAAAGAGGAAATGTCCGAAATTCCACCAACTTAAAACTATAAAAATATCATAGGCGGTTACGAGTCAACCCCCATGATGCGTGACCAAAACATACGACTCGTACCCTTGAGTTGTGACCAAGACAGTGAGTTGGATACCCACACACTATCCATCATACGACTCCATGATACCATGCGTTTCCAGACCATACGACTCACATGGTCAAGACGTACCCAGGATAAAATCCTAAGGGATTGGACACTGGATAACATACCACTCAGCCTTACCATTCGTAACTGATCCTCAGGTTTCTTAGTGAGACACTAGTACTCATAGCCAAGTCACGTCACTAAGTTATGATTTGAGAAAAATTTGAACAAATGACCCATCACTACCTCTAATGACACATACCACCAAACCGTTACCAAGAGAAAAACCCAACCACAACCCTCTAGACACCTAATGACTATGGTCACCTGAACCGTACCCACACTATATGACTTGTATGGTGAGTTGTTACTAGGATAGTGAACTCAAAGCTCAGTAAATTTCCATGGGTCAATAACCAGGGCATTTTAATTCTCTCCCACTTGGATCATTCATCCTCGAATGATGAAATAAGGCAGTGACTAGCGTAATTTAAGCCCCAGACATCTCTACACTTCCTTTTAAGATTGAAAAAAATATTTTACGATCAACACATACCTTAAGCACGATTATACAGAACGGGAAATAGGAATAGATATTTGGACATCATGCCCTCTTCAACTTTCCAAGTATCTTCTTCCATCTTGTAATTCCTCCTTAGAACATTTATTAAAGCTACGTCTTTGGTCTGCAACCGACAATCTTGCCGATCCAAGATTCAAACCGGGACCTCTTTTTAACATAAAGAAACCAAAATACCAATATCCTTAATAGAAATAATTTGCGATGAATCGGCTATACACTTCCTCAACATAGATATGTGGAACATCGGGTGAATGGATCTCAATCTAGAAGGCAACTCCTACTCATACGCAATATTGCCAACCCTTCTCAAAATCAAGTACTGACCAACATACTGGGGACTAATCTTCCCCTTCTTCCCAAATCATATCACTCCCTTCATGGGAGAAACATTTTAGAACACTTTATCCCCTACCTCAAACTCTAACTTCCTACACCTCAATTTGCATATGACTATTGGTGATTTTGGGAAGATTTAAGCTATCCCGAATCACCTTTACCTTTTGCATTACTTTGTGAACCAAGTCCAGACCAAACATCTCTACCTTTCCAACCTCGAACCACCTAATAGGAGGCCTACACCTTCTACTATACCAAGGCTCAAATGGAGCCATCCCAAAGCTAAAGTGGTAGCTATTATTATACGCAAACCTTATAAGAGGTAAATGCTCAGCCCAACTACCACCATAGTCAATCACATAAGCTCTAAGCATATCTTATAATGTCTAAATAGTCCCTTTCTTATTTCCCATTCAACTGCGGGCAGAAAGCCGTACTAAGACTCATTATAGTCCCAAAACCATTATGAAATAACTGCTAAAACTGTAATAAAAGTTGTGTACCATGATCCATCATAATAGAAATAGGGACCCCATGCAACTTCACAATCTCTTGAAGGTGCAACCTAGCATAATTCTCTACCAAAGATTTTGTCCGCAGTGGCAAAAAGTTAGCAGACTTAGTCATCCTATCCAGATGACCCAAATCGAATCAAACTAATTTTGAGATCGAGGATGACCGGTAACAACATCCATATTTATAACCTCTCATTTTCTCACAAGCAACTCAATTTCTTGATACAATCCTCCGGGGCTCAAGTGCTCAACTTTCACTTGTTAGCGCACTATGCACTAATACATAAAACTCTCCACATCCCCTTCATATTTTTTCACTAATACATCTACTTAAGGTCATGATACATTTTCATCGAACTTGTATGAATAGCATAGAGTGACTCCTAAGCCTCAGCCAAGATCCACTGTCGTAATCCATTTATGTTGAGAACACATAACCTCTCTTGTTACCATAAGGTACTATCTCCTCTAATCTCGAAGGCCATCACTTTCTGCCAACCTACATCACCCTTGATCCTTATAGAGATAGGATCCAACACTTTCTTCTCTTTTATTTCAGCACCAAGAGATGACTGCACAACCTTCTGTACAAATACACCACCATTCTTAAAGTCAAAGCAACGAAATCCAAGGTTAGCCAAAATGTGAACATCTTTCACCAACTCCCACTTCTTTTCATCCTTATGAGCCAGATTTCCTATGGATAACCATCAAATAGCATCATCAACAACATTAGCTTTACTTGGATGATAGTGAAGACTCATGTCATAATTCTTGAGCATCTCAAGCCATCTTCTTTGCCTAATGTTCAACTCTTTTTGAGTAAACACATACCACAAGCTCTTAGGATCATAAATTAAATCCACATGCATGCCATACAGATAGTGATGCCATATTTTCAATGCAAATACCACAACCAATAAGTCAAATTCATCAGTCAAATAATTCTTCTCATGCACCTTCAAATGCCTAGAGGAATAAGATATCACCTTGACATGCTGCATCAAAATGCATCCAAGCCCCACACGAGATGCATCATAATGCACCATAAATCTATTAGTGCCTTAGGGCAAGGTGAAGATTTGAGCCAAAGTTATCTTATCCTTTAATTTCTCTAAACTACCCTCACAAGCGTTAGACCATAAGAACTGTACCTTCTATTGAGATAACTTTGTTAACAGGACAGCTATTGAAGAGAAACATTCCACAAACAACTTGTAGTAATCGATTAAATCCAAGAAGCTCCAAATATCGATTAGATTCATGGGTCTAGGCCACTTCTTGACTACTGCAACTTTCTGTGAATCCATCATGATCCCTTCACTAGAAATGACATGACCCAGAAAAGTGTCAGCGTTCAACTAGAATTAACAGTTCAAAAATTTGGCAGATAACTATTGATATTTTAGGGTCAATAATGGAATACAGAGGTGTTTAGCATGATCCACCTTACTCTTAGAGTACACCAAAATGTCATATATGAACATAATAATGAACAAATCTAGAAACTGGTGAAAGAATCTATTTGTTAAATTCATGAATGTTGTCGGGGAATTGGTCAACCCAAAAGGCATAAGTAGGAACTCAAAATGCCTATACTGGGTACAAAACGAAGTCTTAGGAATATCCACCTTCTTATATTTATCAATGATACTTAGACCGAAGATCGATCTTAGAGAAAAACATAGCACCCTGAAGCTGATCAAACAAATCATCTATCCTTGGAAGAGGGAACTTATTCTTTATCGTTACCTTGTTTAATTATCTGTAATCAATACACATCCAAAGGGAACTATCCCTTTTACGTATGAATAACACCAATTCTACCCATGGGGACACACTAGGATGGATGAAACCCTTGTCCAAATGATCCTTTCTTTGCTCCTTAAGCTTCTTCAACTTGGCTAGAGCCATTCTATATGGAGGAACAGAAATAAGATACGTGTCCAAAACAAGATCTATCCCATTATCAATCTCCATACTTAGAGAAACACCAGTAAAGTCATCAGGGAAGACCTTTGGAAATTCATTCACCATCAGAATGAGATGTAAAGAAGGACCCTATGAGTTAGAATCTTAAACCAACACCAGATGATATAGATACCCCTTGAAGATTAATCTTCGATCTTTAAGGTATGATATGAACCTTCTTTTAGTATCTAGGGAACCACTCTCCCACTAAATAACTGGCTCATTAGGGAATTTAAAGATGACCTTATGGGTCCGACACTCTAAAGAATCATAGCACGAGTGCAACCAATCCATTCTTAATATGACATCAAAATTAACCATGTCTAATTCAAAAAGATAAACCAAAGACTACCGACCACCCACACACACCACACAACCTCTGTAGACTCTTCTAGTCACCACAGAGTCACCCACTAGGGTAGAAATGGAAAAAGGGTACAAAATACACTTGGGACCAAAGCCAAAATACACAGCCACAAATAGGGTCACATAAGAAAGAGGAGACTCCAGATCAAGTAAATAGTACACATCACAGGAAAAAGTTTCAACATACCAATAATGATATAGCCGATGCCTCAGACTCCTGATGGGTAGTGAGAGAAAAAAGTTGGTTTCAACTAGTGTCGAATCCAGATGGTGCACCCTTTGCTGCCGGAGTTGATAAAGATGCAATAGGAACCTTGTTTTCCCAGAAGCAACCCTGTCCACTGGAAAATTTCTAATCATGTGCCCTAGTTGACCACAGCTGAAGCACTTGTTCTTTTCTTTATCACATTAACCCCAATGAAACTGACCATAAAATTTGTAGGGAGGATAGGATGAAGCTGATTGGGCCTCACTAGCCTGATATTGAGCACCCCATGCTTATAATTATTGCTACTCTGAAAATACCTATCACCAGACGACTTTGGACGGAGAGAACTAGCCATCGAGTAAGACCCAAAATTTCCCCACTTTTTCTTAAACTACTTTTCTCCATCCTTGTCACTCTGCTATTGGCCACCACCTTGCTCATAAAACCTAAACTTTATGCTCAGTATTTCTCCTATTTTTGCTTGCTTCTTCTTCTATTACTCAACCTGGTACTTGTATACAACCAACCTAGATATGTCCATGTCATTGTTCAACAAGGCAGCCTTACTCTTTAAAATTAAGTCTCAGGATAATCCGAAAGCAAACTTTCTCATTCTAGCTCTCATGCTAGAAACCAACTTTAGAGCATACCGAGACAACTAGTGGAACTTCAAAGCATACTCCTTGGCTAAAATCTTACCATGATTTAGGTTAAAAACTCTTCCGTCTTCACTTTCCTCAGCTCTTAAGGAAAGAAGCAGTCCAGGAAATCACTAGAAAAATCATCCTATAGGGTTGACTCAGCATTATTGCCCCTTGATTAGTCCCATTCCTCGTACCACTGATAGGCTATATCCTTCAACTGATAGGCATAAAATTCCACACCCTCCATGTTTGTGGCATGCATAACACGAATGATTTTTTCCATCTCATCAAGAAAACCTTGAGGATCCTCCTCAACCTCAACACTAGCAAAGGTTGGAGGATTCAACCTCATAAACTGGCCAACCCTTGTGGCCTTGGAAGAATGCATAGTAAAAACACCGCACTCGGCATGAGAATCTACCCACTATGTCGACATATGAATAGACTAATAAAACTCAACATTATTTACATCGGCCTGAGGATCTTAAGAAGAACTAAAGGGGACCGACAAAACTCCATGAGGGCAATCAAGAACTGAACCCCTAGACCAAGTCTAGACACTATAAGTAGAGTGTATCCTATTAGCATTGTACCAAAGTGGGAGAAAGGAGTATCCATGCGCTTTAGATTTTGAGGAGGCATAAACTAAAAGGAGAATAAACAAAAATTTAAGGAAAATTCTGCACCTTAGACTTTACATCTCAAAAATAGAACACAAGAAAGAGAAACATTCCTAAATGCCTCATAGTCTCTTCCTTATGAGTGTGGCATACTACACAACCATAAAAAGACACTCTACTGTACATGGATTTATCGACTCCCAATTGACCATGAACCTGGCTCTGATACCAATCTGTCATAACCGGAACTAGGGCCTAGTCATGTCAGGTATCTCAGGTCTAACTAGGATTGAAGACCACCTCCAATACCCAATCGTTAACCACCCTACACCCCATGTTGGTTGAATTCCAAACATATAACAAGATAAGACAATGTAAGTTTAAAGATGATAAACTAAGTCTATAACCATAGCCAAATGACCAGAACCAAATATCCAACCAATACCAATACCAATCCAAGCACTAATACCAACACCGCTCATGCCCATAGTAGTTTGACAAAGCCTCAAACCAGAATCAAAGAACATCTGATCAGGACATGCCGCTGACCTTAGCCAGAATAAAAACCAAAGAAATAACAATAATAAATAAGAATTCCATAGCATGAAATGGATTCTTCCAGAGTATGGAAGTTCACCACTTAAATCCAACTCAAAGATGTCCCCGAATCTAAGTCCCTGAGCAGGAGAAATGGTAGTATGGGTGGTTCCTTCATCACGTGGGTATACAATGCCCGAAGATGGCTAGCGAGGTAAATGCTAATATGTAACTTAGGGATAAATATAAGCTAATGCCATTAATTTAAAACCAAATCAAATAACCATATGCAATAAAATATATACATTTATACTGTGCTAGGGTAGGGAACAAGGTATAGAATGAATTGAAATTATTAACCTAGGTTGTGTAGCTCTGCCATCCTAAAACCATCCACAAGCTATATGGGTTCAGCTCCCCTGCTCAAAGGTACCCAGTGTATGTTAGCCACACGATTGGAGAAAAGAACCTGGAATGACTAATAGAACCCTAAAAATATAAACAGTGACATCATACAGGCGTCCACCAAGGACACCCTAACATTGGAAATATGTGTTTCCAATGTAGGCCCCCCCGGGACCACCACCTTTCACAACTTTGCTACTCAACCCGATTTTAAGGTAAATTAACCCTTTTACACATAACCAAACAATTTATAGTCCTTTAAATTAGGCATTAACCATTAGTATCATCATACAAAAATTAGATCTTGCAAGTCTATTACCATGTGCCATATGAACCATTAAACTAATTTAGACTCCACTATTTCCAATAAAACCAAACTTATTTATAATAAAACCATGGCCACCGAGGCCTTTCCAAAGTCATATGAAACCAATCAAAACCAATTCACGTTCCATTTATCATTTATGCAATGCAAGAGTTCCAAGAATAGTTAAAGTACGTGACAAAATCATTCTTATTAAAAAATTCACAAATAGGTTGAGGGCATGCCATTATCAAAAAAAAAATCATCATAATTTGAGGCCCAACCATGAACCTCAATTAAATCATAATTCCCATGTACCCATCTATGGAAAACTATAAGCAAAACACGATAAACTATAATTGAAATCATGAGAAACATTAATTAACCATGAACATAAAAAAACCCAACCTTTATTTAAAAACCATAACAATACAATGAAAATCATAAGTTAAAATGCATGACTTTAGTAAAATAACAATGAAGGAAGAGCCATATGCCTTAGACACCAAGAAGTAAGGAAAGAAACCATCCTTGAGAGCCTTAACTTAAGATCTTGATGAAACCCTAGATTTTTCTTGTAGAGAGAGTTTGAAAGAGAATTTAAGAGTGTTTGATTGGGAATAATGTGTTAATGAAGTCCCAAAAGGTGTTTTAAGTCATGGAATCAATTTGTAACATATCCTTATGGCTCTTAGTGAGCTTCTCATACCCAGATCCAAGTCAAGTCACTAAGTTACTAATTTGAGAAAGGTTTGGCCAAACGGCCCATCACTATCCCTAACGACTCATACCACCAAATCGGTACCAAGACCGAAACCCCAACCACCACCCTATAGACACCTAATGACTAGTGTCACCTGACTTATTTCCATACCATACGACTCATCTGGTGAGTTGTTACTAGGAAAATAATATCAAAGCTCAGGAAATTTCCAAGGGCCAAAACCCAGGGCATTTCAAAATTAGGTTTTTGAGGTATAATTAGTAAAATTAGAATTATTTGGATAGTTTAGACTATTATGGTACTATAATTTAGGCATAATTGGCTTAATTATTGATGTTTAGAGTAGAATTCCTATATTAGGGATAATCGTGGAATATTTGACATCTAGGAGTAAATTTTGATATCCTCTCCACTATTGGGTAGAATTTTCCTTAGAATGGATTCAAGGATTAGAAGTGGGTCCCTTAGACCCACCATAGGCCAAGACTCTTGTTAGCTTCTTGTAGACTTATTAAGCATGTTATATCTTTAAATTTCATATTTTAGAGCTAAAGAGACTAGATTCTTGATGTTTATGATACATTCGTACTTTGGAGTAGGTGTTAGTCCTGTACTAATTCTTGTGATTAATTTCATTGAGTTTGAGTTCAAGTTCAGAAATTGATGACATAAGTTTTGTTTCAAGTCTGAAAAATGGTGATGATAATAATATGAGTTTCTATTTGAGTTCGACATTGATTGGTTAATTATGGTATGTTATGGCATATATGGATTCATAGTAATGGCTTGTTGTTTGGTAAATTTATGGAATTTTGGGTTAATTACTTTATTGATTGCATCATCCAGGCTTATTGGACTGCGTAATGTGTTATTTACCCTCCGCACTTATTGGCTTATGGGGGCTAGTCTTGTATTATTAATTATGTTTCCTTCTATATTATGCCTTTTTCAATTATTTATTTACACTATTAAGAGTGATATTTTAGGTTTTCCCTTTTACATTGACCTAGATTATTTATCTTGCATCTTTAATAAACTTGCATTATGATTTAGATTAGTCGGCCTATGATGCTTACTAACTACCCATGGCTTTCATACTCATTCTATACTTATGTACCTTTTTGGTGTAGATCTGAGTATTAGTGGCTGCCGCTGATATTTCAATCTTGTTGTTTAGGATGTCAGAGGCTGGGTTAGCCTTCAGAGTAGGAGTTTCCCTTTTATCCTTCAACTGATTTTATGTAATGACCCTCTTGGTTATTTTTTCAAGTTGCATGCACTTCTGGCATTTTGAGCCTTCCCATAGTTTCTATAAGACATTTATGACTTATCCTAACTATAGATTTGCTTATCGAATAGTTTGTTTGGATTTTAGGTTTATTTCCCTATTTTGGAGCTTTTGCTATTTAGGCTTTGGTTTGGGACTAAAACTCCTAGTAGACAACCTCAGATAAGAAATTCGACAGCGCCATTGGTTGTAGAACCTTGATTTTAGTCTGGGTGAACCATTGGTTCAAGTCCCTAGGCTTTCAAACTTATTTTGAATTTGTGGCTTTTGATTTTATTCTGGGGATGGATTGGTTACACTTTTGTTATGGTTCCTTGGATTTTTGGAACCATAAGGTTGTATTTAGGTTCCCTAGTGAACCAGTCATAGAGTGGGAGGGTGGTTCCCTAGCTTCTAAGGGGAGATTTATTTCTTATCTTTAAGCTCGAAGATTAATCTCTAAAGGTTGTGTTTATCATATAGTCCATGTTAAAGATTCTTACTCCAGAGGTCCTTCTTTACAGTTGGTTTTGGTAGTAAGTGAGTTTCTTGAGGTCTTTCTAGATGATCTTCCTGGTGTTCCTCCGAATAGGGAGATAAAGTTTGGTATTGATTTGATTCTGGACACTCATCTAATTTCTATTCCTCCTTATTGAATAGCTTTGACTGAGTTGAGGGAACTAAAGGAGAAACTTAAGGATCTTCTATATAAGGGGTTTATTCATCCTAGTGTATCCCCGTAGGGTACTTCAGTGTTGTTCGTGCATAAGTAGGATGGTTCCCTTCGGATGTGCATTGACTATCGATAGTGAAATAAGGTAAAATTCAAGAACTAGTATCCTCTTCCAAAGATAGATGACTTGTTTGATCAGTAGCAAGGTGCCAAGTTCTTTTCTAAGATAGATCCTTCGTTTGGGTGTCATCAGCTTAAGATTAGGGAGGAGGATATCCCTAAGATGACTTTTTGTACTTAGGATGGGAACTTTGAATTCTCGGCGATGTCATTTGGTTTCACTAATGCCCTGACGGTATTTATGGACTTGATGAAAAAGGTTTT